>CM053276.1:1254450-2454450 GCA_028583415.1 Protea cynaroides
CTATGTTATAAGGAGGTTTAGTTTTTAGTAGTTTTATCTCTTTCCTATTTTAATTGTAAGGATTCTCATTATAAATAAGAGGAGTAGAAGCTGGCTGGTGGGGAGATTTTCCGTAAAAAAAGTAAAGTTTAAAACTTCTATTTTCCGGTTGAGTCTCTCAAGGTTGTGAGACTCAACCAATTGTTTCTTCTTCTTTCTTTGAGATTCTAAGCTTTTTTTAGTTCACAATCAATCAATATTGGCTGGCGACACGTTCTCTCTGACTATACTAAAGTCTTGCTGATCCGCTACCAATTTCCATCGACATTAGCCGAACTATAACCGGATCTGGGCGGTACCAGTACAGCAGGTACAGCAGGCTTTTGAGACTCATAACTCCTATAGTTCTTTATAGATCCTCCCAAACTTCGAAGGTGTTCACAATCATTACAAAGGTCATCATACCAAGTTTCATCCCAATTCGACGGTTCAGATTTCAAGATAAGTGGGTTTTTTCATTACTTTTCTCTGCAGATTTTTGTATTGGACTGAATTAAGATCCCGTAGCAAAGAGGGCTTATTAATTTGACTTGCTTTAAACCCTCTTTGCCATCAATTGGATATCGTAGCATGGCTGAGGAGAGTTCTAACTCTCCTAATCAGTCCAATAATCTCAATGACCTTGTTAATTTGGTTCTCCAACGATTGACCAAATTGGATGCCAAATTGAGACGGTATGGATGGAAGAATAAGTAATTTGGAGGAACGGGATAATCCTAGGCCGGCCGGACCAGAGGCCCTGAAGAGAAATTCCCATAGCCAACCTAATGCCAAGGCGTGTTCATTGGGCTCCCCAAAGAGTCCCTAGAGAAGAATACCAAGACCCACCCTATGAAGACTATGATGGCAATCAACCTATTCGGTATCAAACCCATAAGGTGCGAATGGATCTTAAGGAGTTCCATGGAAGACAAGACCCCCAAGCTTTTCATGATTGGGTGAATACCCTAGATGACTACTTTGATTGGTTTAGCCTACCCGAACCTAGAAAGCCGCAATTGGCCCGCTCTAAACTAGTGGGGGTGCTCGCGATTGGTGGCGTAACTATGAATATAGTCTCATGAGGGAGTCGTGAGAGAACCCACTACTTGGGAGGAGATTGAAGGGAAGAATTGAAAGAAAAGTATTTGTCTCGGTCCTTCCAAAGAAGGTTGCATGGCCAGCTGAACAATCTTCGTCAAGGTAATATGAGTATGGAAGACTATGTATACCAATTTGATCAATTATGTGCACGGTCAGGTTCACGAGACAATGATGATCAAATGATATCTCGGTTCCGTTTGGGATTACGACCGAAATAGAGAGAAAAAATGGGTGTGGTTGATATTGTAAGTCTTAATGATCTGTGTTGATAAAGCTTTTCCTGGTGAAGAACTCCTAAAGACCTCTAGAAGGTATACCCCAAATTTTAATGAAGGCAAGAAACCCATGCCAACTTCCAAGAGCACTGTGGCTGCACCTCGTCCTACTCCCACGGTAACTGAAAAGGGAAAGGGACCAATGACCCCCAATAACAGTGTTCAATGCTATCATTGTAATGCCTATGGCCATTATGCAAGGGATTGTCCAAGAAAAGTGAAAGACAATTCCTTAGTGGCTTCTGTGGAAGCCAATGCTGATTCCCAAGTGTATGAACCACAAGAAGATGATTCCTATGATAATGCTGCCCTAGCTGATGATCTGGAGTATAACTTTGAAGAAGATGAAGCATCCCTTGGAATACATGTTGTGAGTCGGATATTAGTGGCTGAATCAAAAGGGGAAGATTGGCGTCGTCATTGTATTTTTACCACCCGCATGTCTAGTGGACCTAAGCTTGCTCAAATTATTGTGGACAGCGGTAGCAGTGTTAATGTCATGTCACAAGCTTTTGTAATAGATGCTAAACTAGAGGCTGAAACTCATCCTCAACCGTACAAGGTCTCACTTCTCAACGGTAATACATTGGAAGTAAGTCAAAGGTGCTTGATTCTGTTACAAGCAGGGGTCTACAATGATACGGTATGGTGTGACGTTATCCCCATGATATTGACTGATGTACTATTGGGAAAGCCATGGTTATATGATCATGATGTGTTGGTTGGAGGTATCAAGAACCAATGTTACTTCGATGTTGATGGAAAGCCCATGATATTGAAACCCATTAATGTACCAGCCGAGAAAAACAGGTTACGAGCTGCACAACTGAAGCGTAAACAAATCCTTCAAGCTCTAAAGAAGGACCAGCCAACCACTACTAGCAAAAACAAGGGAAAAGGACCATCCTCAAAGGCTGGACAGCAAATTGATCACCCATTATTGATACTCAATCAACAAGACTTTGAAGAAACAAGTAAAGAAAGAGGTGTAATGATAGCCCTCATGGCTAGGGAAGTTGTACCCCCTGAAAAAATTAACCTTCCCCACCCTATACAATCTATCTTGTCTGATTTTGCAGATCTTGTTGCAGAAGAATTACCTAATGAGTTGCCACCAATGAGGGACATACAACATGCAATTGATTTAGTCCCCGGGTCAGTGTTACCAAACCTGCCCACCTACCGTCTAAGTCCTACAGAGCATGCAGAACTCAAAAGACAGGTGGATGAACTGTTACAAAAGGGCTTCATTGTAGAAAGCCTAAGTCCATGTGCCGTACCCGCACTCTTGACACCTAAGAAAGATGGAACATGGCGGATGTGCATCGACAGCAGAGCAATCAACAAAATCACTGTCAAATACCGATTCCCTATTCCACGGCTTGATGATATGTTGGACATGTTGACAGGTGCTACTATCTTTACGAAGCTTGATTTATGGAAATGTTACCATCAAATCCGTATTCGTCCCGGCGATGAATGGAAAACAGCCTTCAAAACGAAAGACGGATTATATGAATGGAAGGTTATGCCCTTCGGGTTAACTAATGCCCCTAGTACCTTCATGAGTAATGACTCAAACACTCCGACCGTTCATCGGTAAGTTTCTTGTTGTTTACTTTGATGACATACTAATATACAACAAAGGCCACGAAGACCACCTAGATCATATACGGCGAGTAATGAGGGTCCTTCGAGATGAGAAGTTGTACTTGAACTTGAAGAAGTGTTCTTTTATGCTCCCCAAGGTAGTCTTCCTTAGTTTCATTATTACATCCAAAGGGGTAGAAGCTGATCCATCCAAGATTGAAAGCATTACTAATTGGCCATTCCCAAAAACTCTCACCGAGGTTCGTAGTTTCCACGGTCTTGCTTCCTTTTATCGGAGGTTCATACGAGGGTTTAGCTCTATCATGGCCCCCCATCACAGAGTGCATGAAGACAAAGAAAGGTCCGTTCAATGGACCCCGACAGCCACCCAAAGCATTCCATCTTATAAAGAAAGCCAGAACCGAAGCCCCCGTCCTACACCTACCTGATTTTGACCGTGTGTTCGAGGTGGCTACCGATGCCTCACTCTGGAATTGGAGGGGTACTTATGCAAGAAAAGCATCCGGTGGCGTTCTACAGTGAGAAGTTCAATGATGCCAAGAAGATGTATTCCACCTATGATTTAGAACTTTATGCTTGTAGTACTGTGGTCAAACATTGGAGACACTACCTCATTGGGAAAGAGTTCGTTCTCTACTCGACCATGAAGCACTCAAGTTTCTTAACTCCCAACGGACCATTAGTCACAAACATGCTAAGTGGATCTCATATTTACAAGAGTTTACTTTTGGCCCTCAACTATAAAGCTGGAAAAGAGAACCAAGTAGCAGATGCATTGAGCCGCAAAGTGAATACGATGAGTACCTTTTCAGCCCAAAGTACAGGAATTGAGCATATCAAAGGGGAGTACATAGCAGATGAAAATTTTGGTACTATATACCAAAAATTACAGCAAGGTGAAACCGATCCAAAGTTCTCGATTCAAGACGGCTACTTGTTTATGGGAACACGGTTATGCATCCCAAAGACGTCCCTACGCCAATACCTAATTCGGGAGTTACATGGAGGTGGTTTAGGTGGACACTTTGGTCGTGATAAGACAATAGCACAAGTTACAGATCTTTACTATTGGCCTCACTTACCCCATGATGTGCAAAATGTGGTCCAACGGTGTCGTGCATGTCAACTAGCTAAAAGCACCAAACAAAATTCTGGTTTGTATACACCATTACCGGTGCCTCATTCACCATGGCTGCACATTAGTATGGATTTTGTCCTTGGCTTGCCATCCACAAGGGACTGTTATGACTCTATATTTGTAGTAGTGGACAGATTCTCAAAAATGGCACACTTCCTCCCTTGTCGGAAGACTTTTGATGCAAGCCATGTTGCTGTCCTATTCTTTAAGGAAGTGGTACGTCTCCATGGGCTACCCGAGACTATTGTGTCGGATCGGGATGTGAAATTTATGAGCTATTTTTGGAAGACATTATGGTTGAAGACAAATACTAAATTGCTTTACTCAACTGCCTTCCATCCTCAAACAGATGGGCAAACTGAAGTAGTGAATCGGAGCTTGGGTAATCTTCTCCGATGCCTTGTTCGTGATTATGAAAAGACGTGGCCTTCCATTCTTGACATAGCAGAGTTTGCTTATAATAGCTCCGTCAATCGGACCACGGGCCGTACACCATTTGATATAGTGCTTGGTATCCAACCCAAGAGACCTATCAATCTTGTATCACTCCTACCTCAAGTGCGTGTGAGTATTGAAGATGATGAATTTATCCGTCATATCACAGAAGTACATGCAGATGTTCGACGGCGAATAGCACTTAGCAATGAAGCATACAAAGCTAATGCAGACCGTCATCGCCGTTATGTGGAGTTTAAGCCCGGTGACATGGTGATGGTGAGAATAACTCCTGAGAGATTCACTCCTGGTGAAGCTACCAAGTTACATCCACGGAAGATGGGTCCCTACAAGGTGCTGAAGAAAATAGGAACTAATGCATACGTCCTTGAGCTCCCACCTGGCATGGCTATCAGTAACATTTTCAACGTTGCTGATTTGACTCTCTACACGGGTCATCATTCTGACGAAGGAGATACGGAACATACTTTACGTCTTCCACAGTTTGCCGTTCCTTCCGCTGAACAAATTGAAGATGTTCTTGACTCCAAGTATACTATGACTCGCAATGGTGGAGGTTACCAGTCGTTCTTAATCAAGTGGAAAGGGCACCCACGTAGTGACAGCACGTGGATACATGAAGATGACTTCAAGCGCATCGACCCTGATTTTTATGATCGCTATATGTCTTTCCTCCATTCGTCGGAGACGAATGTTTCTAAGCCGGGGGGAGCTGATGCAGCCCAAGTCTACTCCAGAAGGGGCCGAAAGTCCAAAATTGGGCCAGGCCCAATTGGCTGACCAACCCACACTGTTCACGTGAACAGTACCAACAACAGATTTTAATATAGTGTTAGTTGTTTCTTTCCTAAAATATAGTGTTAGTTATTTGGAATTTTAATTGTTTGGAAACTAAGAACTTTCTTAAATTTAGTTTCCTAAAAGTGTTTAGAAACTTTCCTATTTTCAGATTTAGAAAGTTTTCTTTCCATTGTATTAAAACCTTCCTATGTTATAAGGAGGTTTAGTTTTAGTAGTTTTATCTCTTTCCTATTTTAATTGTAAGGATTCTCATTATAAATAAGAGGAGTAGAAGCTGGCTGGTGGGGAGATTTTCCAGAAAAAAAGTAAAGTTTAAAACTTCTATTTTCTGGTTGAGTCTCTCAAGGTTGTGAGACTCAACCAATTGTTTCTTCTTCTTTCTTTGAGATTCTAAGCTTTGTTTTAGTTCACAATCAATCAATATTGGCTGGCGACACTGTTCTCTGCTGAGTATACTAAAGTCTTGCTGATCTGCTACTAATTTCCATCGACATTAGCTGAACTATAACCAGATCTGGGCGGTACCAGGTACAGCAGGTACAGCAGGCTTTCGAGACTCATAATTCCTTAGTTCTTTATAGATCCTCCCCAAACTTCAGAAAGTGTTCACAATCATTACAAAGGTCATCCATACCAAGTTTCATCTAATTCTGACGGTTAGATTTCAAGATAAGTGGGTTTTTTCATTACTTTTCTCTCGCAGATTTTTGTATTGGACTGAATTAAGATCCTGTAGCAAAGAGGGCTTATTAATTTGACTTGCTTTAAGCCCTCTTTGCCATCAGGGGGGAAACTGTCAGGAGTCCGGGGACATCCTATCCACATCAGTTGGATAGGTAAGTCCCATTTATTAACAATAAGCCTGGTTCTAGGCGAGTCTGGGCATGGTTTCTCGAAAGAGGGGGTGCTACCACGAACTTCAAAGATGATAAGAGTCCCTGATATGACTAAGCCTCCTGGATTTTCCTGTCCACGTCCTAAGATTGCGCTCCATCTATATGTTATTGATTGTTGCACAGAAAGCGAGTCTACCGACAAGGTCACAAATTGATTGAAGACAAATACTAAATTGCTTTACTCAACTGCCTTCCATCCTCAAACAGATGGGCAAACTGAAGTAGTGAATCGGAGCTTGGGTAATCTTCTCCGATGCCTTGTTCGTGATTATGAAAAGACGTGGCCTTCCATTCTTGACATAGCAGAGTTTGCTTATAATAGCTCCGTCAATCGGACCACGGGCCGTACACCATTTGAGATAGTGCTTGGTATCCAACCCAAGAGACCTATCAATCTTGTATCACTCCTACCTCAAGTGCGTGTGAGTATTGAAGATGATGAATTTATCCGTCATATCACAGAAGTACATGCAGATGTTCGACGGCGAATAGCACTTAGCAATGAAGCATACAAAGCTAATGCAGACCGTCATCGCCGTTATGTGGAGTTTAAGCCCGGTGACATGGTGATGGTGAGAATAACTCCTGAGAGATTCACTCCTGGTGAAGCTACCAAGTTACATCCACGGAAGATGGGTCCCTACAAGGTGCTGAAGAAAATAGGAACTAATGCATACGTCCTTGAGCTCCCACCTGGCATGGCTATCAGTAACATTTTCAACGTTGCTGATTTGACTCTCTACACGGGTCATCATTCTGACGAAGGAGATACGGAACATACTTTACGTCTTCCACAGTTTGCCGTTCCTTCCGCTGAACAAATTGAAGATGTTCTTGACTCCAAGTATACTATGACTCGCAATGGTGGAGGTTACCAGTCGTTCTTAATCAAGTGGAAAGGGCACCCACGTAGTGACAGCACGTGGATACATGAAGATGACTTCAAGCGCATCGACCCTGATTTTTATGATCGCTATATGTCTTTCCTCCATTCGTCGGAGACGAATGTTTCTAAGCCGGGGGGAGCTGATGCAGCCCAAGTCTACTCCAGAAGGGGCCGAAAGTCCAAAATTGGGCCAGGCCCAATTGGCTGACCAACCCACACTGTTCACGTGAACAGTACCAACAGCAGATTTTAATATAGTGTTAGTTGTTTCTTTCCTAAAATATAGTGTTAGTTATTTGGAATTTTAATTGTTTGGAAACTAAGAACTTTCTTAAATTTAGTTTCCTAAAAGTGTTTAGAAACTTTCCTATTTTCAGATTTAGAAAGTTTTCTTTCCATTGTATTAAAACCTTCCTATGTTATAAGGAGGTTTAGTTTTAGTAGTTTTATCTCTTTCCTATTTTAATTGTAAGGATTCTCATTATAAATAAGAGGAGTAGAAGCTGGCTGGTGGGGAGATTTTCCAGAAAAAAAGTAAAGTTTAAAACTTATATTTTCTGGTTGAGTCTCTCAAGGTTGTGAGACTCAACCAATTGTTTCTTCTTCTTTCTTTGAGATTCTAAGCTTTGTTTTAGTTCACAATCAATCAATATTGGCTGGCGACACTGTTCTCTGCTGAGTATACTAAAGTCTTGCTGATCTGCTACTAATTTCCATCGACATTAGCTGAACTATAACCAGATCTGGGCGGTACCAGGTACAGCAGGTACAGCAGGCTTTCGAGACTCATAATTCCTTAGTTCTTTATAGATCCTCCCCAAACTTCAGAAAGTGTTCACAATCATTACAAAGGTCATCCATACCAAGTTTCATCTAATTCTGACGGTTAGATTTCAAGATAAGTGGGTTTTTTCATTACTTTTCTCTGCAGATTTTTTGTATTGGACTGAATTAAGATCCTGTAGCAAAGAGGGCTTATTAATTTGACTTGCTTTAAGCCCTCTTTGCCATCAGGGGGGAAACTGTCAGGAGTCCGGGGACATCCTATCCACATCAGTTGGATAGGTAAGTCCCATTTATTAACAATAAGCCTGGTTCTAGGCGAGTCTGGGCATGGTTTCTCGAAAGAGGGGGTGCTACCACGAACTTCAAAGATGATAAGAGTCCCTGATATGACTAAGCCTCCTGGATTTTCCTGTCCACGTCCTAAGATTGCGCTCCATCTATATGTTATTGATTGTTGCACAGAAAGCGAGTCTACCGACAAGGTCACAAATTGATTGAAGACAAATACTAAATTGCTTTACTCAACTGCCTTCCATCCTCAAACAGATGGGCAAACTGAAGTAGTGAATCGGAGCTTGGGTAATCTTCTCCGATGCCTTGTTCGTGATTATGAAAAGACGTGGCCTTCCATTCTTGACATAGCAGAGTTTGCTTATAATAGCTCCGTCAATCGGACCACGGGCCGTACACCATTTGAGATAGTGCTTGGTATCCAACCCAAGAGACCTATCAATCTTGTATCACTCCTACCTCAAGTGCGTGTGAGTATTGAAGATGATGAATTTATCCGTCATATCACAGAAGTACATGCAGATGTTCGACGGCGAATAGCACTTAGCAATGAAGCATACAAAGCTAATGCAGACCGTCATCGCCGTTATGTGGAGTTTAAGCCCGGTGACATGGTGATGGTGAGAATAACTCCTGAGAGATTCACTCCTGGTGAAGCTACCAAGTTACATCCACGGAAGATGGGTCCCTACAAGGTGCTGAAGAAAATAGGAACTAATGCATACGTCCTTGAGCTCCCACTTGGCATGGCTATCAGTAACATTTTCAACGTTGCTGATTTGACTCTCTACACGGGTCATCATTCGACGAAGGAGATACGGAACATACTTTACGTCTTCCACGGTTGCCGTTCCTTCCGTTGAACAAATTGAAGATGTTCTTGACTCCAAGTATACTATGACTCGCAATGGTGGAGGTTACCAGTCGTTCTTAATCAAGTGGAAAGGACACCCACGTAGTGACAGCACGTGGATACATGAAGATGACTTCAAGCGCATCGACCCTGATTTTTATGATCGCTATATGTTTTTCTTCCATTCGTCGGAGACGAATGTTTCTAAGCCGGGGGGAGCTGATGCAGCCCAAGTCTACTCCAGAAGGGGCCGAAAGTCCAAAATTGGGCCAGGCCCAATTGGCTGACCAACCCACACTGTTCACGTGAACAGTACCAACAACAGATTTTAATATAGTGTTAGTTGTTTCTTTCCTAAAATATAGTGTTAGTTATTTGGAATTTTAATTGTTTGGAAACTAAGAACTTTCTTAAATTTAGTTTCCTAAAAGTGTTTAGAAACTTTCCTATTTTCAGATTTAGAAAGTTTTCTTTCCATTGTATTAAAACCTTCCTATGTTATAAGGAGGTTTAGTTTTAGTAGTTTTATCTCTTTCCTATTTTAATTGTAAGGATTCTCATTATAAATAAGAGGAGTAGAAGCTGGCTGGTGGGGAGATTTTCCAGAAAAAAAGTAAAGTTTAAAACTTATATTTTCTGGTTGAGTCTCTCAAGGTTGTGAGACTCAACCAATTGTTTCTTCTTCTTTCTTTGAGATTCTAAGCTTTGTTTTAGTTCACAATCAATCAATATTGGCTGGCGACACTGTTCTCTGCTGAGTATACTAAAGTCTTGCTGATCTGCTACCAATTTCCATCGACATTAGCTGAACTATAACCAGATCTGGGCGGTACCAGGTACAACAGGTACAACAGGCTTTCGAGACTCATAATTCCTTAGTTCTTTATAGATCCTCCCCAAACTTCAGAAAGTGTTCACAATCATTACAAAGGTCATCCATACCAAGTTTCATCTAATTCTGACGGTTAGATTTCAAGATAAGTGGGTTTTTTCATTACTTTTCTCTGCAGATTTTTTGTATTGGACTGAATTAAGATCCTGTAGCAAAGAGGGCTTATTAATTTGACTTGCTTTAAGCCCTCTTTGCCATCAGGGGGGAAACTGTCAGGAGTCCGGGGACATCCTATCCACATCAGTTGGATAGGTAAGTCCCATTTATTAACAATAAGCCTGGTTCTAGGCGAGTCTGGGCATGGTCTCTCGAAAGAGGGGGTGCTACCACGAACTTCAAAGATGATAAGAGTCCCTGATATGACTAAGCCTCCTGGATTTTCCTGTCCACGTCCTAAGATTGCGCTCCATCTATATGTTATTGATTGTTGCACGGAAAGCCTAGTCCACCGACAAGGTCACAAATTGATTGAAGACAAATACTAAATTGCTTTACTCAACCCGCTTCCATCCTCAAACAGATGGGCAAACTGAAGTAGTGAATCGGAGCTTGGGTAATCTTCTCCGATGCCTTGTTCGTGATTATGAAAAGACGTGGCCTTCCATTCTTGACATAGCAGAGTTTGCTTATAATAGCTCCGTCAATCGGACCACGGGCCGTACACCATTTGAGATAGTGCTTGGTATCCAACCCAAGAGACCTATCAATCTTGTATCACTCCTACCTCAAGTGCGTGTGAGTATTGAAGATGATGAATTTATCCGTCATATCACAGAAGTACATGCAGATGTTCGACGGCGAATAGCACTTAGCAATGAAGCATACAAAGCTAATGCGGACCGTCATCGCCGTTATGTGGAGTTTAAGCCCGGTGACATGGTGATGGTGAGAATAACTCCTGAGAGATTCACTCCTGGTGAAGCTACCAAGTTACATCCACGGAAGATGGGTCCCTACAAGGTGCTGAAGAAAATAGGAACTAATGCATACGTCCTTGAGCTCCCACCTGGCATGGCTATCAGTAACATTTTCAACGTTGCTGATTTGACTCTCTACACGGGTCATCATTCTGACGAAGGAGATACGGAACATACTTTACGTCTTCCACAGTTTGCCGTTCCTTCCGCTGAACAAATTGAAGATGTTCTTGACTCCAAGTATACTATGACTCGTAATGGTGGAGGTTACCAGTCGTTCTTAATCAAGTGGAAAGGACACCCACGTAGTGACAGCACGTGGATACATGAAGATGACTTCAAGCGCATCGACCCTGATTTTTATGATCGCTATATGTTTTTCTTCCATTCGTCGGAGACGAATGTTTCTAAGCCGGGGGGAGCTGATGCAGCCCAAGTCTACTCCAGAAGGGGCCGAAAGTCCAAAATTGGGCCAGGCCCAATTGGCTGACCAACCCACACTGTTCACGTGAACAGTACCAACAACAGATTTTAATATAGTGTTAGTTGTTTCTTTCCTAAAATATAGTGTTAGTTATTTGGAATTTTAATTGTTTGGAAACTAAGAACTTTCTTAAATTTAGTTTCCTAAAAGTGTTTAGAAACTTTCCTATTTTCAGATTTAGAAAGTTTTCTTTCCATTGTATTAAAACCTTCCTATGTTATAAGGAGGTTTAGTTTTAGTAGTTTTATCTCTTTCCTATTTTAATTGTAAGGATTCTCATTATAAATAAGAGGAGTAGAAGCTGGCTGGTGGGGAGATTTTCCAGAAAAAAAGTAAAGTTTAAAACTTATATTTTCTGGTTGAGTCTCTCAAGGTTGTGAGACTCAACCAATTGTTTCTTCTTCTTTCTTTGAGATTCTAAGCTTTGTTTTAGTTCACAATCAATCAATATTGGCTGGCGACACTGTTCTCTGCTGAGTATACTAAAGTCTTGCTGATCTGCTACCAATTTCCATCGACATTAGCTGAACTATAACCAGATCTGGGCGGTACCAGGTACAACAGGTACAACAGGCTTTCGAGACTCATAATTCCTTAGTTCTTTATAGATCCTCCCCAAACTTCAGAAAGTGTTCACAATCATTACAAAGGTCATCCATACCAAGTTTCATCTAATTCTGACGGTTAGATTTCAAGATAAGTGGGTTTTTTCATTACTTTTCTCTGCAGATTTTTTGTATTGGACTGAATTAAGATCCTGTAGCAAAGAGGGCTTATTAATTTGACTTGCTTTAAGCCCTCTTTGCCATCAGGGGGGAAACTGTCAGGAGTCCGGGGACATCCTATCCACATCAGTTGGATAGGTAAGTCCCATTTATTAACAATAAGCCTGGTTCTAGGCGAGTCTGGGCATGGTCTCTCGAAAGAGGGGGTGCTACCACGAACTTCAAAGATGATAAGAGTCCCTGATATGACTAAGCCTCCTGGATTTTCCTGTCCACGTCCTAAGATTGCGCTCCATCTATATGTTATTGATTGTTGCACAGAAAGCGAGTCTACCGACAAGGTCACAAATTGATTTTCCTTTATAAGCTCACTTAATCCATTTCCATTTCTTATCCAAGGTTTTGATCCTTCTAACGGGGCCAGCACTGATGGAGAATTCCATCCCAGAGCTGAGAGGAGGAGCACTAAAAATAGTTTGGAGTCTTTTACAGCTGACCAATAGAGGCTGCAAAACATTTGAAGAGGATATGTTGGTGGAGAAGAAAGGCCTTGGTGGATAGGGCCCCAGTAATCGCTCTCCAACTAATGAAGCTATGGCGGGGATGAACCCCTTAAACCAAATAATATAAAACCACGTGACCTAGCTGCTCTTGTTCTAACCAAATCTCAAGCTGAGTGGGAGGAGAAGGTGCCCGCTGCCGATGCCGTCCAGAGAACCATGTCTCTACTGTCTCTTGGCCTTTTGACAATGTTTGGAAGAGTACTTACCCCAAAAAAAATAAAAAATAAAAATTTGGAAGAGCCGACCAAGCTTGGGCCAGGCTAGAAGAGGAGAGACAGCCAAGCCTCCAAGCTCCATCATTTAAAAGGGAAGAAATTGTTGCTTGTCTATAGCTCCCTGGAGCCAATTTGATACCTTTTCCATACCTATTGAGCAAAACCCCATGGGGATGCCAATTCTCCAACCAAAGAAAAGTAGAGGATCTGTTGGCAATTTTTATTTTGGTGATATCAATCATTAGGCTGTTAAAAAAAATCATATAGATAAACTCAGTGTAGCTAAGATGAGGATGCTGAGATAGATGTGTGGCAAAACTAGGAAGGATAAGGTAAGGAATGAGCGAATTAGAGCTGATTTGGGAGTAGCCTTGGGCTGCTGATGCATGATAAGCTACGAGAAAGTCGTTCAAGATGACATGACCATGTTCAACGGAGGCCTTTAGATGCTCCAATATGGAGGAGTGATTTGATTCATATCGAATTCTCTAAAAGAGCCAGGGGCAGACCTAAGATGATTTTAGGTGTGGTGAAGAGAAAAGACATGCATAGCTTGGGCCTTGTTTCAAGTATGACATCGAACAAAACTGGTTAGAGGGAAATAATCCATGTAGCTTACCCATTTAGATGGGATAAGGTTTTGTTGTTGTAGTACCAACATGGTTCAAAATCTTGGCGAGATCTTGCTGAGATCTCGATATTTTCGGTGGTCTTGAATGGGTCGAGACGAGATGACCAGTCGAAACTGGGTCTTGACAATCTCGACCACTTTTCGACTTGGTCTCGACCAGTTTCGATTGGTTTCGACCAGTTTTAAACTGGTCTCTCGACTAGTTTCGATTGGTTTCGAATATTTTGAACAAGTTTCGACCGAGAGTTATTTTTCAAACTCTTTTGCTTGTGTTTTCCTACTTTACTCCTCTGCTTCTTCTCCAACTTTCTTCTAAGGTTCGATTTTGGTTGTTCTTTCCAAATCTCTCCACCAAATAGTTGATATAAGATTTTTTTTCCCCAAAAACTTACTTTTTTACATCAAAATGTTCAATACATGTTGGATGTTGATGAAATTTATATATGTGAGAGATATGAGCCCGATCTACAAGTTCACCCTTTTGAAATTTTTTTTCTTGCATATATATTTATTATTTTGATTTTCTGTTTAAAAAAAACTATTTTCCAGCAAATGAAAAATTAAAAAAATCTGATCAATATTTATTAGATGGTGTTCAAAATAATATATGATGAACACCGTTGGCCGATCTACTCGGTCACAATTTCATTTTTTTTCTTCTATATATATATATATATATATATATATATTATTTATTTTATTTTCTGTTTAAAAAAATGAAAAATACATTTCTTAAATATTAATCGGTTTACTTTCAAAATAATATATGTTGAACACCGTTGGCCGATCTACGCGGTTGTGGTTTCAATTTTTTTTCTTTACATATTTTTATTTTTTTGAATTTCTGATTAGTAAATCCTATTTTTCAGTAATAAAAAATTAATAAAAAATATTAATACTTATCTAGTTGGTGTTCAAAATAATATATGTTGAACACCATTGGCCAATCTATAGTTCCATGATGTCGGATTATATTTTTGGAAAAAATAATTATTTTTATGTAATATCTGAAATTAATAATAATTTCTAAATAATTCTGTAAAATAGGGAAAAATTAGGGAAAATATTCTGTTTTCTTATAAAATAGGAAGAAAATTTTGAAAAGTAATTTCAATGTGTTTTGATTTGTATTCTCATATTTAATGCTTTTATGTTCTTCCATTTTAAGTTTTATTATCGTAAACCTATTGATTTAAGTTTCTCTATTTATCATCTTCTGTAATAGTGCCTCGTTATAAATATAATGGCTGCTTCGGAGTCTGGTGAGGGAGGTGATGCTTGTCGTACTAATATGGCATGGCAGTATGGTACTCCCATTGATGGTGATAGACGGAAGACCCAATGCAAATTCTGTGGGAAGAAGCTTATGTCTGGTGGGATTACCAGACTTAAGCAACACTTGAGTGGGACCAGTACAGATGTGGCGAAGTGTCTTATCGTTCTTGTGGAGATTTCTAGGGCCGTAGACAAACAAATCAAGGAAGGACAGCAGATAAGGGTTGAGAAAGAAAAAAGTAAAATACAATTTGAGGGTACAATTCGAGGCACATTGCGTGGTTTGGATGATGATTCTTTAGATGATGATGGCATAGATACCACAGGCATGACTGAGGAAGAGGCTAGAGATGTGAGACAGGCAACAATGGCTAGTAAAGTCACCCTTTAGACGGACTGTGATAGATTTAGGGCCACCGCCTTAGAGGCAAGTGGCAGTGGATCATTTTAGCAGTCTCAACCACAAACACGGAGTAAGGGATTGGTTTCTATGTTTAGAAGATCACAAAGTACTAGAGCACAACCCCGGGCACCACCTGTTTGGGATAAGGATTATGTTGAAATCCTACGCTAGGATCCATCAGTTTTTAGGAAGGCTGATGCCAAGCAGAAGAGACTGAAGTCAATGTGGAAGGGTGCAAAAGAATTAGTTGGGGATGCCTATGCTAAGCGATCAATCTTTAATACTATCCCAGTAAATACCAATGGTGGCTCATATTATCAAACCATATTTGATACAATTGCTGAGGTTGGTCTTGGGGTTAAAGCCCCTAATGCATATGAAATCATGAATGTGTATCTCCCTAGAATTAAAAAAGAACTACAAGAATGGATAGAAGGGTTAAAGATTAAGTGGGAAACATATGTGGTGACCATTATATGTGATGGTTGGACTGGTCCCATTAGAAAGTCCATCATTAACTTCATGGTATACAGTGATGGGAAGACATCGTTCATGAAGTCTGTGGATGCATCTGCTGTCACAAAAGATGCTAACTACATTTATGAATTACTGCAGACAGTGGTGGAGGAAGTTGGGGCTACAAATGCGGTGCAGATTGTGACAGACAATGGCAGCAACTACAAGAAGGCAGGAGAGATGATGATGGCTAATATGAACTACAATTTCTTCTGGACTCCATGTGCTGCCCATTGCATTGACATGATGTTAAAGGACATGGGCAAGACCTAGAAAGTAAAGCAAGTGGTTGAACCAGCACGCCAGGTGACAACATTTGTATACAACCATGGTTATTTTCATGGTTGTCAAGGCGTCGCCTAGGCGTCCGGGCGGTTTGTACAGGCCTGGGCGCCAGGGCGCCTTGTGGTCGCCCAGGCCAGACAGGAACAACATTTATCAGGCTATCAGGCAGTACTTATTTATGACTAATATCATTTAAGTAAATGATTTTATATTTCATTTACTTAAGATATTATTCATAAATAAGCAAATACCCTCCTATTTGAATCCAATAAAAATAGTCTAAAATTCAAATTCCAGAAGGAAAAAAAGTCAACCCCCCTATTCAAGAACAAAAACCATATTTTTGGGTGCGAGGGCGATTTTCAACTTTTAAATGCTAGGCTTTTTTCTAAATATAAAAATTCTATAAATCTTATTATAATAAATCATCACTAAAAACCAAGAGTGCGCCAAAATAATCTTTTGCTTTGATGCCCAAAAAATAATTTACATTCAGACGACTTTAAACAGCATTCCCGTATTCCGAACAAGGTTTGACCGGAGTGTAACTCCTTCATTATAATTTGGATTCAAGCAATCTCGGATTTGTTGGAAAGTTGATTATGCTAGCTTTGCAACGAATTCGAGATTGCTTGAATCCGAACTATATTAAAGGAGTTACGCTCCGATCAAATTTGTTAAAAGTACGCAAATGTTAGTCATAAATAATTGTTTACTTAACTCTAGACACAATCCCAGGTCTTAGTGTACATTAGTAAACTTGGGTCCACATCACATATTAATTAAGTTATGTCTTAAATGTTGATTATTTATGTAGAATGTTGCATATATATAAACATTAATATTTTAGAAATAAAAAAAATGCACTGGGAACGCCTTGGTCGCCTAGGCAACGCCTAGGCGGGTGCCTAGGCGCCCAGGACGGCCCCAAACGCCTTGGATCGCCTTGTCGCCTTGACAACTATGGTTATTCTTTGAACTTGCTGAGGAGAAATGTGGAGGGGACTTGGTCAGACCCAGCGTTACCAAATTTGCTATTAACTACATAGCATTGAAGAGTTTTGAGGCAGAGATGGTAGGCCTCAGATCGATGTTTGCATCTGAGGAATGGTTTGGCTGGAGGGAGTCCAATTCCTCTGGTAGGGTTCAAGTACAGATTACCATAACTTCAGATGAATTTTAGAGAACGCTGAAGGATGTAGTCAAGATTCTGGAGTCAGTGGTGAAGGTGTTGAGATTAGTGGATACAACATTCAAACCCACCATGCCACATTTATATGCCGTTGAAAGACTGTATTCGTGCTGTGTTTCCATGTGGAAACAAACATTTTTTGAAGATTATCAAAGATCGATGGGAGAGTCAGCTGATGCACCTATTGCATAAGGTTGGTGAGTATATTTAATAATGTCTTTAATTTAGGTCAACTTAGTACTAGATTTTAATCTAGCGACTCATATTTTGCAACATACTATTTGAACCCCAAGTATCACTATTCACATGTACTTGGGCTCAATTCTAACCTTATCGGTTCGGTAAAAGATGATGTGGCAAAATTGGTGCCAGATTCGACTGTACAAGCACTTCTCAACCTGGAGGTGAGTTATATGGTTTAAGTGCTGAATTATTTGACCATATATTACAATGGCTAATGGTTATAAATTTCCAAATGGGTGTAGATTAAAACGTTTCGAGATGGTCTTGGGAGTTTTCGAACTCCCGCCGTAGTGGCTGACCGACAAAGTACTGATCCTGGTATGGAATTATGGAAATTGAAATTTCAGGTAACATATCTTATTTAATATGTGTATTAAAATGTGTTTTTTTTCTTATGCAGTTGAGTGGTGGTGGTTGTATGGCGAGCATGCAGCTGAGTTAAGGAGAATAGCAATCAAAATCCTATCTCAGACATGTTCGGCATCTGGGTGTGAGCGAAACTGGAGTACCTTATCCCTTATCCATTCAAAGAGGCGGAATAGATTGGGCTCTCAACGGTTCAATGACTTGGTGTACGCCTATTACAACATGAGGCTGAGGTTACAGTGCATGACCTATGAAAAAAAAAAATGAGCAAGCGCTGATCGAGCTTGTTGACATCTTCCAGCTATTTTCAGATGAAGAGGATCCCTATGTGGAGTGGGTGTGAAACAGAGCAGTACCAGTGCTGGATGTGTCTAGTGGGATGCCTGACCCCATTGTGGTTTCTCCGATGGGTGCTAATTTTAAGCGGTTTCTATCCTCGGATGAGTGTCGTGTTCACGTACAATCACCTTGACTTTTTGGCCCCCCAGTTGGTAGTGACACAGGTGGTGATGATACAATTGATGAGAGTAGTTGGTCAGCTTTTGATAGTGGTGGTGGTGTGGTGCCTCTTATGATGATCCTAGACTGACTATACCCATTGTTAGATGGACCGGCGAGACTCAGTATACACACGCTACACAAGATACAGACCACGGTGGGCGAGCATCTTCATCACGACTTATGACTGGGTATGCACGTAAGTCTCATCAGCGGGAACGCCCTTTGTAACCAGTGGAAAAAGACGAAGATTGTTTCTTTGACATTGTTATTGATTCTGATATTATGTCTGATGTTGATATTGATAGCATGTCCACAAACTTTGGAGAAATGAGCATTGAGGGTAGCAGTGGACAAGAGTAGGGGTAGGGGCAGTTCAATGCTCCTGGATTTGGCATCAATTCGGATGATTACCGCATGCTGGGAAGTGCACATGATTATTCTGTTGATGCTAGTAATGCTACTTCACAGACTGGCTCTAATTTTGTGGGCAGTCTCTTCTCATTCCCGATTAGTTCCCAGAGAGCCATGCCCCCCCACCAGCCAGTGTACGCTCAGTTTACTCCACATTATAGTGAATTGTATCCAAGGATAGGTATCTTTAGAAACTTCCTGAATACTGTGTATAACAAATATGTGGACAACTACCAGACCTACTTTAGCCAGAAGATGTCGTGGCAGGACTTTGTTTATTAGTCCGAGATATATTATCTTTAGCAAAGCTAATCTGACCAGTTTGAACCTGCACGCCACTCTACATATGATTAGAAATCGTGATGGACTGATGGGAATGTATTATTTCATTTTGAATATTTCAGACTTTGAGATTATGAGTACTTGTGAGTTGTGTCATTGTGTGGGATTTATGATTTATGAATGTATGGTTATTTTTTATGCTTCAAATGTGTTTATATATGTTAAATTAGTATTTTTCTGAGTATTTAGCCTTAAAACAGCCTTAAAACATAAAAAACAGGCATAAAAACATAGAAAAAAAAATGCCGAATCTCCCATTTTTACCCTTTGGGAGTTTTGGCAGGTTCTCGCAGATCTCGATAATCTCGATTTTCTCAGGGGTCGAGACACCCTTGAGAACCAAGATTTTGAACCTTGAGTATCAATCACCAGGTGTCTATTTTCCAACATCTTTCTCAACCCCCGTGAGGAGTCTGTTCCACAGGAAACATTTTTTCCAAGTATTGTCATTTTGTAGGATTCTTGCATGAAGCCACTCCACCCAAATGCTTCTCTTTCTGGAAGCCACTTTCCAAATCAACTTCATTATACATGCAATGTACACCTCCTTCACTCTTCTAAGCCCAAGACCTCCTCCTCATTCTGGAGACACACAGAAGCCCAGCTCATAGTGTGTAAGAACTTGTGGTTGTCAATACCTCTCCATAAGAAGGCACTCATGAACAAAAGGGTTTTCCTTGTTGGCACCTCTGGCGGTGTGAATACATTTTTAACCTCTTCTGTTTGTCCTTATCTTTTTGAATATTTTTAATCTTTTCTATGGTCAACAGAGACATTTTACACCTGCATTAAAAAAGCATGGGAAAGTGTCTGCTTCCACTGAGTTGATGCTTAGTGAGGGCATAAGGGTAATCCAAGCATTGGATTTACAGGCCTCTTTCTCTCTCTCTCACATCTTGACGGTTGATACAAAGAGACGAGATGAAGAGAGACTGTAGCAAAATGGCCAGCAATAACCCTTTGAGTGTTTTGACAGCAAAATAATAAGATGAAGAGTGAACATGTGTCTCTGAGCACAGAGTGCACGAGTGCAGGCTGGCGGGTGCAGGCTGGCGGCTTTCATCCTCTTGTGTGGATGATGACTTTATGAGAGTATTAACATTTGTTCAGCGGCTTGGCCCTTCACGCCAGTCAAATATATTTTGGTATTAAGATACACTTCTTCGCTTTATTGAGCTTATTGATTGCTTGCAGTTTCCACATGCCGATTGTCATTATTGTCATTCTTCTTCCATCTTCCATCTTCCATCTTCCAACATCCTACTTCCCCCACCCCAATATTGAGATCAGAAATTTTCTTATTAACCACCTTTTTCTTGTTTCAATGTCTTCTCCGGTACTGGATCAATTTCCATTGCCTCTCTCCTCCCCCTTTTAGGTTCCGTTGTTGAGCAAATGAGAGTATGAAACCCATTTCTCAAATACCCATTGAACGCTATCTGAATCTGGATTGCAGCAATGCATCCGATTATTGCCTTACCATCTTGAAATCTTTTGGTGGAGCCCTAACAACAGCAGCATTAAACGCATCAGTGAAGAATCGGAAGTTTCTAATGCTTCTTTCCCCTTTAAAAACCTTCAATGACAATCCAAGGTCAAGTGGAGCTTCTCCATAGCTATCATTTCTGGCTCTTACCACTAACCTTTTTCTACAGAATTCCAAAGAGATCTGTTAAAAGGGGAACAATTTGGAAGAAAAAAGTGAACAAAGAAAAAAGAAAGTAGAACATGAATGGAGATTTGGATTACATTCTTGTCCTTATGCGGGTTTCTATGGCCTATTAATGCTTTGAATCATTTCCCTGAAGCACCCATTACTGGTGAGCTCTTGTTCTTATAGTTGTCAAGGCGCCAAGGTGAACCAATGCGCTGGAGGCCTGACGGACACCCAAGGCGACCAAGGTGGCCCCTTGGTCTCCTAGGTGACGCCTTGACATCTATGCTTGTTCGAGAATTCCATAGCAAATAGAACTACAGTAATGTCAAATACCTTCTATTACTTTAATAAATAAAGCTCCAGAGAAAGTGTGGGATCTGCAGCTGCAACGATGGGATTGTGGTAGTTGATTGTGAGGGTCATGGGGAGAGTCGGGGAGAGACAGGGCCGGAGTTGCAGACTTGCGGTAGAACTGGTGGCTTTCTGTGGTTGTGGTGGTGGTGCTGTTGCTCCAGGAAATGTTTGGGGTTGCTGAGGTTTTTAAAGCAATTGAAGAAGAAATAGCCACTGGAGCTGATGACGAGAGGCGATGATGCTACCCTGCCTCTGTCACTGGTCGTGGGGGAGGATTGTTCAAATAAAAGTGATGTAGCCAAATTTATGGTTCTGCCCTTTAACTGTGCATTTCCATTTATTTGGGCAGAATTTGTGGCCCAATGATCAAATTAGATATCTATCCAAGGTTAGAAACGTTGTAAGCTTGTCACAGAGAATCAAGGTGTTAAAACAAAGTCAGGTTACATGACATGTTCTAAATATACCTATAATGGTGGCATTCAGACGAACCCCTTAAAAAATGATACTAATTTATGCTGTAGATTGCAATTCTATGAATCCAACAATAATAGACTATGATATTTATTTCTATTTGCTCTCTTCCATTTGTACTTTCTAATTACTAATTGATTGGGTGTCTAATTTTGATTAAAGGGCGGTGCAGAAAGGGAACAGGGCCTGCTCCAAATATTAACTGAAATGGATGGATTTAAGGTTTCAACTTCACAGGTATGCTTCTGGAAAATTGTGTTAAATCTTAGAGAAGAGATTATTGGAAGTTTACTGCTAAATTTATGCTTGTCAGGTGTTAGTTATAGGTGCAACAAATAGATTGGACATTCTGGACCCTGCTCTTTTGAGAAAAGGCCGTTTTGACAAGATTATAAGGGTTGGTTTGCCATCTAAGGATGGAAGGTTTGCTATATTAAAGGTATGGTTTTCTCTAATGTAATGCTACTAATATGTACTTTTGATTTGAAATCATGCTGATTAAACATACGTATAACAGGTGCATGCTCGTAATAAATTCTTCCGCTCAGAAGAGGAAAAAGAGGTTCTTCTGGAGGAAATAGCAGAGCTTACATTAGATTTTACTGGAGCAGAGCTGCAAAATATACTGTATTTACTTCTTTAACCTTAATTATTTCTAACCCTATATTAGGACAGATGGTTTTAAATTTTTTTTTTCTGAACTAAATGGCAGGAATGAAGCTGGCATTTTAACGGCCAGGAAGGATTTAGATTATATTGGACGGGAGGAACTTTTGGAGGCCTTGAAGCGGGTTAGTACTCTCTAGTCTTCCTTTTATGCAAATATTGTTAACTTTGTCTTTGCTGATACTTGTTTCAATGCTTTCCACAATTTATGCTTTTGCAGCAAAAGGGCACATTTGAAACAGGTCAAGAAGATAGTAGCGAGGTCCCAGAGGAATTAAAGCTGAGGTTGGCATACCGAGAAGCAGCTGTTGCTGTTCTCGCATGCTACTATCCAGATCCTCATCGTCCTTTCACTGAGGTTTGTGTGTGTTTGTCGGCAATAATTTTAAGAGGTTCCCTCCTCTAAAGCATTGATCTTGTGGTAATACTGAGTGAGTTTGTGTCCCTTACAGACAGATATTCATTCCATCTGTAGCCAGCCAAATATGCGCTATGCTGAAACTTCAGGGAAGGTCTTTGCAAGGAAGTCAGATTATGTAAACTCTGTAGTGCGGGCATGTGCACGTAAGTTATAAATTTTGTGGGTTGAGTGAGATGGCCTAAGGAACCACACTTAGTTTTAAAACTTTCTATTTTGTTAGTGGTCATTTTGCTTACCTATATGAGTTGCGAATGTTAATCTTACTACTATTGTTGTTTTCGAGAAGAATTGCTACTTCATTGGATAGAAGCACTGCATAGAGCTTTGGGGAGGGGGTGCAAATTAAGCCAATGTGCCAATTCATTTGATCATAATTGAAACTTGAAAGAACTTGCCTCGGAGATGATTAATATTGCTACAGTCAAATGCATATATTCTGTAATTATTGTCATAATGTGAACCCTTTAGATGCTATACAGATGTTCCATTGGAACACTTTTCAACTAAAAATCATTGGAACACATTTAACCTAAAAATCTCCTAACGCAGAATTTCGGACATGTTTATAAGGTTGCTTTTGTGTCAATCCTCCCCATTATCTATCTTGCTTTTTTGCTCCCTTTTTTTATTGGTGGAGGACAAGAAGATTTTATTAATGGAAAGAAAAAAAAAAGCACAGTTACAGCAGTATACACTCAACTCAGCATTATCCCAACTAAATGGGGTTGCCTGCATGGATCCTTTTTCTCTAATCAGATCAATCCAAAGATATACTTGTTTCCAATCCTGAGCTATGCATATCTTTCCTCACCACTTATTCTAAAGTCATTTTAGGCCTTCCCTGGCTCTTTTAGCTCCTTTGGTCTGATCAAATCACCCTTCCATACAGGGGTATTCAAAAGCCTTCGTTGTACATGTCCATGCCACCTCAAATGACTTTCTCGCAATATATTATTTATGAAGATCCTAAATTAGCTCTAATTTGTTCATTCCTTTTTATATCTTTTCTAGTTTTACCACTAATCCATCACAACATCGTCATTTCAGCTATACTAATAGTTGCTTATATGTTGTTTCTTTACTGACCAACATTCAGCTCCATACCATTGCTGTTCGTATAACTGTTTTACAAAGTTTTCCTTGAGTTTTAAAGGTACATTGATCACCCACCACTTCGGATGCAGCCCTCCACTTCTTCCACCCAATACTAATTATTTGTGCAACATCATCCTCTATTTCTCCTTCTTTATTTATGATTGATCTTAGGCATAGTTCGAAATCTCGGTTCTCGAGGGTGTCTCGACCCTTGAGAAAACCGAGATTACCGAGATCCGAGATCTCGGCGAGAACCTGCCGAAACTCCCAGAGGGTAAAAATGGGAGTTTCGACAGGTTTTTTTTTATGGTTTAAGCCATTTTTTGCTGTTTTAAGTCCATTTTAGAGCCATTTTAAGGCTATATATTGCAGGAAAATACTTATTCAACATATATAAACACATTTGAAGCATAAAAAGTAATCACATTATCGAAAAATTATACATTCATAAATCATAAATCCCACAAAATAATATAATTTACAAGTACTCATTATATGAAAGACTTAAATACTCAAAATGAAATAATACATTCCCATTAGTCCATCTCAATGTCTAATCATATGTAGAGTGGCGTGCAGGTTCCATCTGATCAGATTGACTTTGTTGAAGAAAATATATCTCGGTTTGATAAACAAAATCCTGCCACGACATCCTTCGGCTATAGAAGGTCTGGTAGTCTTCCACATATTTCTCATACATATGATCTGGGAAGTTTCTAAAAATACCCAACCTTGGATACGATTCACTATAATGTGGAGTAAAGTGAGCATATATTGGTTGGTGTGGGGGCGTGGTTCTTTGCAAATTTGGGACTGAAAAGAGACTGTCCACAAAGTTTGAGCCCGGTCCGTGATGTAGCATTACTAGTATCGGCGGAATAATCATATGCACTTCCCATCATGCGGTCATCATCACACGGAATAAGAACCGTACGCCGAAGTGGTGCCAAATCCATGAGCACTCCACCGCCCCTGTTCCCGTCCATCGCTACCCTCAATGCTCAGTCCTCCAAAACTTGTAGACATGCTATCAATTTCAACATCAGGCATAATATCAGGATCTGGAACGATGTCAAAGAAAAGATCTTCTTCTTCTTCCACTGGTTGCAAAGGGCGTTCCCGTTGAGACCTACGTGTATACCCAGTCATAGGCCGTGATGAAGATGCGCGTCCACCATTATCTGGATCCTGTGTAGTGTGTGTATACTGACTCTCACCGGTCCATCTAATAATGGGTACAATCGGTCTAGGATCACCACCACCACCCTCATCACCACCACCACCCACATCACCACCACCACTACCATCATCACACGATACTATCGAAGTTGACCAGCCGGTTTGTTCCATTGTATCATCATCGCCTTTCCGAGTCACTACCGAGTACCAGGGTTGGGGGGTCAAACGGTCCAAGGCGCGTGTACACGACCCTCATCCGAGGACATAAACCGCTCGAGATTAAAACCCATCGGAGCGCATTACGGTGGGGTCGGGCATCCCACTAGGCTCATCCATTACTGGAACTGTTCTGTCTCTCACCCATTCCACATAGGGATCCTCTTCATCAGAAGATAGTTGGAAGACGTCGGCTAGCTCGATCAGCTCTTGTTCATTTCTTTGTTTAAATTTCAAGCATTGTACCCTCAGTCTCATGTTGTAATGGGCGTAGACCAAGTCATTTAGCCGTTGAGAGCCCAATTTATTCCGCCTCTTTAAATGGATAAGGGAGAAAGTACTCCAATTTCTGCAGTGGGAGTTCCAAAACTCCCAAGAGCATCTCTGAACGTTTTCATCTACACCCATTTCAAAATTTATAACCATTAGCCATTGTAATATGTGAATATTCAAATAATTCAGCACTTAAACCATACAACTCACCTCCAGATTGACCAGTGCTTGTACAGTATAATCTGGTACCAATTTTGCCACAACATCTTTTACCGCACCGATAAGGTTAGAATTGAGCCCAAGCACATGTGAATATTGGTACTTGGGGTTCAAATAGTATGCTGCAAAATATGAGTCGCCAGATTAAAATAGAGTACCAACTATTAAGTGGAACTAAATTAAAGACATTATTAAATATACTCACCAGCCTTATGCAATGGGTGCATCAGCTGACTCTCCCATCGATCTTTGATAATCTTCACAAAATGTTTGTTTCCACGTGGAAACACAGTTTTTATACGATCCTTCAACATATCTATGGCAGCATATAAATGTGGCATGGTGAGCTGGAATGCTGTATCCACTAATCTCAGCACCTTCACCACTGGCTCCAGAATTTTGACTACATCCTTCAGTGTTCTCCAAAATTCCTCTAAAGCTATAGTAGTCTGTGCTTGAACCCCTCCAGGAGAGCTGGACTCCCTCCACCCAAACTAGTCCTCAGAAGCAAACATCGATCTGAGGCCTACCATCTTTGCCTGAAAGCTCTTTAAGGCTATGTAGTTGGTAGCAAATTTAGTAATGTCGGGTCTTACCAAGTCCCCTCCACATTTCTCCCTCAGCAAGTTTAAAGAATAGCTATGGTTGTATACAAATGTTGTCACCTGGCGTGCTTGTTCAACCACTTGCTTTACTTTTTGGATCTTGCCCATGTCCTTCAACATCAAGTCAATGCAATGGGCAGCACATGGAGTCCAAAAAAGGTTATAGTTAGCCATCATCATCTCTCCTGCCTTCTTGTAGTTGCTGTCATTGTCTGTCACAAGTTGCACCACATTTGATGCACCAACTTCATCCACCACTGTCTGTAGCAATCCATAGATGTAGTTAACATCTTTTGTGTATGCAGATGCATCCACAGACTTCAAGAATGATGTCTTCCCATCACTGTAGACCATGAAGTTGATGATGAACTTTCTAATGGGACCAGTCCAACCATCACACATTATAGTGACCCCATATGCACCCCAATTATTTTTTAACCCTTCTATCCATACTTCTAACTCTTTTTTAATTCTTGGGAGATAAACATTCATCACTTCATATGGAGTGGGGGCTTTAACACCAGGACCAGCCTGAGCAACTGCATCAAAGAGAGGTCGATAGTATGGGCCACTACTGGCATTTCTTTGGGATACTATTATAGATAGACCACCTAGCAAAGGCATCCCCAATAAGTTCTTTTGTACCTTTCCAATTCCACATACTCTTCAATCTCTTCTGTTTGGCGCCAGCCTTTCTAAAAACTGCTGGATCCTGCTGTAGAATCTCTACATAATCCTCATCCCTAGCAATAGGTGGTGGTGCCTGGGGTTGTGCTCTAGTACTTTTTGATCTTCTAAACATAGAAGCCAACCTTCCCTTACTCTATGTTTGTGGTTCTTCGGGCTGCTGAAATGATCTACTACCACCTGCCCCTAAGGCTCTTTGCCTCAACCTTTCCATTTCCATGTCATGGCTGACTTTACTAGCCATTGTTGCCCGTCTCAGATCTCTGGCTTCTTCCTCAGTCAAATCCCTGGCATCTAGACCATCATCATCTGAACTATCATCATCCAAACCACGCACTGTACCTCGTATTGCTTCCTTAAATTGTTGTTTATTTTTTTCTTTCTCTGCCCTTCTCTGCTAGCCTCCCTTCATCTGTGCAGCTATGGCCCTGGTAATCTCTACAGGAACTATAGGACACTTTGCCACATCTGTAGAAGTCCCACTCAAGTGTTGCTTAAGTCTGGTAATCCCACCAGACATGAGCTTCTTCCTACAGAATTTGCATTGGGTCTTCTTTCTATCACCGTCAATGGCGGTACAATACTGCCAAGCCATGTCAGTACGACCAGCATCACTACCTCCCTCACGAGAACCCGAAGCAGCCATAATATTTAGAACGAGACACTGTTACATAAGATGATAAATAGAGAAATTTAAATCAATAGATTTACATTAATAAAACTTAAAATTGAAGAACATAAAAGCATCAAATGTGCGAATACAACTCAAAATACATTGAAATTACTTTTCAAAAATTTAAAACTATGTTACAAGAAAACAAAATATTTTTTCTAATTTTCATAATTATTTAGATATTATTAATAATTTTGGATATTAAATAAAAATATTTGAAAAATATAATCCGACAACATGAAACCGTAGATTGGTCAATGATGTTCAACATATATTATTTTGAACACCAATAGATAAGTATTAATATTTTTTTACTAATTTTTTATTGCTGGAAAATAGGATTTATTAATAAAAAATTCATAAAAATAAAAATATGTACAGAAAAAAAAACTGAAACCATGACCACGTAGATCGGCCAACGATGTTCAACATATATTATTTTGAACACCAGTAGATAAGTATTAATATTTTTTTTATTAATTTTTTATTGCTGAAAAATAGGATTTATTAATAAAAAAAATAAAAATAAAAATATGTATAGAAAAAAAAACTGAAACCGGCCGACCGTAGATCGCCAATGATGTTCAACATATATTATTTTGAACACCAGTAGATAAGTATTAATATTTTTTTATTAATTTTTTATTGCTTGAAAATAGGATTTATTAGTAAAAAATTCATAAAAATAAAAATATGTACAGAAAAAAAAAATGAAACCGTGACCGCGTAGATCGGCCAACGATGTTCAACATATATTATTTTGAACACCAGTAGATAAGTATCAATATTTTTTTTATTAATTTTTTATTGCTGGAAAATAGGATTTATTAATAAAAAATTCATAAAAATAAAAATATGTACAGAAAAAAAAACTAAAACCGTGACCGGTAGATCGGCCAACGGTGTTCAACATATATTATTTTGAAAGTAAACTGATTAATATTTAAGAAATGTATTTTTTAATTTTTTTAAACAAAAAATAAAATAATTATATATATATATATAGGAAAAAAAAATGAAACCGTGGCCACGTAGATCGGCCAACGGTGTTCATCATATAATATTTTCAATACCATCTAATTAATATTTATCATATTTTTTTTAATTTTTAATTGCTGGAAAATACATTTTTTTAACAGAAAATCAAAATAAAAAATATATGTGCAAGAAAATAATTTCGAAAGGATAAGGTTGTAGATCGGCCTAATGACTCTCACATATATAAATTTCATGATGAACCAACATGTATTGAACATATTCATGTAAAAAAGTAAGTTTTAGGGGAAAAAACCATACCTCAAACCTTAGATGTGCAAAGAATATGTCAAAATGAGCCTCCAACAGCACTTTGATGGAGAGATTTGCAAAGAACAGAGGTTTTCGAACCTTAAATGCAAGGTTGGAGAAGAAGGAATGGAGGAGGAGAAGAAAACAGAAGGTTTAGAGAAGGAAAATGAGTCTCGGTCGAGATCTCGACCGAGACTCTTATATAAAGCCTTGGACCAGTTCGAAACTGGTCGAGACCAGTCGAGAACTGGTCGAGACTGGTCGAGACCCAGTTTCGACCAGTGATCTCGTCTCGACCCTGTCGAGGTCGAGTTTTAAAACCATGATCTTAGGTGCCTAAAATTTTCACTTTGTGGTATCTCCTTGCATTAATTTTCACCACTCCCCTTTCAGTTCTATTGTCACTAAAGTTGCACAATGCACACCATATACTCTATTTTTTTTCTACTTATCTTAAACCTTTTGATTCCAAGGTTGGTCTCCATAATTCCAACTATGCATTTATTACTGCTTTTTTTTCATCACCAAAACAATATAATCAACAAAAAAAAAATGCACCAAGGGTTCTGATTTTGAATGCATCTAGTAAACTCATCTATGATTAGCGCAAACAAATATGGGCTTAGAGCTGATCTTTGATGTAATCCAATTGTCATTAGGAATTCACCATTTGTCCCCCCACAGTTCTTGCAATAGTTACTAGACTCACTACATAATTATACATATTTTTTACTATGTCCTCATATTTACTTGACACATTTTTCTTCTCTAACACTTGCCAAATTAACTCTCTTGGGACTCTGTCATAAGATTTTCTTAAATTAATAAAGACCATATGGAGATTTTTCTTATATTCTCTAAATCTTTTCAGTACTCTCCTTATCCTAAGCAAATAAATAACTTCTATGGTTGATCTTCCTAGCATAAAGCCCAATTAAGTATCCTCAACTATTAATTTCTTGCCTCATGTCGGTTTCAATTACTCACTCCCATAATTTCATAGTATGGTTCATAAATTTAATTCCTATATAGTTCATCACCTTTAAATAAAAATAAATTGGTTCCACAATGCTTCTTCTCCATTCATCTGGCAGTATAATAATATAAAATGCTATACAACAACCAAATAGAGTACGTGCATTCCGACCATAGGGATTCTGATATTCTCTCTCTTCCTGTAAACTTCTGTTGAGTCTTTGGTCTCTTAGCCTAGCTAAATTAATGTAGTCTGCGGGCCCTTCGTCAATGACCCAAAACTGCAAGGCCACAGAAGGAAAAACTAATCTCTTACTGATTATTTGGTGAATGATATGTCTGTATAAACCCCTTCGTAAAACCATCCAATTGACTTTTTTTTTTTTTGATGAGTCAAGTAGATTACCCCAAGGGGATAACTCAGTTGGTAAGGACCAACACCTAAGAAATAAGAGGTCATGAGTTTAAACCTCCTTGGGGCCTACCTATCCACCCCCTCCCCGAAAGAGGAATCGTACAATAAATAAACCCTATCTAGTCTTTAGAAAATGCTTACCACTGTGATTTTGGAAAGACACTTGACCTATCTTTGTTTGTTTATTGTTATTCTCTTACCTCAAGCTACCACCGATACCAGGTGGGTCTTGAACTGTCTTCTTATCTCATAATCTGACCTTTCATTTTAATGATTTTACAAAACATTTACACTTTGTCCTACTCCGAGGCAAGATTCTTTAGGTGCTTAAGAATTGCTACTTTAGTGTTCAGGCATGCATGTGATGACAAGGACCTACAAATTATCTCAAATTTGCAACGTCCTGAGATTCTATTTCAGCTTGTCTGTTGATTTATCACAATGTTTCTTTGTTCTATGATTCTAGTTATGCTTTTATTATTTCCTTTGTCTATTTCTGAGATTTACTTTCAGTAATTTCCATATCAACATTTGAGAAATACTCTGTGATTTACTACATGATATACTTTCATGTTTTAAACTGAAATCTTCATTTTGTAGCTAGAGTAATTGAGGAGGAAATGTTCGGGGTTGACAACTTGTGCTGGATTTCTGCGAAGGCTACATTAGAGGCTTCCAGGCTTGCTGAGTTATTGATTCTGCAGACAGGAATGACAGCGTTTGGGCAAGCTTATTATAGATATGAAAGTGACCTTGTACCGAATGTAGGTTAATAAAACAATAATCCTGCATTTTGTTCATTGATGGCTTAACTTTGGCAGGAAGAGCAAGTTTTACTTGCTTGAATGTATCAGTGACAGATTTTCTTTGATTGAGTGTTAACAGCTTGCAGCAAAGTTGGACACACTGCGAGATGAGTATTTGCGTTTTGCTACGGAGAAGTGTTCTTCTGTGCTGCAGGAGTATCATTCGGCTGTTGAGACAATCACAGGTCAATGTTGATTTATTTCTCTGCTAGATTTATGTTGTCTACTAAATCGTCAGTTATAATAGAGCCATGGGAACAATAGCGCCTTAGTGGCCGACTTAAACGTTGTACGCTAGGGTGGTCGTAGATCTGGCTGGTTGTAAATCAGCGCTACTGCACTTTACTAATAGGGGCGCGCTAGCGCGCGAATCCCTTGCTTGGTTAGTAGTCCATTTGAACTTATAATGGTGATGCCTCATTAAATGCATGTATGGTTTGTAATGATTTACCATGTGTTAGTTTTACTTTTTAAGTGCTTGATGCTGATTGTCTGTAAGTATTCAAATTGGATGTAGATATTTTACTGGAGAAAGGAGAGATTAGTGCTGAAGAAATATGGGAAACATACAAAAACGCTCCACGAATACCTCAGGTTTATCTTTAACTGATAACTCCCATCACAGTTAGTTATCCTGATGTTTAAATTTGGCATTTTCTATGTGTCAGTATTTACTGTTTTGAAAGTCCTGTAATCATCATGTCCTGGAATCATCATATTAGAAACATATATCTGAACCCTTTTGCTCAATTGTTTCTGTACTGTGTTATGTAGTTTATTGGGCGGTTGGCATTATCTTGTCTTAACAGTTAACAAATCACCTAGCTGATGGAGCAAGAAAAACTTATATTGGGTTATCTTTTTTTTGCAAAATACAAATGTAACTTGGTGTAGTGCATCCTATATCTTGTGATATAGTCTCAAAAAGTTTCTTTCCTGGACTCGATCACTGCATGTCATCTTGTGTTGGATTTTTTTTTTCTATATGCATATTGTGTTTGGATTATGGAAATTAAGGCTGTGTTTGGTATCATTTTTGTTTTTATTTTTCTGACAAATTTTTATTTTTATAGGTGTTTGGTATCAATTTTGATTGCTATTTTTTGTCGGAAAAAATAATAACAGGCTCAAATTTAAAAAGAGGTCTCAACCTCTTTCTGATTTTTGCCTAAAATTATTTTTGAATCTGTTTTTGCGCAACTTTTAAGTTGCACGTGTTTTTGTATCTCCAACGGATCTAAAAATGAGGGTAAAAACGTCCATTGCTTATAACCGATAAAAACAATACTCTTTCTCACCTTCCTTCCTTCTTTCCCTCTCCCTTCTTTCAGAGAAACCTTGGGCCATCCCTCTGCTGTTACTTTGACTCAACACCGGCGATCCGCGAGCACTCAATGGCTTACGGGGCCTTTCATCTCAAATGACTAGTAATGAACTGAATCAGTCTCTCGTCTTCGTTCTCTTTGCGTCAAAATTTTTGAGTTTGAACCCCAATGGACTGACGGAATCTTGAACTCAGCTCAAGATCATGAAAGTTCCTTCATTGGCTTCAGTCTTCAAAGTTTTCTTCTCTGCCCTCTATGTTCAAACTCTTCCGACAACTTTTCTGCAATTGTGTAAGCGTTCTCTCTGTTCTTCGCATCGCTGTTCATATCGCAGTCTCGTAGATCTCAAAACAGTCTTGACCGAAGAAATCTGGTAAGATTTATCTCTGTGGTTTCGTTCGTCTACTGTTCTTGAAATTTCTGCAAGTTGATCTGTTCATCATATCTTCAACATCATGGTCGTCTCTAATTTTTTTTTTCCTGTTCATCTTCTCTGTTCAGATCTGAAACTTCTTTCATATTTCAGATCTGAAATTTCTCTCAATTTCTTAAATATCTTCAATTTGTTCTTGATAGTTTTTCAATTTCAGTTTCAGTTTCTTCACATTTCTTCATATTTCAGTTTCAGTTCATCTGTTTGTTTCTTTTATATTAAAATTTCAATTTATTTATTCTTTCTTTCAAATCTTGATATACATTGTTGGAACGTCAGAATAGGAAACCCTTAAAATTCCCCTTCCCCACTTATCTCCACATTCCATCATCTTCCTTGCTCTTTGTTTGTTAGGTCTAAGTTTACTGATCGGATTCTCAGATTTAGTTTCTTCCCATCTCTGCAGCGTTAATTGCTAAATTTGTTCATAGCTATGACTCTGTCTGCTTCTGACGTTCCTATGATGTGTACTTTGCTCGCCAATTCGCTGAGTGGAGACGAAAGTTTGCGTAAACCGGCGGAGACGGTTCTTTCTCAGTCTGAAAGCAAGCCTGGATTTTGCTCTTGCCTTGTGGTAATTTATCCAGTCTTCTTTGCTAGGGTCCGTTTCCTCGATTGATGTTGCTATGGTCTGTTCATTTTTTTGATCTACTTTTCAATGCGAATTACGATTTTGATTGGTATTCCATTAGTAATGTTTGTGTATAGACATTAGTAGTGTTTGTGTACAGACCTTAGCACACAACGGGGTAGGGCTATGTTCAGTGCCGGATACGAAGCCCCATCCGTCACCACAACGCAATACTGTGATTCCAGGGACCTCTTGAAGTCGGCACACTGCTTGGAGGCTCTCAGCAAGCTTACGGCAAGCTTACGGCAAGCTTAGGCTTAGCTTGCGCTTGAGGGGGGTGGGGGGTGTTACACATCATGTAGTGACGTGTCCAGATAGTTCAATCTAGTTTGTAATGTTTGAGATCTAAGATATATAAGGACACTTCTGTAAACACTGCTTGATATATAATTCAATATATACAATGTAGCATTCTCTGAAATCTAACATATATTAGTAGTATTTCTTATGATCCGTGGCTGTGAAGTATACTTGAGTGGTTGTTAAATGTTCATTCTTATACATATATCATTGTATGTTTCTGATGGATCTATAAAAATTATTTTTAAACATAGGTATACCAAATCTATTTCTCATTCTGCAATCTATTTTTATTGTAGTTACCAAACGACCTTTTCTTTTTGATCAAAAATGGTTTTCAAAAATACTTTTTGAAAAAATAACAAAAATCAAAAACAAAAATGACACCAAACACAGCCTAAGTTGTGCAGAAAATAATGAGAAATTAAAGATGGAGAAAAATAATTCTCAAAGATAGGCTCTTCATAAATTATTTTGTTTCAAATAATTCTATTAGTTTTCCTTGCTGTTCATTGAGGTTTCTGATCCTTTCAGAGCCTTAGACTGGCACCAAATTACTCTTGAGGGTTGCTTTCTTTGGTCTCCACTGCACATGGACAAATTACTTCCTAATTTGTGACCCCTATCTGCATCCAAAGCATTCACGGATGATCACTTAATACCGCTTTCTTGGTTAGGTGTGAGTGATTGAATTTACCTCGTGCCTAGAAAGGAGTAATCGAGACTAAGTCTGTAGGCACATCTGACTATCTGAGTGCAGAGTCTCTCTGCATTTTACAGAGTAGGACTATAGAATAGAGTCATTTTCTAGTTTGCCCCACATTGTAGCCTCCCTAGGTCATGGGATCCGCCTAGCACCAAAGAGGTCCAAAGTTGTATGAGACAGTTAGATTAGTTGAGCCTAACAGCTCTTGTTTTTAGAAGAGGCTGTTAATCTCAAATGCTTTTGAGGAACTTCTAGCTATCTATCATTAGTAGTAGGGAAGAAACAGAGAAGTTGTCCTCATGGTTATGTAATGAGTATTCAGAATGAGTCGACTCCTCAGATCTCTAAGAAACCTTGAACCAGCAGTTATTGGAGGGGATGTTTAGGGACCAGATGGTACCATAATGATGGTTTTTGCCATGGCCAATAGTTGAAAATGATTGCTTAACAGCGGTGGTAAATGCTGTTGTCTTTGGTTTGAATCTTGTTCTTTCCTTTGTCCAGCCTGTCCCAAATTGATGCGAATTTAGAGTTGGTGAATATGTGAAATGAATGAAGCGGAGTGGGACTCATAGAAGTCTTTCTTCCTGATTCAACAAAGCCAGTCTCGTTGATATTGGGAAATATCAGTTTCACTAGAAACAGAGATCAGCAAACTGCTCGGACGATGTCTTACTACTTGTTGTCGAATCCGCAGGTGTACGGATTGTGCAAACAATATAGTGATAAGTTAAGTATCGTTTCCACAGGGAGAATGTTCAATTACTAAACCTAATTAATTATCTCTATTATTTAGACAACTGAATTACCAAGATTATTAATTAACAAGCAGATTATGAAACTAAAGATTAATGACACAAGTTCTAGGACTCAGACTTCCTCAATTGAATTATGCTTAATCAAACCAGACTTATTTACAAATTTCTGTTGATGCAATGATCAATTCCCTAAGATATTCTGTTATCTCTTTCGAGAATAACAAATTATGCCTGTATTAGTCTTACATATACTTTTGGGTTTGCAAGATTTTAATACAAACTCATTAAGTTCGTTAGAATTATTACAAAGATCACAATGGCAAGCTCTTATTTCTAAGAAAACATTCTACCAATGACTGATATTTTATGAACTAATATCAATCTTCCACTTTCGCTCCATCAATTGATACCTTGAGACATGCAATTAATGATCAATTAATCACACACAATTTTCCAAAAACACCATATTGCATAAAACATGATCATTCAAAAATTAAGGGTTTAATCAGCCCAATTCCAATGAATCCATCCTAATCCTAAAATAAGAAATCTGGCAATTCATCATTTGACAATTCTGAAACATAAACAAAAGAATCACAGAGATAAGGGAAGAACTCGTTTTGGGAATAGACGAAGCTTGAATCCGACGTGCCTTGCAGCCCCTATGAACAGCTCCTTCTCTCCGCCCTTCTTTTTTTTTTTTTGTTCTTTTCTTTTTCATGTGCTTCCAGCCCCTGAATAGCCCTGATTCTACGCCCTTAAAATCAGCCTTTTACACTCTTGCGTTTGAATGCAACTTACCAATTGGTTGGAGACTGCTGATTTTCTGGCAGATTTTCTTTTCCGACTTCAAGGCCTGATTCCGACTTCAAAACAACTTCTTTGTGTTCTGGACTCTTCATAAGATTGTAGCCCTTGCTCTTAGCTTTCCAGAAATCTAAAGAACACCCAAAACGTAGATCAGTAGCTCCAGATACGGACAAATACCGAGCGTATGTTAATTTTGGTGAAAATAGAAATCCTAACCGAATTATGACTCAAACACCCAGCTTTGACCTGACTTTGACCTCGCTAGTTCAGTCCTTATCCATCCCAAAACCTGCCAAATAACCAAAAATACCCAAGAATCAAATAGATTAATAACATACCCAAAACATTAATTAAATTAAACTAAATGTCCTAGAAAACATGCAAAACTAAGCTAAGTATGATCAAGAATGTGCTAAATAATTTCACGTATCACTTAACTGTGTGTGGAATGGCAAGGAGCAATGCATATGAGGGGCATTATACTAGTGTGATATTGTGTGTGATGTCTCATCTGTTGTATTTATAGTTGTACACTTGTATTAGTACTTGAATAAGAGATTATGTACTTCAAGTTTGCTTCTAATAAAATCCCTTGGTTATTCATTTAATTTTTTTTTTTTGCTTTAAGGTTAGTTTTTCTCTTTTAAATTTGCTTAGAAGGGTATTTCTGGAATTTTGGGTTTAATATTTTTATGTGGGTTCCAATTTATCAATTTTAATATTTCCTTTTGGTTTTTTTTTTTTTGGGTGAATAAATAATTGTTAAACACGCACAAAGGAAACAAGGGGCCCACTCAAGGAGGGGTAGCCGGAAAGAAAAGAAAATACAGCAAAGAGAAGGGAAAAACTAAGAAGTTTTCAATGGGAAATCTTACCCACAAGCCGGATGGGTAAATTCCACGAATAAGCTTTGTGTCTATTCCAAGCAATCTATTTCAATGGGAGTGGCCAGCATTTCAAAAGCAATGCAGTCCATGATTTGGGTGATAGATCTAGAACTTATGGTTTATCTCCTTAGATTTCTCTCGCTCAAAATGTGGTAAACGGCAACGTTGAAGGCAAGCCTACCGACGATGTCACAACAAGATTTCCCCTTAAAGGCTTTGGGCACCCATTTCCACTTGTTGAAGACTTGGATCCTTCTATGGGAAGGCCAGTAAATCCGGTCCTACAGTTGGGAGGAGAAAGGGCAAGAGAAGAAGAGATGAGGGATGTCCTCCGGTGCGTTCCAACAAAAGCAGCAAGAGGAGGTCGAGGCAATGGACTTATGCTGGAGAACGGACAGTGTCGGCTTAGAGAGATAGTGAGTAGGACTCTTCACCCAGAGAAACTTTGGCGGGGGATAGAGCCATGGAACCAGATGAGGTCATGCTAGGGAACTGCTGGGTCTCTAGATCGTATTAGATCCCAGACTGCACTAGTAGGCTGCCCCAATTTTGGAAGAGTCCACATCATCAGATCGCTGCTCCAGGAGGCCGCCTCGACAAACCTGAGAGGGCACCCCAGGCGTCAATCATGATAGGGGAGGAAGATGCCAGATGCCTCCTCACGCCATCGCGATTAATAGGTAAGACTGGCGAGCTTGCCAAGCCCTGAGCCATGCTAAACACTCTCCTTAAATGTTGAGGGGTATGCCATGGGGGGGTTCAAGTTGAGAAGCCACAAGTAGGTAGAACCATCATCAATGATAGATTTAATTGCATCCGAAACTATGGTTCTATGATTTAAGATTTCTTTCCACACCCAGGAGAGTCTGTTGATGAAGGCACGGTCCAAATAGAGTTCTTTTTGAGGCACCTAGCATAGATATAATCAACTCATATACTTCTTTTCTTCATTGCCAATCTCCATATGAGTTTGATGATATCAGCCAGATTCACTTCCCTGACTCTTTTGAAGCCTAAACCTCCTTTCTCCTTGGGAAGGCAAACTTTAGCCCAACTCAAAGTCTGGAGGTACCTGTTGTTGTCAGAGCCTTTTCCATTAGAAAGCACTGATCAAGGACTCGATCTTGTGACAAACTGAGCGGAGGAGACCAAAAACACCCGCTCAATAAATATAGGAGCTCTGCAGCACTGTCTTTGCCAGTTCTAGCCAACCAGCATAGGAAAGGAATTTTGCCTTCCACATTGAAGGAGCTTGTGGATTTGATCAATGATGGGAGTGCAATGACTTTCAGCCTAGTGGAGACGAGTGGCTGTCCCAAGTACTTTCTGGTTTAGTCATCAAAGTTAGTTACATTCTTAGTCTAACTCCCCCCCCCCCACCTGGTGCATACCCCAACTTTACTAGTTTAACAAGACTTTATGCACCTTTTTCGATTGCTTGTCTATATATATGTATTTTCAGTTTTGCGTGAATTGGTTCCATTAAAAACGTTATTTAGTTACCATGCACTGAATCCGAGATGTTGTGAATCCAAGTTGATTTTTTGAAAGTCTATTTTCAATGTCAGATCAGTTAAGAGTTCAAATTTCTATTTGTATCTCATGTACTTTCAATTTTAATAACAGTAACATATATATTGTATCGCTTCAATGACTGCTACTTTCTTTTCAAGCCTCATTGTTTCAGCTTGTCTAGTGTGATAGTCATTCTTAGACTCCTGTTGATGTGATGATAACGTCTGTTGGTTTCTTCTCATCTTCTTTCTTTTGTTTTATTTGCTGATTTCCCCTTTCATTTTTTGGGTTTGGCTTTTTAATTCCATAAAACATAATCCTTCTCCAAATAACAACCACGAGCTTCCAATCTGTGTTCTCATCCAATCATCCAACTGTTTTCCCTGTAAGTGTTAATTTTCGCTTGATTCTTTCAGATATTTCAAAATCCAATTTCAGTTTGAGGTTATCTGTTGCTGACATAAATCAGTTCGTTTACGGTTTTATCCTTTTTGGTTCATGATCTTGATATTCTCGTGTATGCTCATTATATGTGTTGTTTTGTGATTGTCAACACTTAGCTCTATAAAGCATTCATGGTCCTATAATGTGGGCCCTTTAGTTCATCTTTAATGTGTGATAGTCCTTTCTCTTATCTCTATTTTGATGATCTCTATTGCAGCCTCCTGTGCATCCGGTTGATGAGTACGGTGCACTCATCTATGCTGGACGTTGGGGCATTCATGGGATTTCTCTTCCTGGGAGGGTTACTTTTGCTCCGGGTAATGTGGGGTTTTCAACCTTTGGTGCACCCCGCCCTTTAGAGGTGAGGTTGAATAATGGAAAATAAATACCCTTTTCTTATAGCTACTATTGTTTATTGCTATGCCAACCGATGCTGTTCTTGTCTTCCTCATCTGCAGACCCAAATCATTAGTGATGAGACTTGGAAACTAATAGATGGCATATGGGATAAAAGGATCCAGGAAATTAAGAATGAAGTTTCTGTGGAGATCGAGGAAGATAAGGAGAAACCACAGATTTTGATGGCAGATCACTTCCTTTGAGAACTCAGTATTTACATTTGCGGGTATTATAATGACCTCTTTACCTCATACTTCTTTGCCCTTCCATTTTAAAGTTTTTGGTTTGAACAGGAAATATTTTAACTTGAGAAGCAAGAGAGGTGAATACACTTCGAGCCCCCCCCCCCTCCCCCAGAAAAAAAAAAAAAAAAAACTCAAAATTCAAACAAAATCCACGTTCTCTGCAACATCTCTTGCAACTCAACCTCCTACTGATGGCTTCTCAAAGGTCCCTAACCTTTACTTTCTAGTTTAGCCACCCAAACAACCATCCATTCCCCTCTATGGCTCTACCTCAATGCCAAGAAGGAACAAGATCTCAGGTGAAAGTAAGCAAAAGGAAAAAGATCTGAATTGCATGAAACCTTCCTCCCTTTTGAATGCCTAAAGTGATTTCCTCAACTTCTAATCTTTTTGTCTGCACTGGCGCCAGCCTCCCCTTCACCCCCCTCCCCCGCCCACTCTCTCGACAAAAAAAAAAAAAAAAAAAAAAAAAAAAATATGACAAAAAACTACATCTTCATCTCACCTTCATTATAATCTGATTTCGCTTGAAAGTATCAACTTGGCCATGATCCTCGTATTCTCTCCTCCAACTTCCTGTTTGGTCTGTACTGTGTCTTCCTACTTCAGATATTTGTCTTTGGCAGGTCTCAATTAGTTGGGTTTTTTAGCACAGAGGTGGTTTTTTTTTCTATGCCAGATTCCACCAAGTATACAAATGGAAACTAACCATATATATACTTCAATTATATCTTCTAAATTGTGGGGTGGGTTCGGTTTCAAATATTATCAGTGCCTGCTCTAATAACCTATGGGGTAATTGAGATTGGGCCAGGGGAGTGTTCTTCAGTGTTGATTGTCCCTCTTTTTATCAAAGCAAAACCATGATAACCCCTCTTTCTGAGTAGCTTTTGTTTGAGGGTTCACCCGCACAGACTGTAACTTCTGGAAGTCAAAAGAAGGCCAATAATCATGTCTTCTGCGGATGACTGGGTGATTTGATCGATCCAATGAATAGCAAACAGTATCTAGGATATTTTAGTAATCACAGTTACTTCAATTTGTATTTACGTAAATACCACTGGATACATTTTTTTTCTATTAAATTGATTTATAGGTTCATTTCTCAAAAAAGAGATCTCTCAATCTTAATTACAGGATTGCCCTTAAGCTTAATACATCTAGGCCACTTAGTTATGTTTCTCTTACCTTGGAACTTACTGAAGCTCATATTATCTTGATTAAAACAAGGTGAGGCAACAAGGTGAGGCAGATCCTGCCTAAGTGCCATCCAAGTAGGTTTTAATAATTAGTAACCATCATTGTGAGACATACAGACTCGAACTGCTAGGGATTATTATTTACCAGGCTACTTTACTAAACTCAGTAAATGCCACAATTGCCCTTAATGTCTTCAAGATCTGAAACTAACCACAGGACGGCAGTTTTTGGAAGTTGAACTTGACAACGTGCTAATCCTTGTTTGGTTCTTGCTTGTTCTGATTTTAGCTCAAGAGGGCATCATCGTTCTGGAGGGAAGGACAAGAGTGTTGGAAAATGATAATAACCTAAATTTTGGCCCCACCCACCCCAAAAATAAATAACTTTGAAAAAAAAATCGTAACCCTTTGTAGCTGAGGGAAGTTGGCTTATGTTGCAGGTGTGGTACAGCTTGATTTGGATGGTGGATGGTGCCCCCAAAAAATACAAAAGATCTGGTGGAGATACAGTTCTTTCCATCAAAGAAGGCTATAAGATAGAGATACTGTTCTATTTAGAAAGGCTCTGAAGATAAAGAGTCCACAGAATGACTAGACACAGATATGAATCCCCAGGGGGTAGCTTTTTTTACAGTGATGGCTCTATGCTTGCCTTTGTTCCCGAAACTTTTGGAACTGCACAGAAGATTAAACATCTTCAATTCATACAACTTTTGGCAAGCTAAAAATGGAGCTGGCAAAAATTTTTGGACACCACCCAATGCTAGAAATGCAGATTTGAGTTATCAAACTCGAAAAGAATTTTGTATCGGAACTTGAGTTGTAGTAATGATTGTTAATTATGTACAATTTTGTTTACTTGCTTATATTTCTACTGCCTGTATATCATACTAGTATAGGGCGTTCCGGGATAATGGATGTGTCCATCCAGGTCAATCAGAAAAGGGAAGGGTACTGACAACAAAACTGATCTGTGGCTGTGTGATATTTCATATATTTGATTTAGACTTATTATTGTAAGTACTCCGCTCTCTGTATTTTTTGCCATTTTCAGTGGCTCTACTTCGATGCAACGAGGCAAGTATGGGATATTGACTTAGGGACATGAGAGCATGATAGCAAGCCAATAACGTGTGGTGTTGGGGGTTAAGTCCAGGTGACTGAGGCATATAGTGGCGTACAGATCAGCCTCAATAGTCCGGCTGGTCTTGGATCTTTTTATTATTTTTTAATTTTTATATGAATTTCCTAATCTTACACATTTGAATCATTTTGTGCTTTTTTGAGTAACAGTTTCCACTACACATAACCCAAGCCTAGGTGAGTCGATTGCACACTGCACATTCCTGTAGGTTATGTTCCTGATGGTCCGTCAATTTCCATCAAGAGATATGCAGCATAAAAGAGCTCCTTTTTGCCTTGGCGACCAGAAAGAAATTGAAATAAAATAACTGTAGGCAGGGAGAGCAAAAACATTGGTGCACAGTCAAGTAAGGACATGGACAGGCCAAATAAGTTTACAGCGCAAGAATACCTTAACATGACTTCACGTGTCCCAAACCAGACCGCTCTTGAAAGGCGCTGGTAGGCTAGACTCCAATACCTCCACTCGCTTATTTTATATAGAGGACTACACTTGCTTATAGGTTTGTTCATACAGAAGCCTTGTCTTTGTTGTTTTAGCGCCGTTGCTTGGTTTTGGTGTGCTAGTAGGGGAAGACCTACAGAAAAATAGCTTGTTGCCGGGTTCAGTGCTAATAAGCCGCAAACTGGCATTCAAGCCTGGAAGACCATAACACCACACCAAGGAAATGATCTTCTGTTCAACAGAAACAGGGTGATTGGAACTTCAAAACCTTGGTGATGAGCTGTTCTTCAATGCTGAAGGGAGAATGCCATGGGCACCTGCCTTCCTCAGACAAATCTACAGGAAAATTTTGATTCAACCAAGTAGTCAGCCTACAAACTGGAGGACATGGAGATAAGTTTGAGATGGAGCTGATTACTGTTAACTAAGCTCACCCGGAGGATGTGGAGCTGCTTACTGCTAATTAAACTCTGAATTTATAGATAAATTTTATAGATAAATTCAACACTCACCGGTGGTGAAGAGAGGGCGTCGTCGTACGCTGCAGATGGAATGGTACTTATTTTCTTTAGACCATTGATCCTCTTTCCAACTATTAGTAGCCATCAAATTTTGAGTCTCTTAAAATAATGGGAAATCGGAGATGTGGCTAATGGATCTCCAACTTTTATGCTCAAAGGCAAGAGTTAGGATTGAAAAGAGAGGTTATGATAATCGTTGTAACCAATTCAGTTACAGATTTACAGAAGTGTCAAAATGACTTCTATGGACAATGAACTACCATCAACAACAACGTATGTTAATTTACTATTGATAATAGAACATAATATAAAGAATATAAGATGGTAAAAAACAGTGCTTTTAAACACCCTGATTTCTTCCCCATTCCTCGTTGATAATTTGATACACTTTGACAACATTTGATAAGAGAATTGACAAGCTTTGCACTGCGATGATGTGAATAATACTGCTGCACTTCCCCTGCTTCTTCCATTAAAATCTCTCCTGATACTGTTAGGTTCACTGGTGGGTCTAAGCTTCAATAAAACGATTAATTGTTAGATCTCCATTCATGGAACAGAAAAGAAAGTCTTAATAAGAAGACCTAAACCTGAAATCTTATCTCCCTTTTAGTGGAATGCAAACTCAAGTTGATACTTACCATTTAATGGGTGCTAATCCATCTGGCTTGAAAGATTTGCTGCTTCATCTTCATCATCTAGTTCTTGTTCAAAACCTGTAACCTGCAAACACAGTGAGTTTGATGGTCTAAGTAAAAAAGAAATGAAATTAGGAAAGTAATTAATATGTTCTGTCAATAGAATGGAGGACCCATTATTAATTTAGTTAAGAAAGTAATTCATATTTTCTGTTAAGAGAGAATGGAGAATCTGCTATATAATTTAACTCCAGATGACCAGATTGGACTTGTAAAAGGATCTATCTGAAAGGGTGAAATTTAATTTGAGAAAGATGCCAAGCGAAGCCTACTGAGGCAATCCCACCAAAAGCTCGCTCATAAATTTACCATGTTTGCTGAATCCTATAAAGATTGAAAATGCCTTGAACCTGTTACCAATGCACCATGCGATGTTTGCTATACTAATTTGGACAGCCACCTCTATGAAGATATCAGACATAAGATACATCAAGACAATTTTAATTACATTGCATAATAGGACCCACTGCCAGAATATAGGGATAAAGCCAGAAATAATATAGCAGTGCAAATCAACATACTGAGAAAATCTATATTTGACCTCTCTTTGCTTGTTTTAAGCAGCCCAAATTCTTATCAACAATGCTTGTGAAACCTTTTAAATGAATAATCAAGCGTATTGGATGATACTAACATCCTTTCACCAAATACTAAACTGTTCACGAAATTATTCTTAAATGCTCCAAAAGAGTGCGTAGACATCAAATATTTTCAAAGTCTTCCAATCAGATTTGTTTTGAGCAAGGGAGTGGGTGGTTGGTACCACAGCATGTGTAGCACAATGTTTAACAGTACATCCATGGAGGTGTTCTACCTGACAAGTATCTTAGGATTTCTTTTTGACAAAGATGCTCCACATAAAAAATGACCAGACTAGAGTGAGACTATGAAAGGTGGTTTGAATGGGCTACTACTTACTTCTAGTACATAATGCATGAGCATGTTTTCGATGCCTGATTTCAGAGTCACAGATGAACTAGGACAGCCACTACAGGCTCCTTGCATCCTTAGTTTGATCACTCCAGTTTCTCTGAGAAAGAAAATGCATAAAGGGTTAAACCAAGTGCAAAGCACCATATCCAAGTAACATCGTTGGTACTGACATTCAAAAAATCTATTAAGATGGGGGAAAACCATATTGGTCATATCCTCGATACTCAATGTCCCCACCATCTTCTTGCACTGCTGGTCGTATACGAGTCTCCAGTAGTTCTTTGATCATTGCCACCGTTTCTGAATCATCCTGCAATAAAGAAACTAAAAAGGGATCATAAAAATTTAGGAAATTATATCCTTGAACACTAGCAAAACAGAAGCTGAGGGTTCAACTAAAGGTTCTTTTCTATGGATACATATTATCTAGTTACCTTATGGCTGATAAGAAGCTCTATAAAAATATTGTTAGGGAAATTGATACGGGTTGGGGTTGGGGTTGGGGGTGTGGCTATGTATTTCCCAAAATCCTAGACACAGATATGGGTGAGTACCTCATCCAATATGTCAATTACTTCCAGAGTTTTAATACAAAGCATAAATACTAGTTATTATGCTATGCAATAATTAATAAGATATTAGTGAAATTTTAGGATAAGAGTTCCATGATATGCTATTTATATGGTAAGTGTTGATGAATAAATACAGTATCCCAACCCTTCATTGAACATTTGTTAGAAATTAAGAATTTAATTGGTAGAATAGAAAATGGAAAAACTTTGCAGTTGGGATTAGGATAAATTTGTTCAAGATCCAACCATTGAAATGCATGGGGTTCAAGATATATGTCAGTTGCTCTCAGCTTTCAGTGCAGGGTGTGGAACCTTCCATCCCTCCACCTTGGCATTTCCCTAGGGCCAAATCAGTCAGTTTGGGAACCAGCATTGGAACGTGTAGAGTAGCAAGCATGAAAGGGAAACTATCTTTCTGAAGGGGACAAAATTAGTTTATTGAAGCACAGCTTCATGGTGAAGACTCTCTCTCTCTCTCTCTCTCTCTCTCTCGGGGGTGAAAGATCAACACAAATTCCATTTAATAGAGGAATTAAGTGTGCACATCAGAGGGGAATAGAGGTTTGGCCATTTGAAGGGTGGCAAGTTTGAACAAGACCTTGTTATCCAAAAGGTCTAGGAGATTTGGTAGCAAGCCTAATAGTTTTGAAGGAAAACCATTGCAGCTAAGTAGGGAATAGAAAATGAAATGAAACCAACTAGGCATCGTGGCACTAATCTATAACACATTAGGGATACTTCAAACATTTGATCATACAAATGGATACAATTATGCAAGAGAACATTCCTTAGGGAAATATGGTGCCTAGACAAGCCCTTATGTCAAAATATTACCCTTCTAGAACATGGTCATCAACAAAGAGGCAAGACTAGAAGGTTATATGCCTAGTCCTTCCCTATTTCATAGTTGGAATGCTTAGGAGCAACATTAACTCATGAAGCTTGTTCAGATAAGCGTCTACCAAAAGGGAAGCTGACAGAAGAATCCAGTGTAAGGTAGTGATGGTACCTTCACTGTTTTAAGTCATGCTCTGAATTTCCACAAGGCGATAAAGAGCCCTCGTTTCTAGTGGACATGGTGCGGGCTATGAAATTCAGTTTTCCCGACGACCATGACAAAATCCTAATAGTGTAGAAGTCACCCTGTTGTCTTAACCCATCCCAAGGTAAAAGGAGTCACATTTCATCAAACCCTTCAATATATTCATCACCTGATCGACCTCCTCACCAAAACTAATAGGTCTTCAGATGTGTCTCTGGTACGTAATTTTTCAGAAGTCCTTTTCTCATTTTCCCCAAGATGTGATTCTTCCTTTACCCATTTCTCTGACTACAAACCCTCAACTGCTGCAACCAAGCCAAAACATGTCTCTTTAGCTAATAGGAACAACATGACTTAGGGATGGTAGAGCACCAGCTTATACACAATAACCCAATCAGCCAGTCTGAAAGCATGTAAAGTAGCAAGCACCTTTTCACCTTGTTGACACCGCAGGATACAATAAGCCTGAAATTAGATTTTGTGTTATATGTAAAAAAAAATCAAAATCCTTCACGAGGAGTTTTTCGTGCCATATTCGTCTGTAGGTATTCCATTCATCAAGTTCATCTACAGATTGGCATTCAATTCATATGCTTGATATAAACTCAATTAAGTCATTGATTATTTTTATCTCCGTGGATGCCACATCTCCAAGAAGGATTTCATACACTAAGACAAAAGAGATTGATGACATCTCAGGGAGTATCTCTCCCTCCCCCCCACCGCCTCAACCAAAAGATAAAGGAAAATTATAGAATTTTTGTAATTACAAGCTGTTTAATTGAAAAGAATCTCAAGATTGAATAAGAGAAATGGAAACTAAAGAGATGATATGTTTAAGTGTACAGAGGAAGAAAGAGAAAGAAATTATCTGTATCAGCATTAATTAATTTCATCTTATTCCCTTGTTACAACGTAGTACATTTGAATCTTGCTAATTCTTTTAAGCTAAAGGCTTATACATTAATAATGTTACTTAGTAAGCACATATCCTTCCTCTAGCTTTTTTTTTTCCCTCCCCCTTTAAATGCAATTCCTATAGCTTGTTTGTGCTAGTGTATTCAATCATTAAGGCAAATGCTAATCCACCTTAAGTATCATACTATACCAAAATAAGACGGTAATTTACGGACAAAGGGAGGGGCGAGGAGAAGGCAGTTTTAAGAGAGAATAGATATGACAGGGATACCTCATGAATAGCAGTGTCCATGGAAGCTGCCACACTAGAGTCTAGAAAGAGTGGCTGTCCAGAAGTATATAAGTCCATAATTGCAGCAAAAATTTCAGGTTTTACGACATCCCAAGACACATCATCTGACTTTGTCACTGTTATAAAATCTGATCCAAAGAATACTCGAGTAATTCCTGAGACAGAAATAAATGCAGTTATTATAGTCTTGTTCATCAATTACTTGGGTGTTTACAATAAAAGGAAGAATAAAGTAAAATAAATGGCATAGATTTCAAATATCCCTTAATTGTAGCAAGATACATGGGGCATCCTAATCTAGGTAGAGAGAAAAGCATCATGGGTGCTTAGTTTGCTAGCAATCCATCATCATTTGGAGTGCAGATTTCTTTCTTGAGGATTCCGTGCAAGGAATATGGAAATTTTTAGGGCACAACCAAAGTTTATGTGTTGGCCAATAGATAACTGAATGATGCCCAACTACCGAATTCAGAATGATTACCTGACCACACTTTAGGGAAAAGTTTGTGTCATATTTGTACTTCATTTGTTTACTTATTCAGGTTAACAAAAACATTGATGTGAAGGACACCAACATTTCATACAATATTAAGGATTGTATTATTAAAAGATGAAGATCTAGAAAGCAAATACCCTAACAAGAAAATTGAAAACATAGAATAAGAAGATAAGAGTGAGTGTGTAAGGCAAACATACCATCAATGCCATAGAGAGCTTTTGCTAGAGGAGAATTCATGGCTGAACGAGCATTTGGAAAGTCTGCACTTCCAACTTCCATAACTGGCTTCCCAGGGTAGAACATAAGAGATGAAGGATTGGGTGTTGACTGGGTTTGAATAAACATGCTCCTCTTCTGTCCTGTGCAAATCAGGATTCACATAAGAACTGCAGGTTATGTGTTTTTTTATGTCCATTCTAGGAAAATCAAATTTGACTTTTGACACGTTTTCTCTGGAGATCATACAAACTGGAAAGCATACAAATGAATCAATTTAGTAATATGACCAGCAAGTAATGCTACAAACAATAGGTTTCATTTTCTTCCACTACTTAAATACATGCAAAATATACAAGGGTGACATTTCTTTTTCCCGATTTTACAATCCCACGAGAGAGAGAGAGAGAGTTAAGCACAAAACAGTCAGAATTCAAGACACTTTCCTTTTTAATCTGCAAGTCTATATAATTTTCAAAACATCCTACCCTGTCACAATTTTAGTATATTCCTGTTGGTAAATAGAACACCCCATGTATTCGTTCTGTCCTTACTCCTTAACCCCCGCTTGGGAGGGATTGGCCTAAGTAGGAGCTCTATTTGTCTCTTTACTCGCGTATTCTTCTTCTTCCGCCCACCCTCGCCTCTTCCAAGAAGCATACCTAAAAGGGTCCATTTCCCATAAGTTTATGGATTCTGTACTGCTCTTAAATCTACCAAAACTCAAATTTATATACAATACATTTCCAGAAAACAACTTTTCTACTTAAATCAATAAAACTCTGCAGCAAGTCAGCAGATAATAAAAAAAAATATAAAAACAAAAAAACAAAAAGCTCTTGCTAATAGTAACAAAATATATTGCGTAATTATCCATTTCTCACGTTTCAATGCAAAATTTCATTCGAAAATATAATAAAAACAAAAAACATGGAACAAAAAAAATGCCTGGAAGGACGAATGACATGTATCAGACATGAAAACCGAATTGCGCTGACAACAACAATCAATAGAAGGAAAGCAGTAAATGTACTACCAGGAGTATATAACCAACCTCCAAAAAGGCCCCATTTTGTAAGGTTGAATGATGATGCGGGCAATGTTCTTGACGGAGTAAACGCGACAAATTTGTTTTGATTCTGCTGTAATAAAGAAGCTTTTGTCGAAGAAGCAAAAAAGAGGCGACGACTCAAGAACAGAACCTTATCTTCTCCGTGGAGTTCTCTTCTGCTTCGAACAACTCGAGTAAGCAATCTTGTGAAGCTATTCATCGCCGCTTAACCTTACCGTTTCGCTTTCGAAATACTAAGATGGATCTCTCTCTCTCTCTCTCTCCGTAAAACAGAGCAAGATCAGAGGGTGTTTTTCTGGTTTTAGCTTCCTTTCTGCAATTCCGTCCCTGATATTGGGAGGGTGGAGCTTTAACCGCCAAAGAAATCAAGACCTGAGCAACCCCACCGCCAGCGATCATCATACCACGTGTGACTGCATGAATGCCGACGGCTGAGGATCCAAATCGTCTCCTGCGGCAGGAGATTCCTGCCGCCGATCCAAGGGCCGGAGTTCGGTCTGGCCGCCTGCCAATACATTGGGGGGTGGGCCGGCTGAAATCCGGCCCTTAGCAGGCGGCAGGACCGCAGGAGAGGATTTGGTTGCGACGGCTGATGCCTTTGACAGTCGATAAATTCGGAAAAACATTATCTGTAGTGAGGGAAAGAATCGTGTGTAGCAGTCTCTTGAAGCAGGAGTGCATCCAGCCTATTGAAATTGCATCGGTCATGAGTCCTGATGCATTCGAATCCTGATGTACTTCCAATGGTCAGGATCAAATCTACTACACATAAGTGTTACATGCGATCTAACCCCTGTAGTGAAGCTATCATGTAGTGGATTCACATCCTCTCCTCCTAGTGATTCGGGAGGAGGGGGACGCCCTCGTTGGATGGCCAACACGTAGAGCTCGGGTGAATCCGAACCCTCCATCTAAATCGACAAGCTGAGTAGACATGAGGTGTCAGTTCGGATTCATCCTAGCCCCACGTGTCGGCTATCCAACAGAGGCGTCCCCCTCCTCCCAAATTACTAAGAGGAGAGGATTTGAATCCCCATGTAGTGATCCCATCCACTCAAAGTGGATCGCCATGTATCCTGATCCACTCAAACTCCATCAGGTTACACGCGGGTCCATTTTGAGTGGGTGGGATCTTCACTGCAGGGGAGGCCTCACTACAGAGGATCCCAATCTGACAAATTCGGAAAAATTCACGGACAATTTAGCTCAAGCCAAGGTTCTTGGTTGTTTCGAATTTTCTAAACAATTCGATTTTATATATGTGAATTTCTCGAATGTAAGTTTTGTTTGTATATAAATTTATATTTATATGTTATTAAATTATTTATTGAATGATATAGATGTCTATTGTGGCTGAATATGTATGTCTGTATTTTCAGTAAAAAGGTTATTGTTGTAAATATGTACGTATCAATGTTGTATGTGTTTTTTGAATTGACTTTTCATTTTCCGTATTGAAATGTAATTGCGATTAATACATGTATGTCGTTTCCGAACTTACTATGTCCTACTTAGAATATTATTTGGCTTAAATCTAACAAAATTAAAAAAATTTCCTTCTTGGATTTTTAATTGGTTATTGACTCCCTTTCTCCGAATTGGAAACATAAAAGATAAAATAAAATGAAGCAATAAGAAAAGACAGAAAAATTTGTAGATTTTGTTATTCATATCTTCAAGCAAGGTTTACAAGAGAGACTCAATGGACACGAAACCCGTTATCATACATTCAAGAACAGGTCGTATGAAAAAATAAAATCGAGAACATCAAAGAATATTAAATATAGAATGAAAAAAGAGTCAGAAGAAATGGTTTGATCCTTTTATTTCTTGAACCGAGAGATCTATGAATTGAGATCCTGATGTATATATATACAAATGGAGGAAAATTTCAGTAATTCCATTAATACTATTACAATAATTAATTTACAATAATTATAATTAATTGGTACGTATTTTGGGGATTATGATAATGAAGATAAGAGGCTCGTGGGATTGACGTGAGAGGGCACAAATGACTATATTTCTATCAATATCGATATCAACAATAAAATAACCTTTAGGCTTGTTATTCAGGCTTCAATTTCTCGATAAAAAGAAATAGGACCAAGAGTGGTCTATACAAAAGATTTCCTTTTCTACACTTCTTCAAGCATTCCCCGACCCCTTCTAGATCATCAATGGACTCTTGATGTATACGAAGGAGTGCAGTTACAATCACAATATTAAGGATTCTTACCATATATACAATCCTTTATAGTAAAACACATATTAATGCTATGACTGTTTAATCTTTGTATCAAGTATGCTTGTGACGATATCTAACTCTATACCCTAAAATGCGCCAGGATTGGATCTAAGTCTTTTGGAACCCGACGTTGGGGAGGGAACTTCGGGAGGAAATTGGCCACATACTTAGCAGTTTCTAAGTACGAGGAATATTTATTAATCACCCCATTAGCATTCTTATCGATGTAGCCATCTTCACCATGATGCATAGATCCATTGTTATTGATTTGGATCACAGGCTTAGCTTTGAGAGTGTAGTCCTCCCCTAGTATATTCTCCATGAATGCTCTCGATTTGAAGATCCAGTTGCCTGTTTTCCAGTTGAAGCTATACAGTGGTAGGAACCTCTGACCATATGTTGCAATGAACTCCATTGCAACTAGAATGAACTCAAACTCTTCAGCTGACATGTAATAGGGGAAGCTGACTCGGGTCCATCCGGGTTTCACACCTGTGTAGCCCTGTAAGAGTTTCAAAACTAGGGTTTGTTAGGATAGTATTGGAAATGATATAATAGGGTTGAGGGCATAGTTTAGATATATAATATTCCTCTAGCTAGGGTAGAATCTCATATAGAACAATTTAGCATCATCATCAAATATCTAAATAAACTTGTGGGTAGGATAATTAAATTTGTCTCTGTTGAGACCTTAGATGCCTTCATATGCTAGTTGATTTCTCTACCCAATAGTTTGAGCTTAAGCTTTTGAGGTGCATACATTGATATAGTATAAGAGCCATCATATCTTACGTTAATTAAACATGAACTAGTCGACTTACATTTTGGATGGCAGAGCGGAAGGACAGTGAACGAGTCTCATTGACGCCAAGTAAATGGTGACCATAGGGTGCTGCACAAGCGCAACCAGCTCGCGCCTGGATGCCAAAGAGGTCATTGAGGAGCTTTGCTACAAAAGGGCCATGAAGAGGCTTGTCTCTCTTGTTGCCTGTCTCTGCCCACATATTGAGACTTGTATCTCTTCCTGGGTCTCTAATGTCATCAACTGAATCGTAGGAAGATGAATTTGTTGTGGAGAAAATCAGGAAGGAAAGGATGGCTTGTCTATGTACCTTTGTATTACCTAAAACCCATATGTTGGGATTAGGAAGGAGTCTCTTGAGGGCTTCACTTATACAGGTATGTTCATGCTTTTCTATCACATTGTAACCAATGAAGTCCTTCACCCAGAAAGCAAGTGCAGCTCTTATCTTCTGGACTATTGGTGGAGTTCCGGCATCTTCCCTCTCTTCTACATCTTGATAGTACAACGTATGCTACAAAATTGCATTTGCAGACAATTAATCTCTTCGGATAATGATCCATGAGGGCTCCATTTGTTTTAAATTTTAAATTTTTTTCCAAGTGGTAAAAGATGAGTATCCTTTTCCTTCATCCTTAGAGATCACTAATATATTTTACTTAATGAAACCTAACATTGAATCACGTAAAATTTTACATCAAAACAAAAGAGCTGAAGTAACAAATTAAATTATAAAAAATGATATATAAGGGGTTTACCTCTTCATTGAAACCATTGACAAAATCAACTGTTCCACCTCCACAAGTAGAAGGGGCAGAAGATCTCAACTTGTACAGGGCCTTGTTCATCAAAAGGATGCCAGGAGTTCCAGGCCCACCAAGGAACTTATGTGGGCTTAGAAAAATGGCATCATAGCCCTCCAACTCACCTGATCGCATGTCGATCTCCACGTAAGGACCACTACATAAAATAATGTTCACAGATGAGTACTTGTGTCGATGGTCCATTAACATTGATTCCTTTTCATGAGATGTCATTAGGATGCCAATGGGTTGGTTTGGTCTTATACATCTAACCCAATTACAGCCTAATAAGAAAGTTTCGGTTTCAGTTTTGGTCCAATTCAGTTTTGGGTTTTTATCGGGCTGGCTTAATGTGCTCTTATCAGTCCACTATTGGTTTGGTTTTGGTTTGCAATATATATATATATATATATAGTAACAATTAAGTTGGCTTAATGGCTTCTATCGGGCTGTTCCAGTTTCAGTGTTGGTATCTTACATGCATATTTAATAAAATCTCAGCTTAATATGCAGGCTCTTATTGGTCTATTATCGGGTTGGTTTTGGTTCGGTTTGAGCCTATTGGATCGATTTGGTTTGGGCTTGTCAATTGGCCTATTTTGGTTTTGATTTTTAATTGGGGCCAAATTTTGACACCTCTAGATGTTATTGGGTCATCATGGAAACTTCAAAAGACATGAATATTTTGGTATTAGTATGTTTGGAAACGATAAATATTCAGGTACGGATATGTACATGTATTAAATGCAATTCGAGTTCGGGAATTGACAATCCGATAAAAAAATCACATATGGCATTAATACCTATATGTTTAATACGTGTTTAATATGATAATATTTTTATTGAAAATACTGATATATATTTACTAAGCAAGAGACATCTACATCATTCACCAAATAGAATAATAAAAAATATATAAAAATTTATATATAACAAAAACTTGCAATCAATGAAACTTGCAAATAATGATTCATTCAGTATTAAGGTTTCAGGAATTTAGAAAAAAATGGAAATATTAAGGAAGAAAGAGAAAGAGAAAGAGAAAGAGGAATGAATGAAAAGGGATGGCAATAAGAATATCATTGTAACAAGCAGACACCTATAGTCACCTACCTTGCAGCGTAGTCGAAGCAAGCAAAAGCTCCATACCGGTGAAGAAGCCGGGCAATAGCTCGTGTGTCAGAGTAGATTCCAGTAACATTACTACAAGCTGAGAATGAACCCAACATAGGACGATTGGCTTCATTGTAAAACTCAAGTTGGCGCCTCAAACCTCGCATGTCTACCAATCCATCATCATCAACACCAATCTCTATCACTTCAACCAGGCTATTCCGCCATGAAAGGAGGTTGGAGTGGTGTTCATATGGCCCAACAAAGACAACCCATCTCTCCTCACTCCTCAAGCTTTGGAGTAACCTATCTCTCATGGTGGAAGGCACTGTGATTCCCATCACCTCTTGGAGACGTTTGATAGCCGCAGTGGTGCCGGAGCCGCAGAATACGAGTGCATCATCTGGTCCTGCCCCTAGACAACTCTTGATGTACCTTGCAGCTTCCTTCACCATCTTGGTGGTCTTGTGCCCCACGTAACTGTCGCTTGTATGTGTATTTCCTGTCGTTAAAAGTAATCAATTCAAAAACTTAAGCTATTAAGTAGAAAAATCATATATATAAAATCAACTATTCGACATATTAACATACCATAGAAAGGAAGAACATTATTGGTAATGAAGTCTTCAACGTAGCGAAGGCCTCTACCGGAGGCGGTATGATCAGCATAGGTGAGGAGGCGTTTCCCGAAGGGGGTATCGAATTCGACATCACTGCCGATTATCTGTGACCTTAACCATGCAAATTTGGTCTCTGGTGGCTCAGCTTCGGTAAATACCTCCATATTAAGCACCTTAAGGGATGACTCTGAATCTTCACTGGTATTAGTGCTTCTCATGGATGATAGGATGCTCATGATTGGAATTCTTTGGTGGAGATCAGCATGATAATCCATCCTGGGTTGTTCGAATGTCATACTTAATGGATTAAACAAGGGATGAAAGAAGAATATAAAAGGCAGAAGCAGGTTTGATCTTGGTGATGAAATTGGGAGATATGGAAGTAGAATGGTCTATTTATAGGAGAGAATCTAAGAGAAAAAGAAAAATGCAATAATGATGTTGACATTATTATTATAATCGTGTTTGAATGGTTGTTTGATAAGATATAATCGATGCTGACAAACATAGGCTAGTTGTTCTGTCATTTACCTTTGAATATGAAAATCAATGGAGGTTCTTTCAAGCTAGCTTAATTTGGGAGTAATACACACGGTCCGTCATGTGAGAAGTAAAGATATATTAATGATGAACCTTGACTGGGTCTTTGATGAATTTGGATTAAAATGAAAATGTAAAGACTGCAAATTAAACAGAAAACTGATGGCTGGTGAGTTACCGAGTTTCTTCAAACCAACAAACTGATCAACACGTACGTATGAATAAATCAGCAATTTAGAGGGTTCTTACGTACTTCCTATATTACCAACTATTAGTCAATTTATATATTGGAATTCAGAATATATATGACAACTCCACGCCCCCACTTGATAAGACTTTGATGGCAGTGATAATCAAGATTCAAGGAATATAGATCAGATCGATCCAAGTTTCCACCTCCATGAAACAGTGACCATAGAGACTTTGGTGGGAAAGAGTATTAAAATAATTTTCAGTAAAGAATAAATAGATAAGTTTACGTTTCACAATAGATCAAAGTTTCGTAATGAAGTTACGGTTTCTTAAACGTCTAAAATGGATCAATGGACATTCATACAATCTCTCTTGGGGGAAAATATCCACTTGAAACCAATCACACAAGGCAACCACGTGGCGTTCATCCCAATCACAGGAAACGACCACGTGGAGTTCATCCAGGATGCTGAAAAGAAAGGTATTATGGTAAATATTAAAAGATGCCTAAGTTCGATCCCTCCCTGGTCTGACACAGACTGGATGTAATGAATAGACGGGGGTAGCTGGGCCATTAATGGTTCGCCATTAATGGCCATAAATGCCGACAACAACCATTAATGCAAAATACACTGATCTGACCCGTCGATTCAAAAGATCTCGATTCGAATCGACGGAAAGGTGAAATATTACTTGAAAAAAGAACCATGACAGGGACAATGTTTGGGGGCCCCGAAAAACCTGACCCACTAAAGGGGTCGAAAAGTAATCCAAAGGGGTCGAAAGGTGGCTGACATGATGTAATGGTATGTTCTAAGGGGTCGAAAGGTGGCTGACATGATGTAATGGTCTGTTCTAAGGGTTCGAAAGGCGGCTGACATGATGTAATAGTCTGTTCTAGGGGGTCGAAGGTCTACTGGCCTACTGTATCCTACATAGTCAAATCACAAACGGTGGTTGTCAGGAACCAGCTGGTCTAAAAAGGAAAGGTTCACGATCTGTGGAGTATATATATGTAGCCTGGGAAGGGCAATAACATAAGAGAAAAGCATTCAAGAACAAAGTTTCGTCTCTCTCTGGGCGACATCTTCCTTCTGTTTTCTCCACCACTATTCTCTCTGCTATCTACGATTAATGCATGTTCTTGGAGTCATTGGGAGTGTATTCAACTAATCATACCTCAGGAATCCTCTCTTTAAGGAGCTCTTGAATTTTATTAGGAGTTCCATACTGTCTGTTTTCCCTTTACGGATTCCATCGACAACAATCTCAAACACCTGTTTTCAATGGCTTCAAGTAAGATTCTCATACCTAATAAAAAAAACAAAAAAAAAACAAAAGCACATGATTCGGGACTAGGATCTTCAGTAGTGACTGGCAACCGGCAATGAAATTCTGACCATTCACAATGCATTGGACACGTGTCAATACACTATGAGTGGTCATGATCTTCACTGTCATGCACTCTACAAAGAAGTTTAAGGATGCGTGCCTGCAATGTTAACCTCCTTCGTTCACTTCAAACCCAAACCCGGCCCCTTCCCTCTTGGTAGACAACCAGATGTCCGACAAATAGTATGAAAAATTTTATTATCATCTGATCCCTTCCATTAGAAGGAGCTCAGACTATAAAATGTAAGTACTTTGCATAACACTTAGAATCAACTCTAACCCTCTAGCAAATGACTACATTTTCTTTTTAAAAATGTTTTTTTTTCATTATTATATTCTTTGCCTATCTTTAGCCAAAAAAAAAAAAAAAAAAAACGAAGGGTTCAGGTGTAGAGAGAGGATTTGAGTTCCATCGAACAACATTCACATAACAAGGAAATTTACCTTTCTTACCCTAATTAGGTATCAATAAGAGCCAATTATGTAGTTATTTTCTATCCATTTTATATGACTTCCATTCTGTCATCCTAGGGTACGGAGAAAAAACCTCCTATCATAAAAATCTAATGAAAAATATTAATAGAATTTTAGCCTTCTACTTTGCAATATATATATATATGTTCTTTGGAAATCGAATCTAATGGCTTGTCCAATCCCCTTACAAAAGTAGTTTTAAAGATCTGCAGTCAAATCAGCTAAGTCATAACAAATATTCGAGTCAAAGTTGATTTGATCAACCTAATCGTTTATTGAATTTTTTTGGGAAATTTTCAGCAATTATTTTTAAAAACATCACCTACCACCTAAATTTTTTAAAAACATCACTCATTATCCAAAATTTTAAAAAACGTAAATGTTGATTTCAGCAGTTGTCAAATTTTGGATTAACAATAATATCCTTATTGTAAAGGAAAAAAATCTATTTTACCCTTCACTACCATTGATTAGATACATAGTCCAGATAGGGAAAATAGAATGTCACCCCTAGACCGATTAAAGACGTTTGTCGCTACCGAAAAATCAATTCAGAGAAAAAGATCACTGAGAATGAGAAACATGTCGTATGACATATGATCGGAGAAGAAGATCGTATGTCTATCGATCGAGAAAAACTTGCAGTGGCCTCAAGAAAACCCCTCAAGTCTTCCATCTTTTCTTTTCCCTCCGGTGTTCTTGAGCCATAAAAAATAACAAAAGCAAAAAATCGGTAAGAACATATATGGAAGAGAAAGTGAAACCATTGAAATGGAGGGGTAATGATGGAGCCAATGGATGAGCTGTTCTTTTTTTCTTTTTTTTTCATATATGCAAATAAGAAGGGTATAAACGTCTTGATAAAATTTTAATTCTCTTCCGTCAATTAATGGGTAAATGTTTAGAAATTTTGGATGGCAGGTGATATTTTTAAAAAATTTGAGTGATAAGTGATGTTTTTCAAAGTATTTGGGGTACTACGTGACCATTTCTCATTTTCTTTTGCCCCCCCCTCTCTTTACTATCAAATATAATAATAAATAAATAACGTAAGACATAAATAAATAAATAAATAAATAAATAACGTAAAACTTTGTATTTTCTGTCAATTTATTTAAAGGGAAAAAGACTTCGGGAATTTGCTTTATGAGGGTTTAGATAAAAGTCTCCCGCGTCGACAGAGTCTTCTATGAAAGAATGAGAAACTCTCATCGACACAAATAAATGCGTTGAGATTTTGTTCATATCATTATCTAATTATAAATTAATTTTCAACCCAATGCATGAGTAATTTTATAAGGGACAATTAACTATGTGTCTTTTCAAGATCTAGGTCAATTAAAAATTCATTTTATATTAATATGCATCCAATGAATATCTATACATTTGTACCAGGTCAACTATGTGACAATGCTTCTTAATTTCTTACAACAATGGCTCTTTAGACCTACTCAGACCTACCTATTTGGAAAGAAAAAAAAATATTGAGAATTGAGCAACCATGGTTATTTATTTTTTAATTGTGAGGTATGCTCAACTTTCAAATTCGCTCTATTCTTTTGAGTTAAAAAACTCTTTTGATGAATTAATTTAATGGCAAAAGGGAGATTTATATGAGCTGATGTTAGGACTCCAACAGGGTTAGATTGGGTCGGATTTTTTAAAAACCTTAACTCCAACCTTGATTATTTAAACTTAACTCTAAGGGCTGTTTAATAAAACTTCAACTCTGGAATTCTTACTTCTGGTTCGAATTTCTATTCTAATTTCAAAAGGATTCAAGAGTATAAGGGAATAGAAATATGTTTGTTAACCTAATTTAGTCATGGACTCCAGAGTAGTGGTGGGGGGTGGTGGATGGTGGCACTAGTGGTGAGTGATGATGGTTGGTGACGGTGGTGGTGTGTGGGAGGTGGTGGTGAAGGGTGACGGTGGGTGGGTGGTGGTGGTGGAGGGTGGTGGCGGTGGTGGTCGGCGGTAGTGGATGGTAGTGGATGGTGGTGGCGGTGGTGGTGGGTGATAGTTGGTGGTGATGGTGGGTGGTGGTGGCAGTGGTTGGTGGCTAGTGGTGGTGGCGTGTGGTGGCGATGGGTGGTAGTGGATGGTGGTGGTGGCAACGGGGGGTGGTGGTGGTGGCAACGGGGGGTGGTGGTGGTGGCAACGGGGGGTGGTGGGTGATAGTTGGTGGTGGTGGTGGGTGGTGGTGGTGGTGGTGGTTGATGGCTGGTGGTGGTGGCAATAGTAGGTGGCGGTGGGTGGTGATTGAGAATGGTGGCGGTGGCGGTGGCGGTGGCGGTGGGTGGTAGTGGATGGTGGTGGCGGTGGTGGTGGTGGTGGTGGGTGGTTGGTGGTGGTGGCCGTGGTGGGGGTGATGGTGGTGGTGGTGGTAGGTGGTGGTGGCGGTGGTTGGTGGTGTTGGTGGTGGCGATGGTAGGTGGCGGTGGGTGGTGGTGGCGGTGGTTGGTGGCCGGTGGTTGGTGGTGGTGGCGATGGTAGGTGGCGGTGGGTGGTGATTGAGGATGGTGGTGGTGGTGGTGGTGGGTAGTGGTGGCGGTGGGTGGTGGCGGTGTGATGGTGGTGGTGGTGGTGGCGGCAGTGGGTGGTGGAGGGTGATGGCGGTGGTGGGTGGTGGCTGGTGGGTTGTGGTGTTGGTGGTGGTAGTTGGTGGTAATAGTGGTGTAGGGTGATTTTTACTCCAAAATTGTACTCTGAAGTCGAAAAACATCTATTTGATGCTCCAAAAAATTGGATTCTAGAGTTCATTTGGAGCCGGTTCACTCATGGATTCCCCAGAAGTCCAAATCGGGTTACCAAACAGGCTTCTATTCCATTTATGCTCCAGAAGTCAGAATCCAACTTCTGGAGTGTTACCAAACACCCCCTAATCCTGTCCAATCCTGTCAGGGTCAGAAAATGTACAACCCTAACCCTGACCCTGGTAGGATTAGACCCAACCCTAACCTACGTTGATTGACTTTGACAAGACCGGATTGGGCCGGGTTAACCCTGATTAACTCTGATCTTGAATGGGCATATAGGTATTTATATAGTGAAATAAAGAAGTGTATCAATACAACCAGCACCAGTAGTAGCCAGATTTAATTAGTGATAGCCAGATTCACCATTCTTAACGCTCACCGCATTTCTATAATTTTTCCTCCTGATTCTATATTTTCAAAACTCATATTGGTTCAATTGGTACCTATCCAGCCCTGTTTAACACACCCACAGACCCACCTATAAGGATCAAGCTAAAAACTGAATTCCTTTATTCTAAATCATATTATTGTCATTTTTTTTGTAAGAATATTACTATCATATACTGAAGCAATCAAAGGCGTTTATTGTATATATCATGTCCACCTCAAACGTTATTCTCTTAAATATCTCAACTTATCATGTATAAAAGTTATTCCTAAATTAATCATAATTTATTCATTCTTTGTTTAATCATTTCTAATACCACTTATCCTGGATTTGATTCAGAATATGTAAGAGTACTGTGGATCTCATACCCCTTTCCCCCGCCTCTTTATTTCCTTCTTCCTGCCTATCTATCTATCTATCTATCTATCTGTCTATATATATAGGGTCGGGCCGGACCGGACTCAACTCAGGGGGTCAACCCTAACCCAGCCCAACTTTCCAGGGTTCATACAAAATTAGGCCCTAACCTAGCCCTGCCAGGGTTCAAACCAAGTTCAACCCTGCCAGGATTCAGGACGAATTCGGATCATCAAGGTAAAACTTGCACCCCTAGCTGATGCATTACTTCATGCAACCTTGCCATCGACACTGTGCAAATCAATCATGGTTGTCATCAACCTTTTGGTTGACCCTAAGGGTTTTATGTATTAATTATTAATCTGATTCACAAATAAATGTTTAATTATGTGAGATTAAATTATGGATAACCTGGTGATCAGCTTTGAGTTACTGCTTTGTATTGTACATGACTAGGCAATGATACATTTTGTATGCGTTTCTTTAGCTTTCTTTGTGGTTACACCTTTTCCCTTAAAAAAAAAAAAAAAACACCACCTCTGTTCATATCTTAAATAAATTTACAACGAGACTAATAGGATTTGAAAGAATTTTCCATGTTGTTGTAGGGCGGGAAAGATTAGAAAATGCAAAGTTTCATTCTCAAAAATTCTTCAGTACAGAGATTCTCAATTTTTTTTTTTTTTTTTTTTTTGGGGGGTGGGGGGGTAATTAATAATTGGTGTGTGACTAAAAATTCAACAGAAAAACTAAATACAGGAGTAAAAATTAATAATTGGTATGGGACTAAAAAAATGTTAGAATAAGGTATCGGAGTGAGATTGGCCAAGATTCAATATGAGTTGATCGATCCAATCAATCAGTCCAATTCCTAAAGCATTGGTCGTTGGGCTTAATGTATAAGCTTGATCCTTACATTCCTAATTAAAATTTGGTAATTGAAACTATAGCATGTAATTGTCAAGAAACAAATAAAACGTTGAGAAGAGTTCATTTGCATGTACTTGTATCTTCTTTAGGATCTTATTATCGTTCATATCTAGTGGGTCTCATACTTTAGGAGTGATTCTCACACCACATTAATGGTGATAGGATCTCATAAATAATACATGCACATGCACATGCACATGATTCGAACTCCAAAACATTGAGTGGTTACAATTTTATGGGGAGGAGAAACGCAGGTCAAGGCAACTTGGGCACTAATATTTTTCTTTTTACATAAATAATCCATTACCAAGTAAAGGAAGGATAACGAATATTGCAAAATTTATATTGATAAATACAACTTGGAAAAGTAAATAAAATTGAAAAAAATAAAACATGGGCAAAACCTCTAATGGATCTGATCAACTTTTTTTGCTAAGGGTGAGAAATTTTTTTTTTATAAGTGTTACAATAATTAAGTGAACGAAAACCCGAATTAATTATAGATTTAAAATTGAAAAAAAAATGAGCTACCCCCAAAATAATTTCAAAACATCATCTACCACTCACTTTTTAAAAAACGACGAAGGAGACTGAAATCACTGTTAGACATTTTTACTCTTTTTGTTTTTAATTGAAATTTTTTAAAAACTAATAAAATGACTAATATAACTCTTCATATTTTCGTTCTCCCCTCTTTCTTCTTCTTCATCGTTCTCCCCTCACAGCGTTCCCCTGCTTCCTGGTTGCTGTGTTTTGTTCAAATTAATTTTCTCATATCCACATCTCATTCACAAACACACACAAACACACCTACCTTGAGATGAACGACGCCAACAGGTTTCTCTCGCTTTCCTCGCCATCGCTTCTAAGTTTAGTTTGAACTGAAAACACCCAATCTCTCTCTCTCTCTCTCTCTCTCTCAATGGCAAGGGTTAAACATATGGCCACCAGATCTGTAAGGAGACGACTTCTTGGATCATCATCTAGTCTCTCTCTCTCTCTCTCTCTCTCTCTCTCTTGTGTGTTTTGGGATGTTCAGCGGCGGGAGGAAGTATTATCTTAATTTCTGTTTGGTATTCTCAATCACGGAACCCTAATTTCATATATTCTCTCTTAAATCTTCTAACAGGAGATGGAGCAACTTTGGCATCTCCTGGCCCGAGTTCGGTACTTTTCTCTGGTTTCATTTATCAATCTCTCTTCCTCTTCACCCCTCATTTATTTGTAATTGATTCATTATGTCTTTTAAATTTATATGTTACAAAAAATAACATATAGGCTGGTGGAGGCGCTAGAAGAAATGCAGCTAACTCACTGGAAAGAAAATGGTTGCTGCCTCGAACTATGTCATTGGTGTTTTCTCTTTCTGAAATAGTGAAATATTGATGCGTTAGGCTCAGCGGCAAGGCAGAGGGATCGTAAACCTTACTGCCACCGCCCTGGAGTGAAGGCTCTTCGGGAGATTTGTCACTTCCAAAAAAATTTTAAGCTGCTGATATCCTTGGTTTGGATTCTGGACTCTACTATTTTCCACTTTCATGAGACACCAACATTTCTATATTTGTTCTTCCTCTTTGAGCAAAAGGGTTTGTACTCAGAAAGAAAAGGAGGGTAGATCTGGAGAAGAAGAAGAAACGAGATTTAAAGATTTGGAGTTTTACCTTCCTTTAGTGAAAGAGGGTAAAATCGTCTTTCAATATTTTTTTAAGGTATTATTATCTAATTTAAATTCGCATTTGGATGACATCAGCAACTAACGAGATTCGGTTAACGGAGTGAATCTATTTGATTAACGGTGGTAAACGTTTGAGTGGTAGTTGATGTTTTTGAAAGGTATAGATGATAGGTGATGTTTTGAAATTATTTTGAAGGGTAGCTGATTTTTTTCTTTTAAAATTCTATCTTCGGCATAACCATTAGCAGAGACTAAGAAAACTTACAAAACCAAACTAAGACTCTACTTTCGATATCACCCTCAGCAGAGACTCTACCCAGCCAGATAAGAAGATCTAGTAGTTAATTAAAACGATACCTAGGATATATGATATTGTATTATATATATGAACTTAGATGACTCATCTTAATTTGGACCTGACGTTTCAACTGCTTCTTATTGAAGGGTTTTTTAATTGCTAGCTAGCAATTTCCAAAATAATTATATATTATTTATGACAGTAACATCAGCTTGTCTGATATCTAGGATTATGCATGAGTTTTAAAACATATATATACTTCGGCTTCCACGTTACGTTTTCAAGTTTCAATCCGGCTTAGGAAGTTTTCCATTGGTTCATGTTCATCTTAAAAATGTGGGATTCATTGAATATAGATGGTGATAGAATTTCCTAGAAAGTACACACACCCCAAGTGATCACATTTTGGTTTCCAGATATTTTTTTTCTTCCTCTTTCCCTGTCTATTTCCCCCTCTTGGAACTTTAGAAGAATGGTCGTCTATTGTGAATGGCAAGACCATTCTTCTAAAGTAGACCTGGTTCTTCTTTCTTCTCCTGCGAAACCCTGAGAAAACAAACAGAGGTGATCCAAACCTGCTGCTGATTCAGTAACCACGGAAAGTAATGTCTACAAATACAAAGAAGTAAAGCAAGAGTATCTTTTGTTAGAAATGAATAGAGTGAAAATGACCAAAATTGATGAGTAAAACACAATTAATAAAAGAGTCGGTCCAAGCTGAATGCATGGGACAACATCCTATTGCAGTACCAATGGCGTTATATAATACATAGAAGAAGAGGTGGGTCCCATCTTCTTCTATATATGCTAAATTTTAACCTTAAATAAAATTAAAACTATAAAATAAAAAAAAATTAAAAAAAAAAAAAAAAAAACACTTTGAGGGTGAACCTAGATTCTGATTTTTGGGCCAAATTATTAGTTTCCCACTCAAATTATTATTAGTCTCTAAATAATGTGATAAATTTTCAGGATTTTTCAAACCAATTTGGATTTAATATCTAAATTTTTGCTATAATTATTCATGAATTAATTTGATAACTATGGCCATAATTTTATCTTTGGCTTAAAAAACTAACAAAATAAAAAAAAAATGCCTTCTTGGAATTTTTTAATTGACTCTCTTTCTCGTATTGGAAAATAAAATAAAAATAGAAAGAAAAGATTGAAATATTTGTAAGTTTTGGTATTTATATTTTTCAAGCAAGATTAACAAGTAGGACTCAATAGGCGCGAAACTCCTCATTATAAATTCAAAAACAGTTTGTTTGAACAAAAAAAATAATAATATCAAGAACATCAAAAATATTAAATAGAAGGGGGAAAAAATACAATACAATGTAACAGATCACTTATTCTTTTCAATTTGAGGAACCTTGGCAAATGATCATAATATTAAGGATTCTTAACATACAATCTACTATATCGAGTTTAGATCACCTGTGTATATACTTGTATCCTCTCTAGGATCCTATCACTGTCAATGTGGTGCAGACCCACCTCTAGGGCGTGGGATTCATTGAATATGAACTGTGATGAGATCCCAGAAAGGATACAAGTAAATGCAGGTGAACTATTTTTCTTTATACCCTAAAATGTGCTAACGTTGGATCTAGGTCTTTGGGAACCCTACGTTGAGGAGGGAACTTGGGGAGGAAATTTGCCACATATTTAGCAGTTTCTAAGTATGTGGGATATTTACTAATCACCCCAACTAGCTTCTTATCGATGTAATCATCTCCACTACGATGCATATATCTATTTTTATTGATTTTGATCATAGGCTTAGCTTTGAGAGTATAGTTCTCCCCTAGTATGTTCTCCATGAATACTCTCGATTTGAAGATCCAGTTGCCGGTTTTCCAATTGAAGCTGTACAGTGGTAGGAACCTTTGACCATATGTTGCAATGAACTCCAATGCAACTAGAATGAACTCAAACTCTTCAGCTGACATGTAGTAGGGGAAACTAACTGTTGGGGAAAAATCACTCCCACACTTGATCGAACTTATGAGAAGATAACAAGTATATCACAAAAATATATTTTCAGCCCTAACAATATGTGCAAATAATGAATATAAATCAACCACACATGAGACACAAGAATTTAACGTGGAAAAACCTCTTCAAATCGAAGAGTAAAAAACCACGGGACTCTAAAGCCCAAATCGAAACTTCACTATTATCAATAGAGGTTACAAAACCTAGTTTCAATTCTTCCAATGGGTATACAACCCCAATAGCAACAAGAAGTAAAACTACTACTCGAAGAAACAAAGAGATGCAGAAATTTCACCCAAAGAAACAGAGGCTGCTGTACGGAGCGAATAACTTGACTTAGAAAACTCCAATCAAAAATCGGACCGTACAGATTGACGAACTATGTGTCCTCTACCTTCTGTCCAAAAATCAGCCCAATCGGACCACGGATGACCTCCCGATCGTCGGCTTGATCACGGCTGCGTAAATCACCTACGCCCAGAAAAAACTGCTGCTCTCTTTCTCTTCTTCTTATGATGCTAAACCCTAACCCTAATTCGTTTTTGCCCTATTTAAAAGATTAAATACAAGGTAAAAAGAATGGGCTTAAATGGGCTTAAAACATGAAAAGGTTTGGGCCTTTATCCACATAGGAAGGGAGCCCAAAAACCCAACAAATCTCCCCCTCCCAACTATGTGGAGGAACTCGCCAAACCGGCGATCAAGCAACAAGTTTCAAACTTATCTCTTGGTAAATACTTTGTCAACATATCAGCACCATTATCATCCGTATGAACCTTCTCAAGTTCTAGCAATTTATCATCCAAAGCATCGCGTATCCAATGATACCTCACATCAATATGTTTGGACCTAGAATGAAATGTTGAATTCTTACCAAGATGAATAGCACTCTGACTATCACATAACAACACATACCTCTCTTGTGTAAAACCAAGTTCTTGTAGAAACTTTCGCATCCAAATTAACTCCTTACTTGCTTCAGTAGCAGCAATGAATTCTGCCTCTGTAGTAGACAGCGCAACACACTTTTGCAACCTAGATTGCCAAGCCACTGCTCCCCCTGCAAAGTTGATCAAGTAACCAGAAGTAGACCTCCTTGAATCAACATCCCCTGCCATATCTGAATCTGTATAACCAGTGAGAATTGGTTTCTCACTTCCAAAACAAAGCTTCAAATTGGAGGTGCCACAAAGATATCTCATAATCCACTTCACTGCATTCCAATGCTCTTTTCCTGGATTAGAAAGATATCGACTGACTATGCCAACGGCATGAGCAATATCTGGCCTAGTGCATACCATTGCATACATCAAACTACCCACTGCTGATGCATAAGGAACCTTTTGCATATATTCTTTTCCTTCTTCAGTAGAAGGACTATGCTTGATACTTAATCTAAAGTGTGGAGGAAGAGGAGTACTCACCACTTTAGCATTATTCATATTGAATCTTTTAAGTACCTTTTCAATATACTTCTCTTGTGATAGCCATAACTTCTTAGCCTTTCTATCACGTACAATCTTTATGCCAAGAATCTGTTTTGCTGGCCCCAAATCTTTCATAGAAAAAGATTTGCTCAAATCATGCTTCAACCTGTCAATCCTAGAAGCATCCTGGCCAATAATAAGCATGTCATCAACATAAAGCAACAAGATAATAAAATCATCATCAGAGAATTTACGAAAAAATACACAATGATCAGAAGTAGTCTTTTTATAGCCATGCTCCCCCATAACAGACTCAAACTTCTTATACCACTGTCTCGGTGCTTGTTTCAAACCATATAAGCTTTTCTTCAACTTGCACACAAGTTCCTCTTTCCCTTTTTCTCTGAAACCCTCTGGCTGCTCCATGTAGATTTCTTCTTCTAAATCACCATGAAGAAAAGCAGTTTTCACATCCATCTGCTCAACTTCCAAATCAAGACTGGCGGCTAAGCCAAGAATAACTCGGATAGAAGACATCTTCACAACTGGAGAAAAAATTTCCTCAAAGTCTATCCCCTTTTTCTGACTGAAGCCCTTAACAACCAACCTAGCTTTATATCGTGGGTGTGAAGAACTATCATCTTGCTTCAACCTATAAACCCATCGATTCTTTAAAGCCCTTTTTCCTTCTGGTAACTCTACCAACTCAAAGGTGTGGTTGTCATGCAAAGATTTCATTTCATCTTCCATAGCATCAACCCATTTAGTCTTGTCTTCAATTTTCATAGCTTGTTCATAGCACTCAGGCTCTCCCCCATCAGTCAAGAGTACATAATTAAGTACATACTCATTTGGAGAATACCTTGTAGAACGTTGATGAACTCTTTCAGACCTTCTTTGTGGAACCATTGGTGGAACTGTAGGTACATGCTGTTGATCATCAACATTATCATCAGAGGGAACATCTACATCACCTACATCATCACTAGCAAGTTGATCACCATGAGTATCAATCTCTGTATCATCATGAACTGGATTTGGCCTACCCAAGGGAATTGTATCTAAATCAGTCAAGTCACCACTATCAGTAGACATAGTCTTCTTGGCCTTTTCAATATCATTAATTGTTTGATCCTCACAGAACACCACATCACGGCTTCTAATAAGTTTCTTCTCAACTGGATCATACAACCTATAACCAAGGTCATCTAGACCGTAACCAAGAAAGATACACTGTCGTGTCTTAGCATCTAGCTTTGACCTCTCGTCTTTAGGAACATGCACAAATGCCTTACAGCCAAAAATCTTCAAGTGATCATATGATACATCTTTGCCAGACCAAACTCTGTCAGGAACATCACCATCCAAAATAACAGCAGGAGATAAGTTAATAACATGTGTTGCAGTAAGCAAAGCCTCACCCCAAAATGATTTAGGTAAGTGTGCATCTGAAAGCAAACATGCCACTCTCTCAATCAAAGTTCTGTTCATCCTCTCAGCAACACCATTCAATTGAGGAGTCTTTGGAGGAGTTGTCTGATGTCTAATACCATGTTGTCTGCAATACTCATCAAATGGTCCACGGTACTCACCACCATTGTCTGATCGAATACACTTCAACTTTTTCCCAGTTTGTCTTTCTACTAATGCATGAAACTCTTTGAACACACCAAGTACTTGATCTTTGGTCTTCAAAGTATAAACCCAGAGTTTTCTAGAATGATCATCAATAAAGGTCACAAAATAGATAGCACCACTATGAGAATGTACCTTCAAGGGGCCACAAACATCAGAATGCACCAACTCTAATAGATCTGATTTCCTTGAAGGAGGATGACTCTTGAAAGAAACTCTATGTTGTTTTCCAGCCAAACAATGAGAACACCTTTTCAACTTTGCATTCTTTAATCCACAAAGCAAATTCTTTTTAGCCAAAAGATTAAGCCCTTTCTCACTTATGTGACTAAGCCTCTTGTGCCATAACTCGGTGACATGATCTTCTTCCACCACAGTAATTGCATCATTAGAAAGTTTAGCTTCCATTACATACAAGCTGGAATACTTCTTACCATGAGCTACAATCATAGAGCCTTTTGTGAGCTTCCATTTTCCATTACCAAAGGTGTTGATATAACCCTCATCATCAAGCTTCCCCGCTGATATCAAGTTCAGTCGAACATCAGGAGCATGTCTCACATCTTTTAATAACAAAGTTGTTCCATTGTTAGTCATCAAAGAAACATCTCCAAAACCAATAACCTTTGACAAGCCATCATTACCCATCTTCAAGATACCAAAATCACCAGATGTGTAAGAAGTAAAGAACTCCTTCCTTGAAGTAACATGATGCGAAGCTCCACTGTCAACAATCCAACTTGTCTCATGGCATGCTAAGTTGATAAAATTCTCATCACAAACAATGACAAGATCAGTAGAAGAAACAGAAGCGACACGATCACTATTCTCATGATTGTTCTTGTCTTCCTTTAAATTTCCATTCTTCTTATCTCTTTTATATTGGAAACAATTCTTCTTGATATGTCCCAACTTGTCACAATAATGACACTTTTTATCTTCATATCTCCCTCTTGACTTGCTACGGCTTTTATCTCTGCCCCTTGGACCTTTGCTTTTATTTCTCCCCCTATTCTCGGTGTATAAAACCTCAAATTCTGATGAAGAACCTTGAGACTTTCTTCTCATCTCTTCATTCATGACACTACTCTTAGCCATCTCCATTGTCACAACACCATCTGGGGCCGAGTTACAAAGTGACATCCTAAATGTCTCCCAAGAATCCGGCAAAGTACCTAGCAACCAAAGAGCTTGAATCTCATCATCAAACTTTATACCCATAGCCGACAACTGTTGAAGAACACCTTGAAATTCACTCAAGTGATCGGTGATAGTACACCCTTCCTTGTACTTCAAACTCATCAATTTCTTGATCAAGAACAACTTGTTGTTACCGGTCTTCTTGGCATATAAAGATTCAAGTTTATCCCATAAGGTCTTTGCATTTGTCTCATCACTAATGTGGTTAAGGACATTATCATCTACCCATTGCCTAATGTAGCCAGAAACTTGTTCATGCTCAAATTCCCATTCCTCATTAGACTTAGAGTCGGGTTTTGTTTTAGCAAACACAGGTAAATGCCAACTCTTCACATATAAGAGATCTTTCATCTTTCCTTTCCACTTATGATAGTTAGAACCATTCAAACTGATCATTCTACTTGTATTTGTCTCCATCATTCAATCAAGCCAATACAATTGAAAATCAATAAACCTGTGCTCTGATACCACTTGTTGGGGAAAAATCACTCCCACACTTGATCGAACTTATGAGAAGATAACAAGTATATCACAAAAATATATTTTCAGCCCTAACAATATGTGCAAATAATGAATATAAATCAACCACACATGAGACACAAGAATTTAACGTGGAAAAACCTCTTCAAATCGAAGAGTAAAAAACCACGGGACTCTAAAGCCCAAATCGAAACTTCACTATTATCAATAGAGGTTACAAAACCTAGTTTCAATTCTTCCAATGGGTATACAACCCCAATAGCAACAAGAAGTAAAACTACTACTCGAAGAAACAAAGAGATGCAGAAATTTCACCCAAAGAAACAGAGGCTGCTGTACGGAGCGAATAACTTGACTTAGAAAACTCCAATCAAAAATCTGACCGTACAGATTGACGAACTATGTGTCCTCTACCTTCTGTCCAAAAATCAGCCCAATCGGACCACGGATGACCTCCCGATCGTCGGCTTGATCACGGCTGCGTAAATCACCTACGCCCAGAAAAAACTGCTGCTCTCTTTCTCTTCTTCTTATGATGCTAAACCCTAACCCTAATTCGTTTTTGCCCTATTTAAAAGATTAAATACAAGGTAAAAAGAATGGGCTTAAATGGGCTTAAAACATGAAAAGGTTTGGGCCTTTATCCACATAGGAAGGGAGCCCAAAAACCCAACACTAACTCGGGTCCATCCGGGTTTCACACCAGTATAGCCCTGTAAGAATTTCAAAACTAGGGTTTGTTAGGATAGTCCTGGAGACGATATAATCATCAATATAAAGAAATTTTGACTGTTGAATACATAGATTAGATACCTACTTAATGCGCCTGTAGGGAAGAATCTCCTATAGAACGAACGATTGAGCCCCTCCACATAATATTTTAATAAGCTTGTGGGTAAGATTAACTTTTTCATATGGACCCAGCTAGCTAGGCTTCTCTCCATTGAGATCTTAGATGCCTTCATGGTTCATATACTAGTTGGTTTCTCTATCCAATAGCCTAAGATTAAGTTTTTGAGATGGATAGTTGGACATAGTATCAAAGCCATCATGTCCTATGATTAATTAAACATGAATAATCAACTTACATTTTGGATGGCAGAGCGTAAGGCTAGTTGACGAGTCTCATCAATGCCAAGTAAACGGTAACCATAGGGTGCTGCACAAGTGCAGCCAGCTCGGGCCTGGATGCCGAAGAGGTCATTGAGAAGCTTTGCTACAAAAGCCCCATGGAGAGGCTTGTCTCTCTTGTTGCCTGTCTCTGCCCACATATTAAGACTTGTATCACATCCTGTGTTTCTAATGTTATAAACCGAGTTCTCAGATTTTGAATCATTGGAGGAAGAATCTGTTGTGGAGAAAATCAGGAAAGAAAGGATGGCTTGTCTCTGTGGGTTTGTATTCCCTAAAACCCATATGTTGGGATTAGGAAGGAGTCTCTTGAAGGCTTCAGTTATGTAAACATGTTCATGCTTTTCTATCACATTGTAACCAATGAAGTCCTTCACCCAGAAAGCAAGTGCCACTCTTATCTTCTGCACTATCGGTGGAGTTCCGGCATCTTCCCTCTCTTCCACATCTTCATAGTACAACGTATGCTAGGAAATTACATTTGCAGATAATTAGTCTATTCGAAATAATGATCCGTGAAGTAACATATCAAATTACAGGGAAAGGAAGTATACATTAGCACTAGCCATGTGTACTTGTCTCTATCTCTTCCTTCTTTGAAATCTGAACTATTTTCTCTTTCATTTAAGTGATCGGTTATTCATCTTTAATTTCTTCTATTCTCATTTTTCCCCTAGCTAGCATACATGTATCCCTATCCTAAATTATAAAAAGTGATATATGGGGATTACCTCTTCATTGAAACCATTGACATAATCAACAGTTCCACCTCCACAAGTAGAAGGGGCAGAAGATCTCAACTTGTACAAGGTCTTGTTCATCAAAAGGATGCCAAGAGTTCCAGGCCCACCAAGGAACTTATGTGGGCTTAGAAAAATGGCATCATAGCCCTCCAACTCACCTGATCGCATGTCGATCTCCACGTAAGGGCCACTACACAAAATAGTGTTCACTAATGAGTAGCATACATAGCACATGAAATAACATGACACGGCCAAGAGCTAGTTATTAATTTGAATCTCCACGTGCAATTTGATGCAGGTGACACTAGCTTATGTCAATGGCTTATTAACATCGATTTCTTTTCATGAGATGTCATTAGGGTGTCATTAGGCCGGTTCAGTCTTATACATCCAAATCCAATTATGGCCTAATAAGAAAGTTTCGGTTTCATTTTTGGCCCAATTCGGTTTCAGGCTTTTTCGGATTTGCTTAATGGGCTCTTATCGGTCCACTATCAGTTTGGTTTCTATTTCAGTTTCAGGTTTCCATCAGGCTCTAAAAAGACAGCCCAATAATTAGGTTCAGTTTTGGTTTGGTCCTGGCGAAATCGGGATGTTTCAGTTTTGGTTTTAGTTTTGGACCCAATTTTGACACCCTAGATATGGGTGTCACTAGTTCCGGCCAGTTTCAGTTTGGGCCAATTTAGTCTTGAACTTTATAGGGTCAGACTGAAACATGTCCAATTAAAGGTTCAGGGTGGGGTGGGGTGAGATGCATTGTATACGTTAACTAATGGGCCGGTTCAGTGTCAGTTTCTTATTGGGCTGGGCTTATCGGTTGGATTTCTAGCCGATTTGGTTTTAGATCCATTTACTAGCCCGATAGGGAATTGGTATGGCCCGATTAACATCTATATTGTCTACCTTACACGATATAACATGTTAACATCTGTATTATCAAGTTGACTTCAAGGTGGTTCAGGCTCCAATCAACTTGGGTCTTAACAGGCACCCAATGGACTAGCCTGGACAAACCGAGACTGATATTTCTCACAAGGCCTGGCCCGAAACATGTCCAGTAATAATTCGGTCCAGTTCGATGTTAGGTTAAATCGGGTCAGGTCGTGTCGGTCTGGGTAATCAGTTCAATCTCCAAATTGACACCCCTACCCGTGGATGTGTTGGGTTTTCACAAAAAGTTCAAACCATAGGGGGTATTTTGGTATTTGAGATGGGAGAAGTAAGGGGATTTGACACGATCCCACGAACACTGATGATTTATCACCATTGATGTGATATGGAATCCTCCGAATATGGATGGTGATGAAATCCGAAGAAGGATAAAAGTACACACAAGGTGAACTATTCTCATGGCTGTTGTCAGTAACAAAACCCTTCGATGAAATAGTTACTGTAACACAACCACACTCGCATCTATAAACACTTACCTTGTAGCGTAATCGAAGCAAGCAAAAGCACCATATTGGTGAAGTAGCCGAGCAATAGCTCGTGTGTCAGAGTAGATTCCAGTAACATTGCTACAAGCTGAGAATGAACCCAACATTGGACGATTGGCATCATTGTAAAACTCAAGTTGGCGCCTCAGAGCTCGCATGTCTACCAATCCATCATCATCAAGACCAATCTCTATCATTTCAACCATGCTATTCTGCCATGAAAGGAGGTTGGAGTGGTGTTCATATGGCCCAACAAAGACAACCCATCTCTCCTCACTCCTCAAGCTTTTCATTAACCTATCTCTCATGGTGGAAGGCACTGTGATTCCCATCACCTCTTGGAGGCGTTTGATAGCAGCAGTGGTGCCGAAGCCACAGAATATGAGTTCATCATCTGGTCTTGCTCCTAGACAACTTTTGATATACCTGGCAGCCTCCTTCACCATCTTGGTGGTCTTGTGCCCCACGTAACTGTCGCTTGTATGTGTATTTCCTATCGTTTATTCAATTCAAAAGCTTAATAGGCTATATAGGACTATCTATGCACAAAGTGAAAATCAAAATGAAAGTTCACATACCATAGAAAGGAAGAACATTATTGACAATGAAGTCTTCAATGTAGCCAGGGCCTCTACCGGAGGCGGTATGATCGGCATAGGTGAGGAGGCATTTCCCAAATGGGGTATTGAATTCGACATCTGCTCCGATTATCTGTGACTGCAACCATTCAAACTTGGTTTCTGGGGGATCAGTTTGGAAATTACCTCCATTACAAGCACCCTAAAGGACCGAATTTACAGTAGTATTAGTACTGCTTTTCATGGACGAAAGGGTGCTCATCATGATTGAAATTTTGTGGTGGGGATCAGAATAAGAATCCTTAGGGAGACAATTGGTCTTTCTAACCATGAGTTGCTCGAATTCCATGCTTAATACAAGGGATCGATGGAATAGCTTTTTCTATTTTGGCCAGAGCCAGGAATACTTAAGGGGAACATTGAGAATAATCCCACATTGGATAAGCCCACCTTATATATTTGAGAATCCTTCCACTTGAAGTTCAAACATTGGAGATGAAAACTTAACTCATAGTTCCAACTAATTCTTCTCCCTCCACTAGTAATTTTCTATGTTGTTTATTCATCTCTTAATTTGTATATCAGAATTTAGAAGATATATTAGCTCCACGTATGCCCAATAAAAATTGTATGAGTGAAAAAAATTTCTCGCATTGTAACTTTTTCCAAAATATATGTATAGCTTTTAACATAGGTGGATACCCTAATCATATTTTTTTTCCCTTCAAAGGTATCTATAGCACTGAATTAGTTCAATCTTTGCTCATATCTACTTGCTTGGTTTTCTTCTGTTGTATAAAAACCAATGATTTATTAAATAAATAATATTTATCCAACGGAAAAAAAAAGGCCATCATGTTATTTTTAATTCACAACACAAACAAATCTAAGGTTGTTGGACCGGAATTCGCTGAATTAGATAAGATAACTATGCAATAACTTTGTTGGCAACTACAATACGTCTCTGCAACAACTTTGTGGGCAGTTCCAATATGTCTTGGCAATAACTTTGTGGGCAACTGTAATGCGTCTCGACATAAGTATTTTATGGGCAACTGCAATATGTCTCGGCAATAATTTTGCGGGCAATTGTAATACGTCTCGGCAATAATTTTGCAGGCAACTGCAATACATTTTTATGGTCATGACGGTGTTCTTGAACAATGGCCAAAGATGGTAATTGCATTCAATGATATGCGGCTGGCCGAATATAACTGAACAATATTGAGTCTCACCTAACAGAATTGAACCAGACTAATTTCGTTTCATGACTCTAGAAAATAAATGCTTCTTTCGTACATCTATGGCTATTCAGAAAACTCTCTCTCTCTCTCTCTCTCTCTCTCTCTCTCTCTCTCTCTCTTATCCGGCAAAAAAAGAAGAAAAAAGCTAGTGAGAATTGAGCAACCATGGGCTTTAAAACTTTTTTGATGATTTAATGACAAAAGTGAGATTTATACGATCTGATGCATTACTCCATATAGCCTTGCCATTGACATTAATGTGCAAATCAACCATGGTTGTCATCAACCCTTTGGTTGACCTTAAAAGTTTATGTTTAAAATATTAAAGGTATATGATCTGATCACAACTTTTAATCTTAAAGTTGGAGTTTTAGATTGGAGAGACTATACCCATGTCAACCAAGTATCCATACACTACCTGACAAATGTAGAAAAAGCCCTTCGTATTACTAGTCATGGAGCGCAAAACTCCTCCCATTATGGGTCCACCGGCTACATCAATTCCCTAATCTTTGAACCATGGGCCCCCACATGACTGATACACAAACTATCCACTCTAATATGATTTTACAACATCCAACCCAACAACCCAAGCTTAAGGTGGAGAGACCCCTATCCAGGTCATAAGCCAAGAATCTACATACTACCCGATTAATGTGGGATTAAATCTGTCCCATTCAAATCTCTTCCCACATAAACTTGATCCTTACCCTTCCTAATTAAAATTTGATAATTGATACTAATTGGCAAGAAACAGACATGCACAACGTCTTGGCGGTGTTGCTGTGTTCTAGCTAGGTTGTCTTATTTTTTCTTACTACAGTACTTGGTCGCCTAGATGAAGACAAACACGGAGAAATGCTCAGAAACTCAGAGAATGGGGAAATGGTTTCATAATCTAATCAGATAATTCAAGAGTTGAAAAAAACCAGATCTGGATTGCTATTTTATTTGATAATTTGGACAAACTTCTTTTTTATTTTATTTTTTTTCTTCGGACGACCTTCCTGTTGAGTTGCACTCGATCGGCAGATACAACTACCGTCTGAGCCTTTGAAGGTGTTTGGCGTATATTCTTTTTTTCCTTGTTTATTTTTCTTCCTCTTTCCGTCTGTACTTCCCTCCTCTGGCGATTATGTAATTTTTTGGGTCTTTGAATATAATTTCAGAAGAGAGACAGATCTATAAGCTGACAGGATATATTAAAATTTTATATTAGAATTCCATCACTGTTCATATTTAGTAGGTCTCACATTCTAAAAATGGATCCCACGTCACATCAATAGTGATGGGATACCATGAAGATTACATAATCATCCCAATTGGAAAGAAAGAATATTTCATTTCACCCTTGCCATTCACAATGGACCATGTAATCACCCGAAGTAATGTCTATAAATGCAACAGAAGTAGTAATTAGTCTCTCTCCCCTCACCCTCATATATAGCAAGGGTGCATGTTTGTGTGCACGTATGCATGCATGTGTATAAGTGTGTCAATTTGGTTTGGAAATTGCACACATATTAAAACCAAAACCAATAGTTTAAAACCGTATGAAGTAGAATTAGATCTAGCATGGTATCGGTATTGTGGACCAAACTAATCGATACATATCGGACTGTATTAAATTATCTGAAATTGTACCGACCCAAATTTGTGTTTTTTTGCCAATATGCCCTACCATTTTTAGAAGGTTTTCATTCATTCTTACTGTGAAGATATGGCTGTTATGATGTTGACGATGTCTAGAATTTTCACATTCTAATGGTATAGCATTTTAAACGACAAATTATAAATTTATAATGATTTCGTGCACTAGGTTCTGTATATCAAATAAGAAATCATATATATATTGAATGAAAATCATATCGATTCAGTACAGTAATGATATGAAAAATGTTTTTTTTCTATACAATTACCTTTTGTATTGAATCAAAACCGTTACGAATTATCGATATCGAATCGATTGACACCTTCCATTCAAGTGGAGATGATATATATTAATTTTATTTGGAGTGTTTTTTTTTTTTTTTCTTTATAAAAAAATAAAGAAAAATAAAAATAGGCTGAATACTTCGAAATTTAAAATATTAATTTTCTTGAAAGTTGTAACCCACCTGCACTAGCAAATTATTGGTATTTTAAAATCATTCTAGTTCTTTAATAAACGAAGCTGTCACGAAAGAAACAAAATTTAAGAAGGATAGATATATTCCTAATTCTCGTCTAACGAAGACTTTAGATGCATACTTGGATAAGAAAAACCACCGCAACTGAATGATTAATTAAAAACATTTAATTAGTTCAAACTCTAACTTTTCTTATTATTAATTTTGCGATGGACAAGGGGAACACGACAATAGATAGTTTTTTTTTTTTTTTGGGTAATCATATATATATAATTACAATAACAACAACCCTATATATATTATTGAAGTTTATATGCATAAGGGTTTGAAAATTTATATTACTTTATATCATATTTAAAATTTTTTTTTTTTTTTTTTTTTTTGAAATTTTGTTTCAGATTGTTGAAAGAAGTTTTATTCTGTTGTTGTTCATTTCTAACTATAACATTCTCTCTCTCCCTTGTGATTCAAATGTTGGAAGACGCGTCTTAACATAATACTCTTTGGGTTATCTCCATCCAATGCTTTAATATTTTGGGTTGAACCTGTGTAGGTATTTTGTGGGCTGACCATTTTATTTAACATTATATTTGAGCATGTTCTGTTTGTCGTCCTCCTTAAGCTAATGATCACGTATAGAGTTAGTTATGCCGAAGCTACACGTAAAGGGGAGTATAAGATATTAAAAGTTATAGGAGTTATAAACATAAAATGTCATATAGCTTATTTGGGATATTGAATGTGTCTTAATATACACATGGACTATCCTTATCTAATCACCTTGAGATTTTGAATTAGACCCCAAATGGTATTTTATAGGTTATCCCATGTTATTTAACTCATGTTTTCTCTCTTTTAAAATTTTTTTTTTCTTAATCTTCTTCTTTAGTAGAATTAATTATTGAAAACTTATACCTCAAATATAAAGCCAAGAACTTGAAATTGTATTGATAAAAACCCTACAAAGGAATAACCACATTGTGAACTTAAAGCAAAATCCTATTCCTTTTCTTCTATGGTTTCTAATATCTTCATCTTGAGTTTAAATGAGAATTATATTGGGATCTAGAAATAGTTGGGGTTATTACTGGCATTCTACGTAGGGATGAGCATTTCATTTAATGATTATGGTACCTATGGTATAATTTTCAAAACATGAGGTACTTCTACTGTAATTTACCTTAAAACTTAATTTTCAAATAAATACTCCTCCTCTTTGTTATATTTTACTTTTTAAGATTCAAGTAATTTAGTTAAATTTGAAATAAAATTTAATAAAATATTTGAGTTAAGTATCATCACATACTTTTATTTATTTATTTATTATTCATTTTAGGGTGAAATGAGACAAGAGTCCTAACAAAATATATAAATATATTACGTAATGACACAACATTTCAATCAATGAAGGAAATCAGGAAGAGTAATCTCAACCGACCCGACCAAGCAAAATCTAGGATTGGTTGAAACTAATTTAGAATTTTGAGGAAGTTGAATTGGTTGATGCTACATAACCCCTAAAGTCAAAAGGAAACAGTCTCTTAGTCTCTCAAGAGTCTCAATCTAGCCGACATATTACCTAAACACATTGCTTTAATTACAACAATTTAATTTCTTATGCTAACTCGTTGGAGTTGAATGTCTGATGTTTGTTCAAAACAATTTGAAAGTTTCTAGGATTCCATCACCGTTCATATCCAATGGATTCTATACCACATCAACGATGATGGGATCCCAACAAAAGGATACAAATACATACAGATGATCAAAACTCGATAATGATCACCAGCTTCACTTTATTGATCATTATCTTTAACAAAGGGTGTTGCAGACTTGTTAAAGTTTTATGTGTGGGATTTTGTTTTTCTTAATTAAATTTAATTAATTTCGTATTTTTACATATCTTTCTTTTTTTCAAATTTCCTTGTAATAAAAAATAAAGTTTATAATATCTTTATCTCTTTATGAATTCGAAAGTGTTTTTTTTTTACCTTGTGTGGACACAATTCGAGAGTCCCTTTTGCGTTTGAACAAGATCTAATCGCCAAATTTTCTGAGTGCTTCACCTTCATATGGTGTGGACTATGCAAAAAAAATTCTCTCTCATGCATCAGCCCATCAATCAAATATCTGACGGACTGGAATACATCGGCACACATATCGATGTATTCCAGTCCGTCAGATGTTTGACTGGCGGGCTGGTGCGTGGGACAGGATTTCAGTCCGTGGACTATACAATAGAAGGTCCAACATATACTACCATAGTTTTCCACATGTAAAAATCCCCTCCTGCCTCTTCCTCTAGTTGCGATCCAACAGTTGGAGTTGATCCAGCACGCAGCTGTTGGATTGCACTGGAATTCCTCCAACGGCAACAGGAGAGGATAGGATTTGAGTTGGTTTTCCACCCACTATACCCTTTTTAGGATTGAGATCGTCTCCAGTTTGTCCAGTCGCGAACGGATGGATTTGATGTAAAAGACACGTATATCAATACATTGGGGGGCGTGTCTTTTAAATTCAATCCATCCGTCCATGACTGAACAGACTAGATGATTGAAACGATCTTTTTCCCCCTTCTTACGCCGTTGGTGAAGTGTCAAATCAATATACCAATATAGGTCTTCCTACTTCTTGTGATTGTCGTCAATTTCTTAGAAATCGGCTGCTCGTTTCAAATATGGGATCTGCTTCTTTCTCAACAGTTTGACAAATCCATCTTACGACTTTGTATTTTTTAAAATACCCTGCTGCTCGTTTCTCGTGCGTAAATCTGGAATCTGCTCCGTTCTCAACGGTTTCACAAATCCGTCTTACTTACGGTTTTGTATTTTTCTAAATACCCTTTTAATTAGAGTGGATTCCGTATGAATGTACGTCAAACCCAACAGCAGCAAGCAGGTTGGCAGGAAAATTTAATCAGTCAAATCCTGAAAACTAGCTCTACATTTGCTTCATTATTTATAGTCTTGCTTGGGTTTCTGAAATTGTACCTACCTCCCTTGTTCCTACTTTGCTTCTCTTTCTAGTCTCAGACTCTCACATCTCCATTAATGGACATGAGTTCTCCAGTAAACAACATCCCAAGATGGACACCTAGTCCAAGCCCTACAAAATCACCTAACCATGAACCACCACCCACTAATACAGAGGTTAGAGACGAAGGTGATTCTGAGATGGTGAGCTTTGCCTCTGATTCAGAGAGATTTAACACTTCCTTTGGTTCTGTTGAGCTCTTTCCTTTCAGTACTTCTTTTCCCAATCCTGAGATTAGCCAGCCAGATGAATACATGACCCACAAGGTGAAGACCCCAGCAATCTTTCAAGTAGATCAGATGCGAACCAGTTCCCTGAGAAACCAAAACCAGGGTGGTTCGGAGGATCTACTGAATGGAAACGGTGTCTACTTGACATGGGAGGATCTATGGGTGACAGTTTCCAATGGGAAAGGTGGAACAAGAGCAATCCTACAGGGGCTCACTGGATATGCTCAACCAGGTGAGCTCTTGGCAATCATGGGTCCTTCTGGTTGTGGCAAATCCACCCTTCTTGATACCTTGGCAGGTATGGTAGTAACTAGTAACCCAAGTTCATTAAATTTCCATTATTTCTTTTGTCTTACAAAGTTGCAGTTGCAGTTGCAGAAACCCAAATGGGCTTTCCCAGTTTCATTTCATTTTCTTCTGAATTTATATGAATAAGCAGCAGGTTTGTGTATTGGAATGTGACAGGGCGTCTTGGTTCGAACACAAGGCAATCAGGAGAGGTGCTTGTCAATGGACGCAAACAAGCGCTGGCGTTTGGGACTTCGGTAAGGACTGACCAATTCAATTCAAAAAGGGCCTGCCAAAGTTAATTACTGAATCCTGATTCCTGGCCATCTGATGGCCATTATGGAGTTGGAATTTGGGATCACCTATATATTATATATATGTGTACTCTTCATGGGATTAGTGATACAAGTACACGCAGGTGAACTATTATTGTTAATTTGAAGTGAGTTCAAATCACCTGTGTGTATTTGTATCATTTTTTGGATCCTATCACTATTGATGTTAGAATACAATGTTTCCTTCTGGAGGCAGTTAATCAAGTCGATTTACAACCAGCCTGTGGTCAAGCTGATCGTAGACCATCCTATGCTAGTATGGGACCCACCTCCAGAATGTGGGATCCATTGAATATAAATAATGATAGGATCCTATGGAAGATACAAGCACATGCGGGTGAACTATTCTCTTTCAAACTTCGCTCACTCATCCGTATAATTAGGAAGAGTAATAATGAGATGAGTGATAGGTGAATGTTTTCCATAAAAAATAAAAATAAAAGAATAGACAAACACTTGGGACTTCTTTTTTCTTGTTTTTTTTTTGTTTTCCCAAGAAAATGTTCTTTGAGTGGTGGAGTGGAAGCCACACCAGAACACGTCTCCTTCTCCTACCCTTACACCCTATCATGGTTCTAAACCCAAGTATCAGATATGTCTAAAATCGATCAGATCCAGTGTATAGATTCAAAAAAAAATCGACACATATCCAATTCTCATTAAATAGTATTAAAACTGGCTAGAATCGGAGATCAACCAGTCTAAAACCGATATGAATCGTCCGATGAAATACTAATACTTCAAAATCCTCTCTTTTAGTACTAACTGGGTTAATATTACTTCCATTTATTAACAGGCCTACGTGACTCAAGATGATACACTAATGACCACATTAACAGTGAAAGAGGTAGTATACTACTCAGCCCAGCTCCAACTACCAGATTCAATGCCAAAATCAGAGAAGAGGCAGAGAGCAGAAACAAGCATTAGGGAGATGGGTTTGCAAGATGCCATCAATACCAGAATAGGAGGTTGGAGTATCAAAGGACTAAGCGGCGGCCAAAAGAGAAGAGTCAGCATTTGCATAGAGATCTTAACTCGCCCCAAGCTTCTCTTCCTTGATGAACCTACCAGTGGCCTCGACAGTGCTGCATCTTTCCATGTCATGAATCGAATTGCCAAACTTGCACGACATGATGGAAGGACTGTAATTGCTTCCATCCATCAACCCAGCACTGAAGTCTTTGGACTTTTTGATAATCTGTGTCTTCTCTCCTATGGTGCTACAGTTTTCTTTGGTCCTGCTTCTCTAACCAATCAGTTCTTCGCTCTAAATGGATTCCCATGTCCAACTTTGATGAACCCATCAGATCATTTCCTCAGAACAATCAACAAAGACTTTGAGCAGGTAATTCACTCTCATTTATGGGGAAAAAAAAGTTTTTTTTTTTATAAACAAAAAAAATGAGATTCTTGATTGTGGGTCACCAGGACATTGAACAAGGTCATGGTGCAAAGATTATAACAACAGAGGAAGCAATTAAAATCCTTGTGCATTCATACAAGACATCAGACACATACCAACAAATTCAGAGACGAGTGGCTCAGTTACGGAACAAGGTAATTTTTAATAGTCAGAACCCTGTTCTCAGACCTTTTTGATGATTAGAACAGAGCAAATGATTGAAAACAGAGTAACCCATCATTTTGTTTTGTAGGAAGGAGCAATAGTGAATAAGGGGAGCCAAGCAGGATTTCTAACTCAGTCAATTGTTCTCACAGAAAGATCTTGTGTGAATATGTTTCGTGATCTAGGCTACTACTGGTTGAGGTTTGCCATATACATTGCCCTGTGTTTATGTGTGGGCACAATCTATTATGATATTGGTCACACGTATGGATCAATTCAGGTAATACAAATGTCAAATGGAACGTGTTAAATCAAGTCATTTAACCTAGCGCATATCTGAAAATCTGAAACTTATTTCAGGCAAGAGGTTCCATGCTCATGTTCGTAGCCGCGTTCTTAACATTTATGGCTATTGGTGGATTCCCTTCTTTTGTTGAGGACATGAAGGTGAGTTGATCTCTATAAAATCCAAGTTAATTTTTCATACATTTTGCCTTCTAATTAACTGCTTGAAATCAGATCTTTCAACGGGAGAGATTAAACGGGCACTACGGTGTCGGTGCGTTCGTTGTCGGCAATACTCTCTCTTCGGTTCCTTACTTGATTATAAATTCTTTAATCCCCGGGGCACTTGCTTATTATCTTGTTGGTCTTCAACGAGGAATTGAACATTTTGGCTACTTTGCCTTGGTGCTTTTTATGTGCATAATGTTGGTAGAGAGTTTGATGATGATTGTTGCAAGTATTGTGCCTGATTTTCTTATGGGTATTATTACTGGGGCTGGGATTCAAGGAGTGATGATGTTGAATGGAGGTTTCTTTCGGTTACCAGATGATCTTCCCAAACCTGTTTGGAAGTATCCCATGTATTACATTGCCTTCCATAAGTATGCAAATCAAGGATTCTACAAAAATGAGTTTCAAGGATTAATATTTCCTAATGAACAAGCAGGAGGATCATCCATCATCACTGGAGATGAAATTTTGAGGAATATTTGGCAGGTGGAGATGGGCTACTCTAAGTGGATTGATTTTGCAATCTTGTTTGGTATGGTAGTTTTGTATCGTCTCATCTTCTTTGCTATTATAAAGACCAAAGAAAAAGTTAAGCCAATTATCGGAGGTTGGATAACTGTCCTTTCTAAGGAAACAACACAGTTTACGGTGGATTCTGTAAAGTCACGGGGCATAAAGTGACAGGAAGGGGTGGGTGCCTCACAATTTGTATATAGGGAGAGGGAGAGAGAGAGACAATGTAATACATAGTCAAAGATCAAAGAGGAGAGAGAGTATCAAGAGGAGAGATAGTGTAATTGTATGAGAACTTTGGTGTATACATTATTTTCCCATGTTTTAATTTCAAATACAAGCATAGTGTTATTTTTATTTATTTATTTGTTTGTCTTTTTCTTTTTTGGAACATTCCAATACAAACTACTTGGAATGTATCAAGAGAATCAGAATAATATTTCTAATTCATTTGTTCAATTAAAGATTAGTAATTACAATCTTTAAAGTATATCCATTTTGATTATCTAAGAAAATGTAAGCCTCTCTCTAGGTAGATGGTTGATGTCGGATAATGCTCGTTTCTTCAATTCTTCCTAATGGGTTTGAATCTATGCAAATAAAAAAAAAAATAAACAAATAAATATAGGTGGATTTGATAATCGGAGATCATTCTGATATTTAAATCAATATAAGTGAATTTGATAATCTAAGATCACTCTAATATGCTTAAGGCAATTCAAGATCAAGCACTATAGAATTCAAATTATTATATGAAATCCGGGATAAGAAGAATTCGAAGAAATTAGTAAGAGAACATGTGGCTAAAAAGGTTTCATCTGTTTACCTTGGAACTTGGAGTATTTATGGGAGCTTGTTGTTGGGCTGCACGTGGTCGATCATTCAGAGAAGGGAGACTCTTCCCCGCGTGACGGTGCATGTTGCGGTGGGTGTCTCTGGCTCTCACAAGTGTAGCTTTGTCCACTGAGATCACATAGTGGGACCTGCCATGTGGGCTTCCATATGGCTTTGTCCGCTAAGATGGTTATTGAGTGTATATGTGGCCCTGAAATGGCCGTTTAAGTGGCACGGTTCTTCGACACATGGCGGGCTACATGACCAGTTGTGGGGTCGGGTCAGGCAGTAGAATCAGATCGAAATCGGATCCAGCTGATTCCGATCGGATTCGGGTGGCTGCTGTTTGATTCCATTTCAACTTTTCATAAGAAACAAGACTAAGAGTGTTCATCTGTATCAATGTCTATATCTCTCCATTGTTGTGCTTTTTGTTTGCTTCGAACAGCTTTTCCCAAAAATTTGGGTTAGGTCTCCCCCTTAGGAGTTTTTCTTTTTTCCTTCTTCAATTTTTTGGGAAGCCGTTTTTGGATCTTGGGTTTTGGGTTTTTTTTAATATATATTTAACCCATTCAAAAAAAAAAAAAAAAAAAAAAAAAAAAAAAAAGAAGGTGATGAGTTTGAACTTTGAACGACAAAAAATTTTAAATTGATAATAAAAAATTTATATATATAAGTAATCTCACATCATGTATAATTGAGTTATCAAGTTTTACGACAATGGTGCACTTCAATTCTCTCTCTTCTCTTATTTTCATATTTGGTGAGACTATCATAGTTTATATATGAGAGAATCCATATATATTAAAAATTTTCAAAGAATGATGCAAGGAAGGAGGACTATAAAGTGTTCTTTCAAAGAGTAGCTCCTTGGCGCTTTCATGGCAATTGTGACAACAGTATAAAACATTTAAAATTTCTTTTGACAATTACGACATAACAAACTTATATTTTTATACACTGCTTCTCAACTAAAGGACTCTATGGTTTAGAATCATCAACCATAAAAAAAAAAGGTATAAAATTTCAACCTATTATATTAGAAATTCCCATAATAACCCTTATCCATCTAAGAGTCATTATGAGTCCCTTTCTCTGTTTGATTCCCCAGAGAACTTCTACCCTTGAAAATATAAAGGAGAAAATATATATTTATATATCAGACGCAATGGACCATATGTTTGAGATGAGTCACAAAGTTCGATAGCATCCATACTAGCTAGGTCCCCCATGATAGGTCAAAATAATGCACTAGCTATGAGATCACCTTACCTACATTGGGTTGTGTTTGGTATGGATTCTCATAAATGAATTCTTAATGCGGATAATGCATTCCTAAATTATGATGGAAACAGGTTAAAGAGCAAGTTATTTCTGTATTATGCTCCGAATGCTAAATAGGCAAAAGAGAGCATTCTAGAATAGACCACTTTAGCTTAATGTATTGCATGATTCTATGAAGAGAATAATGCATATATCAAACATTGTTTTTGTCATCTCATAATTTGTTCTTGACCTAAAATGCATACCAATTGGAGCTTTGCTTTCATAAATAATAGGGAAATTTCAACCACCTCCCTTGTAGTTTGTTTTAATAACACGCATCTACCTTTTTACGTAATAATTACACTAAACTCCCTTACTTTTTGAAATAAGGTTCACACAGACCATGTCTGTTAGCTAATGACATGGCCTTATCTATAATTTCTTAATATCAAAACTACCCTTCAAAAGAGACACAGCCTCTAATGTCTTCCTCTGAATTCCCAAATACGAAGAAGTTGTCGATGAATCTCCATCAATGATGATGTTCTTAAACCGTCCTCCACTAACCTTCTCCTTTATCAAAGTCATCACCACTCCTCTGTTTTTTTTTTTTTTTTTCTAAATGTTCGAGATCGTTGGAGTTTGAATTTGGCGGTTCAATCAATTAGTTCTAGGTTTCGGACAAGATCTTGCAGAGTCAATGTAAAAAAGTAACTGAATCGATAGAGTGCCTTGCATTTCTGGAAGGGAAAGAGAAAAAAAAAAAAAAAAAAGGAAAATAAGGAAAGAAAAGGAGAAAGAGAAAAACAAGAAATAGGGAGGAAGGAGAAGAAGAAATGAAAAGTGACAGTATTGGGAATAGTCCCACATTGCTAATGAGATTGGAATCTTGTGGTCTTATATATGGAGAGTCCCTCCACTTACTAGTTCGAACTTTTGAGTTGGAAACTTGACATGGTATCAGAGCTCCAGGTTCCCTCTCATAATAACTCTAAAAAAAAAAAAAAAAAAAGGAGGCCAAGTCACCGAAAGAGGGACACAAGATGCACAAAAGAGGGACTATGGTCATCCAAAGAGGGACGATCACCCAAAAGAGGGACTATATGTCACCCAAAAAGAGGGACTATATGTCACCCAAAAGAGGGACGATCACCCAAAGAGGGACTATATGTCACCCAAAAGAGGGACTATATGTCACCCAAAGAGGGACCAGTCACCTGAAAAGTGTCATGTATTGCCTCATATACTACCACATATACACCACCTAACGGTGGGATTATATGTGAGGGGGAGTATTGGGAATAGTCCTACATTGCTAATGAGATTGGAATCTTGTGGTCTTATATATGGAGAGTCCCTCCACTTACTAGTTCAAACTTTTGAGTTGGAAACTTGACAGACAGATTGCATGGATTTGGGAGAGTGATCAAAGCAGAGATCCATTTATTATGTATCTACTTTTGAGTTGGAAACTTGACAGACAGATTGCATGGATTTGGGAGAGTGATCAAAGCAGAGATCCATTTATTATGTATCTCCACCATATAACAAAGAAGACTAATTTCGATCCGAACCTTACGCAACTGCCTTTGCCCCAACCCATTGACGATTCAAGAGCCTTAAAGATCTACGACGGTCTAAAGAAGGCGAAGAAGCCATCTTGCTTAGCGATTGACTCGCCGGCTTTCTCAATTTTCTGTTCGCTATAGGTAACCCGAAGGAAGCAAAGATTTCTTCTTCTTCAATTGCAAGTGGCGACGATGACTCCAGAAATGAATTGCAGAAAATATAAATTCAAGCCAAGATTAATAGAGTCCATTCAGTAATAGCACTAGAAAAATATTCAGAAATCAAAGTTGACAAACCACGTCATCTTCCTTATCGTTTCTTTGTTGGGAATAGTCTCACATTGCTTAGAGACTAGAACTTGGATGCCTTATATAGGTGAGAGTGAGAGTCCCTCTATAACTCCACTTACTAGTTCAAACTTTTGAGTTAGAAACTTAACATTTCTAGAGTTCTAATTCAAGGCTGATTTCTTAAAATCTCTATGTTTTGACTTGATTTTTGAAATCTGGTTTTAGATTATTATTCTCTTGTTTAAGCTGAGTCTTTAGTTGCAAGCAGTTTAGTAAATTATTGTTGGGTGGCGTAAAATCAGTTCAGTAGCTCGTCGACGGTTGCCGGTGACTCTGTGTTTCTGTTTGCCTTTGTATGCTTTCTCATATTCCAACAATTAAACACCTGATCAGTCACCACATCTGTTATGGTTATCAAATCATTCGACCCGGATGACCTGAGTGAAGGAAGTGGTAACAAAGGCTTATGGGATGGATACCAATGTGTAACCATAGGGTTGCATTACAGATTAGCTGTAAAAAGAGTATCCTAACTGAATTAGTTAGACACCAGTGGATGTGTTGTCATTTGTCTGTATAACAAGGGAGATATGAATAGAAAGGCATCAAACATATTACAATCTTATCTCCTCTTCTCTGTTCTCTTCCCTTTTTCGTCTCTCTTTCTAGGAGGTTGGCTACCCTCGAAGTAACCATTTCTGATACGAACCGTATCAACTTCTCGCTGGTGGAAGCGTGGAGCTGACGTTGAATACTTCGGTCCGAAGCTCTGAACCACCATAAAAAGAAAGACCAGCAAACGAAAAAATCCATGCGGATACGCCAATCGTCCTTGAGCAACCTAAAAACACTTCTGAATCGAACCCGTTTGGGGTGAGGGCCGTCCAAATTTATCTAAGGGAGGTGAGAGAAGGGTAGGCTGAGGCAAAATCAAAGGGAATGATGTTGGGGGTAAAACGGTATTTTTATTCTATTAATCTACTTAAACATTTTAAGGGGGTTGACAGGGAGTGTTAGTGTAATTATCATAGAAAAATGTGAATGTGTGTTATTAAAGAAAATTACAAGAGAGATGAGTGAAATTTTCCCTAAATAATAGTCTCCTCATACAACACACCATAATTTTCTTCTTGGACTTAAAATTCAAAATACCACTTTCTTCAACATAAATGAATGTATGATAGAGGAAAATTCTTTTTGCTTTCCCACTAATTTTTGGAAATGTTGACCGCATTTTAAGATACCAAGTTATAAAATCAACCGACAGACCCAGTCCATGGAAGGAGAAGAGTTGCAGAGAAATGGGCTTAATTTTAGTTAAAACAAATTGCCCATCTGCAGATCTCACCTAATGTAATTAAACTCACTACTTAATTAGTTCACACCTGTTTTTAAACATTCTAATTATGATTATAATACAAATGAATGCACATGATGAACACGAACACGAACATGAACATGAACATGAACATGAACATGAACATGATCTTAATTGCCAATTTTCCTGGTCTGCCGGCAGGACTACTTCAAACTGTCTACCAAACCAGCCCGTCACCTCCCAAGTCAATACCACATTTGTTAAGGGTTTTTCTTGTTGACATCGAATAGATTTAAGGGGAGAGATTTTATGCGGTGATCTGACCGCCACCAAGGCCTGATGTCAACATCTACCAAGTGTCAATAAGAAAATCCCTTCAAGTCTCCTACTCGACAAATACAAAGTTTGCAAAATCTGATTCTCATCATCATCATCTCATCACTAAATTGACTAGATTAATTATTTATAAATACAAAACCTAAATTTAATCCAAGCAGACAACACGTCTGCCACTGTTATCGTTGCATGCAGTCTTTATCAGAAAAAAAAAATAATAATATAAGACGAAGTCATCTGCTACAAATTCTACTTGGAAGCTTAGAAATCGTATTCACAAATGGTGGGACGACGATAGGAAGTTGATTTTTAAAATACCAAATCCTTTCTCCATTAGATCTCTATAAAGACTAAACGCGGTCGAGTAGAACATCTGAAAATCATATATCAATTCATCATATAATTAAAGGGTTTCAAATCTAGGCCTGGGCCCTGCCTGGTAACACAGATCGAGCCGGTCCAATATAACTGAACCTAGCCCAGACTGGGTCCTTAATGGATAGGTTTCGGTCCAGGCTTGTAAAGCCCAATACCGTTTCAGTCCGGATAGAAACCGTGTCGGACCGACCTTTTAAGAAGGCCGAGCTAACCTGAACCGATAATACCCAACCCGAACCGATATAAGACCCGTTAAGAAACCCGAGCTAGCATGAATCGATTCTTTTTATTGCTCAAATAATAACCAATTGACCAACTATATAACGATTCTAATCAACCCGATAACAACCCACACCAAACTGCCCCCTTAACTATATTGTGTCCGGCACAGCCCACCCCAGTCTGAATCCTTAATGAACAAGTTTTGGTCTGAGCTTGTAAAACCCAATACCATTTCAACTCGGACTGAAACCGAACTGGACCCACCTGTTGACAGCCTTACTGATATAATATACTTCTTCTTGTTGTATACTCATCTATCTTCCATTATCTTATAATCTATGAATACCCACTTCAACACGGAGAACACCTCATCAGATACTAACAACTACCTTCGTCTTCTTTCTCTACTCTCTCCATTTCTTTCGCCAATATCCATTGACTTCCATCACCTTCATCCTTTATGTATACTCCCTCTTCCACCGTCTTCAACAATCAATCCATCACTGTCATCATCACATACGTCTAAATATACACAAATCCATAAATAATTCGTCTAGGTAGGTATGGATTTTCAGCAAACCATCAGAGGAAAGGATGGAAGGTCGCCACGATAGCTATCCCATTTTGAGTTCTCATTCATCTCTGAATACCAGTGTTTTAAATCAAGATGAAGAACATACCCATCAATCTGATCAGTCCTTTGAGGTATTGGTTCTTGAATTAATGGGAGTGATCATCACCAAGTCTGATCTTCCTGAGACCAAATTCTCATGGTTACAATCACAATTGATTGGGAGAAATCTTGAATTTGATACTCCCTTTGGAAAACGCATTCTCACCTATGCTGATCATACTGCTTCCGGCCGAGGCCTTTACTACATTGAAAATTTCATTTCCAATAATGTTCTTCCTTTCTATGGTATGTGTCACATACATTACTCTCTGCAAATTTGATTTCACAGTCCTTAATTGCCATCTAATGTATAGATGTACAGGGAACACACATACATGTGATAGCTATGTGGGTCAGAAGATGACCAAGATGGTGGAGGAGGCATCCAGATACATCAAGTGTTGCTTAGGTGCAGGACCAGAAGATGCACTTCTATTCTGTGGTTCCGGTACCACCGCGGCGATAAAGCGGCTTCAAGAGGTGATGGGAATTACAGTGCCTTCCACCATGAGAGAGAGAGTACTCAAGATGATGAGGAGGGAGGAGAGATGGTTGGTTTTTGTCGGGCCGTATGAACACCATTCCAACCTCCTTTCATGGCGTAATAGCTTAGCAGAGGTGATAGAGATCGGTCTTGATGATGAAGGATTGCTAGACATGAAAGCTCTGAGGTTGCAACTTGAGACTTACAAGGATTCCAACCGTCCTATGTTGGGCTCATTCTCAGCTTGTAGCAATGTTACTGGAATTTACTGTGGAACACGTTCCATTGCTCGTCTTCTTCATGAATTTGGAGCGTTTGCTTGCTTTGACTATGCAGCAAGGTAAGGAGTTTAGTCTCAGACCAGCCCCTTTATGGACTTGGAAATCTAGCTTTCCACCTACCATTTTTGAACTTTTTAAGACAGAAATTTTGCAGACATCAGATGATGCTTAATCATGATGATAACATCTGTTTGATTCGTATATATACAGTGGTCCATACGTAGAGATTGACATGAGATCAGGAGAGCTAGAAGGCTATGATGCAATTTTTCTGAGCCCACATAAGTTTCTAGGTGGGCCAGGTACTCCTGGCATCCTTCTTATGAGCAAGGTCTTGTATAAGTTGGGATCTTCTGCTCCTTCTACTTGTGGAGGTGGAACTGTTGATTTTGTTAATGGCTTCAATGAAGAGGTAATTGAATATATTCAGCTTAACTAGGTTGCATTTTCTGTTTTGATGATTAATTCATGATTTAGCTAATCTATGAATGATTGACTTGATTAATTTACAGTACACATTATATTGTGAAGATGTGGAAGAGAGAGAGGATGCAGGAACTCCACCCATTATCCAAAAGATAAGAGCAGCAATGGTTTTCTGGGTGAAGGACTTCATCGGTTATGAACTGATTGAAAATCAAGAACATGTGTACACAAGGGCAGCACTCAAAAGGCTACTACCAAACCCTAACATATGGGTGTTAGGGAATACAGGTGCACCTAGACAAGCTATCTTCTCTTTTGTGATTTTCTCCACAACCAATTCTCCTTCTTATGATACAATAAATGATCAAAGTGGAGGTCATGCATATGGTCAAGATGGAATAGGTAGCAAAGGTCTTTATATGTGGGCAGAATCAGGCAACAAGAGAGACAAGCCTCTCCATGGCCCTTTTGTTGCAAAGCTCCTCAATGACCTCTTCGGCATCCAAGCTCGAGCTGGCTGCGCTTGTGCTGCACCCTACGGTCATCATTTACTTGGCGTTGACAAAACACGCTCACTAGCCTTTCGCTCTGCTATCCAATTGGTAAGTGATGCAACCCGTAGGCCCGTGATGGAAAGAGTTTAGTCTCATATTGACTGGGTATAGTGTATAAACTTGATTTATGACCCTAGGTATGCCTCTCCACCATGAAACTTAGACTTTGAATTGGATGATGTTTAGGAAGTTGAGTTTCTTTTAGTGTTCCCAAATAGAAGGTCAACTCTCAACTGGCTTACATAATGGCCCCACCCTGATGTTAAACCTAGATTTTTATGGGCTGGCATGTAGGAGTAGGACCACTGGTAGGGGGTTTATAATATATAGGTCATTCTATATATTTTTGTGGACCTTATATTATAAAGATCAGGATAGGACATAAGTCCAGCTTTTTTATGTAATGATTTGACCATAGAGGCCAATTATGTCATATAGATCCAAATTGAACCCTCCCAAGGTCTTATTCATCACTAGCTTCCCAATAGCCACAAACCCAATAGGCCTTCATCCTACAAGGGGGCATCTGATCTTAAAGCTCTATTAGATCACTGCTGTTTGGTTTGGTTAATCATTTTCATTTATGGTTGTTTTCTCTGCTTTTGTAGGGCTACAGTGGTGTAAAACCAGGATGGACTAGAGTAAGCTTCCCTTACTATATGTCAAAGGAGGAATTTGAGTTCATTCTAGCTGCACTAGAATTCATTGCAACCTATGGTCAGAGGTTCCTACCTTTATATAAATTCAACTGGAAAACTGGAAACTGGACTTTCAAATCAAGGGCTTTCATGGAGAATCTACTTGGAGAAGATTATATTATACATTTGAGTAATCGGTTGTTAAGTACTGGACCCAAGCCTGGGATGAAAAATGAGAAGAAGAATGGTTCTAAGGATGGGGAAAAGAGTTACGGTGATGATAAGAAAATCATTGAGGTGATTAGTAAATATGCATCTTACTTAGAGACTGCAAAGTATGTGGCTAGTTTCCTCCCAAAGTTCCCTCCCCAGCGTATCCTTCCTAAAGAAATAGACCCTAGCCTTTTGCATTTTAGGGTTTAGAAGATGGAGTGTGGGACCCACCTCTGGAAAGTGGAACCCATACCCATCAATGATTTTCAAAAGTATTAGATAGTTACCATGTGGGGAGACCATCCGGACTCATCTTTCCCCTATCCTTGCACAGTTTTGATGAGGTGATGTATTGTATTTTATTTTTTTATTTTTTAATTCCTGAATAACACAGCCTGCGAATTTTTGAATTTTTAAATTTTTAGTAATAAGCTGGTTGTTGTTCCAGCCTCAATTTTCAGTCAAATAATGTAATTGAAATGTTGAATTAAAGAAAAATGTTTCAAATTTCATTACAAATATACAAGATTTTTTTTCCTTTTTAGTTGGGGGGAGGAATAAAGGTAGACTGGTTGAATTTGAACACAACTCGATTCTTTTTTTTATTTATTTTTTTCTTTTTTGTGAGCCCACCACAAAAGTGACATCTCTATAATGATCTTCACTCATATTTCATTGGCATAAACACCCTTTGAATGTACATTTCCCCCTGTTTGATATGAGCTAGCTCACCAGCAATTGAAGATATTATCGTAATTCAATATACAATCATCTCTTTTCAGTTAATCCCAACTCCATCGTTCCTATTATATGATGTCATGGGCTGCCATTTTTCAATTCGAATTCCTAAAAACCATGTCCATGCTGTCATCAAATTACACGATGCCTATCATTTTTCAAGCCAATATTAGTAACACAAACAGGATGTGTATTAAGAGACGTAAAAGGAGAGTTGAAAATTCGAATTTAATTCGCATTCACATCCATTTAAGGGAATTCGAATCCGGCCAATCAGATTCAGATGCAAATTATGATAATTAGGAGTCGAAAACGAATTCAGATATCACCTAAACAGAGCTTACTCGCAAAAATAGTAGGCCTTGAGTAGCTCACATCTCGACCACTTTTCTTTTGTCTATGGATTTCTGCCAGTTGACTACTGGGCACCCACCATTGATTCAGAGACCGTTGCTTCACATCTTTTCTCTGTTTCTCTCTTTCCTTACCCGGGTTTTGCTGCAAATTGAAAGTGGATCATCTTCATCTCCTCTATTCCTCTGTAATGAGTTTGGAGTCGCCTGAGCCAGGGCTGCATTGGCTATGGAGCTCTGTTTTTCTAATCCAGAAATATGAAAGAAAGCAAATGTCCAAGTCAAGTCAAAAGTAAAGAATGACGAAGACGAACAGTTATTCGATCGCTCCTCTGTGAATCTGGATTACGGAGTTCAAAACAGAAGAACAGTTTAATAGAATTAATAACAGGGAAAGAGTCATCTCTTGTTGCAGACGCTAAAGCAGAACAGAGGTTGCTTGAGTGCTTGACAAATTGACGAACACAACAATAATGGTAGTATATGACATGCTCTGCTCTTGACTCTTTGTGCCTTTGGCACTTTCGTTCCAATGAAACCTTTTCAAAATCAACTTTTTACTAACCCACAAGGATGACAAGACCTGAAATAAGATCCATGCAGTAGGTAAGGGTATCAATCGATGCCGTATATGGAGAGGAATGACAAGAACTGCCAACTCTTGAAGTGTATTTGTATGTGGAGAGGGATCTACACGTTGTATTAAGGGTGTTAATTGATACAGTATCCATAATTTGGTACAGTTTGGTTCACTACAATTTAAAAAAAAAAAAAAAAAAAAAAAATTTTACTATTATCATATACCATACCAACTTGTTACAGTTTTTCAGTACAATTCTTAACTTGTACAAAATACAGTTTTTTATGTCATACGAAATACGATTTTAATTCGATACAATATATGATATATTTTACCTTAGACTTAGGAGTGGACCAATGGAATATACAAATCAGTGTCTAAACAATTTGTATCACTGAACCATTATCGTATCGGATAGAAAATGGTATATACCAACCAATATTGATCTAAACATTACGGCACCAATTTCGATATCAAATTGACACCCTTAGCGTGTAGAAGAGTATCTTTCAAGCAAAGCTCACGACGCATGGGAAGGAATGCCTAATTCCTACATAGGCCATTAGGCCTATAGGGCATTAACTACATTTTCCCTTGTACTACTGGGCTTGTATAGGTAGGTATCTTCCACGCTAAGCTAAGCCGAGCTTCTCACTGCTTGGCTTCAATCGACTTATACAGCACTCATCCATCCTTTGACCTCTGTAGGCTGGCCATGAATTGAATTTTCAATGTAATCTGATGTTCATAGAACTCTAGAAAGTTTCCCTAGTCATTAACCATGTTATGTTGTCAGGGATTTGGTGTAACCAGCACACTTAAAAACACAATCTTGCTAAGCAGGTGGTAGATTGTAGTATGGATGCATGGTCGGTTACTTATAGATGTATGCCAAGCAACTCAGTTGATTCATGAGTCGCTACCAAGCTAACTGTTCATCAAGAAAAGATGCTAGACTTGAGAACATCTGTACTCGACCAGAAAAAAAAAACCCATTGACTAATTACAAAGGACCCCAGAGAAGTTTCAAATATATTTGTTGAGCAAAACTGAAACCCATTGACTAAATTACAAAGGATCCAAGCAAAGATTCAAACGTATTTGGTGAGCAATATCATGGTAAGGGCATTGGAGGTTTCCATGAATGAAACTCTTCCAAGTTTCTGTTTACAATAGATCTATTGTGTAGCCAGAATGTTTCTGCCGACTGGTGGAACTTTCTGACTTTCCTCTGAAGTTCCCACAGAATGCCAAGCGTTGCCGAGCATGGTTCAGTTTCTGAAGCATAAACCCATAAGCACCTCACCAGCTTGCCACGGGCAATCATTTCCACTATATCTTCATCTGAACAGTAAAACCAAAACATGAGCAATATAGCATGTAATTGCAAAGGAAGGTCAAGTTCTGATACCAACCCGGAATTGATTCTAGGTACTCCAAGAGTTGTCCTATACGCGTTGAAGGCCACTTGATCGATATCTCTGTGTAGTCAATGACATTCTGAAAAGGTAATTCTACCTGATCTGATAAGATTACTGGAACACATTCCTGTTTCATACAAACATTTTAGCAAATTTAAACAAGTCGTCCCTACAAATGTTCCTCCAGACGAAAAGATAATGCTCATGCTCGTGTGTTTCTGCATTTGTACTATTCATGTGTGCAGTACAGGTGTCCTTCCAATCTAATAAAGGCATCTACTTACACATGGCTGCTTAATTTTGCCTTTTGTAGGGAATAGAACAAGGATCTCAATCTTGAGATGGAAGAAAGCATTTTGGGAGAAAACAGTGGTTCCAGATTAAAGACAAACCTGTGCTGCTCTCTGGATATCCCCAAGATGCTCTTTCCACTCTCATGAAACGCCCTTTACAATCAAAATATGAGGCAACAAAAAGGATCTAAACCCATCAGGAAAAGGAAAATGTACCGACCACCTCATCCTCTACCTATGTGATATTCCAGCCCAAAACACCTATGGCTTTTGTAACAAATGGAAAGCCTTTCTCACCCTTTTTATATTTAAAAAGGGGAATGATAAACTTTACTGAGGTTAGTGAACTATGTAAGTCCGTGAGTTGCCACATCAACAAACAATCGGAAAACACTGGGTTAGGTCCATGTTATAAAGTATCTCCCCACCCATTCCATTTGTCGAATTTCAACCCAAAATTAGAATACTAAATGGTCAAAAGTGCATATAAAGTGGCAGAAAATTACAAATATGCAACTAACCTCTATTATTAATCCCTACCCATCACATATGACAAATTCAACCTGAATTAGAATGCTAAATGGGCAAAAAGTGCTTCTAAAGTTGCAAAAATTACAAGCATGCCACTAATGACTAACCTTATTATTCATAATGGAGGTCGGTGGCACTCATGTTTGTTTGCATAACTTTAAACCCTGCTTTGATCCCTGTTTTGATCCCTATTACATACTTGTATTAGGTTGAAACTTCATCAGCGAGATGCATGAGGGATCCTCTGGAAGAAGCCCCCTTGATGAGGCAGCCCAACTTGATTGGGCCCTAACAGGCTTAATTTCAAGTATCCAATGGGTTATATGGATTATGGGTTGACAATACTTCAGTTTTCTATTGTAATGAGAAAAAAGCCCAAATATGAGAGATTTGAATCCTATACGAAATTAGGTGCTAGCTTTACTTTCTATTTCGGATATTTTAAACATACTGTTTGGGATCAATATTCAGTTTCTATTTTTCAGTCCAAGTAGTTTATAGCATAGTTGTCAAGGCGCCACAGTGAACCAAGGTGTTGGAGGCCTGATGGACGCCCAAGGCGACCAAGGCGGCCTATTTTCCAAGATGCCTGGGCGCCCAGGCAACACCTTTACAACTATGGTTTATAGGAGTTCATAGTTTTTAATTTAGGTCTGCGGTTAATTTTTATGTTAGTTAGTGTTCTGGACATTTATTCACGGGCATAGTTTATATTCTTCATTAAGGACTCTGCTTTAGGAAAGTTATGTACAGTTCAAATAATAAGGCTAAATTCTTTTATAAATAGAGTTCAGTCCTTCATTATAAAGCAATTGTCTTTCGTTAATGAAATTTCTGTTTGCTTATTTTCAGTGTGGATTCACTGTGTGTTAGAGGTGGATTCCCAGGGGCTACAGTGAGTAATGGAGACGATTTTCTGTGGCTGACTGGGTGGATTCCCTAGGGCTATAAGGAGGGTCTTAGCTACTCTGCTTTCACTGTGTCCTCAGGTTCTGTTCTAGTAGTGCTAGTCCTATAGATCAGTCTTCATTGGCCAGGAAACAGGTTAAAATTTCTCTGCCATAGCTCACCTTGCGAATGCTCTGTTTTGTAACTTGTTTTTCTGAAACCTGCAATCCCTATTCCTCTCTCCATACCCCTACGTTTAGCCTGAAACTTTGCTTGTTACCTCTGCTCCTCCATCCTTCATACACCTAACATGTAAAACTGTTCCATCCCTGTTTGCATACCCAACTCCCTGCCCTGCTTTCTTCGGCTGCAGAACATTACCAGCATTACTGCATCCTGTTAAAACCCATGTTTTCATTGAGATTTTATCACCAAAAGGTTCTATTAGAACCTCTACTAGATAGGAGTTTCAGCCCTAACTAATCCTTAGTCTGAGAGTTCACAATTTTCTCCAACCAAGCCCAAGCCCTAGCCCTGTCCTATTTCCAGTTCTGTTTCACTTCCTTTGTTTCTGCCCTAGCCTCTGAGCAACCATACTCCAATGTTTCTGTTAGCAGAGCTTCCTTTCTAGCTTCTAATCCATACCCAAACCAACCAATTCCTTTCTTCCCCAATTTAGGCCTTGGCATCAAACCCTAATTTGTGGAATTAGAGTTAGGGTTTCCATAGTTGACAGGGCATCGCCTAGGCTCCCAGGCACCGTTGTGACGCCTAGGCACCCCATCAGGCCTCCAACGTCTTGGTTTGCATTGGTGCCTTGACAATTGAGGGTTTCCCTCGTGCCACCACACCCCCTTCCCCATGTTCATTTTCTTCCATGTGGCAGCTGGTCAACTTTTATAAAGTAAACCAGCCTTGGTGAATATTAACGGTCCTTTAAAAAATTATTCCAGAATGACTTTATTAAAAAGGAAACATGGAATAGGTGGTATGGCAAATATACAGCATTAACCACATCTGCCTCCACTTCAGCTAGTGACAGCAGTGATAAATACACACACACACACACACACACACACACACAAACCCCACAAGAGAGAGAGAGAGAGAGAGAGACCACAAAAAACGATTCATAAAAACGAAGGGTCCATGATGACTCGCCGCGTGGAGCTAGGCAGAACTTCGCATTGCGCAGGTGTTGGAAATACTCTGTCCTTCCCAATTTGTCAGGGCCACTGAGCTTCAACTCTGGAGATTCCAACTGTACATAATATCAACATGCAAGCTAGATAGAAAAACTTGCCACATTAATTCATACAACAGTGAAGAAATGACAGTATGCAGAAAAAGTTGTCATAAAATAAATATGGAAAGGAAACCAACCCTATCTAAACACAACAAGCAACTAGGCAAAGAAGCTTTTAATGCAACTTTTTTCATAGCCAGGAAACAAAAGACTTGATTAACAACAGCACAGGCTGGGGATATATTGTTGATCTTCTCAAAACAATATTCAAATATTTCAGCATAATCATGAAGTACTAGACCATCATAGAAAAGTCTAGTCCTGGTACGGTGATTTCAACTTGCTTTCTGGAATCACCCCAATCCTCCGACAGATGTTAGTCTAGAAACCAGGAAAGGATTGGAAAGGAGACGATGAGACAGTATTTGCTTAACTTGTCTTGATGGAACTAAAAGTCAGTTTGAATCAGAGTCACTAGCCCTTCCGCAAGGACTTGAATTAACGAATGGATTTTGAGTATTGCCAGTGGACAGCAACTCATCAAGGATAATTGGGTAATCAAAGGATGGATATCCTTGGAGTCAATGACCGTGGACTATATAGAAAACAGTACTGCATCCAAGGATTAGTTGTTCTGGCCTTCAGGGGACAGTCATCATGTATTCATTCTATTTATTTTCCCAACACCGGCCCCCTCACTGTGTTTGCAATCTCTCCTTCCTAAACTGAATTGTCCGCATACCCTTATAAGTTATATCAATTACAAGAATGTTTAAATCAAGGCTACTCAACCACAAGAAGAACTTGGTCCCAAACCCAAATTTTGGTAGAGGGAAATTTTGTGACTTCATTGTATTCTGGTACTACTGGATATGAAAAACATTTGCAGAACATATAACCATCTAATCATCTATGGAAACTAAATATTCATGCTTAGACAACTGCTATGACCTGTACTGACATAACTTGCTGTTGATGTTGGCATAGTTCTAAATCTCGGCAAGATCTCGGAAATCTCGACCTCACTGAGATCTCGGAAATCTTGGAAATTTTCATCTTTACAAGTTCAAAAAAAGCAGTCTCGGCGAGATCTCGAAAATCTCAACCTCACCAAAACGAGGTCAAGATCTGAGATTTAGAGCCTTGGACGTTGGTATTAGAAAAGTTATAGATATGGCATGTATAATTGTAGCACCAAATTTCCCTCAAACTGGAGTGGTAATTAATTGTTTCAGATACGCAGACAGAAATAATCCTACCCTAGCTGCATATGCACACATCGGCACATGATTAGGCAACCCATCGCTGTTACTTGATAAGGCATAGTTAGGTGTAGCACAAAATTTTCTCATGTAATAATGAACCAATGTGTATTTTCCTTTCTTATGTCTTCTGTCAAAAAGAATATATAAATAGAATTTAGTACATACAAAAATTCTAGTATTGCATTAGTATACACGATGGAATTTTCACTCATATTTGCAAGAGATATCAAGCCCCCCCCTCTCTCTCTCTGGAGCAGACAGCAACCAGGTCTGAAAGAATAAGTAGCTGCCAACCAGCTGACCTGCAAGGTCCAGTTGCGCATCCCAAAAAAGAGAGCAGTTTTAGGTAGTAAAGCCCTAAATCATCTTGTAAAGAAAGCCAAACCACAAAAACACAAGGGCCAACATTGGAACAAAATAAACAAAACCTTGGTATTTGGGAAGAAAAAGACATTGGACAAAATAAAAGATGAAACCCAACACACTTTTAAGTCACCAAATGATAAAAGAAAAGGGGGAAGCAGAAGTGCTTTGGTTGCATAATAGAAGACATATTAGGTACTCGTACATCTCTATGCACATTTTAGTTGCACATAGAGATAAATAGACCTCTGTGGGTCCAACATGCTTATTCAAAATGTCAAGAATTGTCTTGTCCATGTGTGTCCAACACACTGAACTCCTACAGAGACCCATATATCCCAAATATCACAGAAATATGGGTACATTATCCCACAATTATGCCGATGAGGATGACAAGAACTATAATAAAGAACTAAAATATGTAAATAAGATTTCACCATCAATCCAAATTCTAGCAACTACAAAACCATAGAAGAAAACAAACCTTATCCGGGAACTTTTTTGCAAGCTCTATTAATTGAAGACGACCAACCTTTCCTTGAGCTCGACCCAAGTAGTTTGCCAAATACTTCCTCTTTGATAAGGGCAAAGGCTGAACTAAGGTAGCACCATGTTTAGTCATCCCATCATCAATATTTCCGGGTATTATGATATCTTTCCATGTGTTAAATGCACTTGTGTCTCGTTTATCTGTACGATCACCCTGCAGTAGCCAATAAATGCATATGTTAGCCAAAACCAGCTCCTTGAAAGTTGAAACACAGCAAAAACTAATTGTGTCTGCCCTACATGAACAACTAGAACTATTCAGAATATATTAATGGAACATTGTGTGATAAAATTCATAGATCAGCATAGGAATCAGGTTCCAGACCAATGACTGATGCCAACCCATTTAATAATCAAGCAAGAAGGCCACACCCAAGGATAGTCCATTGCTTAGCCAGAGCAGGACTTGGCAGGTAAGGTGATAGGGGGGCTAGGCAAGGACTGCCACCTCCAGAGGAAACATAGGGTGCTCCCACTACAAGACCTGTATAATGGTACTAAACTGACACATCCTAAGACCGTACAAGGAATCGGAGCCCAACACCACATGCATAGATTGTGAAGGCCAAACATCAACATGATCAGATTACAATAAACAAGTTTTTTTTTTTATGGTTACACTTGGATCGTTAAAAAAAGTCTCTTAAATCTTTGTTATTATATGTTGAGAAGGGGAGAAAACCCATATCGAGACTAGCACTAGGTGCTAATATCAAGATGGCTAGAAGTTTTTCCTTCTCTCTTATTTTCTGTTGGTTTTACCGTTATACCCTTTTAAGGTTATTCTCATTATATATTGATTGGAATGCGGAAGTCACAACATCCAAAGTTACAGCAACTCTTTTCTCTTCTTCCTCTTTACTTCCTTCTTTATTTCTTTTTTTATAATTTACATGGTATCAGAGCGTGGTTCTTTGACACTGCTACAAGTCTCATCAGGTTTGTTCCTATCACCTTCGGATACATTGCATATCTTGCTTGTTGTGCCACACCTAAAAGTTTGCATCAATTTTCAGAGGGGGTGTGGTCAACCCCTATTTCGATATAAGGATTAATGGAGGCTGATGGTTAATCCACCAAATTATTCTTTGGAACAATATGTGTTTGGTGGGATTGGGATTTGAATCACTATAAAGGTTTGTTTTGAAGAAGCATGGATGTGGAGGAGATCGATTGCTGGAATCAATCCTCTGATTCCCTTTCTGGTTAGATCAAATTTTGGAGGATATTTCTCGTGAGATTTTCTGGTTCGACTTTTTCTGTTGAGTTCGATTATGTGGATTAATTTTCTGGTTCAACTTTTTCCTGTTGAGATCGATAATATGAGATTTTCTGGTTCAACTTTTTCTGTTAAGGTCAATTATTGAGATCGATTAGATGAACCAATTTTCTGCTTCACTTTTCTGGTTCAACCTTTTGGTAGAGATCGATTGATGAAATCGATTTTCTGGTGTGTTCTCTTGGCTGGCTGCATCAATTGTTGAAATCGATATCATCTGCATCGATTGTTGAAATAGATTTTCGGTGGGTTCATTCTGGTGGTATTTCTCCTCTTTTTAGATTCCATGGCTGAGTCCAAACTACTGTGACTGAGGTTGTGTCTTCTTCCTCCCATCAGATTTCAGAGAAGAAACTGGAAGGGTTTACTAATTTCCAGCAATGAAGAAAAATTGTTAGGCTTGTTTTGACAATCGGGATCAACAAAGTCATCCCACATAAGGATGTAAACGGATAGCCGAAAATTCAAATTCGATTCGAATCCACACCCGTTTAGGGGAATCCGAATCCGAACAATCAGATTCGGATGGGAATTCTGATAAGTGAAATCGGATTCGGACAATCCGCTCCGATTCATTTAGGTACCCAATGAATTGTGATTAATGTTAAATTAAAAAAATATTAAATCCACCACTTCTACCGTGTTGATGTTTAAAAAAAAATATTAAATCCATCTCTTTCAGTTACCTTGTTTTTAGGGTTTTAATGGCCCATTATTTAAGCCATATCTTTATGGAGGCTGATTTCTCTCCCCATATTACGGCTGATTTCTCTTTCCAAGGTCATAGATTTAAAATTATTAAATCCAACTCTTCAATTACCGTGTTAATCTTAATCTAAAAAAGGAATATTAAATCTACCGCTTGAGTTACCTTGTTTCTGCTTGAGTTACCTTATTTTTAGGGTTTTGATGGTCCATTATTTAAGCTATATATTTTTGAGGAGAGAAAAATAAGCCGACAGCTATGCTCTTTTTTTTTTTTTTTTTTTTTTTCGTTTCATCTTTCTTCTTTGCCTTCTTTCTTCCTCATTCTGCTCTGTTTCTTCTACTTCTTCTGCCTCATCTCTTCTTCCTTCTTCATTAAAAAAAATATCGTCATTTGAGTGTCACTGAGAGAAGAATAGAAGGAAAAAAGAAAGAAACAAAGTGGAGAGACAGAGAGAGGAGAATGATTTTAATCAGAGGGAAAACACAGGAACTCTTTCTCCTCCTCAGCTTGCTCATAACACCACCATAGCCGCTTGTGGTAGTTGAACTGCCAAAAAAGTCGGCCCCCTTATAGATGCATAGAATATTGTTTCAAATCGGATCGAATTTTGACCGGATATCCGGTGAAAATCTGAATCCGAATTCGGGTTTAATCTTTGGGGATCCGCCGGATGCGGAGGCGGATTCGGATAGGTTGTCTATAAGTTGGATTCGAATTTGGATAGTAGTCTATCTGTGCCGAATTCGATTCATTTACATCTCGAATCCCACACAAACCAAGCCTAGTACAGACACTACTTGGGGCACTGTTGATGCCCAGATTTTGGGACAATTGTCGAATTCAATGGAAAATCACATTGTGAACCTTGTTTCCCACATTGATACTGTGCAGGGATTGTGGAAATATTGGAAAACTTTTTTATTCTGATCACAATAATCAGTCTCAGAATTATGAGGTGTCACCAGAATTTTATCGGGTGGATAAAAAATGTAGCCCCCTCACACAGTACTTTCTAGATTTTAAATAGATGTATGAGGAGCTGAATTCTTTACTTCCTATTAGTGCTGATGTGCAGAAGATGCAGGACCAACGGAAGCAATTAGCCATTAATGAGATTCTTGGGAGGACTTAGAACCAAGTATGACTCTATTCGGTCTCAGATTCTTGGTAGTGCCACAATGACCTCTTTGACAGATACTTTTTCTCATGTTTTACGAGTTTTGTGGACAGCTCAGCCCTTGTTTCTCTCCAGTCTAGTCGAGGTGGTGGTCGTGGTACTGGTTTTAGTGCTGGCCGCGGCTAGCCTCCGAGTGCACCAGCTTCTTTAGAGGATTCGGGTCCCACTCGCACATGTCATCATTGTGGGAAACCCGAACATATCCAATGCTTTGTTGGAAACTTCATGGCAACCACCTCAGCAACAATTTGCCAATTCCGCTGCCAACTCTGAATCTGCTGGTCACAATGACTGATGATGAGTATTTTCGTTACAACCAATTTCAGACTTCACAACATTCCTCGTCTTTCACTACTACCTTTGTCCAAACATGAAATGCTATTGCATGTCTCTCATCTTCTTATCGTCCCTGGACCATTGATTCAAGTGCTTCTAATCACATGTCCGTCGTCTCAGGTATATTTTCCTCTCTTTGTCCCTCCACCTCCAGTGTACTTTGGTTTATGGCTCTTCAGTAAAGGTCAATGGCTTTGAGACTGTTCATCTCACTCCTTCTATGTCATTATCTTCAATTCTTCATTTACCTAATTTTCCATTTAAATTCCTATCTATCAATAAGCTCACAACAGCTTACAATTGTTCCATAATTTTTTTCCCTGATTGGTAAGGGCCGTGAGAAAGGGGGGTGGTATCTACTTGAGGATTCTCCATCAATTGCTTGTTCCAGTGTTTTGTCTCTACATCAAGTTCATTGTCAATTGGATCATCCGTCTTTACAAAAAATTGATGCTCGTTTTAGATCTTTTTCTAGTCTAAACTGTGAGTCATGTTAGTTTGGGAAGCTCCAACATGTGAGTTATTCCCATCGTGTCAATAAAAGGTTGGCTCACCTTTTTGCTTTAGTTCATCTGAAGTCCGGAGACCTTGTCCGGTCACATCTAAATTAGGATTCAAGTATTTTGTTACTTTAGTTGACGATTTTTTAAAGGGTTACTTGGGTTTATATATGAATAGTAGTTCTGAGTTTTTTTCTATCTTTTGTGCTTTTGTTCATGATATTCAAACTCAGTTCCAAACATCCATTCATATTTTTCGTAATGACAAAGCCAAGGAATATTTCTCAGGTTAGTTTTCTCAGTTTATGGTTACACAGGTTATGGTTCATCAATCTTCCTATCCTAACACCCCCAACAAAATGGTGTTGCGGACAAGGTTTGGAATTTCAGTTTCGGACCTGGTTTCGGCCAAGGCAAAAACCAAAATTTCGGCCAAAATGACCAAAATCTGGTTTTTCTTCTTCTTTTTTTGTTCGAAATGTAATTTCGGTGGAAAAAAAAGGTTTTTTAAGCCCAATTTTTTCCAGTGATACTTTTTTAACCTTCTTCACATATCCATTGAATTATTTTCCCTAAAAAAATCCTACATTTGGACCAAAACCGAAATTTGGGACCATAATTAGGGATATTTATACCAAAATTTAGAACGAAACAGTGATTTCAACTGAAATTTGGACCGAAACCGAAATTTGGTACTTTCCCATTTCGACACCTGGTTACATCTTGGACCAGTGAATTTCGAAACATTTCTTACCAAAACCGAAATTTTGGCTGAAATTTAGAACCATGGTTGCAGAACAGAAGAATCACCATTTAATGGAGGTTAGTCAGTCCCTTCTTTTTGAAATGAAGGTGACCAAATCTTTTTGGGGTAATGTTTTAACTGCATGCTATCTTATTAATCGCATGCCTTCTTCTGTCTTGGATGGTAGTATTCCTCATTCTTTGTTGTTTCCGTCTGACCCTCTGTTTGTGCTCCCTCCTTGGTATTTGGGTGTGTTTGTTTTATTCATGATCATCATACTGGTCTCTTTAACTTGGATCCCAAAGCTCTCAAATGTCTTTTCTTGGGTTATTCTTGTACTCAAAAGGATTATCGTTGTTATTCCTTAGAGTTCCATAGGTAGTATAACACCGCTGACGTCCCTTTCTTTGAGTCCACGCCGTATCCGGATGGGTCATTTTTTGTATCGGAGTTGGATGAAGATTTGCACGTATGTTGTCCAACATTTTGTTTCGCAGGTATCGCCTCCACCTCCACAGCCGGTCATCAAGCACGTTTATACTTGTCGTCCTGAAGTAGTTCTTGCGCCCCTGACTCCTCTCGCCCCTGCCATTTCTTCTTCGCTTACAGATTTTGTCCCTGAGCTAAGTATCCCTTTCTCTAACCTTGATGTTCCTATTGCTCATCATAAGGATTTTCGGAGTTGAACTCAACATCCCCTTTCCATTTTTGTGTCCTATCAGGTTTCTCTTCTTCTTTTCACTCTTGTTTATCCACTATTGAGAGTCACCCCCTTCCTTAGTCTCTTTGCAGAGGCATTGTCTAGTCCTGATTGGAGGACAAGTATGGAAAAGGAATTGTTGGCCTTAGAGAAAAATCGCATGGAGTCTTGCACCCTTACCTGTGGGCAAGTCTGCTATTAGTTGTCATTGGGTTTATGTGGTAAAGGTCAACCCTGCTGGTTCTCTTGCTCGGTTGAAGGCTTGCCTAGTCGCCAAAGGCTACTGCTCGGGTATATGACATCAATTACCTTGACACTTTTTCTCCAAAGTCCAAGCTGGCATTTTTCCTCATTTTGATATCTCTTGCTACTTCCCATTACTGGCTGTTGCACCAGTTTGACGTAAAAAAAGCCTTCTTACATGGTGATTTGCATGAGAAGGTCTATATGGAGCAACCACTTGGTTTTGTGGCTTAGGGAAGCCATTGTATGGGTTGAAGCAATCTCCTTGGGCATGGTTTGGTCATTTTACTGAGGTTGTTCTCAGTTTTGGACTATCCCAATGTGATAGCCATCACTCAGTATTTTATTGTCGGTCTAGAGCAAGATGGATTTTTCTCATTGTTTATGTTGATGACATAGTAATTACATGAGATGATCATGCAGGTATCGAGAGTTTGAAGATTCATTTACAGTAACAGTTTTACACCAAGGATCGGGGCTAATTGAAATATTTTTTGGGAATTGAGGTGGCTCAGTCACGGAAAGGAATTTTTCTTTCTCAACAGAAATATGTTCTAGTTTTGCTCATCAAGACAGGGATGTTAGGATCCAAGCTTGTGGATACCTCCATGGATCCTAACATAAAACTTAAAGCTGATAATGGTGATATTTCGAGGGATCCATAGGCATCATAGGCTGGTTGGCAAATTGAATTATTTCAATGTGACTTGAGCGGGGATGTGGCCTTCCCAATTAGTGTTGTCAATCAGTGTTTGTCCTCTCCTTGGACGCCTCATTGGGATGAGATTATTCGTACTTTACGGTATCTCAAGAAGGCTCTAGGCCGTGGTCTAGTGTACTCAAGATCATGGACGTATTGAGGATTTTTCGGATGTCGATTTGGTCGGTTCACCTATTGATAGGCAATCTAATACTGGGTATTGCCATCCACATTGCTTCCAATCCTATGTTTCATTAGAGAACGAAACACATTGAGGTCGATTGCCACTTCGTTGGTGAAAAACTTCTAGAATGGATCATTTTTCCATACCATGTTCATACAGGTAAACAACTTGTTGGTGTATTTATTAAATCTCTAGGGAGTGGGAGGATTGCTTATATTTGTAACAAGCTGGGCATGGTCAATATCTATGCTCCAGCTTGAGAGAGAGTATTATTGTATGTCGAGAGGGGGAGAAAACCCACCTCGAGACTATCGCTAGGTGCTAATCTCAAAATGGCTAGAAGCCTCTCCTTCTCTCTTATTTTATGTTGGTTTTACATTTATACCCTCTCAGGGTTATTCTCATTATACATTGATCAGAATGAGGAAGTCACAACACAATGTTGTGAAATTATAGCAACTCTTCTCTTCCTCCCCTTTACTTCACTCTTGTAATTTACACCAAGATGAAACCCTAAGATAAATGAATTTTTGGCTCATGTAACCTCTATATAAGAACTGTTCAGCATTCGTTCCAATCCTTCATACATTGGACATGTATTCAAATATGGTGTTAACTATAAGAACCCTGTCTAGACATAATTCAGGCCCAAGAGCCACATTTCAGGAACTAACCAAACAGCAGCGTCCTAAACTCCCAGTGCACGAGGCTCCTGTTACTGCAGGGTCTGGGGAGGGGCAGAATGTAAGCAGCCTTATCCCCACAATGCAGAGAAGCTGTTTCCGTGTTTCGAACCCGTGACCACCAAGTTGCAATATGACAACCTTACCGTCACACCAAGGCTCGCCCTCTAACTAACCAAACAGCAGCAAAAGCAATAAATTAATGGACCTTCTTTTTTAGATAAATAAATCAATTGGAACTACATACTCTTGTTTGGGCCTGGTATCCAAATGACCAAAGATTTTTCTATCTAATGCATTAACCCAATGGAAACTAAGTCAAAAATTTAGTCACCGAGTTGTTTTATTAAGAAAAGTGGTTTTTTTTTTTTTTTTTTTTTCAAGATCAGATCCAGCACAGCAGCTATCTTGGCCAATTTCGGGGGAATGATTCGGTCATTTTAACCATTGGACAAAAGGGGAATTATTTGTATAGAGTACCATGTCAAATTTAGTGCCCCACCTCAACAGCTCAACTGCATGGCCTACGATGTATAGGGTTCTCCCCCTTGTTTCTTCAACAATCCCAGTTCTTCAATTAGAATTGATTTTTCAGACAATTTAAAAGCATTATATTGACATGTGGCAAAGTAATAGTAGATCGAAAATTAAACTACGAATAGATGTTTAGGTGGAGAAAATGCCACTTAGTATGAGCACTAAGCATAATGACTCATGGCACATTATAGCAAACAATTTAGAATGGATTCCAGCACTTTCAATGCTAGAAACTCACAATCCCCCCTTCCTTTTGTAAACCTACTTTGGTGAATAATGGTACTTCACAGTCCAATAACTGACTTCAAATATGCTTTCAATTACAAACTTCCAATATGTTTTCAAATAGATTATGTGAAGAGTAACCTACCTCCGGAGTAAGAATTATAGATCGATTCAAGAATGTTGCCCAGGACCGAAACAAGTGAGCGCCAGCACCACTGTATCATAGTGAACCATAGATCAGTCAAGTAAAGTTTATGCATAAAATGAAAAGGGAAAAAAATTGCAGGTAAAACAGCGGCAGTTGGTATCAAAATCAATGTTTGTCAATAATATTTTAGCTGCACCAAAAAAAAAATTTAGTTAGTAACTATGAAGCACCAGATCCATCAAGGAGTTTCTCAACCAAATATGACCAGGCATGTTTAGAAATGAGAATCTAAATGCTGCACTTGGAAAGCAGCAAGAACCACATTGGACTTCTTGACTCAGTCAGACATGGGAACCCCCACATCCAACAAAATTTTATGGAACCACATCAAATTATGTAATGTTTTGTCCTCTTTCTTTCCTTTTTTCGTTGTTCTGGGGGATGGGGGATGGGGGTTGGTGGTAAGTAATATTTTTTTGTCAATTAGTCTAAGCACGTTGGAGCTTTGCCTACATCAGATTTTCACCACTACAATGTTGTCAAGACTCCCTGATTACTCTGCCGCTTTCGTACATTAATTTCTCGAGAAGGGGTGGGTGGAGGACCACAGGGTAAGACAGTTGGTTCACATAATAGCCAAGCACACCAAGAAAAGGATAACAGCAAGTTTTCTCTTTAAAAAGAAGTCCAGATATTTTCATCAGTGACACTGGCAATTAAACTGATAAAATTTTTAGAAGACTTTGTCTTCTGGGATAAGCAGGTAAATAAGCTATTAGTGTGCATGAACAAGCAGGTGGCTAGCCTAAAGAATCCGTACCCATTAGGAACCAGGAATCTCAATTACTTAATCAAAGAAAATATATTAAAAGATGTCGTATCTAGGTGATGGCAGAGCACTTTTAAGTCAGGCAGCCACCTGAATCACATCTAGTAATTCAATTTTTTGAGTACTTTGATTTTGCACCTCAAAGTGTGTTATCATGTTCACACCATACAGGTAATGGTTTCTGACTTCTTCAATTATTTCGAAGCAACAAGTTTCATATGTAACGGAGAAAAGAATCACCCACTGACAGAAGCATGATGCAGTTTATCAAATTTAATGGAAGAAGTCTTGCACATGTAGGAAAATGTAAAAGACTAAGCAGTTTCTTAATCAAGTGGAGCTGCTTAGCAACACAATACCCCCTGCAAACACCTAAAATTAAGTTATTTCTTCAAAATTAACCAAAACATCCCCATTCAAACAAAAGCCCTCATTCCAAATTCCTTCTAGTGCTTTTAGACCATATAAACTCATATTGAGCATGTGACATCTTCATCATTTGTTAAGAACCTGCACAAATTAAATTTTTATTTGCATGATTTTGATATAGTTCCAGGATGAGACCATACATTAACCATTCTACATTTTGATACAGAAACAGCAAACAAAAGACACAATCACAGCAATATAGGATGACAAAGGTCTACCTTGGGAAGACAAATACATGATCACGGCCACCTGAACGTCGGAAATATGGCATTTGACTAAGAACCTGAAGGCAGCAGCAGGAAAGACAATCAAACAAAAGCATCTCCATTGTAAAATCAAGTGGTATTCTCGAAAAAAAAAAAAAAATATATATATATATATATATATATATATAAGCAAAAACGTAATTTTGAAAACATAACGAAAAACATCAATAACATTTTAGATATCGGAATTCATCCCACCTTTCAGTAAATAATTACTGAAGCCGATATAGGACAACGGTACCTTCATTTTTTATTTTTAATAAGTAGGCCCAGGTAAACTCGTGACCTCTTTGAAAAACGGTACCTTCATAATATAATGCTGGTTCTTTTTCTCTCTCACTCTTTTTTTTTTTTTTTTGGGTGTAAATATATAATGCTCGTTCATACAAACGCACATTTCGCACAGTAATTGAAATGGACACCCTATAACCATTTCTTTTTCTGAAGGAATTTCTTTACCTTCACATATGTCTGGTTTATCTCCTTATCGTTCAAACCTCCCATCATCCGCACACATTTAACATAACTCGGAACGAAAAACAGATCCGCTTTCTCTTTCTCCAATGTCCGGAACTTTGACTGGAGCAGCAATCTATGGATTTTTACCTAAAAAAGTTTCAAACGTAAAACAGAGAATTAGCAGTGGAGCAGCTCATCAGTTTCAGTGAAAAACATGAACAAACGATGAAAGAATAGCAAATTCCAAGAGGTAAGCCAAAAAAATCTCCACAATTCACCTCGCTGCGTTTAGAAGGAGCGAATATTGAATAATTTATACAGAAATCAAATAACTGTAGAATTTCAAAGCAATACAAACAGGAAAAAAGAAATAAAAATGAAATTAAGACGTAGAAATGAAGAAGTTTTGAGGAAAAGAAAACCCATAAAGAAGAGTTACCTGCGTTCCCCATTGGCCTTTCAGACACGACTCCGGAGTGATCTTACCGTTTCTCCCACGCATCAATTCTTTCAACCCATCAATCTCGCGTTCATCGTAGACATAGATCTTGAGAAAAAGATCAAACCCGTAACCTCTATCAGGCCACGAAATCGAGCCACCATTGTCGACAAATGATCTCTTCACTTCCCTGTATGGATAATTGCAGGAATTGAATGATTGATCAAAGATTCTCGTGACGAAAAATGTCGCAACGACCAAAGCTAGGGCGCCGACCTGGTGAGTTCTGGTGCAGACGGAGTTCGGTGTGTGGAATTTGTGTTTACTGGTTAGGCTTGCCATGGACCGAGCAGGGGGGAATCTACAGAGTTGAAGGGAGCGAGTGAGAGCTGAGATGAGTGCAGTGCCTGTAACTGTGTGAGAGCTCTGTCTCAGTTACCATGTTTCGCAACTCAATAAACAAATTGTAAAAAATCAAAGATTATTTCATTTTTACTTTTTCAAGGCATGTCAGTCCTTTACCTTTTTGAAATAACATAATTTCCTTATTTTTTTAATGTATTAACAAATTTACCCTTATGCAATAATGCAAGTTTATTCTTTCTATATTTGTAACAATGTGATTCAAATTTTTGTTAAAACACCCTTAGATTATTTGTACTGTCTTTAAATGCTTGTAATAATGCTATCTATCTTCATATTGTCAAAACTTTTTAATTATTTTATTTAAGGAAATTTCTCATTTTTTCTTCTTTCTTAAGCATATGAGTCTCATGTGGATGTTAATGTTTTTTGTACATCATTGGTGTGGTTTGAGAGTTTCTCCATATTAGTTGCCATATGAAAATCTTCTCTCTTTTACTTATCAATCTCCATCTAATTTTTTATATTTATACTTTCCATTTAAATATTTTTTAAAATTAATGTTATGCATTTATAACAAATGGCATAAGTTTGTTAATGCATTATGTAATTTATATGGTTGAGTTTTTCAATACTTATTTTTTGTTTCCTTCGACAATATATGTGCAGAATTTCAACTATATAGATCCAGGATCACACCTTGATTAGGGTAAAAGCATGTTTAATTCCGACATTTGTATATGTAAATAAATAAATAGTAGCTACTAAAGCAAATTATCCGATACAAATAAAAGTAGAAATAGATCCAATAAAATAAAATAAAAAATTTGAGTCTCAATCTTTCATCTCCTTCAGATTTTTCAGGTTCCTTTTTGGTTTATGCTGCAATGTCTTGCTTTTAGTGAGTGTTATCTGTTTTGTTGTGTTTTTCTTTTTTTTTTTGTATAAATTATATTTATAATAAATTTTTTCTTCATATTTGTTGGAGTTGGAAGTTGCACCGTCAGTCTAAAAGCAATATAGGCTTACAATCAAATAACACATAATGGTAGAAGTAGTTGGATTGTAAAATCGATGGATACTCCAATGCCTAAGTTAGTTCTGAGTACAAACAATCAAAAACTCAATATTAGAATATGAACTCCGAATATATGTAGGTTTGTAAAGAGAATTTTTATGTTTAAAAGTATAATGAATTTACTTTCGGAACTAGGTATATTTATATAATCAGGTATGAATTGTGTAAGATCGAATTTGCCCCTAAACATATTGGCTTGCTAGCTGTCCACGTCGGACGACTGTGATCCCTTGCGTTCGTGGAAGAGTTGGGGTCCGAATGGCAACAAAAGTTTTTTCTGGAAGTAAAAGTTCGTACAAGGCAAGAGTATGTGATAGATATCATGGCATCGATAAGTCCTTCCAAATATAAGAGTCTCCAAAGTCAAGGTTGGAGAGCTGATGAAGCTGAGTATATCGGGAGCTCGCATCCGGAGAAAGCTGAATGCTAACTGGGTTGTAGAGTCCGAGGTATGCGAAGCGATAATGATGAGCTGGCAGGGCCCTCTCGATGGCCCGCTATATGCAGAGGTCGGTTGCTGATCTGGCCGAGCTTTGTTGGTGGGTATGGACGCTGAGCTAACAGGGCCTCCTCAGGGTCCCACTATATGTGGAGGTTGGATACTGAGATGGCATGGCCTCCTTGGTGTCCCGCTATATGTGGAGGTCGAATACTGAGTTGGCAAGGCCTCTTCGGTGCCTTGCTATATATGGAGGTCGGCTACTGAGCTGGCAAGGCTTCCTCGGTGTCCCATTATATGTGGAGGTCGGCTACTGAGCTGATCGAGCTTTGCTAATGACGTGGTTTTGCCACATATCAAATTTTGATTGGTGGAGTGAATAACATTATTAAAGTTTTCATAATTTTTAATGCATTTCATTGTATTTTACATTAAAATCAACCCACGGAATATCATATTTTATATAAAAATATTTTCCACCTTTTTACATGGAAACAAATGGAGCTAATTAAATGATGAAATCTGAAAATTAACCATCATCATATGATTAATTATGTCACAACTTCCGTAATAGGAAAACAAGATTAACCATACAGCCACATTGAAGATGGATGTCCAAATAACTTATAGTAACAACAATAATCAGGTCTCCATTCATACTTAATTTGTTGGTAAAATATATTACCCTTGTCGTCTTCAATGGTGATAACATCTTGGGGGACTAAATCACTAGAAAAATCAATAAATATTTTAGCAAAGGCGAGTTTATCTCTACAAATAGTTCTCCTATATGCATATAGAGGCTGACCAAAAATAGAGCTAATGATGCTTAGGACTTCTTTTCCCCAAATATGAAGGGGGAGGCCTCCACAATGTTACCCATAATGGAATAGACTTCAGGCCAACTCTACTGGTAGGAAGGTTTCGTTCCCAACACTTGAAAAAAAATTGTCGACCACCAACATGCAACACATTGTGTTTCAGCACTCGTTGATTGTCTTCATCATCAGAAAACTTAAAGACAAAACCTCAATTCATAAGAAGCTAGCAATTTGTAAACACCCTTAAGCTTCCACTGCTGTAACAAGGCCGCACATCTTTTTGACATAATTGAAGGGTGGCTTTTTGCTAAGGAAAAACCCCACAAGTGTGTTTTGCAGGTCAATCACCAACTCCTTGACTGAAACGAAAGTTCTATCAGGGAATCCCCCACTCGGGGAAGGTTTGATGAACCTCAAACTTGACATTAAGCATTTGGTTTATAGTTACCTTCATATGTTTATGGAGCAATGTTTGATTATTTGCATGTAGAGAAATTGATACTTAATTATTTGTATGTATATTTGACTCTTCTTTTACTTTAGGTTTTAAGTATTTGGAAATTTGGACATTGTCATAGTGTCCAGATCCGATTAGGGGTGAAACTGTCCCATCCATTAATAATTGGTACAGAAAATTAGGTTCGAAACAAATTAACTGAGCGAGATGGTTCTAAGAGTGCCCCCTAGAATAAGAACTGGTTAAGAATCATCCCAATTACTCAAAAACATCCTAATTTACAACATCTATACACATGGTTTCCAAGAGCTTTTTTGGCCCCACCAGTAAAAAATATCAAGAGGGTAGGGTATTAAGATAGTTTTCACACATACCTGATTCAGGGCTTTTGGAACGCTCCAGCCAGATCCTTGACTTGGAATCCGGAATCGGAATCGGAATCGGAATCGGAATCGGAATCGGAATGGGAATAAGGATCGGCTATCTCTGATTCGGAGTACTTGAGCGTTCCAGGGTCGGGCATAATAGAAAAGGACCGTAAACCCTGGACGCAAGGGATATGAAACACCGACTCATCCATTTATTTCTAAATTTCCTCCTCTTCCAATTCTAAAACCGTATCGGAATTAGTAATTACGGTTCTCTGCTTTGAATATGCGACGGGTTTTTCGGTTGAATTCATATTGGAGAAATCAGTTTTTTTTCATTTTGCATTCTATATATTCTAGGGTTTCTTAATTGACGAAACCCTAACAAGCCCTCTTTGTCTCGAAGCTTATCATGTTAGGAATTTTTGGTTTCTGAATGGATTTGCTGGAGTGAGATCGAGCCCACAGAGCAGAAGAACACTGAGTAGAGCGTAGAGGTACTGCAATCATGCCTCGCAGGAGAGACGAAGATGACCTCGACCCCGAGGAAGAGGAGGAAGAAGAAGACGAAGAACTTGATGACGAAGATGACGGTGGTTATGGAAAGAAGCGTCGCAGATCTGATTTCATTGATGATGCAGCCGTTGAGGATGATGACGACGAAGACGAAGAGGATGAAGATGAAGACTTTGAAGATCATCGTGGTGGGGGACGCAAGCGCAGGAAGGCTGGGGCAGAGTTCTTTGACGATATAGCTGCTGTTGATAACGACGAAGAAGAGGAAGAGGAGGCTGAGGAAGACGGTACGTTATTTGCGATTGCATTTTTTATATGCTTTATAGCTTACTTGGTTTTACTATTCCTTTTATCCCTCCCCCTCAATTAGCTTTTCTTGAATGTTTAGAACTGGTTCTTTAGTTTGGTGAAGCCTGTTTTCAGCAATTTACTGGGAAATCCAGCCGATTGGTTAGTTCATTCATGATCATACTTGAATTTTAGGCTTAGAAATTTGAATATTGTCTCATGCTCAATGCATAGCTGAGTCAACCTGACTTCAATCTCAATGCACTTCTTAAGTTTTTGCAAATGCCAGATCCACACAAATTGATACTTAGAGATCCCTTCCTCCTCCCTCCCCATTTGGGGAAAAAGAAGAAAAAGGTTTAGTGAGTCTCTCTCTCTCTCTCTCTCTCTCTATATATATATATATATATATATATATATATATATATATATTAGGCTGTTTCCAGGGTATTGGAAATGATTGGTGTTGGATGGATGAATGGGTTTGAATAGGAAGGAGATTAAGAAATTTTATGAGGATCTCATTGAGTTTCTGAGGAAAATGTATACAAGTGTTTACAGATTCTTAACACGGCTCTTATGTTTTGAAAGTGAAATTCAGTGGAAGTGTGGAACTGGCTAAAACTGCTTTTCAATAGTTGCTTCTGAAGTAGTTCTTAGCATCTTGTTAAGTGTTGAGTTCAAGAGCTACATAATCTGATTTTTCGAGTATAAATTACATTGTTAACATAGCCCATAAAGAGAGGCCCATAGAGCCACGTCGACATACCAGCCTAATTACCGCCAGCGACACTAGCTGGCTGCTCTCCTTTCTTTCCTTTATCTTGTTTATTCAGTGTCCTATTAGCTTTTATTTCTTTCTTATTTTGTCTCTTTTGTTTATAGAGTCCTTCTTTGTGTAATTGATACTCCTTTTCTTATAAATACAAGTGATATATGAGAGGAGACTCACTCGCAGATTTCGGTACCAGCATATTGCTGGTTTCGTGGTCTGTTCTTCTTTTTCTTCTTATTTCTTCAGTTCTCTTCTTCTTCTTTATTGTTTTTCTGGTTTGGTACTACAGTTTGTGTGGTTTTGTTACATGGTATCAGAGCATTAGATCTTGACTATCATCAAAACTTGGTTTGATAGGCCCTTGATATTTTTGCTTTATGTACTGATTCTCCTTGGTGCTACTGGATGATCAAGACTTGTTGTGCATTACTACTATGCTGTTTATGTGTGATTGATAGCTTCTTGATCATCTTCTTACTATCAATGTGGTAAACATTAGTTATTTTTTTTTTTTTTACTACCTATCATCTTACCGCCACCCCTCTTGAGCCATCATTCCTTTGGCCACTCTGTTGGCTGAACCGAGATTATTTTTTTGTGCAAAGATATATTTGTAATCCCACTTCCTCCATCATCCTCTGCTTCCCTTTGAGCTTTACCTCCTTGGTCTCTCGGTTGGTGGAACCGGGTGAAATAAGAACAATTTTATTTACATTACTTAGTTGTGTTGTTATTACTATTCAAGATGACTGATTATAAGCCTTCGGCGGTTTAGATCATCACTGTGAAATTGAAAGGGGTTTCAAACTACTTTTTATAGGCTCAGGCTTTCAAGTTCTACATCTTGTCTAAAGACAAAATTAAGATTCTTTTTGAAGATGCTCCTGTTAGTGAGAAGATGCTTCTGTTAGTGATGTTAAAGATCCAGAGTCTGTCAAAGTTTATGATACCTGGCTTTATGATAATTCCTTAGTTCAAACTTGGTTATGGAACCGTATTGATATTTTCGTCTTGCTTACTGTAATGTTTTACAATATTTCCAAGGCCATATGGGATGATTTGAAAGAGACCTATGGCCAAGATAAGAATGTTTCTAGGATTTATGACCTCTATGAGAGGATGTTCACCTATTCTATGGGTGAAAAATCTCTGATTGATTACTATGGAGGATTCAAAAGCCTTATTAAAGAGATCCAGGCTGTGCAGTCCCTTTCCACTGATATCAATAAGATAAAAACCCAACGGTTTGAATTTTATGTGGCCAAGTTTCTGGCTGGCCTTTCTCCTGAGTATCAAGCTGTGAAGAGTTAGTTTCTTGCCGGTGCTTCCATACCTACCCTAAGTGAGACCTTATTTCGTTTCCAACGTTTGTTTCGCTAGACCGACACTTTCCCAAAATATACAATTGCCTTGCTTGCTGGCCGTGGTCGAGGTTCCACCTCTAGGGATCGTGGCTCTAACCGTGGTTGTGGTTTTGGCCGTCCTCAAGTTGATAAGTCTGCCTGCTTCTGTACTCGTTGCAACAAACCCAACCACATTGCTGGTACCTGTTGGGATAAGTTTGGTCATCCTGAATGGGCGGATAATTTGGTTATTACTGTTGTCATCAATGATGCATCTACAGCTGCCCTAGTTCTACCATCTACACTTGCTTCAACTTCTGATCAGTATGAGGTCCTTCTTCGAAAGGTTCAAAACCTTGAGACTACTGGTCTTGTTTCTATTGCCACTTTGGCTCGTACAGGTATATCTGCCTTTCTTTCGTATGCATCCCCTTACCCATGGATCATTGATTCGGGTGCCACCTGTCACATGATGGGTGAGTCCTTTATCTTTTCATCTCTTCATGAAACCAACAAACTTGTTACTATTTACCTTCTTGATGGGTCTTCTACTACTGCCTCTGAGCATGGTCATGTCTCCCTTAACCAATCTATGTCTTTATACCCTCAGTCTTACATGTACCTAATTTTTCTCTTAATCTATTATTTATTAGTCAACTAAATAAATCTCTTAGTTGTGTTGCTATCTTTTACCCCTCCCATTGTACCTTTCAGGATCTCAAGATCTCAGGATCAAGGAGATGATTGGTGGCAGATGTGAGCATGCTGGTCTGTACTACTTGGAGCCCATTGAACGTTTACGTATTGTTGCAACTTCCACTACTACTATCCCTCTTCAGTGGCACTAACGACTTGGTCATTTGTCTTTGTCTAAGATGAAAGTTCTTATCCCTAGTTGTAAGCCTCTCACTATACTAAAATGTGAGGCCTGTGAATTGGAAAAACATCATCGTGTCATATTTCCTTGCTAGTTCTACTCCTAGGAATTCTATCCCTTTTTTTTTAGTTCATTCTGATATTTGGGGCCCTTGTCGTGTCCCCAATAGATTAGGTTTATCTTATTTTGTAACCTTTGTGGATGATTTTTCCAGGATGACCTGGTTTTATTTAATAAAAGATCATTCTGAGTTTCTTTCTATTTTTCAAAGATTTCATAAAGAAATTCTTACTCAGTTTGGAATTCCAATTAAAGTGTTGCGTACAGATAATGCTCTTGAATATGTTCAACATGCTGTTTCTGATTTCTGCTTTGCTAATGGTATAATCCATCATACGAGTTGTGCCTATACTCTTCAATAGAATGGGGTTGCTGAATGCAAAAATAGGTATCTTCTGGATATTGCCAGGTCTCTTATGTTTCATATTAATGTCCTAAAATTCTATTGGTGTGATGTTGTCTTGACAGCATGTTTTCTCATAAATCGTATGCCATCTTCTGTTTTATACGATAAAATTCTATTTTTTCTTCTTTGTCCAAATGTCTCTTTATTTCCTATCTATCCTAGGTTTTTTGGTAGTACCTGTTTTGTCTACATTATGCATTCTACATTAGGAAAGCTTTCACCTTATTTTCTCAAGTGTATCTTTCTTAGTTATTCCCATACTCAGAAGGGGTATAGGTGTTTTGATCCTATTACTAAATGTCACTATGTCAGTCTTGATGTTACCTTCTTCGAAGACAAGCCATATAATCAAGTTTCGGTGCCACTTCCATCACTTCCATTTGACCCATCAATCCTACAGTCCCATCTGATGATTTCTCACCTACCTTTGCTGATTTCCCTCCTTTTGACCCTCTACCACCCCTATAGGTTTATCAACGACATTCTAAAGTGGCTCCACCTACTACTGCACCAACTGCTCCAGCTCCACAGACGATTACTGATTCTCCTGATCCTAAGGTCTCTCTTGACCTCCCTATTGCTCTTCGTAAAGGTACTCGTTCTTGTACTCAGCATTTTTTAGTTACTTATCCTATTGAAAATTTTGTAATTTTGTTTTTACTGACCATCTCCCTCGTTGTCATGAAAATTTGTTTCTCTCTTTATCTAATACCATTGTACCTATTTCCCTTTCCCAAGCCATGTCCCATCCGTGGTGGAAAGCAGTTATGGATGCTGAGATGGATGCCTTAATGGCTCGCCAAACATGGACCCTTGTGGATTTACCCAAAGGTCATTCAGTTGTTCGTTGCAGGTGGGTTTATACCGTCAAGCATAATTTTGATGGAACTGTTGAAAGACTGAAGGCTAGACTAGTTGCCAAAGGATTCACTCAGACCTATGGGTTGGATTATTTTGAGACGTTCTCTCTTGTTGCTCGTCTCGACTCTATTTGTGTTCTTATTTTTTTGGCTGTGAATCTTGATGGGCCTCTTTATCAGATGGATGTTAAGAATGCCTTTTTATATGGGGACCTACACGAGGAAGTCTATATGGACCAACCTCCAGGGTATATTGCTTAGGGAAGGAACTCAACTAAGGTGTGCAAATTGCTTAAGACAATTTATGGACTCCAACAATCTCCTCGTGCATGGTTTGAAAATTTGGCACTGTTATTACAGATTTTGGCTTTACATGTTACTCTGATCACTCCATTTTTGTGTGACGTCGTTCCTCTCATGTGACTATTATCGCCATTTATGTTGATGATATTATTATTACAGGCAATGATAAGACAGACATTGCTGAAATTAAATCGTATTTGAAGACTCACTTTCAGATGAAAGACCTAGGTCTTCTTCACTACTTTTTTGGGGATTGAAGTGGTTCGCAATAGTAAAAGTATTAGTCTGTCTCAAAGAAAGTATGTACTTGAATTGCTTTCTGAGTCTAGGGTTCTTAGAGCCAAACCAGTTGATACACCAATGGACCTGCATCAGAAGCTTGAAACATGTGATAGTCCTGAATATTCTGATATGCATTAGTATAGACGCTTGGTTGGAAAACTAATTTATCTATCTATTACTCGGCCTGACATTTCCTTTGCTGTTGGAGTGGTTAGTCAGTTTATAAATGTTCTTAAAGTTGCTCATTGGGAGGCTGCCTGTCGTATATTGCGGTATTTCAAGAAATCTCTTGGTACTGGTCTTATTTATCATCGACATCGGCACCTTGACATTGTTGGTTATTTTGATTCTGATAGGGCAAGAGCCGATGGTGATAGGCGCTTCATTACTTGATATTGTACCTTTGTTGGGGGTAACCTTGTTACTTGGATGAGTGAAAAGCAAATTACTATATCCAAGTCTAGTGTTGAAGTTGAATATCGTGCTATGACACATACTACTGCTGAGTTGTTATGGTTGAAGACTCTTCTACAAGAACTTGGATTCCCTGTCTCTCGACCTATGTCCTTGATGTGTGACAATCAAGCTGCTATTTATATTGCGAGTAATCCAGTTTTCCATGAACGTACCAAACACATAGAGGTTGATTGCCATTTTGTTCGAGATGCCGTCATGAAGAAGATAATTGTTATTCCCTTTGTATCTTCTTCGAATCAACTTGCTGATATTCTTACGAAGCCTTTGTTTGGACTAGCGTATAGGTTAAACTGTTACAAGCTTGGATTGGGTGATTTGTATACTCCAAGCTTGAGGGAGGGTGTTAACATAGCCCACAAAGAGAGACCCATATAGCCCACATCAACAGACCAGCCTAGAGTCACTGGCTGCTCTCCTTTCTTTCCTTTTTCTTGTTTATGCAGTTTCCTATATTGCTTTTATTTCTTTCTTATTTTTTCTCTTTTATTTATAGACTTTCTTTATGTAATTGATACTCCTTTTCTTATAAATACAAGTGATAGAAGTGAGGAGACTACCTCTCAGATTTTGGTACCAGCATACTGCTGGTTTCGTGGTCTGTTCTTCTCCTTCTTATTTCTTCAGCTCTCTTCTTCTTTATTGTTTTTCTGGTGTGATACTACAGTTTGTGTGGTTTTGTTACATAATTTGGTATATGATGTTATTAGTGACTATTTTCAAGCTCTCATTTATTCACTTGAATTTAGCTGGTATTCATGTGGAATCTCTCTTATTTTACTTATCTAGGCGTTGCTTCCTGATCAGTCGTGTGATTTCATCTTTATTAGGGTTTTAATCATGGCCAGTTCATGATTTGTGATTGGGAATGATAAGTAGGGTTCAAAAAATTGCCTAGGTCCTACTTGAGATTCTGATGTCAAGAAATTTGTGGTTAGAGTTTCATTAACGGGCTTTTGTAACTATCCAAAAAAAAGAGGGGGGCTTTTGTGTTCTAAAGTGAATTCAGTTCTCACAGTGCATAAGGGAATGCTGTCATGTTACTATTATGGTACTTTCATGGAGTGATTTATGGTGGTTGGCTGAGAATTTGTAATTCTTAACAGAGTTGTAGCATCTTCTTTGGAAGCTTAAACACTGTCCATTGTTTTGTAATTTGGGGTGTAATGATGCTCTTTTTCTTTAGTGACGGGTGGAGATAGTGCTGCTTTGTAAAGAGAACTGTCTTTCGAATTTATATGGGCAGTTATCCCAGAGAGCCATCCTAATAAGTTCTCATGATGGCTCAAATATCAGTTATGTGGCAGATTGGATGGGGACGGAATTTTGTGGATGGGTAGACCTCTATGTCTCCTGCCTACATGTCAAATCTCAGCCTAGGTGGAGTTTTCCACATGGAAAAATAAAGCTTTGAAAGCCTGGGGACTACAAAAGGTTGCATGGACATACATGACCTGAAAAATTCTGGGTTATATGGACATACATGGGTGGGTATTTGATTGAATTTGAGTATGAAATTGATATATGTCTATTCTACAAGGCTTACAACTAATCCAGTAGTCAGTTAGCCCACACCAACTGCCCACATGATGCATAATGGTGGATCATCTTAAGTAGCTTATCATGATGGACTGTCTCAATGAACTTTTGCCAATTTGTATATCATATTTTTCTTTTCTTTGTTTTTTTGTATACATAGGAAAAGAAGGGTCCAATTTTTCCTTATCACAACTTTTATATTTTGTTTTATGAATATAACAATTTTTATTAGATTAGAGAAGCGGAAATGAACAAGTAGGAGAAGTTGATTATCATTTCCAGTAAGTAGCTATTCAATAGGATGAGGCCATACATTTTACTAAGTGGTGCCATGTATTTATTTTCATGAGCCAGCCCAAATTACCGATTTTTTAGCTCCACAAAAGTAAATACATCGTATTAATTCACCATGGTGAAATACTTGGTAGATATTCTTTTCTCCTTTCAGTCAGTCTGCATTCATGGTTCTTCTTCAACATTTCTCTTCAATATTTTTTTTTCTTGTTTCAATTGCGACACTGCGCTCACTACCATGCTGTTTATTTTTTGATAGATAATTGCAAATTTTATTGACTTATGAAAAAGGATATAGAATCCCGATCATAAAATTTCCACAATACCCAATAAAACACTACAAAGGGGCCTAAAAGCATTGAGTATATAAATCATACAGCCTACTCAACTCGGCCTTATCCCTACTAAATGGGGTCGGCTACTTGGATTCATTTTCTCCAATCAGCTCTATTCAAAGCCATATTTGTTATTTGTTCCAGGCTATGCATGTCTTTGCTCACCACTTCTCCTAGAGTCATTTTATGCATACCCGTTGTACTTTTAGTTCCCTAAATCTGAATCAAATACACCTTTCTATAGTAGAGCATTTAAGGCCTTCATTGCAAGTGGCCATGCCACTTCAAACGAATTTATTGCAACTTATCATGTGTCAGAGCTACTATTAAATTAACTCTAATTTGATAATTTCTTTTTTTTTTTATTCAAGTTTTACCACTCATCCATCTCAACATCCTCTTTTCAGCTATACTAAGTTTGTTTATATGTTTCTTCATTTCTTAACATTCACCCCTTGAATCATTGCTGGTTTATAACTTTATTATAAAAATTTTCTTTTAAGTTTTAGAGGAATACGTCAATCACACATCACACCGGACGCTCCCCTCCAGTTCGTCCACCCTATCATAATTCTTTGTGCAATAACATCCTCTATTTGTCCTTTATTTGTGATGAAACCCAGGTATCTAAAATATTCACTATATGGTGTCTTCCATCAGTGCTTTTAACCACCCCGCTTTCAGTCCTATTGTTCTATAGGTACACACCATATACTTATTTTTTTGGCTTGTCTTAAACCTTTTGATTCCAAAGTTGAACTCCATTATTTCAATTTTGTATTCATCTTTGTTTAGTTGCTTTTGTTTTGTCCACCAAAACAATAACCCCAAGGGATTTGATCTTGAATTTCTCTAGTCAGCCCTGAGCAAACAAACAAGGTTAGAGCTGATCCATGATGTAATCAAACTGTAATTGGGAATTCACTACCATGCGCCACTACAGTTCTTACAATAGTCACTATACCATTATGTTTATCATTAACCATGTCCACATATTTACTCGAAATACTTATTCTCTAACACTTGCCAGATTAACTCTTTAGGGACTCTATTATTATTATTATTATTATTATTATTTAAGTCAATAAAGACCATATGGTGATCCTTATTACATTCTTTAATATTTTCATTAGTTTCCTACGAAATAAATAGCTTCCGTGGTTAATCTTTTTGACTTAATTCCAAATTTGTTATCTGAAATGTTAGTTTCTTGTCTCAAGTGGTTTTCAATTACAGAATCTCTCTCTCATAATTTCATAATGCAGCTCATAAATTTTATTCTTCTAAATAGTCTTTACAGCTTTGAATATCACCTTTATTTTTTAATAAATCGAAACCATAGTTCTTCTCCTCCTGACATTTTTGTTATGCTAATAATCTTATTAAACAACTTAGGTTGTGTTTGGTATCATTTTTGTTTTTGATTTTTATCTATTTATCAAAAAGCATTTTTGAAATGATTTTTGATAAAAAATAAAATGTTGTTTGATAACTACTTAACATAATAGAATCTAAAATGAAAATAAATTTGGTATTACATATACAAAATAATTTTTTTTATAGTCAGTCACCTTCTTCCTCACACCTTCTTGCTTCCTTGATGCATCCAAGAATGAACTTTTGGACCATAGTACGCAGTACATTCGATTCTCAGAGTCTTCTGTGAACCACTACATAACCTCAATCCTTCGTTGGTTTTCATCCTTCACAGTCCACCAACGTCAATCATCGCTTAGAATTTCGTCAAAATAACTGGGAAAAGTCGGTATCTGTAATGGCAATATTTCCAGGATTATATGGACATCGACATGGATTGAATGAATTTGCATTCTCTTCTAAAGTTTTGCAGTTTAGAAATAATTCTGAATTTGCGGGAATTCAGATTTCTAGGGTTTTATTGTTTTATCACTTGATCCCATAGTTTTTGGTCCAGTTACACAGGGATGGATGAGGTGAAACACAATTCCTGAATTTACATGGGCTTTTATTGCTTTTTCACTTGATCCCATGTTTCTTGGGATTTATTGCTTTATCACTCGCATCTCTTAATTAAGGCAGAGAGCAGAATCAAAGGCGTCAGAATCTACATGGGCTTTTATGATTAAATTCCAGGTGAACGTATTCAGTTCTAGTAAGCCCTTGAATACCGATGCTGCGCTTTCGAGATCGTCGAATATTGTGTACAGGTTATCAGTTTAGGGGCTATAGAAATGGGTTCAAACCCCTTGGAGAGAATAAGAGCGTGGGCTTGTTTGAGCAATCGAAGATCAGTGCACGACCTCAGCAGCAAAGAACAGATGGTTTGGGTGAGATTTGGTGACGAGACCGATTATGGATTGTTAAGGGATGGTCGTGAAGTGCAAGAGAAAATTTGGTGGCTGCCGTAATAGGGAAAGTAGTACAAGAGAGAGGGAGGATAAACTTCTATGTAGAAGAGCTGTAGAAGAGCTGAAGATGAGAGATTCCGACGAAATTACAGTTTGTCGAAGCACAAAACAGTGAACGAGAAAAACAGGGAGAGTTGGCGCTCAGATAGGGAGAGGAAATGAGATATACTATGAGAAAATTAATTATAAAGTTGTTTTACAGTTTTACCCTCAAGTTTAGAGTGGTTGGAGAACTAAAACCACGTGCAACTTGAAGTTGCGCAAAACACAAAAATGATTTTTGGCCAAAAATCAAAAAGAGGTTTCAACCTCTTTTTGATTTTGGGCTTGTTTTTGTTTTTTCTTTTCATAAATGGTATCCAAAAATTATACCAAACACATATAAAAACAAAAATTTGAACAGAAATAAAAAACAAAAGTGATACCAAACACAGCCTTAGCTAGTCAAGTTATTCCACTAATTCCTAAGCTCTTCCACATCTCTACTGGATTTCCATTTGGACCTACTGCTTTACCTATTTTCATATTTTTTAAAGCTTCCTTTACTTCAGACACCCTAATTTTTAGTATATATCTAAGATTTGTGGTTTCTTGATGGCAAAAAGTTCCCATCAGTCCAAGTTTGAAGCTATGGATCTGATGTGCTTTATTTTACATTCAAATCTCCTGGCTCGTGGCTATTTTATATTTGGTCTACCTTCAACTCTATGGTGCATGGCAGTTTGTTTGATTCATGCATGCTCACATTATGACTTAAACTGGCTTGCATTTTTATGGGTTGCTGATGGATTCAAGAACTTGAATGCAGACTTTATAGTAGATGGTGGGGCTGACTTACCTGATGATGAAGATGTGAGGAGGATGCATCATCGTCCTTTGCCTACAGAGGACGACCAAGAAGAAGATTATGAAGCGCTTGAGAGAAGTATTCAGGCAAGGTATGCTAGATCTAGTCATACTGAGTACGATGAGGAGGCTACAGATGTTGAACAGCAGGCTCTTCTGCCATCAGTCAAGGATCCAAAGTTGTGGATGGTGAAATGTGCGGTATGATGGTTTTCCATCATTTATTCATTTTATTTGTGTTTTTTGTGTTACATTCTTCTGCTGACACCTTGTCTGCATATAACAGATTGGTCATGAGAGAGAGGCAGCTGTCTGCCTGATGCAGAAGTATATTGATAAAGGATCTGAATTGCAGATTAGGTCTGCAATTGCCCTTGATCATCTTAAAAACTACATATATGTGGAAGCTGACAAAGAAGCCCATGTTAAAGAGGTATAACTAACTTATGCATGTTTATTATGTCTACTTAGGAGAATCGGGTTTGTACTTATTTAATCCTTCTGCTTCAGGCTTGCAAGGGATTGCGCAATATATATTCACAAAAAGTGATGCTTGTTCCGATAAAAGAAATGACTGATGTACTCTCAGTCGAAAGCAAAGCTGTAGACCTTTCCAGGGATACGTGGGTCCGCATGAAGATTGGTACTTATAAAGGAGACCTTGCAAAAGTATTGCCTTTCTTCTTTTTCATCTCTATAAAGTTGTCACATACTTTATTTCCTTTATTTTTCTGCTAATCTCAAATTTTATGTGCTTTAGGTTGTGGATGTGGACAATGTGCGACAGAGAGTAACAGTGAAGCTAATACCGAGGATCGATTTACAGGCTATTGCTAATAAATTGGTATTTATTATTTTTTTCTTTCCCACGAATATTAAGTTTGTGCCTTTCAAAAAATTTTCTTTCCCCCTTTTGGGCAAAAGATCATGACTTATTGAGTTTAGAATTTGAGTTCTATGTTACCCCGGCATATGACTTTATGACTTAGAAAAAGCTAAAAAGGAAATTGTAGGCAAAAGAGGTGTGTATGTGTCTTTCTCTCTCCATTATAATGGTATTTGTTTTAAACTTTCATTTAATATAAAAAAGTATTTATTTTATTTTTGACTAAGATGATTGTTCTTTTTCTATTTTATATCTCAAGTCTTGAGTAACAGTAACTCCAATTTCTTGTTCTTTCAGGATGGTAGGGAAGTTGTGAAGAAGAAGGCATTTGTGCCTCCTCCACGTTTCATGAATATAGAGGAGGCAAGGTAGAATTGCTTATTGTCACTATATCGGTGCAGCATTGTCAATATTAATTTCTTTCTAATTTCTACCTTCGTTACCTTTCGTGCTTGATGTATACAGGGAGATGCATATCCGTGTTGAACGTAGGCGGGATCAGGTCACTGGTGATTACTTTGAGAATATTGATGGCATGATGTTTAAAGATGGTTTCCTATATAAAACTGTGTCGATGAAATCAATCAGCTCACAGAATATACAACCAACTTTTGATGAACTTGAGAAATTCCGGAAGCCAGGGGAAGATGGAGATGGCGATACGAGTAGTTTGTCTTCTTTATTTGCAAACAGAAAGAAAGGCCATTTCATGAAGGGTGATCAAGTTATTGTGGTGAAAGGAGATTTGAAAAATTTGATGGGTTGGGTGGAGAAAGTAGAAGAAGAAAATGTCCATATTAGACCGAACACGAAGGAACCAAGCATGAAGGGCTTGCCGGTAACTATTTGAATCTATATATTCTTGCTTAAAGTTCAAATGAAAGGCCCATAGATCTGCATAGAATATCTGTCAGTGAAAAGATATGACCTCTATTTCAATCTGCAGAAAACTCTTGCTGTACATGAGAGAGAACTTTGCAAGTACTTCAATGCGGGGGATCATGTGAAAGTTGTTTCTGGTGCTCAGGAAGGTGCAACTGGTATGGTTGTTAAGGTTGAGGGCCATGTCCTTTACATTGTTTCTGATACAACCAAGGAAGATGTAAGTGCTGCTTTGTAGCTTCAAAAAACAAATATTGAACTTGGGGACTAGTTTCTTACTGTGGCAACTTGCTCTATGTTGTGATCAGATCCGTGTATTTGCGGACAATGTTGTGGAGAGCTCTGAAGTAACTGCTGGTGTTACCAAAATTGGGGACTATGAGTTACATGATCTTGTGCAGCTTGAGTACGTGTAGATTTGCATCAGGCTTCTTTCCGTAGATATCTTATGCATAAGTCATAAGTCGTGTGGTTGCTTATTTATTTATTGAATTTGGTGCAGTAATTTGAGCTTTGGTGTAATTATACGTGTAGAAAGTGAAGCTTTCCAGGTAAAAACTAAAACACTATTTCACAGTGAGAAGGTTGATTTCTATCCATCCACTTCCCTGAAGAGAGGGGGGTGGGGAAACCCAAAGAGGGGGAATCAGCTCAAGTGTACGCTTCTTTTTCAGGTGCTCAAGGGCATTCCAGAGAGACCTGAGGTTGTTCTTGTTAAGTTAAGAGAGATCAAAAGCAAAATTGAGAAGAAAGCTTTTACACATGATCGCTCTAAACACCCAGTGTCTGTGAAGGATGTTGTAAAGATTGTGGAGGGTCCTTGCAAAGTGAGTTCCTGTTCTCTGACTTCAGTTGTTTTTTTATTTGTTACGTTGATTGGAAGTATAGGCCTGACCTGAAATCGTTTGTTCAAGTACGAAACAAAAACAAAGTCGGTTGTTAGTTGTAGGTCACGAGACCTCAAATTCCCATGTTCCAGCTGGTACTAACATTTTTTTTTAAATCATCATTCTTAGGGAAAGCAAGGTCCTGTGGAACACATATGTAGAGGAATTCTGTTCATTTATGACCGCCATCACCTTGAGCATGCTGGTTACATCTGTGCTAAGGCTCAGTCTTGTGTAGTTGTTGGTGGGTCTCGTGGTAGTGGCGATAGAAATGTAAGTTCTTAAGCTATTGCATCTCCGGTTCTTCAGCCAGTGGGTATGCTTTTTTTTTTTTTTTTTTTTTTTAATTCCTTTTTTTCTTTCTCTCCATTGGTAGTAGGTTTGTTTCAGTTAATTCCTAGATGACTGCCTTTGCAGGGTGATCACTTGTCAAGATTTCCTGGTCTCAGAGCCTCACCTAATGTCGCCCAGCCTCCAAGAAGACCGCCTAGAGGACCTCCAATTGATTGTACGGTTTCAATATTTACATACATGCATACATATATACACATACACGTACGCATACGCATACGCATATGCATATACATTTACATACAGACTACTGCATTGTTGATTCTGCATTTACATTTATATATGGTATGAACCTCCTAGATTACTGCATTGTTGATTCTGTATCTAAGTTGATCAAACTCCAGACTTAAATATGATGCAGGCTCCAACTATTGGTATTTATGTGTCCTTAGATATGGCCATTTTATGGGGAGTTATTTATTTATTTTTTGTGCTAACTTTTACAAACTGTGGTGCAGTTGGAGGAAGGCACAGAGGTGGAAGAGGGCATGATTCTTTGGTTGGCAGTACTATAAAAATTCGTCTGGGTCCCTTCAAGGGATACCGTGGGCGTGTTGTAGATGCCAAGGGTGGGTCAGTCCGGATTGAATTGGAGTCCCAGATGAAGGTTGTCACAGGTAAGTTTAATTTGGTTAATGGAGTGCTGCATATATCTCATTTTATATGTGTTTTTGGTTGCTTAATTTGCCATTACCAAGAGTTATTTCTGTTATTTCTGCAGTTAAGCGTGATCAGATTTCTGATGCTGTGGCTGTTGCAACCCCCTTCCGGTAAATAATCTAAAATCTCACTTCTGTCTGGCGTCTGCTGTATTGGATTGGAAACTAAAATTTCCTAAATTCTTCCTATTTTTCCAGTGAATCATCTCGGTATGGCATGGGAAGCGAGACACCGATGCATCCATCACGAACTCCATTACATCCATATATGACTCCTATGAGAGATCCGGGAGGTATGTTACTTCGGGAACATAATGTTTCACTTTTTCCTCATTATAATCATCTTTGAACCTTCCATCTGTTAGTAATGTTGGTTAGTATTTAACTATATTTTTGTACCGTTGAATATTTTGTTCAGCTACACCGATTCATGATGGCATGAGAACGCCTATGAGGGACCGAGCTTGGAATCCTTATGCACCAATGAGTCCTGCCAGGTTCATCTTTGAACTATTTATTGATTTAAGAATTCTTCTCTAATTGAAGAATGATTTCAGTAATATATGGATAAAGTATTTTGATATCCTTTTCTAATTTGGGCCCCCCTTTTTTATTTTTATTTTATTATAAACAAGTACTTGGGGGGGGGTGCTTATAGAGGTTTTTATCTAATTTTTTTAAAGTTCCAATTCAACTTGTGTGTTTTTGAACGTGCATGTTTAATCTTTAGAAAAAATAATGGTGTCTGGACTTTGGTACGAGAGCTGGTTATGATGCATAATTTAGGCAATGCTACCAGAGGTAAGAGAAGAGGAAAGGCTAGGGTAGCCTCGCAAGAGATTCCAAGTATCCAACATGCTTGTAGCTCTGAAATTTCCAGATTTCACTAGGAAACTGAAGCATAATCCGATCATGGGCTTTGGTTTTGAGTCTTTTTTTAGCTTCTTTTTAATTGTTATGGATCAGGCTGGGTTAGGAATTATAAATCCCTTCCTGCTTTGAAATTATTTTCCAGTTTTTTGGAAACCTAGTTGCGTTAGGATACCTCCAAAGAAGCTTTCTATTGGAGTAGTTGGAGTCTGTTTTGGTTTGTTACTTCCTGCTTAGAGTCTTATTTAGTATAAACAGAAAGTTATAAATATTTGTAGGGCTACAGCCCACCCCACAATTTGATGAAAGAGAGTTTGTTTTTTGTTTTTTCTGTGGATTTCAGACAATCACTTTGTGGATTCTAGAGTTGTCAGTGGATTCTGAGTGCTGCTGCTGTGGATTCAGTACCAAGGTTAGGGTGGATTGTAGAAGAGGTTTTGCTGGATTCCAGGGCATAAGTTTTGGTGGATTCTTGAATTGTTTTTTCTGTCTTCCTTTTATCTTTTCTTCTTTCAAGTTTTCACTCTTCGCCTAGAGTCATCTTAGGTCAACTTATCCCAATTAAATGAGGTCGGTTACATGTGTTTGTGCCCTCTAAACAACTCTGTTCTAGGTCATACTTGAAACAAGTCCTTACCTATGCATGTCTTTCCTCACCACCTCACCTAGAGTCATCTTAGGTCTGCCAGCTTTTTTAGATCATTCGATCTGAGTCGAATCACTTGATCCAAAGCAGCTTTCTAGTGGAGTTTTTGGAGTCTGTTTGGGTTTGTTACTTCCTGCTTAGAGTTCTACTCAGTCTAAACAGAAAGTTATAAATATTTGTAGGGCTACAGCCCACCCCCACATTTGATGGAAGAGAGTTTGTCTTTTGTTTTTTCTGTGGATTTTAGACAATCACTTTGTGAATTCTACAGTTGTCAGTGGATTCTGAATGCTGCTGCTGTGGATTCAGTAGCAAGGTTAGGGTGGATTCTAGAAGAGGTTTTGGTGGATACCAGGGTGTCAGTTTAGGTGGATTCTTGAACTCTTTTTTTCTGTTTTCCTTCTATCTTTTCTTCTTTCAAGTTTCACTCTTCACCTATACTCATCTTACGTCAACTTATCCCAATTAAATTGGGTGGTTACGTGAATTCTTGCGCTGCATTTAGCTCTGTTTGAGGTCATACTTGAAACAAGGCCTTAGCTATGCATGTCTTTCCTATCTATTGCACCTAGAGTCATCTTAGATCTGTCATTGACTCTTTTAGATCATTTGATCTGAGTCAAATCACTTGATGCAGTCCCACGCTAGAAAAGGAAACAGAATCATAGTTGTCAAAGTGCCAGCCTAGTCGTCTTGGGGCATTGGTGGCCCCTTGGTAGCCTAGGTGGGCACCTTGGTCGCCTAGGTGGGCACCTTGGTCGCCTAGGCGGGCGCCTTGGGCATCCGTCAGGCCTTCAATGCCTTGATTCACCTTGACGCTTTGACAACTATGAACTGAATGGTTAGAGGAAGAGATGGATGTTGACTTAGAGATTCTTGTTTCCCTACTGTAACAAAATAGAAAAATATGAGAAGATGGAGAGAATCGATGTGTAATCCTCTCCTCTTAGCAATCATTATTTATAGACAAAATAAAAGGGGTAAAGTGATAGATTTAGGGCTGCACAAGATAAATAGTCCTTGTTACAAAATAAATAGGAGTTCCACATGTCAACATGAGAAGGACTCTCATGATTAAAAGGATAAAGAAAAGCAGTTCTATTCTAATTAAGGAGAAAATGAGAGGCTAGGACTCTTATGATCCTAAAGGATAGAGTCCTAGTTACAAGTAAGAAGGGATAGGATAGGCCACATCACATGGTATCTTAAATAAATCAGTATTTAGCCTGAATAATTAGGCCCATCACTAAACACTTAAATATTTAAACACTTAAACTAATCGGTAACGGACTTTAATAAAAAGGCCCATTCTTTTACAATAATATTAGTTAACACCTACAAACAAGAGTTGTGGGAGTAGCTTAGGATTAGTTTCAATTATCATATGTATTTATTTCCATGTTTATCAGTTGTTAGCTATTAGAGTATGGATTAGTCCTTTCTAGATTTGATCTTATTCCATAGTTGAGTATTAGCTTAGGATTTTATTTCCGTTGATGTATTAGATTAGGAGTTTTTTTATTTCTTTTTAAATATAGGCTGTAATCACATTTAATCTCATATTTGAGATACAGAATGAAAATATTTGTGGGTGTGTGTTCGGGCTGAAATCATGTGTGGTTTTCTCTCTTCTCTCTCTTTCCACCTCTTCTTCTTCCTTCTTGTTTCTTCTCTTTTATCTCGTTTATTTCTTCTATATCCTGTTCTGTCGCTGCTACTGTTACGGACCCTGCAACTACAGTACCGGTAGTCTTAAATTTTTTTTTGGATAGGTAAAAGTAGAAATATTGTTCATGCTCATTAAAGATAATTAAGCTTGTTGCATCCAACTCATTACATGATCGGTTAGGCTTGATATTCTGGGGCTTGCTTCCCTATTCCTGGGTGATATAGATCCTAGGAGATCAGGTCCAGAAATCCTCTGTGCTTTGAGAAATCAAAATCTGCAGCCACATCTGACTTATCCCTTCTGCCAATTTTCAGATTCTAAAACCCTTTCTTTTCCTTGCTGTTTCGGAATGGCCGTTAGATTGTTCAATAAGGCTGGCAGTTGTGAGTTAATCCTCCAAGTTACAAGTCAATTGGGCCAGGTTTGAAGGAGTTCTTCCTCTCCAACCTTTGCTGGTCTTCTGCCTCTGAGTTCCTTCGTGAGATTCCGACAAAGAAGAAGACTCCCTCTTTTCCCCCACGTCACATATTCTCTTTTGTTTCTTACTTTAGAGAGCATCCCAGTGCACGAGGCTCCCGCTACTGTAGGGTCTAGGGAGGGGCAGAATGTATACAACCTTACCTTCACCCCCTTGTAATTCCTGGTTTATTACTAGTTTGCCACTACACCTACAAAGTGAGTTGCTTAATGCTCGGGTGGGCCCATAGTAGATCCAAACATGGTTATCCTACACAAAAGCCTCCCTTGAACATGGCCATGCCATCTCAAACGTTTTTCTTGTAGTTTATCATGTATCTGCGCTACTCTCAAATCAGCTCTAATATGCTCATTCTTTACCTTCTCCTTTCTAGTTTTGCCACACATCCACCTCAACACACTCATCTCAGCTACAACCTACATTGAGTTTATCTAATGATGCTTCTTAACTGCCTAACATTCCGCATCATAACCGGTCGAATGACTGCCCTATATAAGTTTTCTTTAAGATTTTAAGGAATATGCTGATCACACAACACTCTAGACATACCTTTCTTGTTCATCCATCATATTTTAATCTTCTGTAAAACATCATCCTCTATCTTTATTGTGATTGTGCCTAGATACCTAAAATAGTCACTTTGTGGTATCTCCCTCTCATCAAATTCACCACCTCATTATTTATCCTTTTGTGGCTAAAGATACACATCATATGTCCCATCTTCGTTCTATTACCTTAAAACCTTTTGATTCTAAGGTTAATCTCCATTACTTTAACTTGGCGTTAATCTCTGGTTTTGTATCATCCACCAAAAGAATATCATCAGCAAAAAAATATATAGGAAGGAACCTCATCTTGAATGTCTGGTTAAATCATCCATGATAAGCTCAAACAAATAAGGGTTTAAACTTGATCCTTGATGTAACTCAACTGTAATTGGAAATTCAGTACCTTGAACCCCCCATGTTCTTACACTAGTCACCACACTATAATATACATCCTTACTTTCCCTCATATTTGCTTGGGACACCTCTCTTTGCTAGTATTTGCCAGATTAACTTTGTTAGGACTCTGTCATAAGTTTTTTTTTCTAGGTCAATAAACACCATATAGAGGTCCTTCTTGCAATCTCTAAATCTTTCCACGAGTTTCCTAAGTAAGTAAATAGTTTCTGTCGTGGATCTTTGTGGCATAAAACCAAATTGGTTTTCCATGATAGCAGTTTCATATCTTATGTGAATTCAGTAACTCTCCCTTAATTTCATAGTACGATTCATTAGTACTATGCCTAGTTATTGCAGCTATGATTATCACCTCTATTTTTATAAATCGGAACCACAATACTTCTCCATTCATCTGGTATTTTCCTTGTGCATCTTATTGAATAGCTTGGTTAGTCAAGATATTTCATAGATTCCTAAGCTTTTCCATACTTCTATTCCTACACTCTACGATTTTAATTCCCTGCCATAAATCTCAGTTTCTGATTTGATATTAAGTCAATTTCAAGTTTTTGTAATGACCAAGCCATATCAGAAATCAAACTGTGTTATTGTTGAGGAATTCATATCTTTTCTAGAACCCCATTCTAGAATTCATATCAATTTCTTATCCAAATCAAATTCTTTAAAATCTAAATTCCCTGAAACTGGACTATTCTGCCACTGAATTTGACTGTTTATTGTTGTCTAGTCTTTAATTTGGATCAATATATGAATGCTGTTTTGAATCCCTAAACCATTGCATCTATTATTGTTGTTTTGTCTGGGTTTAGTTTCCTATTTAGTGGGGGATTCTTCAACATATTGGAATCTGACCATTGTATCTGTCAAGTTTTGCTAGTTTCTTCTCCTTACTCAGTAGGCTATTCAACAAAAGTTTGAGGTCTATCAGCGTTGTTTATCTCATCTTATTTGAGTTTTTTTTTCCCTCTAAATCTAGTTCTTTTTTGTATATCTGCGATTTTGTCACAAGCTAATTTCCCGTTGGATTTCACTGGTTCTGGATTGGTTCTGCATTACTGTCCGGTGGAAGTATATACTTCTCTAACTCTATACTTCTTTGTGCTGCTGCTGCTTCTTTTTCTTTTTTCCTTTCCCCCTTTTTCTTTTCTCTAAGGTGTGGTTGGGCCTGGTGATGGTATAGCATTTACATTAAAAAACTTTTCATGTCTTGCATTTTTCTGAACTCGCCTGTTTATTTTGGTTTATTGGGAAACTCTAGTGTTTGCTTTATCTGGATTTATGGTGTATGCGTGCCTATTAATTGACAAAGAAGGTTCCATGCTTGTTTTGAGAGTTGTAATGATATTAAGAGAGCATAATATAAAAGTGGCTATGGGTTATTTTGTATCAAAATGTAACAGATCTAGCTTTCCATGGTTTTACAGCTGCGGTACAGTTGTGTAGTGCTTTAGTCATCCATTTTGAACTGAAAGGGATGTTATGTTGGTGCTTGTTAATGCATGGTTTTCACTGTTCCTTCTAAAGATTTATTTTAAAAATATTTATTGTCCAAATTTCATGTATATTGGAGTAGACAGGGGGAGAAACTAGTATCCTTTAGCTTTTTTGTAATTTGGATTTGATTTAAGAATTTGATTATTATATGCCCCTTGAAAATTTGATGAAACAAACCAGGGATAATTGGGAAGATGGAAATCCTGCTTCCTGGGGTACCAGTCCACAGTATCAGGTCAGTATTGTTTCCCACTTTGCCCTTAGATCCATGATATATTGAACGTAGCTTGGTCTGTGTTCTTTTATTTTCAATATTTGATTTTAATTTATAACTGGTCTTCCTCAGCCAGGAAGTCCTCCTCGTCGGCCGTATGAAGCACCAACTCCTGGTTCAGGTTGGACCAACACTCCTGGTGGTAATTACAGTGAAGCTGGAACACCAAGGGAAAGCAGCCCAGCATATGGTAGTTAAATAAAAACGTTGACACAGACTCGTCAATTAATTTTAATTAGTTCCACTTGTAACTGATAATCTCTTTCTTTCTTTCAGCAAGTGCTCCAAGCCCTTACTTGCCCTCAACTCCTGGCGGGCAGCCAATGACTCCAAGTTCTGCATCATACCTACCTGGCACTCCTGGAGGGCAGCCAATGACTCCTGGAAGTGGTGGTTTGGATATTATGTCTCCAGCAATAGGTGTGATTTCCATTCCTTTCATTTTATCAACTGAAAATTGGATTGATATTATGATTCTAAATCCAATTAATATTTTTTTGACCGTTACCTTTTGAGGCTTTTTAAAAAAACGGTAGAAGGAAAAAAATCTTTTTGTATCAATAAAACGACAAAATGACTCCTAGATTTTTTTTCTTGGTTGATGTTAGGCCCAATGAGGCCTGGATAGGCTTTAGGTTGGCATAACTCTTTTTGTTTTTTTAATTCCTGGATCAACTTGAATTGAGTGTGCCTGATGACATGCTAGATCACTCCCAGCACCTAGGAATTCTCATTCTGGTCCAGGGCTTAGATCTTAGCTACACTTTGGCCATGAGCTTTGGTTCATATCCCGTCGTATGGTATTCTTGTTTTCTATATCTTTAGCTGTTTGTATATTTTTTTTGATCTAATTTGGGGTTTTACATTTTCCTCTCTATTTTGATGGAATTCTTTCATCCCTCCATCCCCCCCCCCCCCCCCCCCCTCTCTCCCACCAAACAAAAAAAGGAAGAAGGAAAGAGATGGAATATCACTCTTGAGAAACTGAGTGTTTAATACGGCCAAGCAGGTGTGGGATTTTTATCCTTTTTCTTTTCTTTGTTTTTGGGGGAGGGGGGATTTCTGGAATTTCTGTCCTTCCATGTGCCCAAAAGTAACACATGGCAAACAAGTAGAGTGGAAATGTAGCATCTTTACTTACATTCAGTTTTGACTAAACTGTTCAAAGTTAGAGTGGGTTTCATGATCTCCAAAATACAGCTACCACCATCTAAACCACAGAAAATGAAAATTTGATCCTACTGTTTATCATGCTACAATGTTGCTGACTGAAATGTTTTGTGTTTTATGTTTTTTGGTGGGTGGTTGTATGTAAAGTTGCCCCTTCCAGTTTTGTATTGCTCTTATGTGGAAATGTGTGGATTGATGGTAGTGCAAAATATGGGAGACGTAATTCTGAGCTGGTAGTGTAGGTGATGAGATGAGGTAACGAAGAAGAGAAGAAGAAAGGGAGGGGTCTTACCGAGAGGAGAGAGAGCAGGGAGATACCGTGAGGGAGAGGGCAAAGAGAGAACCAAGAAGAGAGGGGAAGGAGATTACCGAAAAGGGAGGGAAGAGAAATTATCGAGGGGAGAAACAGATTGCTGTGAGGGGGGAAGGGGAGAAATTATCGAGAGGGAAGAGAGAATACCTTAGGGGAGGGGAGAGGATAACTGAGAGGGGAGAAAAAGAGAGAACTTACTGTGGGAGGGGAGGGGCAAGAAGAGAGAGAGGGGAAGGGAGGGAACTACTGAGAGAGAAAGATTGCGTGAGAGGTGGGAGGGGAGAGACATTATCGAGAGGGGAGAAGGCATACCGTGAGGAAAAAGAGAGAGTTTGACGCACAGAGGAGACTTCAGTTTTTCTTTTTCATTAATCTTCATCATTATCCATCAAAGCAGAAAATAAAAGGCTTTAAAAGCCTACAGAGGAAAACCGTGGGGATTGGGTAGTTGTTGGAACTGCATAGGCGGTTACAACTTCTACAATAAAAAAAAATAAAAATAAAAATAAAAACCACTTACAGTAGTGGGCTACACATGTGACAGGAGGGGTTACATGTTGTAGATAAAAATAACAAAACTAACAACATTCAAATTACAAAAACAGAAATAGAAATTTGGGGTGAATAGTGAATAGGGGGTTTTTACTTGCTGTAAAAAAAAAATTTAAATCCTAGAAATGAAAATAGGAACAGCCTCACATGTCCTGCATCAGTAGGGTATCCCCCACATTTTTTTCCCTCTCCTAAATAAATGAGTAAAATATTAAGATGTGAGAGGAAGCACAATTGTCGTTTGCCTCTATTTATTGTCATCAAGAAAGAAGTATGGGAATTAGCATTTTAATCAGGCATAGGTAATGGAGCTTGGTTCCTCTATTTCATTTCTAGAAAATTGCCCAAGTTCTACTTGAAAATGCTGAAATTACGGACGAAGCTGTTGTGTAGGCTATAGTACAACGGATAATTACATTTCTACTGTGAACCTTATGAGTAGAAAGGGCTGCTTTCTGATGTTAAAGTGCAAGACATAGTTGGCAAGTTTGGATTCAGGAATTATTCAGAATAATTCGTTTTCTTAATTTAATAATTCAGTAAAAAATGTAGACGTAAAGTAAAATATGGATTTGAATTGATTCAGGAATAATTCAATTAAAATTGGGCAAGAAAATTGGATTCTTGTCTAATATTTGTTGGACCTGTTTCACATTATAACATATAAGTGATATACAAATTGGAACACAATGTCCATTTCATAAATTACAAAGCATAACAAGGTTCAAAATCATACATAATACCTATCATCCATGAAAAAAAAAAACTATAAAGGAAATGTTGGAAAACATATGTAAAAGCATAACAATAATCACATATCCACAACTCAAATCAGAGAACAATGGTTGGGGTTAAGATAGCTTTCATATATGATACTTTTGGACAACACAGTTAATAACAGAGTTCCACTGAAGGTCGGGATTGGCATGGGCCCGTTGTTTAATCCGCAGCCTATTTGTTAGGTTAGTAAAATATGCTTGTTGGATTGCCAATGGATCCCTAATCAGCGTGTATGCATATACTACGAGTTAAGGATCTTAGGTACTGCATGTGCAGTTCAATATTTGGAATTTGGGCATACTGAGGTACTTAAAAGTTTTGTATGGACAAGTGATCATTCCCCAAATATTTTTTTTTGGGTGAAATGATCGGGTTCCAAGTTCGAGTTAGCTTTTCCATTTTTGCTTAGTAACTGTTAAAAAATTGCTGTTAAATATTAAAATGAAGATGGTACATAACAAAAATACAATATCCTGAAACAGCTAGAGAACATATAGTGGAGAGTAATGGGAAGCGCTCTAGTGAAGCAAGGGGATCTTTGGGGTATACTGAGTGTCCATCCTTATCAATATAGTGATGTAAATAATATCTGTTTTCTTTTGGTTTCCCTGCTTTGTACCTTGGCATTCCTTCCTTGATGCTTTTAAAGTATTGACTTAAGGATGTTTTATCGTATTTTATATGCAAGTACAATTGTCTAAAATTGGAACCAACTTCACCCATCATTGAGGGTGGAAATTTAGAAGAATCACACTTGGTCACACAGTTAACAAGCTACATATAGGACTAGTTAACATACAATTCCAGGTATTTAATGCTTCATCAGGAATGATTAATCAGTTTTTAGTTCTGTAAGGTTTGATTTGTGTGTTTTCCTTTGCAGAAGCTACTGTCCAGATATTAGGACTTTGCTGTTACACAATTTTGATTTGTCTTCTTGCTTTTCCCAGCTTTTCCCAGCATAACATTCTTTGAATTTCAGGTGGGGAGGGTGAAGGACTATGGTTCCTGCCTGATGTACTGGTCAATGTTAGAAAGTTGGGAGAGGATGCTGCCATTGCGGTTGTACATGAAGTTCTTCCGGTATGATTGTGTATAAATATATGTAGTTTACAGTACCATTGTCTTATGTATGAAATTGGTGATGATGTTCTTAGCCAATTGAATTGCTGACTATTTGAGTTCGTTTGGGTTGATTTTATTGAAACACGCTGACACAAGTTTATTGTCATGTCAGGATGGTTCTTGCAAGGTTGCTCTTGGGTCTACAGGTAATGGAGAAATAATCACCGCTCTTCCAAATGAAATGGAGATGGTTGTGCCCAGGAAATCAGATAAGATAAAGATCATGAGTGGTGCCCAACGTGGTGCTACTGGGAAGCTGATTGGTATTGACGGCACTGATGGGATTGTCAAAGTGGATGATACGCTGGATGTTAAGATTTTGGATATGGTCAATTTGGCCAAGTTGGCGCGAGCATAACTCTTGATAATATTTTTTTCTAATAAGGAAAAATGATAAGAAAAAGAAATGATAATGAATGTATATCATTATATATTTTGGCTCCTGCAGTCCTCCGTGTTTTTTGTTTTTTTGGTTCTCTTTTAGATGGATTGATACATCACGCACGCTCATGCAGTATTGGATCTCTTCTTCGCCAACAAAAGGATTGCATAATGGAAACTAAAAGCAAAGAATGCATGATCCAGTTAACCTATATATATATATATTTAGTTATGGTTTCAAAGATTGATTCCATGGTAGATATTAGTGACTTCGGTTGATTTCTTAAGGTTATTCAGTATAACCTCTGCAGATTTAAACGAGGATAGATAACTACATAGGGTCGGGATTCGGGAAAGAGAGCTTTTTCAGAATGTTGATCCATTCTAAGGATTTTGTATATCAATGAAGAATATATTACCATATATATATATATATATATATATATATATATATATATATATATATATGGATGATGAATATTTTTTATGAGGAAGATATGAATGTAACTCTGTCAAAATTTGAGGATAAGGAAAGATGTTTGCCATACAGAAAATCTCTTCTTTCTCAATGTTAACTAGTTTGCAATGAAGAAATCTATTATAGCATGCACAACTGAACTTTACCATTTAAAATTCTATTTTACTGTATTTCCTTATAACCCTAAATTAACTGACGAGCATTTTAATGAAAGTTGTCTAATTGGTTTTTTTTAGTTCACGGATTTGAAAGGGGTAACAATTGGATCGATATTGCACTAGTGTCAGAGTCACGCATTGTTGATACTAAATAAAATGTATTAAAAAAATTTAAGTATCGGATATCATATTGATATCGGCCACTGTTAATATCGAACGGATTGATCGATGCCCAACTCGATCTTGATACTTTTAAAACCATGGAGCCACAGGTTGGCAACAAATCAATCCAAACCAAATCAAACCAAACCAAATCAAACCAAAACAGTTGGCCGCTAATGCTGTGTCGCTCTTCACGGCTCTGGACTAATGACTCATCCACCAAAAAAGATCCTCTGTTTAGCTATCAAGCGAAGGGGCAGGTTCTTAGCTGCATGTAGTGCAGCGGTGCATATTTGGATGCGCGATGAATGATTGGGATCTTCACTATCGCTTGGCAGTCCATCACGGCCATCAGGATTCTGAAAGGCAAGCCTGGGCCTCAGCCGAACCAATCAATTGACACCGAAAGTTGATGTTTAACATCGTAAATGACCAAAATACCCTCACAGACGTAATTACAGACTACCCCTCAATTAGTTTACTGCGTCCATCTTAGCGCCTACCATTTTGGACGTATTTCGGATTCCCGCCAAGAAAGAGCTTCAGCTTCGGCGGAAAACGGTTCTCCATACTCCATTTTCCATCTTCTTTCACTCATTCTCTCCCCTCTTCTTGTGCTTCAGAACTCCCAGATTTCTTTCATCTTCAAAGCCTTATTGAGGAGAATGAAGGGAGGGACTGTCCAGATTAATTGGCATGACACTAAACCAGTCCTAACCCTAGATTTTCACCCGCAATCCGGAATTCTCGCTACTGGTGGTGCCGATAATGATATCAAGGTAAAAACCTTCTCTTTGTTCTCGTGAAATCTTCTTTTTTAATCTTTTCCTATTTTCAGTGTTCGATGAAATCTTTGGGTTAAGGTTGTCTGCATCATCACTGGTTCCTATAATTTTTCAAATTATAGCATAAGATTTAGGTGACCCCTACATTTGCTTAAGTAACTGGATGAATTGCTGTGAGTCGGCTTTTAGTTGCATTTGCGAAAAAGTGCCAAACTGTAGTGGCTGTGTTACAGTCAATTGGTTGTTTTGCCCTTACTAGAGGAAGGATCTTGATTTCAGTTTTCAAGAATGTACCAGGTTCCGTTATTCCTTTGTTACCTGTTTTTTACTCAATGTCCTGTAAGGTTCATGAGTTCAGTTTCCGTGGGTTTCAGTTTGTTTGATAATTCTAAATATCTAAAATTTCATTTTTCAGCTTTGGCTGGTAAACTCGGGTGAAGCACAGAAAAAAGTACCCACAGCTTCCTACCAAAGCTGCCTTTCTTACCATGGCTCTTCTGTGAACATTCTACGTTTCTCTCCTCCTGGTCAGGACACATCTATCCCTTCAAAACTGATTTTCTTAAATTCTATATGGTTTACTGTGATACTTAATAGTTTACGGATTTAATTTTCGCAGATGGTAACCGTAGATACCTCTGGTACACTATCACAGCTTCTTTTTGTTTTTCTTTGAAAAGTTTATGAAACCTCTATCTCATCTTGTTAAGAGTGTTTTCAAGGGGGAATGGTTATTTCTTAATTTTATTGTATTGTTCTGGGCATAGATGGTGTTGCCTTTATACGGTTTATTTTTTTGTGGTTGATCTGGTCTGCTGTTGTCAGATTTCTATGATCCCCAATTCTTTGGGCTGAGGACATGGTTTTTTTTTTTGGGGGGGTGTAAGTAGGGACATGGCTTTTGTATGGCTTAATATTCTAATAATTTCTGTTGGCATTATAGGTTTTTATAAATTCTTTTGGTATAAAACCTCTATTGCCATAAATTATTTTTGTATTACTGAGCTGTGGCATGGATGATGGACACTGTACTCAACTGCTTCTTTGTCAAGTAATTTAACCATTGGATTTGGGGAAGTTTGCATATAACTTGAATTCTAGATGTCAGGTAAGTTATTTTCTTAGGGAGACTGTCATGATTTATAAGACCTATGGTAGCAGGGATCTTTAAAAAAAAAAAAAAAAAAAAACCGAAAGACTTGCGGTAGGAGTGGATCTATGATATGGGTTAAAATCTGGATAACGGAAGTCTCCCCCTCCCAAAAAAAAAAAAAAAAAACTATATTATTGATTTATTTCCAACATTTTCTTGGGGAACCTGGACAGCTGGACTGATTATAACAATTCCAAAACCTACAATAACTGCATGTGGCATAGGTCTATAGGAGCCTTTTTTATGTTTGATACTTTATGCAGCCCAAAAAGGAAATGCAAAATAAGGAATAAAGGATAGCTGCATTTGTGGTCATTTTATTATTTACAACCAGCTGGTCTGAGGTCTCTAATTTAGCCATTTTTCTATGGCAAGGTCATCTAATGCGCTTTACGCTCTCTTGCCTACATTTTTTTTTTGGTAAACCTCTCTTGCCTACGTTTAGGTTATCTAAACATGTGATAGGATTCTGACTGTATTGTTATGATAAAATTCATTGATATAAATGGTTGTTTAGTTTCGTTTTCTGTTTTATGTAAGAACTGGTTTTCAACAAATGAAGACAATGAGAAGATTCTTGAAAGAGAAAAAATAGACAAGAATTCTACTCTAGAAAGTATTTCGCCTGATAAAAACACTAAACTGGAGAGAGAAAAGTGCAGTTTATTGAGGTTGCATCATCTCACTAATACTATGATTTTGATAATGATGGGTTGTTCTGAGGTTCAGGTATAAGACTATGTTGGGATGAGTTAAAGTGGGGCTGAAATTCTAAGACCCCAACTTACCAGATCTTAACTCCAAAATTTTTACTATCTTAGAAACCCCATTACAGCTTGACACTATGCTGGTAAATTGGTCATAAATTTCTCTAACTTAACAAAATTCGCAAGATTTCAATCCCATTCGATTGGTAACTGAACAAAGTTTTTCAACAGCATCAGAATTGCCCTAAAACAATTGCGTTTGACCTTATGCTTTCACATCACTGTTTCTTTTCTTTTTTCCTTTTCTGTAGTATGCCAAAACTGCAGCTTAACTTTATAAGTCATTAACAAGTAGATTTTTCTTAGGAATTTTCCTTTCTGTTAGGGTTTTCGGGTGTTTGTTCAAAGAGGGTTACCCATGAGAGTTTAATTTTATTCTTTAACATTACAAATTCATTCTTCAATCATATTCATCATGCACTTGGCACAGGGTTGATGAGATTATCCTATAAATATTCAGCAGTTACCAAGCAGTTCTTTCTGTTGATAACTATTGATAAAAGCATTCCTCTTTGCTGAATTCCTAATTTGTATCATTGTGATTTTTTTTTAACATAGAAGTGATTTTTGTGCCCTATATTGTGCAGGGGAACATCTTGCTTCAGGGGCTGATGGTATGATTTTCTTCCTTTGTTGAGCTTTTTTTGTATGTGATAATTTAAGTTTTCCCTCATCTTATCTCTTTAACTGCAAATAATTACTATACATAAATTCAAACTAGCAGTTTTAAGGAGATAATGGGGGTCCTAACTGGCTTCTGTAATGGTAGGAGGTGAGCTACTCATATGGAAGTTACATGCCACAGAAGCTGGTCAAACATGGAAAGTTTTGAAGACATTATTGTAAGACTGCATTTTGCACTTCTTCCCATGGTTGTGCTTGTATTTTGATATAGATCTGTCTCCTTTGACATCTTCTCTTCCCCTATTTTCTTTGATCAGATTCCACCGTAAGGATGTTTTAGATCTGCAGTGGTCTACTGATGGTGCATATCTCATTTCTGGATCTGTTGATAATTCTTGCATCATCTGGGATGCTAACAAGGGTAAATGGACAAGATGTAGATGTAACATTTCACAGTTCGAGGTTAATCAACTATTTAAAATGGTTATTGGGCTTTTCTATACTTCAGGTTCTGTCCATCAGATTTTGGATGGTCATTTACATTATGTTCAAGGTGTTGCATGGGACCCCTTGGGCCATTATGTTGCTTCGCTTAGTTCAGATAGAACTTGTCGGATTTACATGAATAAGCCTCCGGCCAAAATGAAAGGCCTTGAGAAGATGAATTATGTGTGTCAGCATGTCGTTTCAAAGGCAGGACAGCAACTGGGAGATGACAATAAGGTTAGACGATCTTTGATTTTTTTGATGTTGTACATTATTAACTGGATATATTGCGTAGGATGACACTTGCATTTGTTTTGAGATGTAGACATGCAAAAACCATCTGTTTCATGATGAGACATTGCCATCTTTCTTTCGGAGATTGGCCTGGTCACCTGATGGATCCTTTCTACTTATACCAGCAGGTATGGATTTTCATAGATGTTTAATATAATTAAAGGAGCCTCAATTAACATAAAAAAAATGTAGAGTCTCACTCAATTGATCAGACAATCAATTTGTATATATCGTATCCATTATTCTTTTCAGGCTTCATTTGTTTCATGTAAAGTGGAAAACTATAATAATAAAGATAGTATTATGTATCCATGATGCTCGACCAATTCTGTCCCGTTACTGTATATCTTACTGTCCTATTTTCCTTGTTTCAGGTTCTTACAAATTCTCATCTACATCAGATTCAGTAAATACTGCATATATTTTCCCAAGAAAAGATCTTTCAAGGCAAGAGATTTAGCTGGCACTTTTTTTTTTCCACAGACGTGAATTCCTTCAGTCATTTTTACAGGAGCTTGTAGCCTCAACTAAACCCTAGTAACGGATGTAATCTTTCATAAATGTTAAAATAAATGTTCTGTTGAGGGATGAGGTAGTTATCCTTTTCTGTCAACTGGGCAAACAATATAACTGTCTCCAAGGCCTGAGCTGATGCTTCTTCCAGAAGTGGATTTTCTTTTGTTGCTTGTGGGAGTCCCTGCAAACTGTATGTGGTCTGGTGTGTCTATTCCTGCTTCCTAAACTCAAGTTTGGACACTGACATGGCCTTTTGCATTTATATACAAGAACAAATGTCTGAGCAATCTCTGTGTTACTTTTTTTTAGTATCATTTTGATGGGCTAAAATTCTTAATCTTCTTTTTTCTAATAGAAGGAAAGGAATTAAATAAGCACACACAAGTTCAGGACAGGCTTTTCTGTTCTATCTAATTTTTATTCAAAGCTTTTACAGCATTTTTTATGTGCAGGCCTGCCGTACAACTTCCTGGTGCTACCAAACCCATTGTAGCGGTACGCTTCTGTCCCATTGTTTTTCAGCTACTGGATTCCAAATCAGGTAGTTGGATGCCTTCTGCTGTCCATTTCTATATCATTATCATCTCTTTGAAATTTTATTTTAGGAAACTGAACTATCTGGATACTTGAGCAGACACGTACTTCAAGCTCCCTTATCGAGTTGTATTTGCAATAGCAACTTTGAATTCTGTATACATCTATGATTCACAGAGTGTTGTTCCGATAGCAATGTTTGCTGGTCTTCACTATGCAGCCATAACAGACATTGCATGGTAAATTATAATTCTTTTCACCAGCAATGTTTCTTCTAGTTTCATGAATTTATGATCACAACAGAAATTTCTTCTATGATTCTAATTGGCCACCCTTTTTTTTTGTCGCAAGGTCATGTGATGCCAAGTATCTAGCATTATCTTCTCAAGATGGTTATTGTAGTCTTGTAGAATTTGCAAGTGAAGAATTGGGTTTGCCTGCCTCCCTTCCAGGTTATTAAATCTTTCCAGCTCACTTATGCTCATTGATTATAATAGTTTCCTGCGATGTCTATTGGACAACATATGTTGGTCTCTAAAGTAGGTGGGAAATATCAGACAACATATGTTTGTAAGCTCTTTTTGCTGAATGTTTATCTGTTTTCCATTTTTTTTTAAACTTTTCATTCATATTTTCCTTTTTTAGAACTACAATATTAGTGATTAGGGGGAAGACCCTTTGATTGGAAATATTTATGAGATTGCTGAGGCATCGTGGAAGTGGAAATCTAAGGTCATCTTGAAATGATATTAACTTCTGCTAGTGATCCATTGTTTTGGTTTTGAGATTCCCCGTGAAAGGTCACATGCTCTTAGGTTTAAGGATATGTAGCTCTCTATAGTTTGTGCAGGTATGCCAATTATAAATAAGTACATGCCACTGGTCTTTTTCCATGAGATCTGTGCTAATTGTGTTATTCTTCTTTCCAGAGGATAAAAAAGTCAGGGAAGAAAGCAAGAACACCACAGCTCAAAAGCTTGATGGCTTGGTGAATACTACAACTGACAATGACTGCGGGTCTGCAGTAAACAGAACAGACACAGGAGCAGATAAATTAATACAAGCATCACAAAGCTCTCTTAGTACTCCTGTGCCAAGTAAACCTGCCAAGAGGCGCATTACACCCATGGCAATTGATCCTTAGCTGTATTCTCATCCATGTAAATCCTTTTGTTAATTCCAGAGATGATTTTTATCTATATCAAATCGATTTCTCTGAATTTATTACCAAACTACTGTAAGTTTGATGGTTGATTGAAATGGGTTGTGACACTAGAGTCTACATGGCTGATGCCCTGTCATATACTCAAGCTTCACTATTCACTAAATCTTGAAGTTTTCTTCTTTTTTTTTTATTATTATTTTTATAACCCTGAATTTCACAGGGCCCTCCGTGTGCTTTTAGAATTTTGTTAATGAATGAAAAGGCATCACGACCTAGTCTACTTGTCTCTCAGTCTTTGTTCTTGCAGTGTTCACATCCTGGACACAAACAGTCCTTTCCTTATGTTCAACATGATATGTTTCTTCTGTACAATCAATCACAACTGGAAAGGGTGAGTTATAAACTCAGTGAATAGAATAAGCATACATTGTACTAGTTTTTTTAACATTAAATATATATAGAAAAAAAAAATGAAATGTGCTCAAACAAAAGTAACACACCATCAAACATTCTCACACATTAATTGTAACTGATACATTACTCAACATCCTTAAGGTCTATAGTAAGTGAACAGTAAGAATCCAAGTCAAGCTTGGCAAATCCCAGGTCTCGGGTGGGATACCCAAGGACTATGATGGGACCCCTCCACCGGTCACTACTCATGTAAGGTCACTATGGATGATGAGTTTGCTTCCCAAACAAGCTTGTGCATCCCGGAATCGAATCCTCTCCCGCGGCAGGAGATTCTTGCCGCTGATCCAAGGGCTGGGGATTAGTCGACCCGCCTACCAATACATTGGGAGGTGGGCCGGCTGAAATCCCGCCCTTGGCCGGCGGCAGGTGGGCGGGAGAGGATTTTTATACGTGCATCCCAGGTGCTCAGGTGGACAACTCAAGAGCCTTGTTGAGACCTCTCACCAGCCATCTACTGCTAACTGGGGTTTGATCGGCAACATCCATCCTTCCCTTGTTGAGACATTTCTTTTTTTTTTTGTTTTTCAGAAATTTCCTACCTTCTTCTTCACCCTATTCTTTGTCCAAGCCTTCCTCAAGATCTTATGTCACAATCGCTATGCAGATTTTACAGATTCTCTCTTCCCAGTTCCTCATTCCTCTCATTCAGTTTGTGAGAGAATGAGGAACACCCAAAATGGAGAGGAAAAAGGCTTGTTTATGCTTTCTTTTGTTTAAAAATTTAAACCCCTTGGTAAAAAATCCAAACTACGATACCTAGCTGCCACATAAGCGCACTCCACCATACACAACAAACCAATTATCACTCATGCACTTCCATCACCTTGTAGAAACAAACAAGAACTATTGATTTAGACAAATACTTTCTCAACTTTAAATCTGATTGTAAGAATGCTTTAAAATTTAGGATCTTTGATTTTAAGATATAAAGAACAATATTTCAGAAAATGAGCTTGATTCAACGGGTGAGATCGAAACCAATCTTGCCTGTAAGTCTCAAACAGATATTTTAACAGAACCAGAATTATATAACCGTAGAAAAAACTTATCCCAGGAGTGCATGTTGCTCATACTTCCAACTCACACGTCACCCACTCACCATCCATGCACATCTCAACTCTTGCCATGTAGCACTCTACCTCTATTTTAACCACTCACCATCCATGCACCTCACTCTCTAACCACTCACCATCCATGCACACCTCATCTCTTGCCAAGTGGCACTCCACCCATGCTGGTGGGACCCACCTATGCCTTGCAAGCAAAAGAAATTAAAGAGCCAACTTTAACCTCCATTGATTGAAAGACTTCTTACTACAAAATCCACTATCCAACCATTGGGCTAAGTGGGTGAAGCCCAAAATTAAATATATAAAGCTATCTTGTTGTACTATACTACATACCCACTATACAGCCCACTAACCATATACCAGACTAATCACTATATATATATACAACATCTATCATACACACTAGAATAATAACAACACATAAATTAATTTTTAAATTAATATTCTCATGCCAACAATAAAATAATAATACAGCATAATATGTCATGCTATCATTACATTTAAATAGTAATAAACAAGCTCTTAATAGCCATTTAACACACTTAAATCCAAATGCCTCACTTATCCACATTCAATGGTAGGAAAAAAGAAAAAAAAAACAATTCTAACCGGACAAGACCCTTCAACTCTTCAAGTAATGATCTAGAAGATTTGCCCATCTCTAAAATCACTTTAGTTAAAAAAAATAAAAAATTCTAGTAGTAGCAACTGTTTCAGATCCCACTTGGTAGATCTGTTTCTTGTCGAATTCTGAAAACGAAGTTAATAAAGATATGATTGCCTCATTCATTTGGTATGCATGGACCGTGTATTAAAATCAAAATTTGAAGTCCAAATCTCGCATGTTAATTGAATTCAATGGGAATCAATCAGTTAGGAATAGGGGAATCGGCCGGTTTGGGTTGGAAGCTGCTGACCTTGATTCCTGCTTCTCATGATTTTTTCCAATTTCCATCCAAGGATCGGAATTATATACTCAGTGGTCATATGAGCATTGGCAATATATCAATTTTCATAATCAAATTCAGTCAAATACCCTTCACATGTATATACATGAATCCATATATTTGTCAACTTTCCATTTTTTATATGCAGTCTCTCAGTAGCCCTTCATTTTCAGTACTTAATTTTTTCACAAATCTAACTTGACATATGAACGAAAACCTTGGAATCCATTTATCAACCACCCATCTGGAGAAACCTTTCCTACCCGGCCCACTTAGAAATACTACTCTCATTGTTATTTTATAATAAATTCTCCTTCTGATCAGAGTGCTTTTTTAGGGCACAAATATGACTCTGAGAAACGTGTGAGCTCTTCCACCACATTGACCCACGGAGATCACACATTTCTGCCCATATGGCAAGAAAACAGTCTCATTATATACAGTAAAAAGTGTAACAAAAATGTCGGTGCTCTCTATCTCTCTCTCTCTCTCTGTCTAAAAAAATTGAACATTTTCAATTGGTGGCCTCACCAAAGGTGAACTTAAAACCACCCAACTTGAAACAAACGTTACTCACCGATTCCCACAACCAATGATCAATTTTCATTATTAATCCTTCATCACAGAAAATCTGTACATATAAATGCTACTCGATGGCAAGTACAAGTAACCCGTATTTTCCTTTTCTTTTAATTCTGATGAGTAAGATCACAATTTTCGCCATCCACATCTACACTGATGGCAAGAAAGAGGAATTTTGTTTCTAAAGAATTGTTACATCTAAGAGACTCAATTTAACCCTCTCCCGTACAAAAATATTTCAAAAAGAATGTCAATGAGAAAAAAAAAAAAAATTTCAGTTACAAGCCGCTGCTTTGCCTCAGTGGGTCTTTGTAGGACTCTGTTTTTCATCTCAGCTGCCAGAGGTAAAAAGAAGAAACATAATAAATAAGTGAAACAAATAAGGTAATTAATATAGTAGAAACCATCACAAACTTAAGTGATCAGAAGACCACACACACACACACACACACACACACAAACCCTGAAATCAAGATTATTGTAGAGAGGACCAAAAATGAAGAAACTATTCTCATTACTCCTTCCCTGGAAGGAATTAATTATAGCATCAGATAATGCAGAAAATACATAAAATGAATTGATACGATTCAAAAATGATGTGGGACATATACAAAACTTACAATTCTCTGGTTCATCGAAATGGAAGACCATTGTCAGCAAGCAGAGATGCAAAGACAATCTCATTCCACACATCAGGGACTCCAGGAAGACACCAATGGCTACAGTCAGATATTGATGGATTATCACTCCAAGGGCCAACATGTGCATCACTCCGGAAAGCCCCCATGGTAGTTACATGCAGAATTGTCACAGGAACTGTCATATTCTTTACAACTTCTGATGCAATGTCCGAAAATTGGCTTTGGTCCTTTCCTTTGGTTTCCATCATTGGGTGGTTTGGAACTTCACAATGCCTATGGGCCTCGTCACTGATGTAGAAACAAGCAGCACCATTGATAATAAGTGGAATGAATATCCACACCTCTGTACTTAAAAATATGATATAAATAATGAAGAAACTTATATACGAAACCCCAAAAGGAAGAAGATAACCCAAAAAGCATTTGTTCTGGTTTCTGGGTATTGAGTTACCTCCAAAACGACTAAAAACATCCATTTTGAATGAAGGTAAAAGCCAAGCACTGAAAGACAGTTAAGGGTAACACCAAATTCTCTTCCAGTTGAAGTTAGAACTCCTCACAATCAGCAAAATCAGTGGAAACAAGTTTTCTAACATTGTTTCTTTTTCATTTTTTTTTAATAGTTTCACAAAAGCAAAGCCTCATCCAGTAAGCTCCCAGAAATCAGAACAAATATTTTCTGTGACAAACCATACTAGCTGCACACCCATTAGTTCCAGTTGTATAGGTTGAGCCGGTAAGTTATAGACATTTTTATGTTCATAAACTCCAGTAAGTAAATAGTAAAATCTGGGATCCAGTATAAATTATAACAGTAAAAAGAGTACCTCCAATGAGAAGGTTCAAATGTTCGAAAGAAAACGTGTGTTCTATTTGTGTTGATCCTGGTCTCAACCCATGATGCCCAAGTGTGTAATGCAGTTCTGAAGGCAGTAGGGATTGGCATTCCAAGCTTCAGTGATCCACCAACCTGGAAATAGCAGCCCCTGTCTGGAAACACATTTTAGAACAGTTTCTACAAATGGATGCAAAGCAGACCATAAATGCATTGAAGAACTATTTACATCACAACTCCAAGACACAGACACGATTTATGTTGATGAATAAATCACACCTCCAAGACACAGAAACTATTTAAAAGCAAGTATATTAATCTCCAACACGCACATTTAAGCAATTATATGCTCCAAGCAAGGAAAGCTCCATCAAAGGTTAACCACACAAGATGAGAATGGTAAATGAAAAGGAAGGATATGTAAAATGTTATCCCCATCTCAGAAAAAATAGTCATTCATGATAATAGAACATTACAAAGCTAACTTGGACCATACCATAATGTGCCTTGTATCAACGTTTTGTGTAGCATCTTGGTATGACTGCAAGTATCTGTAGTATCCAATTTAAGACATGGACATATTTATCAATGTCAGACATGGATAACAAGTGTCATAGGGACCCAATATCTGAAAAATTAGAGATATCTCTGGCACTCTGCAGTATATTATGTATTCAATGAATTTTGATAATCCATGCTATGGGTTCGGCTATGTATTTTTATGGTGCCAACTGCCTACATTATGCACCAACCCTCCTCTTTATATCATGTATTCAATGAATTTCAGTAATCCATGCTGAGGGTTTTGCTATGTATTTTTACAATGCCAGCTGTGGTGCTGCCTACATGATGCACCAACCCTCTTTCACCTGGGCCTGGAACCAGAAGTACATAAGCTTTGTTCAAAATGTAATAGAAAAAGAAGGTACTTCACACACTAATAAGAAAAGAGAACTGCTACATAGAAAGAAGGTATTTCATTTTATAAATCTTCATACTTATTTTGTCCTTCCTCTGTTTCCTGTTTCTTAATGCCCTTAACTTTTTTTCCTGCTTCTCTGATCATTTTTCTCTTATGTTCTCCCCCCCTGTTAACACTCCTAATTCTTTCTGAATCCAGTGGCGTTTGCATGCAAGTTTCATCCCAGTTACCCAGTAACTATAACAAAACACCACAAGTTCCCCTGTAACTAAAATAAAATACCACAAATTTTGGAATTTCAACGGAAACTAAAATCTGATCCTACAGATCCACTAAGTTCTGTATGAACTTTTCATAATTTGTCCAAAGACCATGGTGAAATCAAATTTTATAGCGAGCTCTCATGTACACACGACCCCCGTCATAACTCCTATTCAAGTCAATTACATTCAGCCAATCCTTAGTTCAGCTAAATGGTGTCACTTTCCATTCAACTCTACCTTAAATGCAACCTTTTATTGCTTTTCAGATTTGGAGTGAAAGAAAAAACAAACAGAGAAGAAAAAGATGCAACTTTCAGAATTAGAATATGAAGTACAGCAGATAATCAAGGAAACAGATGAACGCAAAGGTTGCTCGACAGAGAAGGAAGAGAATCAACAGAATCATAAGCTATCTATTTGATTATGCAATATGCTGAAATCTGCAGTCGATCACCAAAATATATGCAGAACTTAAAAATTGAACAATATGACCTGATGGATTGGATTAGTTGAGTGGAGGGTGAATTGTAGGCTTGTAACAGAGCTAGAAGATGAATCTTGACTAATGACAGAAGAGAAAATTAGGTATGACCATCTAACCATGGGAGGAGAACAGACAGTTGTCTAAAACTGAAGTTTCAGCCAATTAAAGAAAAGAAAAAAAAATTATAACAAGGATATATAGCATAAGGCCCAAACTCTTTGGCTCACTTATAATCTACATCAAAGTCCCAAAGTTAACATGATTCCACCTAATAAATATCCTAAACATAATCTAAGTCCTACTTTGACTCAAACCAATTACAATTAGGACTGTACTAGTAATTGAACTCTTAAACCTAAAAATCCTTTAAATCCTAATCCAACTACGAAATTTAAGGAAATTTATGTCCTGATCAGAAACTATCTAATTGATTATGACATAGATGTTGAAATTTTCAGTCAATCAAAATAATATATGCAGAACTTGAAAATTGAATAAAAATAAACAATATGACCTGCTTGATTGGATGAGTGCAGGGTGAGTATCAGCAGGACTAGGGAGGATGAATCTTGACTAACGAGAGAAGAAGAAAATTTCGCTTGACCATCAAACTCTGGGAGGAGAACCATCCTCTAAACCATAAAACCAAAGTTTCATAAGATATAAATTTCAAAGAAAAGGAAAATCCTATCAAAGGCTATATATAGCCCAAGGCCTACAATCTGTTGCTCAATTCTGTTCCAAATAAAAAGTCCTATACTAACACGATTCCACTTAATAAACTCCTAATTAAAATTTAAAACAGATAACGTGAGAGCTGTCCATAGCTGTTCAGGTCAGAGGGCTTTGTTGATTTGATTTGTTTTGAACCCCCTTTGCCATCAAACTAAGCCCTACTTTGATTCAAACTAAAACCAATTATGATTATGACTAAACTAGTAATCGAAAGCCTAAACAAAAAGCCTTTAATCATCCAAACCTAGGACTTCTTAAAATACTAAATAAACAAAAACTAATAAAAGAAGGGTCCACATGTGCGATCCATTGGCCATAGGGCTCCCAAAAAATATTCCCACAGAAGGACTAAACCACTAGCTAGCATCACTATGAACTACAACCAAGATGCTCCCGCATCATCTCTTTCATCAAAACCTTTCAATTGACAAAACCAAACCATTTTGTCTATCATATCACCGTTGGCATCATAAACTCCAAGCAGAAAATCTTGTTCAAAGTTATCATGGTCATAATAATGGTTAATTACAAGAACCTGAAATGGCTAACTATGTCTGGGAAACACTGTTGAGCGGATAAGACCACTCAACAGACTATGAAGGCGGGAAAGAAGTTAAAAGTATTCTTTCTTCGAAGCCAGAAATATACATAATTTCTTCCCAAATGATAATATAAGGAAGTGAAGGTGCCACAGAATGTTCACGTAACTTTGTCATTGTCCTCAACAAAAAGCATGTATTTGTCCATAATGAGTGAAGTAAGAGCAATAAGTATCGGGAATCAGGATGGCTTGGCTAAGCTCCTATCTTTGTTGTTGTTTTTTTTTTTTTTTTTTTTTTTTTTTTGAGAGGGGGGTGGGGTGCAGGTGGGAATCCTAGGTCAAATTCTTTGATTAGACATGTTTGCAAATTTATCCAATAGGTCCAACCTTCAAGTCCATTTCCCAATTGCAGCCTCAGAAGTGAGAAAATTTGCTCCTTGTATCATTTGAAAGGTTACTAAATCACCTATCTACAAAGCCCAAGCTGGGGTGTTATACATGAACTAAGAGGGAAAATATAGGAAATATGAATCTGTAACGGAATCATTTTTTTCTACCCTTTTTTTTTGGGGGGGTGGGGGGGTTGGTGTTCCTAGTTAAACTTCATTTTTTTTTTTCAAAACAGAAACAACAAGATTTCATTTTATTTACAAGCATAAAAAAAAAAGGCCAAAGTTTTCCTGGTCTGCCAACAAGGTAAGGGACTTCATGGTCAAGAGTCATCCATACTTAAAAGTGCACAAATCTCCACCCCTCCTGTATATGAATTTCTGTCCGTGTCCCCCTCCTGTCCATGCTCCCTACGATCTCTCTGCTCTCCAGACCAGAGAACCTCTCCCCTAAAAAAATTACAAGTATCTTTGATTCTTATGAAAAGTCTCAGTAAAGAAAATTTTATCTCCTACACAATAGAAAGCCAACATCAAGCAAGGAAACCAATCAAAAGAAAAAGATTCCCTTGAAATCCCTGAACTGTAAGATGCCAGAGCCCAATAAAAAAGGTACAAGCTAATGTTAGCACCATTTCTATGGACAGATATTGATTGACCTTCAAAATCCTTTGTTTCTTTCCATACATAACCCTTATGAAATAACATACGAGAAGTTCCACAAAAAAGACCCCTTCTCCCCAGAAGGACTTCTTGGCCAATGAATAAACATATATTTTAAATCCCTAAGCCAAGTAGCAAACTCCCACCATACTCGAGAAATATTCAGACATCATTTCAGAAATGATACAATTTAAGAAAATATGCGGGGCAGACTCCCCCTCATAAGTTATAACACAGCAGCATCTGTTAGCCAAAACCAACCCATGGTGGGTTAGTGGAGGTAAGAGCTTTATCTAAAGCCACTACCCATTCAAAGTAGCAACTCTAGGAGGTGCTTGAGTCTTCAAAATCTTTCCAAGCTTCATAAACAAGTTCTAGTAGCTTTCATATTGAGAAGAAAAGAAACTCCTACACCACCTTTTCCAAATTCTGCAATCCTTTTCTCCCAGTTCAATTTTTTTTTTCCATTTTTTAGAGAGGAAATGTAAAAGTTGTATTACCATAGGCAAACAGCAGTCTGTACAGTCAGGACTCTGTGCACTTGCGCAAGTAGCCCACAATAGGACCCAACATCAATTCAGAAATCAATCTCCTAAAAAAACTGGGGCTCCGCACCAGACTTCACCTGTCATTTTAAAGAAATCATCCACCAATGGTTCTTTATCCACTGCTACCCTATATAGTTAAGGAGAGAGGACAGTAATCCTTTAATTTCCTCCTCCTAACATCTATCTTCCCAAACCTAACCATATTGCCCTTCCCCACTTTATATCTAATTTTACTTACCAAGGAATTACGCATCTTCATCATATTCGTCCACACGTCTCCACAACGAACATTGAAAGCCATATCCCAAGTAAAGCCCATTTCATTGTTGGCATCGACTTAAAACCCATAACCCCAGATTTTTTTGGGTATGGAACTCCACTTTCATTCTACCAAATGATACTTCTTTTTCTCTTCACTATTGACACCTTCTGACAAAAAGTCTCTTATCAACTTCTCCATTTCCTTCGTAACTAATATAGGTTCCATTAATAAAAACATCATGTAAACAGGGATACTTGACTAAACACTCTAAATAAGAGTAATAAGTATCTTCTGTTCTAGCCTGACAATATTTTTGCCATTTTTGCCAAGATAGGATGCCAAAGTGAAGTTGATCTTGGAGTTTTCCGATAGGAATGCCCAAGCAATTAAAGGAATCTGGTCTATGGCCCAGCCAAGCTTCCCAGTCTCTTGCCTCACCACTTGCTCTACCTCTCCAGCCCCTATGATCAAAATTTTAAACATGTTTACTCTCAACTTCAGTGATAGATTAAACATCAAAAGAATAGAGCGGCAAAACTAAACCTGCTCCACATTAAACCAATTAGTTATTTACAATTTGCTTAGAATGATTCAGTTATATTTCGAGTCTTACGAAGGAAGATACTAGAGTTCACGATAAGCTCTTACTGATTTTACGTTCTATTTTGAAGCCATACTCTCACCCAGCATATAAGCCTTGCAAAATGAACTGAAACATTGTCTCAAACGCAAGCTCCCATTGTCTGACGACAACCTCGCAACAACATTGTCTAAATTGCAAGCGACCTTCGGCAACCTTTCTCTTGCAGATACTTTCTTGCAAATAAGGACGGCCTAGAGGGCTACTGCTAGAAGGAAGCTGACTCTGCTAGGCTGGCTTGCTACTTCGACTAGAGCACATAAATAAGGCTAATTAAGCAACGTTAATGGACCATATGGCAAGTGCTACCTCACCATGTGGAGGAAGAGGAATAAATAAAAAAGAGCCCATTTTGCTGCTATATTCCTAATTTATTTTATTTCTTTTTGTTCCCACAGATTCTGGTCTTTTTAATGATCTAGATGCATGTCATGATCTCTAAGCAGAATGAAAGTAATAAAGTAAATATTAAATGTAAATAAAGAAAGAAAGAAAAACAAAAAAGAGTCTTTTTTCTTCATTGAAAGATTGATTATCAATTGATTTGGCTGGGCTTTGATGCCGTAGCTTGCAGCTTTATTTCAAAAAGAGGCTCAGAATTCTCTCACGAAAAGCTCCAAGAGATTCTCTGGGATCTTGAGGTGCATGGCCGTAATGCCTATTGGGCTGCGGAAACTCCAGAAAAAAGGGATTTCTTGAACTGATAGACCCCTATTGTATTGGAATTAGGCACCCTAAGTGATCATCAAAAAACTCCAGCTTGACTGCATTTGGAAGTACAGATTGATTCTCGAATCTTGCCGAGACTTGATTATTAGATGCTTCTTCGGCAAGCTCGTCAGCCAATGTCGTCACCAAAAGCCTCCCTTGCATCATCACCTTGATCACTCGGGAGTGGTCCCATGGCGGTAATGGCCACTGAAGCTACCCCCGGTGCATCAGGATTGAATGTCTAGGAACACTGTGCTCAGTTAGAGGCCGCCCTTGCTCAGAAGGATGCAAAGATACCTGCACTTAGGATGTGTACCGCTCAAAATCCTCCTGTCACCTATATCTGTCAAGGCGCTTAAAAATTTCTACCATCCCTTAGGACTTGCTAGACCTGCCTGCTTTCAATGCTTTCTCTTAGAGTTCCTGCTTGAGTAGAGCCTTTGCGCTCTTCATTGATCTAAGCTTTCAGCTCAACTTAAAATTACCAATATGAATCAGGCTAACAATTTCAAAGAGAACATTTAGCCAGTAAACAGTTGTCCTCGAAAGGTGGGGGGAGAGATCTTTTTGTTCCTGGATTTCACTTCTGAAAGAAGCAGCAATCCGGATGACATGTCCGGTAGGATTCCATCTGCATTTACTTCTGCTTTGTTTTAATATATCAAATTATTTCCCAAAAAAATAGTATGAATATAAAGAAATGTTAATTCAAAGAGAAGAAAATAAGGTAACTTGACTAGATAATTATTGTGCCTTTCCACAACTCATGAAATCAAAATTAACATACACTTTTTTTGGACATCTCTATCACTTACTCTCGAATGTCAGACATAATAATTCAGAAAATTTTGAAATTGAATGATCAACAAATAAAATTAATAATAATGTAATTACAACTTACGTGTCAAAAAGCTTTCCATGATTCCACCATTGCCCTGAATTGAAAATAAGAACATCTGAATTAATCCACTCCTTATTAATATCATCCAACTTGTCCAGCTTGAGTGTCGACCTAACTCTCTTTGGCCCATCTTTGGGTACCCAGCCATGCTGAACCAGAAAAACTGAGCGAAAGAACTCGATTGTGAAATTGAACGAATCGAAACGTACACCCAGAAACCTAATCCGCTTGGTGATCTTGCTCCCATTGACCTCATAAACAGTCCTCTTATCCTTTACCCCAGTCATCAGCAAGCATATCAGAGACTCCCACTGTGTTCTACTCATGGAATCACCAACAAAGACAATACGTTTGCCACGAAGCCTCTCTAAGACTTTGTGCACATCAAACCTTGGGATAACACAATTCTTGGGCTTCCACCTCCATTTAAGATAATCTCTATCTTTGCGACCATTAGCCAAGCAGTTGAATCCTTGTTCTGTGAAAGGACATTCCGAGCTATTGTAGAGAGGAAAACCGAAATCCTGTACCCAGCTGCCATCGAAATAATCACAGGTTCCTGTCGAACCAGGGGGTTTGGAATTGGAAACATCATCCCAACCCCCAGGCCTGTGAATAGCCTGCCTGGCACTAGGAAACACATATTGATACCCACAGCCCATGATGATTATAAAGAATAACGAAAAGATGATCAAGCCGAATACAAAAAAATATGGCGAAGCCCAGCTCTTCCTGCTCACGAATTTTGGACTGTTAAAGCTAACGCTCCTCCGGCTAAAGCGACCCGAGGAGATGGGGAATCTTGGACTATTCACCCCCATCTCAGTCATCCTGGGACTATTCACCATCTCAATCATCCTTGGACTATTCACCACATCAATCATCCTTGGACTATTCACCATTTCAATTATCCTGGGAGTGTTCACCATCTCAAACAAATTAATCAGAATCATATACGAATTGTATTCTTAATGAGAATCCCCCAGAAGCCATGGGCCCCTTAAACTCAGTCGGAATCTAAACAATGCGAGCCGATCCAAACTCAGAACCGAATGATCTCGAGAAGGATTACAGACCCATTTCAGATCACAAATCAAGAAAATAGGAAAACCAATCCCTCACAAGGAAAAACAAGTTCCATGCGAAATACTTGTGGAAACAATGACGAACCGTTTCTTGATCACAAGAGAACCGATACCAAACACCAGCTAAACTAAGCACAAAAAAATTCCTGACAGATAGCAAGCTACTGTAATCGAAATCTATAAGAAACAATTAAAGATGAAAAAGGAAAGAGTTTCAAGATTAACAGTAATCAAATGTACAGAAATCTGACTAATCTTTTCTTTAAAAATTGGCAGAAAACCCTGGCTCACAAGAATGACAAGACTCCGAAGAAAACCCTAGTTTAAGCAGCTTCAGATAACTTTGGTATGGCGAGATAAGTCTTTCAGGAATTCTCTTGAGCTCAGCAGTAACAGAGAAAAACAGAGACATGATGGGTGGAGGTTGAGGCCTTCAAGAGGAAGATAGGTGTTTTAGTCATTTCCTCATGGGTGACGGTTGGACCAAATAATCTCAAGTCCGGTTCAACCAATCAGAACTTTAGGTTGATTCGTGGTTCAATCCAATCCTGTTTTAATATTATTATATACATTATCGGTTAGGCATTGACTCTCATTGGATCCGGGAGCAGGATCTTCTGTAATGACTGCCAAGTAGCAGTGTGGGGAAAAATATTGTCTCCAATCTGTCCAGTCGTCCAATCGTGAATTAATGGACTAGATTCAAAGGACACAGCCCCTAATATATTGGTATGCACGTTTTTAGAATCCAATCCGTCTGTTCATGACTGGACGGGCTGGACAGACCGGAGACTATCTCAATCCGCAGTGAGGATCCTGACTGCTCATACTGCATCAGCAGGTGTCTCGATACGTGTTATAAGTGGCTAGAATCTTCACTGCCAGATGGTAGCTAGACCAAGGATCCTTACGCTTGGATCCGTACACAGATCCGAGACCTGGATTTAAAACCTTGGGTTGATCTTGGAATGAGGCTGGTGAACCGGTTGGTGAGAAGTTGTGGGGCCCTTTTAATGATTAAGTATTAATTAGTAGCAAGCTTGGGGTTGTCTTTTAATTAATTAGTAATTAATTAAAGGGTGATTTAGTAATTAATCCGACAAATGTCCTGAACAATCTACCGACCGTGTCTATATGGAATGGGTCTCACGTTAGTAAGCTGTCAATGGCCACGAACCACTCCTCTTCAACCGTAAGTCCGTCCTTGAGGACGGCTGGATTAGAAGCCATGCTGTTTTGCGCTGGTTTAATGTGGAGTTTATTGATTCAACTCTCTTTATTTTTTTTCGAGTATTTTTGGTATGTGATCCAGATCTTTTCTATCGGGTTACGTGTTGATTAATCCGACACTGATTAAGGAGAGGATTCCAATTGGTTGGTGTGTAGCCTTCGGCTACAACTGGTGTTTTAGCTTGATCCAAAATGAAAAAAAAGAACATACTATTTTCAAAAAATAATTATATAATAAAGAAAAGAGAGAAGAATCTAGACATTAATTAGATATATTAAAATCTTATATATTAATAAAAAAAAATAATAATAAATTCATAAGCTATATTAATGTAAGATTTTTTTTATCATGCTCTTTCATGCATGTGTAGCACTCTTTTTCTTCCCATGTGGGGCTCTTTCCCTGATTGGTATGGTTAGGGAAACCCTCTCGGTAATAATAAATAAGTACAAAAAAGGCATCTTGCCAATTCAATCAGATTGGTATTCCTTAGCTTGCACTTATGTTGTTCCTTATATATGTGGGTCTGTCTTATTATTCTTGTTGGTGATAACCCTTTTAACCACTTTTTAATCATTAAATATGAATAAATTTTGGCCCAACGAAATGACATCAAACTTATGCAGCAACAACAACAATAATAGTCTTCTATCTTAATTAAATAGGGTTCGCTGCATGAATTATTGTTATCAATCAGTTTAAAATAATGTCATACTTGAAATAAGGTTTAAGCTATGTATGTCTTTATATCACCTCACTTAAAGTCATCTTAGATCTACCCTTGACTCTTTTAGATCTTTTAATCTAAATGAAATCCTATTTTCTTACAGGAGCATCTAAAGACCCTCGTTAAGCAAGGCCATGCCATCTCAAATGACTTCCTCAGACCTTATCTTGTATTGGTGCTACTCCCAAATCAACTCTAATACGATCATTCTTTGTCTTATCATTTCTAGTTTTGTCATACATCCATCTCAATATCCTCATCTTAACTACACTAAGTTTATCCATATGATTCTTCATAATTACCCAACATATACATCATAGATAATCGAACAATTGTCTTATAAATTTTCCTTTAAGTTTCAAAGAAATATTTCTACCACAAAAAATGTTTGAAAAAAATATGTTGATCACATAACACTCCAAATGTACCTTTCCACTTTATCCATCCTATTTTTATCATCTGTGAAACATTATCTTCTATATCACATTTTTTTAATATATGATAGAGTCTAGATATACCCATTAAAGATTGCAAATCTTTTTTTTTTTGTGGGGCCAGAAATGAAAAATGTATAACAATGGCAAATCATTAATAGTTGTAAAAGTGCACTTAAACTAGCTCAAACTCATATATATCCATAACTCATGAAAAGGTTGTGTTCCAAGGAAAGCAGGCTGAACCGAAGGTCAGTACCCTAACCCAGCCAGCCCAAACTTCCTGTTGCCATTTTTCAATTCTAGTCCTAGGCCTGCCAATATGAGAATTGATTTGGGCTCAAGAGGGTTTGAGTTAGCCAGGCTGAAATTTCAAAATAACTAATGGGTATATGAGTATCTCTATTAGTTGATGAGCAGGTTTGGTTTTAAAAGTTCTGGTCAGGGAACCAGGTTTCAAAACTCCTACAGACTGTTCACTTACATTAAATGTGCTCATGGACTGCTTTTGAACTGTTATGTATTTAATGGAAAACAAATACATAGTTATGTTTAAAGCTTCATGGTTGGGTCCTTGTAATAGAAGACTCTACACTCAAATCATTTCATAAACTTTCGGCCCAAAATAAGCAATGAAATGTATCAAAATCTTAAAACCACATACAGGCACTTGGATAGAAACAGTGTTTTTGAACTTTTCCTCTCTATTTTTTAGTTAGCCTATGAAGGATATTGACATATAAGTAGTGCTTCAGCCACAACTGAAGCATTTGCTTGTTCTTGCACCTGAGTTGAGCAGAGAGTAGACTTCACTCCAGAGAGGAGATTTGCCAATCTCTTAGGCAGAGGGTGGGGCATTTAAAATTTTGAAATTTATGAGAAGCACTATTAATATTTTCATTCATTGGGATGTGGCATTGTTGCCCAACAGTCTTCCAAGTAGCTGTCAGGTCTCCTAGATATGCCCCCCTTACCCTATCCTCCCCTCCCCACCTTCTTGTTCCCTCAATTTCCCTCTTTTCTTCTGATCTTAGCTGAGCTATGGCTGGGAGCCTAAAGCCATTATCGAGTTTTCCTGTTATGGTCAATGAGGTCATGGACTCTGATATGAGAAGGAGCTCCCGAGTTCGAAGGCCCCCGGACATCTCCAAGTCATGTGAAATTTTGTGATGTTTCGCTATTTTATTGGCCTTTTTCTTTTCGAACTTTCCCATGTAATGGGGTTTCCCATTCTTTGGGGTGTTGGTGTGTTGGCCTGTCTGCTCCTTGTTTTGTTTCGATGGAGTTCCTTGTTCATTGGGTGTGTAGTGGTGGTGCCTTTTTTTTTTGTTTCCTAGTTCTGTCCTTTTGGAGTTGTAATCTGGGTCCGCCTTTGGTGGCCTAGTGGTGGTTGCGTTCATGCCCTTATTCTGTTTGTTTTTGCTTTGGCTTCCATCTTTTGATGGTCTAGCTTGTTCGTGTTCTGTTTTCTGGGTTTAATAAATAATGCATGACCTTGCCAAACCTTACACATTACTTCTAATGGACAACACAAAAAAAAAAAAAAAAAAAATTGCAGTTAAGTAGTTAATTTGGTTATTTGGGTCCATTATTGAAAATTGTGATGTAGCCACAAACAGTGGAAAATCTTATTTCACAGGAAAATTTTCCTTTTCTGCCTTCTTAAATGGAAACAAAGCAGCTTTTCAAGGGCTGCACTCTATAATATAAGCTGTGAGAACTTCTTCCCATTGTTTTAACTTTTAATTAGTTAGTTATAAATAAAAAGGTTGTTATAAATACAAATGTTTTGAGTACTTAATATTCAGAGAGCAAACTTTGGCAGGATTATCGTCAGAAGATTTGAGTTGTTCTATCATTGTCTAAGGATTCAATATGGTAAGTGGAAAGAAAGAAAATAAGTAGTGGTATATGCAATTGGTGAGACATAAACTGTTTATAACCACAACCTCATCCTTAAATTGTTTTATTGAATCTTCCAAATTTATCGATGACATTAACATTATAACATTAAGATCCTGCCTTGATATCCCCCCAAGGTTACATCTGAACTACTCAACTCTACTCTATACCTTCCCTCACCACTCCTTTCTCCAGGTTTTTTCCCTTTGGGTGGAGGGGGGAGAGATAGCAAAGGAACAAATAAACAAGTTAACACTGCCACATTATTCACTGGCATTGGCCCAAGGCTTTTTTCAACCATCGATGGGAATTTTAGTTGTATTTGGCAATCTACTTCCATGCACAAATGAACTAAACAAATGCAAAGCTCTTCCAGGTTGTGCATAGGGGACCATATGAGCAGCACCTCTCACAGTGGCAAAAGTCAATAAATTCCCATACTCAGTAGCCCAACCTCCAACCTATCCAGGAAAAAGGGTAAAAAAAAATTGTAAATTCATCAGAAAAGGTACAAATATTATAGAGTTGTTTTGGGAGGCTGCAGAAACCTTTACTAAAATAAGGGTAAAACAACATGATTAATAAACCAAAAGCAAGAATAGATCATGAGCTATAAGCACGCTAAGTACCTGTCCTTGGTGAAACCAAGCTCCATATGGAACTGTAACCTTGAAGTTCAGATCATGAGCAAGCTCTCGGACAAGTGTCCTTGAGCCTAGAAGCGGTACAACAGAATCCTGGTCCCCACTAAAATTCAGAAAACTTATTAGTCTTGGTACTTGAAAAAAAGTCAGATAATAACATTTCCTCTTTCTGTTGTTTCTTGCATGAGTTTCAGAATGACTCACCTGAAAACCCAGACAGGTATATGATTTTGGATTATCCTCTTAAGCAAAGGAAGGATGTTAATGTTACCATCAGTGCCACTGTAATTCAGTACACTGCCAATTGAACAAAACTAAAATCAGTTAAATCAGCAAGCACAATTTTTCATTGCAGGATTTAAATTAAATTTTTCATTAACTACCACTATTGCTTAACTGGGAGAGCTTATTAAAGCCCTCAGTCAAAGATGGCCGGACCTTGCTTTCTAGTTTGGCGGGAATCAAATGTCACTTTAACATAAACATCACTTTAACATAAACATCTTGGTTTTGGTCAATGTGAGGAAGTTTTAATCCTGAGCCACTAAATTTATCAAAAACAAAATAATTTTCCTAGGCGGAAAGAAACAATAGGAGAACAAATAAACTGGATGGACATGTAGCTGTGAAGATGCAAGCATGCTAAATAGCGGCAGGACATAGCAAGCCCAGAAATGGTTTACCACTCAATGCCTTGCACTTGGGTTAAAGGTAAAGATCAACTTTATTGGATGATGAAAACCTCCAGACCCATGAAATTTTAATCTCCAGTTCAGACCAGCGGGAGTGCCAGCATCTTGCTGTGAACTAGAATCTCCCACTCGAAGACTCACAATTCGTTATCCCTCAGTGCTTATCCCCAATCCCCCCTTACTATAAAAAGAATAGTGGTCAATCCCTCAGGAGTTGCATTCGTAACTTGATGTAATGTTCATATCAAAGAGAGTAAGTCTAGTCACTCAACTTGAGGGAGTTGCTGGATGCCGGATTTTTTCAGCCATCACTGTTCATAACATATTTTCTAACTAGATAAAAAGATAGGGTGATGTCATCTAGTTCTCATCAATTAAGTAAGGGATCTCTGATGTGGAACCAGTGGGCTTTTAGGATTCCCAACTTTCCTTAAATGTGTGCATTGTCTAACACTAAAACTTTCATTAGTACCAGATGAGTGCCTTGGATTTCCTATGGCAGAGCAACGACTGTTTCTTCTTCTTCAAAGAAAACTTTTGATCAGTGTAGATAAGCACAAGAAAACGTTCCACTGATTTTTACTGCTTAGAGCTTAGAAGTCCATGGGCTATTAACAGAAAGTTAATTTTACTTATACTTCACTAGGAGTATATATGACAGGTGAGACAAAGACAAAAGAACCCAGAAACACTTTCAGAAACCTGGACTTTTTCATTTGTTATTTCAATCTGTTTCTACTCATAAACTTAAGGTTGATCTATGTGCTCAACACCTCAACACCAGGACAAAGGCATCAGAAAACAACAAACAGTTCAAGACTAATAGGACAGAATACTCACCTACTGCACATTGACCACTCATATGGTAATTTGGTACGGTTTGCATGAAGAGCCTTCTGGACTGGTGGAAGGTTAAAATAGTAATGTCTCTCATAGCTCAGGCAAACATCAACCCCCACACTAATCTTAGTAGCCTACAATGAACAATTCCATGGTTGTTAATTAAGAATTTACCCAAAAAAAAGTTGGTAATGCAGAGAGAGAGAGAGAGAGAGAGAGAGAGATACCCATTTTCGAAGTCGCAGTTCCTGCTCCACAATAGATGGATAGCAGACATCAAGGATCACATCATAATTATTTATATAATTGCCAACCACCTGATTTGCTTCAGCAATAGCATCATTGCATATGGTTGTCACATTGTGGGGACCACTGAAGGTATAGTCATCAAAATCACATTTATTCATGATGGTGAGGCCAATTTCGTCTGAAATCATCCCATGAGACCAAAAGAACTCATAGATTGCAGGGGCATCCCTATCGAGTCTGAGAAGGGGATTCCCAATCTATTTTCAAAAGAGTAAAGATAAAAGTCAAATATACATTCAGAAATGATACAGACACCACAGGACATAAACAGATTCAGATTATTGAAACATACAGTACAAACGAAAGTTCTCTTACAGCTACTCCCTTAATATTGAACTTGAAATCAGTTGAGTGCATATTGTGGTCCAATAAAGCAATTGCCAATTGTGGGATATAATGCCCTACAAAAATAATAACACATGTAAGAAAAACTACTATGGCAGAGAAAGAAAAAACGCTGGAACTTAATAGAGTGAAAGAAATTTATCTTTTCATGTGTCCTAAATATTATTGAGATCTTCACAAATTTTGATGTTTACAGTCTAAAAATTCAATATTTAAACTTTCTAGTTGTCAATTTCTTCCCATGGTACCCCCACCCAGAAGGAAGTCGAAGAAGAAGACTGGTTGGGAATTCTCACACCTGAATAGCTTTCTCCAGTAAGAAAAAAATCTCTCGACTTGTATTCTGGATATTTGTCAAACCATTTCACCAGGAACATGTGCATATCCATTGCTGTCAAAATCAAAATTTTGAAATTGTATCAAACCTTGAACATATCAGCTTCAGATAAATTACTGATATTCATTAAAAAAAAAAAAATCTATTACCCAGAATCACAATAAATTTAGACCACAGGGAACCACAAAATTACAAGGTTTGAGTTGTATTTCTTACCAGTAGATTCATCCCCACAAGTATAATCTGATGGTGTATTTGAGTAAGACCATCCCACCCCAGCAGGAGACTCAATAAAGAGGAGATTTGATGCTATAAAGAGAGGGAAAAGAAAGAATAACAAAAATGGTTACCAAAAAAGGAAATAAATTGTAAGAAATCTTAATTAAAATAATAGTCTATCTAATGAAACCTTTGTTCCACGATTTTGAATTTCTCACAAGGCCTTGACCATCGCCTTTAGGAAAGAATGGACCCAACTCTGTAAAGGCACCTCCACCAAGTGAGGAACAACCAGGACCTGAAAAGAAAGAAGTCATTGTTAACAGTCACGAAACAAGAACCTCATAGACTAGGATTTATGAGAGTTAATCTTTCATATATTTCGAGGGCGAGCCTTGGTGTGATGGTAAGGTTGTCATATTGCAACCTAGTGGTCACGGGTTCAAAACTTGAAAACAGCCTCTGCACATTGTGGGGGGTAAGGTTGCACATTGTGGGGGTAAGGTTGCGTACATTCTACCCTCCCCAGACCCTACAGTAGCGCGAGCCTTGTGCACTGGGATGCCCTTTTAATCTTTCATATATCTCCTACATGAATTATAAAGATGCAAAGTCTAATGTTGGACTTCTTTTTGGTGGGGATGGACTATGTAATACATGTTGCACACAAAACAATCGAACTTTTTCAAGAGAATGGAACCAAATATGATGATAACTGGATAATATAAACTTTTGATTTTCTTAAGACTTCAATTTCCCAGCAGAATCATTGATTATATGTCAACCTCACCATGGATAAGATAAGCTGATAAGTAAAGCTAATTATTCACATCAATCATAAGGACAGTTTAAGGGAGATGATTATAGCTGAAAGCTAACCCCTACAATTTAAATTTCTAGTCATATAATCACTATCCTAACACTGCAGTATTACAGAATCACCCCTGCCAAATGTGCAGTTTTGTGCTTAAAATGTGCAGTTTGTTGATCAATTGAAAAGAGAAAGAAAATTGAGTTGAAAAAACAAATGTAGTGGAAGGAGTACAGAAAATAACTTCTTGGCAAGGGGGATTGAGTTGAAAAAACAAATGTAGTGGAAGGAGTACAGAAAATAACTTCTTGGCAAGGGGAGAGAGAGAGAGAGAGAGAGAGAGAGAGAGAAACCAAACAAAGGAATCCCGTTGGTAAGTGAAATAAACCATCACTAAACAGAAAAAAAAAGAAAAGAAATAAGTTAGCAAGTTGAAATATACACTCTTCAAAATGCAATAGAAGAAGATCCATCTCAGTACCCAATAAGTAAACAGAATGAGCCATCAATCCAGAGTCGAGGAACATAAAAGAGAAAGTCACAGAACAATTCAATGTCATACATTCACATATAGAAAGAAGAATCACTTAAGAACCACAGCACAAAAGTGACAGGAAATGAAAATTCATCGCTAACGAGATGAAACAAGACAGGATCAAACTCAAAGAAGCTGAAAAACTAACCTCCATTTAACCAGAGAGTAAGGGGCTTATTCTTCGCATCTTCTTCTGCTTCAACAAAATAGTAAAACAAACTCCTTCCGGCCTTCTCATCCACATCTATATACCCTGCAAACTGCCTGAAACTAACCTTCGGTTGGCCAGGCAACCTCAATACCAAATCCTCAAGTGGTTCCCCGTGAACACAACCCAACAACGCCACAAAGCCCAGAAGAACTAATCCACAAAACCACTGCATACCCATCCCAAAAAATTGAAAGAATTACCAAAAAGAAGAAGAGAAAAACAGAGATCCGCAGCCCCCGCTGCTTCTACCTATACCAAATAGATATAAATATATATACTAGAAAGAAAGCTAAGAAAAAGAAAACAGAATTTTTAATAGCTATCTGTATGAATTCTTTGAATTCTTTTGACAGAGCCACGTGAATCTCGGACGTCTTTAGGAAAATGGCTCTTCCTAGGACCGTTTTTACAAGCCTTTAAGGGATGTTCATCTCCCAGTGCTATAAAACAGACAACAGACGCCAGTTTCGTGAGAGAGAGAGTTTTCGGATTAGGATGGAAAGATGCAGAGAGCCGTTATGAAGTGTTAGGAGTAATGTGGGATGCCACTTGGCATCTGCCAAAGTTGGCGGGCGAGCGGGCTGAACTGGGATGATCCAAATCGTCTCCGGCGGCAGGAGGTTCCTGCCACCGATCCAAGGAGGTTGAATCTGGCCGCCTGCCAATATATTGGGGGGTGGGCCAGCTGAAATCTGACCCTTGGCAGGCGGCAGGACCGTAGGAGAGGATTTGGTTGCGCTGAAGTGTGGATTGAGATCCACTCAAGTCCATACAGTTTCTCTTAGCCGTAAATAGATAGACTAGATTCAAATGACACATATATCAACACATTGGGGGCCGTGTCCTTTGAATTCAGCCGGTCCCTCTACGACTAGACGATTGGGATTGGACAGATTGAAGACAATCTTTTTCCAAGAACTATAGCGTGCCCAGTAAAAATGACAGTTTTATTACAAAAATCAGCTCCCAAACTGGAAAAAAATCCCCTCCTTTAATTGGATATGTTAGCATGGTTAAATGAACTCCAGCAGTTAAAACATCGATGAAATTCTTTCAGCGATAGCAGAGGATCCAAACCCTCTCCTCCTTCCGAAAAAAATAACTTAATTATATTTTGGAAACATCAAAGGAAAAAAAAATAAAAACCCCAAGTCTTCTAAAAAAAAAAAAAATCATTTCATAATTATATATAATAAGGTATTTTTCTCACAATGTCATAGTAACATACAGTATTTCACAAGAAATCTATTCTTGAGAGAGAGAGAGAGAGAGAGAGAGAGATCACAAGTGCCTGTGATGAATTGAGACGATTTTAAATTCGTTAATTTAAGACAATTTTGAGGTACCCATGAATGAGAAACTTCCTCCCACCTCATAAAAGTGGTCAACTCTCTTCATATTATTTTATAATTTCTGTATTGATATATGCTTTCTCTCTCTATAGAGTGATTAATTATTTTCAACATCACTTTTGAGAAGATTTTGGAGAATTAGAGAGATTTTAGAAAAAATTAAGCAGTTTAGGATTATTTTTAAACATCAAGTGAGATATATTATTGCTGTGTATAAATGTAAACAGGGACTTTGGATTAGCTTCTGCCATGGCCATTTATCATTATTCATGACCACCCAATATAGGTGGTCAGGTTATTGACTTATAGTACCTACCACACCATGATCAACGGCTGTGGTCCATTTATCAATTATAAGGGACCCATTTAAGGGCCCCACACTCTTTTCATAGTTGGTATCTATCATTTAATTGACATTATTATCCAACAAACCCCTTCCGATTTATTTCAAAAAAAAAAAGGGTTTTGGTAGGCTAGATGAGTCATTACCAATTCCTGGCCCAAATTCTCCCAGCAGACCTTTCAAAATGGGCTGGTTTTTGTGGTGAGCACGATTTTCTCATCTGGCTACGTTTGGATATTGAGAAACAAGACTTTTTTCCAAAATCGGCATGATCAATCTCATCAGAAAACTCTTTTTTTCTTGTGTTTTCCATCTGAAACTATATGTTTCTTGATGATCAAACGAGACCACTTTGGATTGATTGATTTGTATCGGTATATACCCATTTTTCTAATGGGATCGCCCATGTGTAAATCATATATTGTATCCGAACCCAATCCATATCAGTATCAGTTTGGCATCGACAAATACCATGTCGGATCTGGATTACTAAAACCTTGGGAAAAAAAAAAAGTCATAAAAATTCATTCGAACCCAGTTGATATTGGACCTTAAACTAAAGTTCTTGCCATTCCCATCCTCTTAAATACTTCAACTTGCATCAAATCTTAGTATCTTAACGAAGGAAGTTAGTAATGTAATAGTAATACATCTGCATGCATTACATTAGTTGGTGGGCTCGAGGCTGCAAACATGCAACTCTCACATTGATATATATATATATATATATATATATATATATATATATATATATATATATATATATATATATATATATATATATATATTTTTTTTTTATTGTTTTTTATCTTGCTTTGACCATGTGGACCCCATGTGGATGATACTATTTATCGCAACACCATTGGTGTAGCATGAGAGATTCTCCCCACACTTGTAAAATGGGAGATTGTCTCTTTCGATAAACCTACAGCCAGTTCCATAGACCATTAACTAATCTATTTCACTGACAAAAAATTTGCTAACCAGCTCTTGGGTCTTCCCTCTCAAAAAAATCAAAATCTCATGAGGCTCCAATCAGAATGTTTAGCTAAAAAAATCTTACTTTATTTTGAAAAGCAAGGAAGATGCATCATGCAGTAAAAAAGTCTTTGGGTTTTGGTTCTAAAGATTTCAAACTGAATCCTGGACTTTGGCCTCTTCTTGGATGCTTAGGCTTTAAAGGGAGATCTGTGATGTAAAAGCCTTCCCCAGGAAAAGAAAAATAAATAGATAAAATAAACCCAGATCATAAGGACGAACTCACCTTTCTTGACCAGACTTTAGTGAAGCAAATTAAAGGTTTCTAGTAGATAAGACTAGAATCTTCTGCAACAGCAACAACAAATCAAAATGATTTTTTTGCTTTCTAATTATGCCATAGATTTAGTTATCAATAGAGAGGCATGGTGCAAATGCTCCCATTAGGTGGAAGTTTACACAGGAATCTTGATTGGTTTAGAACTACAAGAAGCCTTCAAACTGAATCCTGTATGTCAGCCTCTTCTTGGATGCTTAGGCTTTAAAGTGAGATCTGTGATGTAAAAGCCTTCCCCAGGAAAAAAAGAATAAATAGATAAAATAATCCCAGATCATAAGGACTATTCACCTTTTTTTACCAGACTTTAGTGAAGAAAATAAATACTTTCAAGCAGATACCACTACAGTTTTCTGCAACAGCAACAGACTAATCAAAATGGTGGCTTGATTTTTTTTTTTGTTTTCTAATTATGCCATAGATTTAGTTATCAATAGAGGGGCATGATGCAAATGCTCCTATTAGGTGGAAGTTAACACAGATATCATGATTGGTTTAGAACTACAAGAAGATATGGATAACTATAAAACCATAATCACAAAGAGTTTATAGCAAATTGGTCATAATCACCATAGAAAATAGTGACCTACCTTTTTTTCTTTTTCAACTTTTGTGACAGAAAAGTACATCTTCCCATAGGACTAGCATTGCTTTAATTCCATCTGGATTTGGAAATGAAGTTTCCAAGATAAGAAAGCGTAGCAGAAACCTAAAAAGGAGATGTTTGTGTGGCTTATTGAACTTCAAAACGAGCAAAAGATAACCACCAAGTTCCAGATGGTCCCTCCACTATTTTCCTTCACTTTCCCATGTTTTCATCATGCCATCACTGCAAAGGAGTGGAGGCCGCCTCCCCCAGTAATAAGTGGTATCCTCTGTTCTCCCATTTGCCTTCTGTTGCTTCACTGCCAAAGCTCAACAATTTTTTTTTTAAACCAGTATGGGGAAATCTCTTATGTCGGCAAAGAGAGAGTGTCAACAAGGAAAGAGAATGTCAAGGATGCGAGAGAGTGTAGGAATGGATCCTCACGCTGATGGAGTGACGTTATTTTGCCAATAAACACAGCCACCAGTATCACTAGTATGTAAGCCAATTAACTAAAAGGTGTTGAAAATGCTAGCAGAACCGATTATTAATCAGTTTCGATTATCTGGTTTTTAATCAGTTTTTCATTAATTGGTTTTACTTGCGGTTTATAGATGATTTAATGCAATGGTTCCCTAATCAGTTTCTAAATGACTTGGTCACCATTAAATGGTGTAATTGTCATTAATCACTTCCCACCAATATTTGAAAAACAATTTTACAACATATCATAACAGTTTAACTAAAAACTGGTCTGTTCATTTTCTCTTCAAATTTGGCTTGTATGTCAATTAAATACCATCTTAAAGATCAAGTCTAAAAATTTATTCATGGATTCTAAAAGAATGACCACCTTTTTACCTTAGAGATTTGCGAACAAAGTATTGTAAATCCAATGATATTCATATCCAAAGGTTTTTGCTGAGAACTAAAACATCCAAAAGGAGGTGGGCAGTTTGGAGACAAAAAGATGGAGAGTAAGAGATTCAGAGAGAATAAGAGATTGTGTGTGTGTGTGTGATTTTGGTTTAAGTTAAGTTAAAGTTTGGGGCTTAGTTAGGGTTAGGGCTTAAGGATTTCTAGAGCCAAGAATTAAACAGTTTAAACCGTCCATAAACAGTTAGGCATGTATTTGGGTTAAACAGTAAATGGTTTGAAAACCCAAACCAAAACCGAACTTTACTAAACGATTTGTCGATTCAGATCGGTTTCGGTGCATGGATCCCCACACTGATAGCGCGGAGATACTTTTCCCAATACACAGATGAAATAATAATAATAATATAAGGGTTTACAACTTCACATTTCTTCAGAAGAAAGGAACAGAACGATTTCAGTAACCACTTCAACTTAAGATCCATTTCCTCTGAATTTATGGAACTTGACTATTTTCCTTTTGAAATATCTCAATATAAAGCAAACGGGTGAAAAATCTCCAATGGTTCTCCTTTCTTACCATGGCATCCGGCTTCTACTCTCTATCAGAAACTTTACCAACTGACTAAGTTGTCCATGAAAAGTCTTGTCTAAAGCTAATATGGAAAAATATCTTGTGTATTGATCATAATGGAAGTGCCATAAAATTAGTGTTGGAACAAATCCAGCAACATATGAGATTTCTCTACCTCAAAGTCAAATACGTATTCCGACAATCAAAGACATCCAGTCATCAAGATGAATCAGGAGAAAATAAGGAATCCAAAGTAAAGTCTCAGTTTGGATGAAATGGTTAGTGATAGGCAGAAGTATCAGAGAGAGGAAGAATGTATTCTAGGGGTACAACGTGTTACATGCATGGAAGAGAATTCACTATAGAAGCTTCAGTGAAAACAGACCATCAATTGCTGTAGCTTGTGAAATTAATCTATAACACTGGAAATATTTTCCAGAGTGTTGAAGAGAATCAATGGGTGATGATTTGGGTAGATAAGTCTAGATTATAAAAAATAAAAAATAAAAAAATAAAAAACCCTAAGTTTTGCAATGAGAAGGTGTGGCAATTAGTGAAAGAAGACATACTGTTAGATCATTGTATCTGGAGTTGAACAAGGACGCAGGAAAACATTTCTTTTCCTTCTATAAAAATGATAATGTAGGGACTTTTTTTCTGGGATAAGTAGAAATTACAGACTTCAAAATTATAGGTAACATAACCTTTTCATTTGGGAACAGAAAATATTGCTTTTATCTTTTCAGGATCCTTAAACACAAGACTATATAGCAGAGGTGAAAAAGCAGCAATGGACAATGTTGCCGCTAGAATCCGTAATATTGACACCCAACAGATAACATGGAATAAAGTGCAACACAGAGAGACAAAATTGAGTCAAAAAAATTATAAGTTCTCCATGCGTTTGATTGTAACTACAAAAATATATACATAAACACCCCCTAAGTGAGCCTAGATTCAAATCTCAGAATACAACCGAACTAGATGCAATGAGTCGAAGGGTGTGCTCAACCGCCACTCTCGTTGCTTTTTGCTTAGTGGTCTTCCTTTCCCTGCTTTATCTCTATTTATCCTCACATCTGCCAAACCCCATGTGCAACTAGAAGTCTCCAAATCAAAAGAAACAAGCCTGAAAACACCATCACTTTCTGTCAATGAGCCTGCAGCTCCGACCTCAGTGGCATATTTCACATACATTGGCTTATCCTTGAACCGGTCGAGATCTTGTGGAATGCGAAGAATCCTTTCAACACCAGGAGAGGACACCTAAAAACATAACTTTGTGTCTAATAAATTAATACAAGGGATACTAAATGATAAAATCTGATGATAAGAATAATCCAGCCATCTTCAATAAGATGTAGCAGCACTGACAGGTGGAATAAAACATAGCTTTAAACCTGGACTAGACATTGCTAGGTCGATCAGTAAGACCATGGGTTGTACTGTGCTGACTAATGCCAGCAAGGAGCAAAGCTCTCTCTCCTCCCCATGACCTACCCACGGAGCTTCCCTAGTTTTGCCACTTCGATCTACAGATTTAGCTGGGTTGAAATTTTTTGGTAACATCTAAAGATCTTATAATCATACTCCACATTAGCTGAATATCAATTGTTCCCAGAAATTATACCCAGGCAAACACCTAACCATAGGTAGCTCCATTGCAGACTAAAGTGGCCTTAATTGAGCCCGGAAACACAACAGCTAGCAAGGGCTGCCAAAAGATGGATAAAATCCCACCAATAAATAAGAATACAGACAAATATAAAAGTACCTCCAGAAATATATCCTGAGGTATGGATCCAGCAAGCTCAGCTTCATCCAACCGTGCTCTAAAGGCTGTGGAGAAAGCTTCAATGTCATCCATACTGGGAGAACCATACCTACGGAATGTGTTGCTGGTTAGAGTTAATCCAGAGGCAAATTTGTAACATGGACTGTGTGAAACAGTTGACAACTTGGTTTTGAGAAAATAAAAACATCAACTCTAAAAAATGAAATCAACTAATAGAATGAAACTCTTGATGCAAGTTCACACAATCTTGGAGCAGATGTAGTAGGGGATGGGGAACTTGCTAATATAGTAAAATTGGAAGGAACAGCAAGTAACATACCTAAGTCTAGTGAGACCATCATAAAAAAATTTGCATGACGGCATGTATGAAAACTTGGAAGGAACATAGTAACCTGGGTTTAACAAGCTGGAAAGTAAAGGAGGGGTATAGATTTAAAAACCACCTTAAGCTCAGAGAAAAATCCTAGGGGATTAGCAATGCTAATCCCAGTTGTCTAGCATAGAATTTTGAGATCACAAGGTCTTCAACTTCATGCACCTCATGAATACCAAAATCAATGACTCTACTCAGATATGTGTGTTTCTTTGATATGATGTTTTGCCACCAGAGCAGGATGCAGCAACCAAGAGGAAGAAGAAAAGGGGCTAGAAATCCTAGATGAGGGGTTCCTAGAGCCTCCTCTCATGTTTAGCTGCCAGCATCTTCTAGACGAATTAAACTTCTCTTTTCTTTTATTCGAGGTTTTTATTTTTTCTCAGTTTCTATTTTCCATTTTCTTCATCCAATGTTAACTAGGAGTTCTAGTTTCTATTTTTTCTGTTAGAGAAAGATTTAATAAGTTTCTTTTCTATTAGAGTTGGGAGTTTCTAATTTTGAGTTGTAGTTGAAATTGGAAACCTGAAGAGGACTAATAAACCAATAGATAGGTGTGTGGAGTGAATTCACAGTAGCTCTCAAAATGTCAATTTTTCTTAGCCTAGAGTGGATTCCATGGAAAACTTTCCCTTCTTTTTGAATGCAAGTTCAAGTGCTGTTGCTGGAGTTTTCTATGTCTGAAAATAATCACATACAAATAGAACTTTGGTGCTCTATTTCTCAAATACAATACCAAATTTTCTATGTTCAATCTGCTATGCTGACAGTGTCTGAAAATTAGGTATTCAGCTTTTGCTTTCAATTCTGATTCTTTTCTGAATCTCTGGTAACCTATTCAATTTCGGTTGTTAATTCTTACCTCAGACCTTTACTAACATTGTTCTCACCCTTACTCTGATTTCTCTGAATATCTGATCAAGTAGAACCACAACATTATTTCTGCTACAATAATCTTTGGTTTTGGGTTTGTTTGATAGGTCTAAAACTCCAGGGAGCTCAACCCAAGTTTCAGAAGCTATGGATATTAGCCTAGTAGGATGTCTTATATTCTGTTGCTCGATTCTGAAGGGCCTGGGAATTGGGCCACTATGCTGTGGTGGTGGTGGTTTTTTTTTTTTTTTTTTTTTTTTGTGGTGGTGGGGGGGGGGGCTTAGGGCTATATGGGTAGTTTGGCAAACCTATATAGGATTCGCAATAAATTTATAGCAATGGAATTCTCCATAAGGGAGGTGTGAGGACAAGAGGCTGTAACCCTATCCTATTCATTCGAGACTGCTCCTCCAGTGGACTCTATTATTTTCTGTCAGGGGAGGCATAATTGCTAGTTTCTCCATTGATAGTGAAACAGTTCTCATCTCACCATGGATGTAGGTAATCTTGCTGAAACACATAATCTTTGCTTTTTGTGATTGTTTGTTTGTTATCTTCATTTGTTTTCTGCACCGTTGTAGGATTCCGTTTCTACAATGGATCTAGGGTCTACAAACCGTCCATTTTCTCCTTGAAGTCCTAAATTGCAGATTTCTGGGTTTTCTTAGTTACCGTTCCTATCAGTACTCCAGTTTTCTGTTTCTGTTGCTAAAAGCCCTACTCTCTGCAACTCCAGTCCTATGTTTTTGTCCTAAAATATAATTCCGGTTTCTATTCCTTATGAGGAACTATAGTTTCTGTTTGTTACACCATATCAATCCCCGGTAACTCTGTTTAGTCTAGTTGCAACTACTTGTTTCATAAATCCCCAGGAGATTTTGGCCGTAATTCATAATTTAGGGTTAGGGTTAGTGTGTTAGTGATCTGCGTATGGATGCATTGGCCAGTCCCCAAGATTGAATCATACAAATTCCAAAAACAGTTATGAATATAGAAAATGGATACACAAGGACATCCCACGTCAGGATGGCAAAAACATTTTCGTCACCATAAATCTATAATCTGACTAAATCAGTAGATAGGGCATTTAATCATCTTCAACAGATTTTGTTGGCACAAATTCTCTAATCAATCACCTAAAAACTTTAATGCATCTCTCTCTCCCCCTTAATTTGCTTTTATTTATATATATTAATTTTTGTATTTTTGTATTTTTATTCAGGGTGGGGGGGAGGTTAATGGATGAAATGCAATCATCTCCAAAAAGTTTGATCCCCAGGTTAAGGAGCAACCTAAACAACAAATAATAGGAAAAGACATCGTCTGATTAAAGGTAGAAGTGACAAGGACATTGTATTCAGAGATATTGTTACCCTGAATTGATTCTGCCATTCAGCCTTAAGAAAACTGCACATGAAGCCCTGGCTTATGATTTGCAGTAAGAGATATAGATGGAAAGGTGCACCTTGGTGACTTTTTCCAGACGGCAACAAAATTTCATGCATAGTCAAAAAGCACTTCCCTTGGATCGAAGGGGATGTTTTGTTAGACATTATAAGGGAAGTCTGCAGCAGATGCATATCTCTAAGTAAGCTAGGTGTAAAATGGTAAAAAAATGTTTTGGACTCAGGTTTTTTACCGCCAGACCTGCTACATTTACAGTGAAGGGACTTACCACCATGAAGGGAATTGAAGGGGGGAAAGGAGGGCAGTTGAGTATATACCCATCATTGGGTAGAACTAAGAGGCCATCAACAAGGTCAAGCTAATAGTATAAGAAATCAAGCACGAGATGTGGTTGATTTAAAAGTTTCCTTCCACAATCTCAAATAAGAAGTTGGTTTTAGCACATAACCAACTACTTCTCATTGATTATTCTACAAGAGTTTTGGAAAAGACCATCACAGGTACATATCATTTAGTCAAAGTCAGTTCCAGGATCACTAGACAAGGACAGATAAATAACTGTCAAGGATACTTACTTATTGGAAAGCTTTTCAATGCGCACTTTAATGGTAGAATTTATAAATGTCTTAAATGCATATATTTTCAAGTCACCGTCAAATGACAAAGAAACTTCTTCAGCAATGGCTAATGCTTGTTTGTCCCACCATGTACCAGAAAGAGAAATTCCACCTCCTTCACCTCCATCCCCAATCTAAAGGAAAGAAGAATAAGATAAGGCATTGTTCTATGATACGTAAAATTTCAACTATGACTAAAAATGACAAACCATTATACATCAGATAACTTACACGGAGTTCAGAATTCTCCACAGCATATTCATCCTCAAAATAATCATCATCGTTCATGAAACCTTCTACAGTATTAAAAAAAAAAACTTAGAAATAATATCATTACAGTGATCGAAAAGGATTTTTTTTCCCTTGAGAACAAAGATGATAACGCTTAAGAATTTGAATTATTTCGTCATTAACAAAATAAAGAGTACTCTTTTTTTTTTTTGGATAGGTAGAAACCTTTATTGGAAAAAAGGAGAAGAACAAGGAAAAGAACATAAAAACTACCTCCACAAGCGAGGCCTGGACTCTAGGGACATTCCTTACATACAAATCAAGGAGCTTCCAAGACAACACACCCACACCAATGACCAAACAATAGGAAACCTCAGTGCACCAAATTGGAGTTAGCCCCGACTTGAAAAAAGACAAGCTAAAAAAGGAGACACCATAAAACTCTACTCGTCATGAAAACAACTGGGGGCCTTCGAACTCGGGAGCTCCTCCTCAGATAGGACTTAAGAGGCCATGACCTTATTATATAACTAATTGGCTCCAAACGAGTTCTTGGTATTAAAACTGTTGAATCAGAGAATGGGGGAGAATTAATTATCTCTCCACACAACGTTCTTATTTATAATGAATAAGATTACAAACTAACAGGAACTCTAGAGAGACTAGGAGTCCCAACTCTAGAATGACTAGGAGTCTCAACTCTAGAGTGACTAGGATTTTAAGGAAAGGAAATAAAACAAATAAACAAATATAAAATATTAAATTACAAGTATGCCATTCCCTTATATTATTCAACACTCTCCCTCAAGTTGGTGCATATATATCATGCATACCCAACTTGGACAATATAATATGAAACGGTTTCCTAGGTAACCATTTAGTGAGAAAGTTTACCAGCTGATCCTCTGATCTGACAAGTGAAATTTGAATCTGACCACTTCAAATTTTTCTTTGATGAAGTGACAATCTACTTCAACATACTTAGTCCTATCGTGCTGAACGGGATCACGAACGATGCTGATGGCTTCAATAGTGTTGTCGTGTATCAAACTTCTGAGAGCAAGAGACACATATGCAGCACTTTACGATCTTCATACAGTTAGGGAAGAATCGAGGTTCGCTATTTGAGTGACCTTTTTAAAGTAACCCGGCAACAAGAGACACATATGCAGCACTTTACGATCTTCATACAATTAGGGAGGAATCGAGATTCGCTATTCGAGTGATCTCTTTAAAGTAGCCTGGCAACAAGAGATACACGACAACTGGTATTAACAAAAGGTTGCATCTTGTGCAACTAATAATAGTCCATCGCCAATAAGTGGACCTGAATAAAGGTTGCATCTTGTGCAACTGAACAAAGGGTTGCATCATAACAAAATGTTGCATCTTGTGCAACTGTAGTAGGTTCCCAACACGAGCATGTAATAGTAGGCTAAGTACTCTTCAATGTAGCAGAGATATATATAATCTCCCCCTCACGTGGAATATTCCACGTGGACAAATTATGGCAAGAGAAGTCAAACTGTGGGATATAGATGTGGTCATAGCAACAAGTAGTATCTCGAAAGATGAACAACACTAGAAATCCCATAAGCTGAAGCAGCCGCAAATAAGAATCAAATTTGAAGTCGATCCGACGGTTGGACTAAGAGATATGAACAAGTCCTTGCAACATTAGGACTTTGAAAGATAATTTTTTTTTTTTTTTTTTTTGACAAATGTCAAAAGTCAAAATCCGATCAACTATTGTCAACCAGAATTGGTATTCATGTAAACATCAATGACTCAGCGGAATATCAAAAGAAGATATCAATCCAATGGTTGATACGAGAGATAAGAGAAGTCCTAATGTGACTAGGGATAGAGTAGTGATGCAAGTGGAATTTCAACAGTAATTTAAAAGTCAAAATCTGATGTGGCAATGGCCAACCAGAACTTGCCACAGTGTCATAAATAGATAGGATGATAAGATATATAAAAAAATTGAGCCAAATCCAATGGTTAGATGTCCAACTAGGAAAGGATCCTTATGGTGCTGGGACAACTCACCAACTAGATTTGATTGCAATAACAGAAATCAGATTTCGGCCAAGATAATGAAGCCAGATCAGCAAATAGTTAATGAGATAATGCATTGAATAAAAGATCTTAAAGCCGGCAGAAAAATAGCAACCAAATTGGGAATTCAAGGTACAGATTAGGATCGTTGGAAAGAAGCTGGTTAATGGAAAGGAAATTTAAATTCAAAAACTGAAATCAATTAATGTCATTTAATAGCGATAAAAAACTGATGAAAACAGAAACCAGGTCTGTAACTGATGTATGAATGTAATGCTCATCAAACCAGGATTTCAATTGCACGCCTTAATGGAAAGAACATTAAATATCAGCTGAGCATTAAAACAACTGATTTCTATTAGCTGTGAGCAGAGAATAGAACGGATTCAATAGAATTAGTGAGGACAGAGAAGAAATCAAACCAGATTTATATCACCAGGTTCAATTCCATTAATGTAATCAATGAAGACAGAAAAGAAATCAAACCAGAAATATCACCACCAAAGGATTGATAGAAACTGAGATCTGATTTGAAGGAAACCTTGTCGTAGATCAGAAGAATAGAATACAAGAACTTCTTTAGATGCAGCAGAGCGGTAATGGTGGATGCACACCAGAACGAAAACCTTAAACAACTCTCAAAACGGCAACCCGCTCTGATACCATGTTGAATCAGAGAATGGGGGAGAATTAATTATCTCTCCACACAACGTTCTTATTTATAATGAATAAGATTACAAACTAACAGGAACTCTAGAGAGACTAGGAGTCCCAACTCTAGAATGACTAAGAGTCTCAACTCTAGAGTGACTAGGATTCTAAGGAAAGGAAATAAAACAAATAAACAAATATAAAATATTAAATTACAAGTATGCCATTCCCTTATATTATTCAACAAAAACAGTACTTGATAATAGAATCTAATATTAAGAACTCAAGGAAATTTGTTAGTGAGTTCTTGGTTTTGAAATATTACTCTTTATAAAGTAGATACATGTTCCAACAAGATGCAATAATAAGTTGTCCAATCATACTTTAGTTTAGAATTTGAGACCAAAAGCTGCTAATTTTTTAGTACGGTAGGTAATCAGTTGTGGGTATCAGGAGCAGGATACATCTGTGTAGGAGTTACCCAATGTATAAATTCAGGTTTCAGCTACAAACTCCGGTATTTTCTAAGAAATCTCTATCAATAAGTTCTGTTAGTAGCATGTGTGAAAGCCGTATGATAGGTGGTATTGGTAACTATCTTGTATGGTTAGGGGGGTAATCGACATACTCCGATCAGTTGGGGGGGGGGGGGTTAAGTTTCCATCTAAAAAATTTGAACTAATAAGCGGAAGGACTTTCACATATATTAGGCACGTTCCAATCTTAAGCAATGTGAGACTATTCCCAACACTCCCCATCACGTGTTGCCCCTCTATTGGGTGGTAATATACATAGCAAATGTGGTCTTACTCTTGGGTGACCCTAATGAGTGAACCTGGAGCTCTGATGCTAAGTTTCCATCTCAAAAGTTCGAACTAGTAAATGGAGGAACTCTCACATATATAAGGCACCCAAAGTTCCAGTCTTAAGCAATGTGGGAACTATTCCCAACAGCATGTACAAGTATAGATATGCATGCTAGCCATCAAAATCCATAATCAAAGATATAAGAAATGATATAACAGATGTGCAAATGCATAAGCAAAATCATGTTGTGCTGTATCAACATGAGTACGATGGGTTAATATGAATAGGTCTGAGTTACAGAACTGAACTTACTTTTAAAGTTCAGATAACACAAGAAAATATGTATATGTTGCAGTGATTTCAGATGATAGATAAACCAATGAAATGAAAAATAATCAAAATAATGCTGGATATAAAACCACGTTATGGGTTCATCACCTCCGACACATGTACATAATCATTCTCCAATGTTGGTTCATATCTATATATAATTATGTGTGACTATCTTGTCCTAATTAAGAAATCTATGCCACCGAGATTGACTTGAGAATAATGAAGATAAAAGCACCAATAGGTTAGGTTGACTAACTCAAATCGTATAAAACCCACGCCTTGGAATATCACTGAAGGTTCATAACTCTTAATTTGCATGCTTGGACAGAGTAAACAGAGTAAACCCAGTATACAAAGTTGACCCATTGGATCCACAGAAAAGAAATAAAGACGAAAGAACAGGGACAGTAATCAATCAAAACACAATGAGCCAAAATATCCTCGAAAAAAAAAAGAGATGACTTTAAGATCATCTCAAGAGAACAGACGAAATTCCATATTTTCCGCAAACAACGCAGATTTAAGCCCACTGCGTAAATTATCATATCTACTGAAAAATATGAAAATTAGGAACATCAATTAGAGAACAAAATCAGCAAGAAACTAAACAAACCCGCATCCGAAAATATCCTAAAAATCACGATTATAAGTTCACAACAGGAAATTATGAAAAGCTTCATCAATCAGAACAGATAGTACCCAGCTAACCCGAGTACAGTAATCTACAAGAACATAAATGAGAAAGACAGGAAGTCGGGCAAAAAAAGAGAAAAAGAAACAAACGAAAGAAGAGAAGTGGGTAGCTACCATCTTGTAACTCATCAAAAATATCTTCTTCTTCATCATCTAGAGTCACTTCTTCAACAATTGTCGGTTTGAGAAGAGATGGTTCGGATTGTGAACTTTTCTCCTTCGCATGAATAGTACAGGAGCTTCTTCGTAAATGAAGAAGTGGGTAGCGATCAGAGGAGAAGGAGATGTTAAGTGAAGAACAAAAAGTCCTGTAGAAGCACGAATGATTGAGTACAAATAGTGAACAACTTGATGAACGCAGGTTCCAATTCGGGGAAATTGCCATTTTTGCCATCTTATATCCACATTCAGTAACCTTGCACCTCGACGATCAAACCAAGTGAATTCAATAGTGCCGGAAAGGTCTGAGGAGCTCGAGGGTGTGGCACGGTAGGAGACGAAATTTTAAGAATAGCGTGTGTGTGAAATACGTAGTTGTGGCCGTGTTCTGTAGTTCTGCACTAGGGGTAAGGACGGCGTGACGGTGTAGATATGAGCGACAAACAGATCGGTTAGATACTTAGATCCGTTGTGGTATCGGTTTATGCGGATATTTTTATCCGAAAAAATTAGATATTTCAATTCCTATCTAATTAGCATAGACATTGTTCCAAATTTCCAATACAATTTAAATCTTCATTAGATATTTCAATTAAGGGAGTCAGTTTTGGGACCTAACCCCTAGCTCGAACGGATCCGGCTCTAATTAATCCAAAATCGATTGAGGCCAAACTATTATCAGACATGTTTAGGGTTGATGTATGGCATATCCTACAAGTACTGGTCGGTTTGGGCTAACCCAAAACATGTCTGAAAAAACGGACCAATGAACCCAAATCTGATAATGACTAAGACTAGATCGATTTAGACCGAATATTAAACCTTTTGTTTCATTATTTCAACCTTCTAGATAGCCTTAATGGATTTCTTACTTGGCTTTTAACCCAAACCGGCCCGAACCACCTTGATAACAACCCAAAATTGGACCGGCCCGTAAGTTAAAGTGCACAGTACAACCCACCTAGCCCGAACCTCTTAATGAACATGTTTCAGCCCAACACTGATTTAGCCCAGACCAAAACTGATTTGGACTAGCTTATTAACAACCCTAATTTTGTTCAAGTACTTGAATTTCGGTCAAGGCCGGCGGCCCGTTGACACCACTAATTTTAATCAAATATTTGAATTTGAATTCACCAACTGATCAAATATCCGATTTTAGAATGATATTTGATTAATTTTTTAGGGAGGGAGATCATTGTTGCACTACAAGGCTGCACTTATGCAGGGCCAATGCATCCAAATGAGGAGGAATTTTTCATTTCACAGGAGGGCGAAGCAATCATTTGACTCATCCAGTGTCTAGGCATAGACTTCACCTCTTTTTTTTTTTTTTTTCTTTTTTTTTTTTTTCTTAATTTTTAATACGAATTCTTTTAGCACAGCCTATAGGACCTTACCGAGAATGTAACATGGTCCAAAATGTAGCACTTGATAGATCACATAGAATAAATTTTATGGATACGTAGAACCGAAGGTAAATTTCACAATCAAGCAAATAAATGTCACAACTAGTGACTAGGTTTGTAAACTCTTTACAAATAACTAGCAAGAAAAAGTGATATGGTAATTTTAATTTTATGAGTATCTAAAAATTAAATATTTTAAATCTTATGATCAACTACATAAATTGTTGCCTCCAGCTTATAACCAACCACAAGGATTGGCAAAAAGACATCCCCATGGCCCACAAAAAGAACCTCTCTTCTTTGCATTAACTGAGGGGTAACATTATTGATGAATTCCTGATACATTAGATGATCAGATCAACGACAATGTGGGTGTGGGAAGCACGTTCATATTAAATTACTCCATGGACCACACAGAATAGCATGCATTGCATATCTGTAGGCCTCAGCGCAATTCGAAGGTTGAGTCTCCAGCCCCATGAAAGAAGAGTTCATGATTGTTTTTCCTATGCTAGCTTAAAACTTGAAACGAAGCACCGTTTTGTTGTAACCCTTTTAGAGGACTTTGCCATCTTGGTCTCTCTCTCTCTCTCTCTCTCTCTCTCTCTCTCTCTCTCTCTCTCTCTCTTCTCTCTCTCTGGTTTCTTCTCTCTCTCTCTCTGTCTCTCTGGTTTCTTCTCTCTCTCTTCCTCTCTCTCTCTGGTTTCTTCTCTCGCTTCCTCTCTCTCTCTGGTTTCTCTCTCTCTCTCTCTAATGGAATCATTATTTCAAAACCAATTAAGGTTAGAACCAAGCAATTCTTTCTCATCCACAAGGGAGCTCATCAGCTAAACAACTCAAAACATAGGGAACCCAAACTGTTCACAAATCACAATGAATATAATTTCTTTTGTTTGTTTTGAATAGTTATGTATGTAATAAGAAATTAATGTGATATTTCAAAAAAATCACAAGAATAATTTAAGTCATTCAAATTTGGAATATTTTTTACTTAAACTATTGAATTTTGAAAGAATATACAATAATGTTTAGAGTACTAATCTATATGCATGGACATACACCTCACACATGTTAATATGAAGGGAGTATTTAATTGAATTAAATCTTAATAAAAGACATGTCGGCATATCAAAACCATATTCTCTCCATCCAATAATCGGAATGCATAAATCATCTTCCTATAGCAGAATAGATGAATTATGACATTTGGAAAAATAATAGACCCTTGTAAAAATAAGAATTTGCATTTTATTTTTTAAGGCCATCAACTAGATCAGAACGTTCCTCAACAAACCGCGTTAAACCAAATAAATTTCATTGGGTCCAAGTGAAAGATTAACAACTTTAAGTATCCTAATCACCATGCATCAATCAGCATTAGCTTTCCTTAATCCATAACTGGGATATCCCACATAGGACCACCCTAACATTCTCAAATACAAAAGTACATCATGGGAAAGTACCACAATCAACATTTTCCATGGTATTAATGGTAAAGTCTAAAATTGAAAGCTAAGCCCATGCTCTAGTTCTTCATCAGCTTAAAAAGTAGACCTCAATTATGAGATATTAATTTCCTTACATGCCAGGTCTCAACCCTATTCAAAATTCATCAATTCCACAATGAAGCCTGGCCTGAGTTGTACCTGTAAACCCAAGCCTGTGTGAGAACTGAACTAATAGATTACCACTGTTAGGCCCAAACAGCAGATCAGAGAGCCAAAATGGTTCATGATGCACTGAGTCTGGGTTTGTTTTAGTTGGACCAGGGTCTTGAATAAGTTTTTCTATTGATACCGATCCGTTGACATTGGCAATCGATGTCTGTCAGATCGTAAAAAAATCCAAAACTCATCCAGTCTCAAATACCAAAAGTACACCTTTATCTTGAGGTTTTCCATGATGACCCAATGACATGTACATGTACATGAACTATTCTGCCCAAAATATAGATGGTAATGAGTTCTCAAAGAGAATACAATTAGTACATGTACATGAACTATTCTCCAATAACATCCCACGGATGTGAATGTGAATCCACGACACAGTTGGCGTCATATAGAAAAACTCAAAGACCCTTTGAAGAAGGGCCACGTAGTACTATCTATGATGTCTTATTTTGTCTTTTCATATCATAAAGGACGTAATGGATTAGGGTTGTTTCTCTTCTTTCCTTGCCTTTTCACATATTTAAGAGGGCTTACCTGATATTTTGATTGGGGATGTTTGCTGGTTTTGGAAGAATGAAACTGAGCTTCTCCTGATAACTGAAACCCAAGTGGGCTTGTATCATCTTCAATCGTTCTTCATGGTTCTTGTGCTTTTTCTTTCCTTTCTACATCAGTAATATGTGGTTGGTTCATCGAATACTCTGGATTTGGGTCTATAGCTTCACATATATCATGTGAAAATAAGATCATAATTTTTCTAAAGAGACCAGAGTCCAGACCCATTTCATGGCTACTCAATGAATATGGTTATTGTGAGTGAATGAGAAGAAGGAAGTACAGTTATTGGTGAACACGCACAAATATGACCGATCATTAAGCGTGCAAATCTTTTAATTTCCAAGGAATTGACAGCCAACAGTCCTCTTTCATTAAATACATACATAAATGCTCCTGTTTCCAAGGTTAAACAAGATCTCTCTCTCAACTATCAACGTCTAATGGTTTAACCAATCAAGAGTTTACATATTTTCAGCTAACCCATCCAGGGATCCAGTCAAGATGTCACAGAAGTGTTCTTCCGGGGAAGAGAAGATAGGATTGGCCCAACAGACTTTCCGGCCAACTTACAGATAATATCACTAATGCCTCTTATTTTTTAAAATATGGTTCAGTCAGACTCCCTCCTTCTCGAGATGGATTCTCCTTCTCTCATCAATGATGGTTCTTTCCTCCTACAAAAGCCTCATCTTATAGTTTAATTTACAGTTTAATTGGAATTTGGTCGTTTCAACTCAAGGGAGATGGCTTTATTGGTGAAGCTGGGTGATTCTTTATTCAACGGAGGGGGTCTGACTACTGAACCATATTTTCAAAAATAGAGGGTGTTAATGATATTATCATAAAAAAAAACGGATGGATGAGATTAAGCCATACTACAAGGGTGTGGCTAATATTTTCCTTATTATCTACATAATATAGTATATAGATGGATATACATAATTCAAAAGTAACAGTTTTCATTATTCAATTGCCATTTTGTCAAACAGATCCTAACAAACTTACTTCATATACCCAATAAAACCAAAACTAAAATCAAACACAAAGAACTCATAATAACTACTTATTTACACACACATCCTCCATCCAACTAGTCCTGCATGATCAACATTAATCACTTGAGTCATTGATCCTAGTTACCTCATGATGATGGTTAAAGCACAATGGGTCATATGTTATGTCGGCGCCGCTGGTGGGTGCGATGGTAAATCCAGCAGCCCCCATAGCCGGTTGCACTGATGAAGAAGATGGAGAACTGAATATGAATGGAGAATTGATTGGTCCCATATGAGATGAGGGCATAGACTGATTAGACTGCAGCTCATGCACTTGTCTCTTTAAGAACTTAACATAGCAAATGGCTTCATCTAACATGGTAGCAGTGTCCATCTTTATTCCCCCTGGAACCAATCTCTGAAGAATTCTTATCTTCTCACTTATCCTCTCTCTTCTATGGCGTGCAGCTACACTCTGGGGATCATTGCTAATGCGGACATTACGCCTTTTCGGCTTTTGAATTGTCGCCGGATCAATGTCCACAGGTTGCATTGCTGCAATCTTGTACATCATTTCTTTCATGGCTCCTAGCTCTTCTTCTGGCTCTTCTTGCTTTTGTTCTCTATGGCTTTCCAGTTGATTGTCACTGGGGAAATTAGCTGCAGGGCTGTGTACATGACTGGGGGATGGTACTATTTGATGTGTTTCTAGAGGATAATTAGGGTAAACCATGTCATAAGGAAGTTGATCTTGGAGAATTAGACCTTCCATGGTTAGGTCAAAACCACAGGTGTGGTTGCTTGTGTTGCTGTTGTGGCTGATATCCATGATACAAACAAGAAGGTTTGTGGGGGGTTTGTATAAAATTGGACAAGAAAAGAGGGAGGCTGCATAGTTGATGAGTTCTTCAAGAGGTCTGATAAATATATGTATATCATCTCTAGCTCTTTATATAGGAAGATGAGATGAAAGGGTTGGTGAGTAATGAGCTAGAGGAAGCCTCCTAATTTGCCCTATGTGTCTTAAAGAGGATTGATGAGACACAAGTGTTGTTTACCAGAGAAAGAGAAGAGTTTTGCTTATTTGTTTACTTATTTACTGAATTTGGATATAATGCACTAGAATGCATTCTCAAAATGCAGAATGTCTTCCCATCATAGAATGAGAATAAGCTACAGAGTAATCAAACATTTTCCGTTCTGAGCTCAGAATACATGATGGACAAAAGAGGCTGTTCCAAAATATGTGGCTCGTGTTCTCTTAACATGTTCTAGGATCCAACAATGAAAAATGGATATCAAATGCTGTTTTTTGTCATCTCAGAATGTGTTCTTAACCTAGAATCTTTTCAAAAATGCATACTATAACACAGCCTAAATTAACAAATATTTTCAAGAAAGGCGGATCGCCTATAAGGATGAACGGTTAAGATTTTCTTTTGTCACTCCAAATTTTATGATAGTGAATCAAGGTTCAAAAACTTCTTCAATTTACTTATTAGTGATCTCTCTCTCTCTCTCTCTCTCTCTCTCTCTCTCTCTGCCCGTGTCAACGGATTTAGAGATCTGCATAGACAGTAAACCTGAGAACCAAACCAGCTTCTCTTTCATCTCTACATTCTTCTTGCTATATAACATGTATAGGGTTTTATAAAATTAATTGCAACAATTTTTTTATTATTATTATTATTATTATTTTTTTTTTTGGGTAAGAGCTAATTGCAATGACTTGTTAAAGAGTTGGAGGATGAAGAGGTGGTAAGTTTTGACAACATATGCAAGTCAATGGTACAGGTACACATTCTAATTTCTGTTGAATGCATCAGTGGTGATGGTTATTTATTAACAAAGTTAATTTGTTATCGCGTTACTTTAGAAGCTACTGAAATTTTTATATAGCACAATGCCACAATACAGACTGCAACTGAGGTTGGGAACCCACAAAGGGATTTAAGAATAACTAATTAAAAATCTAAGATAAAAAAATTAAAAAAATTAAAAAAAGAAAAAGAAGAAAAAAAAAGGGAGGGGGAGGGGGGTGTGGCGACATTATGTCATTTCTTGGAATTAGAATCATGAAATTGAAACTACATTATACAACAGTAATGTGAATGTCATTTACTAGCAATGTTCTTCATTCATCAAAAAAAAAAAAAAAAAAAAAAAATTGTTCACGGATCTTTCTCCAAGAAAGTTTATTAAGAAAAAAAAAATACAACGACAGCATGGTTATTTCAAGAGACATTTGCATAAAGGATGCTCAATACATCACCATCACTAAGAATCAACATTCCCATTTTAGGAAATTAATCTACTTTCATATGATCAAGTCAGTACCGTGTAACGGGCATTGAAGAATCTTTGAAAAAGAAGAAGATGATGATCTAAGATTGCCATAAAATACTAGATTCGTGAGATCAAAATGCATTAAATGGAAAAAAGAAGTTCCAAAAGCTTTGTAGCACAGTTGAGATGTTTGCTCGGAAAAATAAAAAAAAGTTAATATAGCTCCGATTAATTTCAGCAAGGTTTAATTTCCTTAAAAAAATCCCATATAATTACAAGAACTGTCATATATGAGCATAAAGATACTATCATTATTTATAAAATTTTGATGTCCTATTTTCACAATAAATGAGAGATTTACTTAGTTAATTAGGCCATTGCATGCCTTGTTTTGGAGAACAATCAAGTCTCTTTTATTTATGATCTTGAGAACGAAATTTAAAATAAAGGAACCCACAAAAATGAATTTATTATTTTGGTACAACTGTCAATGATATCGTACAGAATAAAATAAGGAAGAACTTCCATGAGTACTGTCAGTTCTGATCTACACTCCACACTCATATCAGTTCAGACTGTCTGATAGTGGACTCATTATGGGGCATCTTGGGCCAAAAATTAGCTCACTTTTCTCTGAACAAAAGAGATGTAGCTGTTTTGGGCTGTCCAAGGAAGAAGGCCAGATGGGTTGGTCTTGTAAAATCATACAATTGGTCTGAGTTTTCATAACTGAGCGTCTTATACTTGGGTCCCACTGATTGAGCTTCAGGATTGATTAAGAAGGAGGAGTACGTACCAGTTACATAAGAAAAGAAAACAGACTGTTTTGGTTTTCAGATCAAGAATTTCCTTGTATGGTTAAGGAATCATGTATCTCTTCTTCCAAAGAAAACGGACCAATTTTTTTTTCAGATCAAGAATTACCTTTTGTGGTCCAGGAATCATGTATTTATCTTCTTCCATGCCACTAATATGTCACACGCATTAAATTTATATCCGCTTCATTGAGATCTCATAAATGTATGGAGCTATTCACATCTCAGTTTAAGTGTTTTGCTAGCCTCACAGAGCATCAGAAATCTTGTAAAATAGGAGGGATAAAAAAACAAATAAAAATTTACCCAGACATATATGATTAAATTCAGAGTTTCTGACTTTCTGTTAACTATCCAACTGGGGTTATTTTCCGTTTCCATTTCTCATGTTATTTTCAATACTTTTTTCACTTTTTGTTTATTTATTTGTTTGAAATTGAAATTTGACCAATGAGATGGATGTATACGAATCTATTTTGATATTAAATTTAAGGATCAATGAGATTAGATGCATATGGGTTTGTTTCACCTGGAAGAACTCATAGTTAGTAACAGATTTACATCACCAACTCTAGTGTGGGGGAAATTTTTATTGGCATACTATTGGAATGTATAGACTTTTCATTATTGGAAACAGCTTCTTCGTGTTGTAGGGATAAGACTGCGTATATTTTGCCCCTCTCCAGACCTTGTAGTAGCGGGGTCTCGTGCCTTGAGATGCCCTTTGGGGAGGGGAGAATGTTTAATGTGATAAAAGATAGTGAGGCCCAAAAACCTGGATGGTGCTCATGCACCATGAATCGATCTACAATCCCCTTGATCTTCCTTATGTAGTTGGAAAGTATGGAGAGCTAAATCTCGTTCTAATGCTAACAAACCTTCAAATCCACAAGGTAAAACCAACTCTTGAATTTACAAGGAAAAAGAGAAAATGGAATGATTCTTACCGATTTCAAGTTGTTTCCTAAGAGTCCCAACATGTCCTCCATAGAGGGAGGGCTGATTACATGAAAGAATATATATATATATATATGGGCAAAGGAAAGGTATGCTAAATTTTAAAATTAAGTAAAACTCCGTACAAAACTTGAAAGACCCGTAATACCGTTTAATTGTGCGTATTTGGCCTCTGAATCTAATATTGGTTGCCATTTCGGCTCTGTGACTGTTCGTAAAGTTACGGTAAATCAGTGTTTGCACATGCAGAGATACCCTCTACACATCACCCCTCTTCAGCCAACTTCCTTTTTTCATTTTTTTTCCCAAATCACAAGAGATTTTACATAACGAGGGAAAAAAAAAAGGAGAGAGGAAGAGAGAATGAAAAGGGCTTGGAAGGGCAGACTTTCAACTTTCCAATTAGGAATAAGAGAGGTAAAAGTTAAGTTTCTCTTGCTGGGTCCTGAAATAGCTTTTAGAATAACTCTTCAGTACTCCACAGTCCTCAGTCCTCACACCAAGATAATTGGACATTGACACAATGACCGAGAAGCTATATTTGGCTTTAAAGAGCTCCCAAGGTTAAAGTCCAACCCAAATTTATTTCAACCAAGGATGTACGGATATTCTTCTAACGACTACTTCCTATTATTGGCCAGTTCAAATGCATCTTGCCCAGATTTTATTTGAAATCAAACTTTCACATAGAAATAAATAATGGTATGCTTTGTATGTTTTGGTTTCATCTGAATGTAACAAGGGTTGTTACAACATATAGTTGTAATCAATTCTCTTTAATGTACACTCATCGAGGTATCACGAAAACTTCGATATACAAGGAGCAATTTTGATATTTCATTTGGATGACACAAATCTAACGGTGAAAAAAAGGCAGTTACAACATGTTGTATTGTAACCCCTTGTTACAAGTAGAAAAGTAATTAAAAGTTGGAGAAACAATGCAATCTCTTATTTTGTGAGTTTTCTTTTATTTGGGTAATGTTGTTTGTAGATTGTAGAACATACGGATAGTAAACTAACAATAGGGGTTGATTTGATTTTACAAGTGGAAGGCTTTAAGAGTACACAAGGAATAGTTCAAGTACATTGCCATTTTAAAGGGTTTTTTTTTACTTAAATTTTGCAGCTTCACTACTGGAACATGTTCATTTTGGTTAAGTTGGAGATTCCAAGAGAGAATGGTCCAGTCTAGTCATATTCACATTTATGTGCTTCATAAGGTTGGGAGTTTTGGGAATTATGATATGAGAAAAGTGGATGACTATCATGAAGAAATCAGAGATAGTAGATCTTAGTTGTAATAGATTTAAAAGGGAAAGCTAAGTGCATGTGAAGGAAAGAATTGCTAAAATAGAAAAGGGAGAGGCAGGAAGAGAGACAACGCATATATTACCTAACACACTATTGATAGAGAAAGAAAGGAAGGAAGCGTCTGTGACTAAAAAAGCCCACAGACCAAAACAACTAATTTTACATCGTAATTAAGTTGCTTTAACTTTGCATCTAAACGTCAGGAGTTGAGATAAAAGACATAAGTTTCATTCAATTCTGATAGAGAGAGAGAGAGAGAGAGAGAGAGAGAGAGAGAGGATGGGCTTTGGTGTTAAGGTTACTCCATTGTGATCTAGTGGTCACGGATTTGAATATGGAAACAGGTTATCTACAAAACGGGGGTAAGGCTGCGTACAATAGTCCGGCTATCCCCAAACCCTGCAATGGCAAGAATCTCATGCACTGATTAGACCCAAAGCTTACCCAATATAAGTTTCACTGTGCATATGCCTAGCTTACCCAATATGCTCTAGGATTTAATGGAACTAGATGCAATAGATAAATAAATAAATACACCTTAAATAATATTTTTGTAAGAAGTAAGAAATTATTAGTTCATCAAGACTTTTTTGTGGGTGTGTGTAGTGGTTCTCATCAAGACTTAAAAGATTGCATAGGAAGCTATTGATCTCGTGTAAAACAAAACAAGGACTTTTAACAGTGAAGAGAGCTAGCTAGCATCTTCTTAAGAGTGCTTCAGAAGTCTACATGCAGTTAAAACTAGCTTTTGAACATATAACGGGTTCATAATTTCATACTCTATATTCCTACAACTCTATGATGGGATACCTACATAATTAATAATTATGACCCAACTGTAACACATGAAGAAGATTGCTAAATTATTTTTTTTTGTTTGAAAATGGTTTGTTAGATTGAGTTGTATGACAAAGAGATTTAAGGACTTGTAACTTCTGTTTTGGTCATAATCTGAAGCTAAAAAATATGATTGATTGGCTTCTGTTAAATGATAAATCAAAACTTACTACTATGTCATACTATAGCATCAAAAGTCCACTCCAGTGCAAAATGAGATTATTGATAGTTTACCAAGGAAAATCAGGAGGATTCAGATATTTTGATGATGAGTTGATCATTTATTTTAGGAAAATTTGTTCTTACCCAGATTTTTGGTAGGCCTTGCATTTGAGACAATGCCATCTTTTCTGTTAATGTGCTTCTCTGTATTATTATTATTTTTTTTTTTTTTTTTTTTTTTTGGTGCTAGTAATTCTACTGCAAGTAAAAGATTAAATAAATCAAAAAATGCGCTTACCATTTCCTCCCTAATAGATCTGGATAACCTTGACAGTCTTCAACATCAGTGTCACCTTGATGAAGAACCTTCTCCAGGAGCAATCCTTTATATCGAACGTATAAGGAAGAAACCTGAAAATTGTAAGGTAAAAATATCTTAAAAGCCCACCAATAAAAGAAGGGTTTTTTTTTTTATTGTAACAGACTTGATTACAACTAAGTGTTGTAATAAGGTCTTTTCACAATCAGATTTGCATCAGTTCCCAAATGAAATACCAAAACTGTCTCTCGTATATTAAGGATTTTACGATAATCCAATAAATTTGCATTATTTAGAAATAATTTAGAAATAATTTATTGATTTCCTTTCCTGCCTTCCAAAGCTTCTGAACAAACAGCAGCAAACCTCAAACATTCAGCTTCATTCGTGGATAAGTAAAGTGGCTCACAGACTACTAGGGCTTCAAGGAGGCTGATTCTGTCTTTCTCAGCTTCAATGAATAAAAAAGATGTTACCGGGTATAGGGTCAATGAATAGGATATTCAGAACGATATTACTTCTTAGAATTGTTCTCTTTTTTTTTATCAGGTACCCTTTCTTTTCCTACCTTCTCACCAATTTTTTTTTCTTGGATGGACGGACCTCTACAACACTAGGCCCCAGGGTACTCTTTCCCCCTCCCGCTATATGTATAAATAAGGAACTTTTGAAGGATAGGCAAATTCAGTAATAGCAATTTATCCGTGATGGTTACAGTGAGTGGCTGTTTGATCAGGTTTGATGATGAGAGGGAGCATTAAATAATTCGATTCCTTTGCAAAATCAGATATGCTGTTTCATCTTAATCAAAACCCAGTTTCCTCAAGTCTACATTTGTTTTGGACTAAAATTTTACGGAGAAAATGTTTGTTTACGGAAAGTAAAAGAAAGACAACTTCATTTTCACTCCGTCCTTAAGGGATCAGTATATTTTACCTTTCGAAAATAAACATTAGAAAATTTTTTAACATGTAATATTTAAACGAAAATTTTATGTCAAAACAGACGGAGTCCAAATATATATTTTACAAATCCTGAGTGACTGCAAATCCAACCGGAGGTGCCAGACAACAAATGCAAATCATGATGAAACAAATAAAAACCGAGTAGGCACAACCTGCAAAACAATCCATGTTTGATCGCATTATTCTAACGGATGCACTTGAGATAACCCCACACCAATTGACACATGTTAGACACATAAACTGCACCTCGGTGACCAGAGATTTTGATTCATGAAATTAGGCCGATTAAGCCAAACCATACAGGATGTCGTTTGCTAGGGATCTCATTCATCACTGCCAACTTGGTACTGACAATCACCTCACCAGATCATCCGATCCTAGGTCGATTGGCTCTGCTTCTGTAAACAACCTTATCTATATCTGGAAAAACATATCACCAATGGGGCCGATCAGAATAAAGCAATCAATTCAAGCAAAAAAATAATCTATGATTTCAAGGTTTGGAAGAAACAGAGATTTTCTCAGAACTCAGCTAGTATTTATGTTCCGTACTCAGTTGTTTTGTAAAAGAATCAAAAAAAAAGAAGAAAGAAGTGAGTGGCGTGTGTACCTCTTAAAAACACATTCTACACTTTGTGAGGCAAACTCTTCGGAGTGTGATACAGTAAGACACTATCTGCTTTTGGAGAAGCAAAACCAACAAACTGAGCCAACACAATCTGGAATTACCTCGACCAGCAATGTGCTCCTAAAAGATATTTTTCTAGATCAAAGCATTGGTATACCGACCCAGATCACAATAAAGCACGATGAAATCAACATGCATCAATCAATACTAAGCATAAGATATCTTATTTTGTCTTGAGAAACCAAGAAATAAAAATAGCAGAAAAAAACCCAAACCTGTGGAAGGAGAAACCAATTCATAAACCTCATTCCAAGAGTTCACACGAGTTTGATTCCTCAACTACACGGCTAGGATCAGAGAAAGATTGAGAAAGCAACCTAAACCTACTATACTTTGATTCAAAAGGCAAACAGCCCTCTAACCAAATGCTAACAAGTAAATGCAGCAATAGAATTAACAAGTGCAACCCATGATAGAAAAGCCTGGTAAAGACACCCAACACAGAAATCCAAGAGCAATGAGCTTAAAGACCCTACTGATCACTTCTCATCAGTAAGAAAACTATTCACAGATGAACCAGCAGGCACCAATACAGAGATAATACTTCCAAGCCTCTGCAGTTCACTCCAGTTTCATAGTCAGACAAATCCTAACTAGACTCGGAAGGACCAGTACGCGCTGATATGAAGACACTTGCAAATCGCAATCTGAGCAGTTCATATTCAAGTGAAAAAAAAAAAAAAACCAACGACAAAACCAAGTAAAGCTCTAGGACATTGTATGAAAGAGCTCAAGAGAAGATGGATGGAATTGAAAAAGCAGGATAAGTGAAACTATCATTGTGCCACAACAAAGTATCTCAATCCTAGGACAAAAAGTCAGTATGGAAAAACCCAACCACACCCCTATAAACAGCAATAGAAAGCTCTAGGGGACACAAACAAAATCCCATTTGAAATAATGGCTTGAGCAGGATACAAAAGCTTACCTAAAGTCCCCAATGTCACAAAATCAGGTCAGTTGTGTTCATGAACGTTAACCAAAGACTTTCCCCAATGGAAAGGGACTACCTTTTAGTTCCATGTATCTACAAGATAAAATAATGTGGCTTCCAATAGTGTTGAATGGCAAAACAGGATCCACGTAGCTAACCCAAGTTTATTGGGATAAGGCTTAGTTGAGTTGAGTTTTCACAAGATAAATAATGTGGCAGAATGATCTTTAAAGAACCATTACATAAAAAGTTGTAGTGCAGCATAGGAATACACAGCCATACTGATCACTCTCACAAAGCAGTGTCAACCCAAAAAGGAGGGAAAAAAGAACCATAATTCATTGAACTAGCAATCAAGAAGTTCTGGACATGAAATCTGAACTTAAGCATTGACTAAAACAAGATCCCCAAATCACAGGACGAAATGGCATTCTCCGGAAAAGATGAGCCCCTGATAACTCATTGAACAATAAGGAGGAGCAGCACATAATATCTACATGCAAAAAATGAGGAGCTACCCACATCAGAGAGTACATATATAAAATAGGGAAATACACAAAATCATACCTCTACATTCAAGGAGGCAAAACAAGAAAAAGCCGATGATTTGACATATTATCATGTTCGATACAATGAACAAAAAAAAAAAAGTTTTCCAGCATGGTCTAACTCTTTGAATACTTCTCCACATATAAGTTTCCAGCATGGTCTAACTCTTCGAATACTTTTCCACATATGCCTGCAGATAGGAAAGAAAAAAAAAAACAACACTTAGAAGCAAGACCAAAATTATTCATTAGGATCAATGGCAATTTTTATCATATTTACATACATTGAGAATTGGCACTGACCTGTACAAGTTTTGTAAGCTTGGGTTTAGAATATGACAGATAATGATCAATTTTCTCCTGTGTGTGAGGGACATCAGCACCTTGAATCGCACCAGTCACTTTATCAACTACTTTCTTTACTACTGTCTTGTGAGCCTCCTTGCTCATTTGTCCTCCTTTCCATGTGGGCTTTAGAATCTCCTTAACAAACTCCACCAGTGCAAATTTAAACATGCGCAGAGCCTTGGCATCCTTGCTCCTTTTGCATTCTTCATCAACCCGACCATCAGCATCCATGTCCTCCGAATGACCATTTTCTTCCTTATTTATCTGATCAGTTTTATCATTCTTTATCACATCTTCACATGCTGCAACTGGCTCCAGCAGCTTCGACTCATGAGACCCATGCTGAAGTGTTTGCTCTGAAAAATTATTCGCTAGAAATGATGGAACAGAACTTCTTAAAGGCATTTGTTCAGCAACTTTATTCCATTCAACAGGACCTGATGAAAACCCTGGGGGTTGGTCACTGGTGTCAGGCCTGCTTGATTCAGTGCTAACCATAGGATCATATGGCTTTTGAGACCAGGTGATTTGACTAGGATCACTGGATGGTAAAGTAACTGTAGAGCTCGTTGCTGCAGGCGTTGTCTGGGAAGGGACCAAGCCAATAGAATTAGGGGGGTTTAAAGCAGCATATAATTGTGGAAGTTGCTGCCCATTTTTAAATATCTGAGCCAATGAAGCTGAAAGGGAAGTCATTTGAGCGACCTGCTCACTGGTTATTACATTATGAGCAAGTGAAGTTACAGAAGTTGCTTTAGATGTTTTGGCATCCTCCGTTTCTGATTTAGTAGTAGACCCACACTTATGAAAAAGTGTCTGACCTTGTAGATTTGAAGGTGGTTCAGAGATTGTTGTTTGTGTTTCCCTGCTAAGGTTCATAATTTGTCCACTTGGAGTATGAGGAGGGAGTATTTGTTCACTCTTCCCAATAATGTTTAAGGTTGAACACCCTCCACTCTGGACGTCACGATTGAAGCTTTGCCCAGGCATGGGAAACATAGGCAGATTACTGCTGCCTCTGCAGGGAAATGCAACAGCAGCATCCCCTCTCAAACTAGGATGTTTCTGTTGGGGTAAAACTTCTTGAGTTGTGTTCTGTTCACAGGTGGGTAAAGAGATTCCATTTGGAGTTCGAGATTGTGAATCTTGAGGAATCTGTTTGTGCTCTACTTTATTAATGTAGAAAGGATATTGCTCTGTGACAGGTGCTGCAGCAGAAGTATCAGCAACATCAAGTGGTTTGTTACCACCTATCGATTCAGGAATGCTCATGCTTACAACATTATTTTCACTCGGATGTGGAGTTTTACACATGTCTTGGGCAGCTGCTTTGTCACTCCATGTTGGACCTCCCCATGGTCTGTTCTCATTATCAGAACTATGGCCACACTGATCATCTTTAGGCCTCTTAGTAGCCACTGGTCGATCCCCCCTTTCAGTCCTATAATGAGGAGACTCGGCAACAGACCCAGCTGCTGTGTCATTCCATTTTGGACCTCCCCATGAATCAGGTTCATTGCCCAAACTATGGACCCACTTATCATCTTTCGCAACATCAGAGCCAGATGCTGCATCACTCAATTTTGGATCTCTCCATGCATTGGGTTTAATGTCTGAATTATGGCCCCACCTGTGATCCATGGCAACACCAGAGCCAGTTTCCATATCACTCCATTTGGGACCATCCCACGAATTGCCTTTATTATCCAAATTGCTCCCCTGTCTATCATCTTTTGCAACATCTTGGGCCACTACGGTATTACTCCAGTTTGGACCTCCCCATGAATTATGTTCATTATTCAAACTATGGCCCCACTTATCACCCTGAGACCTGTACTCAGGACTGCAACGTCGTGGACCATCATGAGAGAACCTGCAATGTGCCCCATTGCGGCAATTTCCAGTGGCAAAATACTTGCATGGAATACTATTATTTCTAAAGGGTTCACGTCCGCTATCGTACCCATGTGACTCCCTTCTGTCATGGGCCCTGTCTCTTGTCACATCTTTTCCAGACCATCCCCCATGTTTATCACCTACGACGTCATGGTGGGCATATTTACATGACGATCCCCTGTAACACTTTCCTTTCAGAAAAGCAGTACAGTGATTGGATCTATTCCTTGGAGGCTCATGCTTCTCCCTGTCTCCATACCCATGTGAAATCATATCCAGGGAATAATCTATAAGTTCTTCATTGTTGGAATGCCTCGAAAATGAACCTCTCTCATTCCTGCTTCCCCAACTACCGGCTAGACCATTTTCTGAACTCCCACTATCCTCACGCCTTACTCTCAATCTTTCCACTTGGCCACGTTCTGGGTGGCTATTATCATCATCTCCCAAGTTTTCAGCTCGATCATGTTCTGAATGCTTCCGAACCTCATAATCATGGTTGTCCTGATGGAGAAACCTGCACTGACTACCTCTCCTACACCTTCCTGCAGCAAAATCGTTGCATGTTGGAGCTGATACTCCTGATCCACTTCTATTTCTGTCTCTCCAGTGGTCTGATCCCCGCTTAAAGTCATGAAGTGGGCTCCTACTCCTGCTCCTGCTCATTACACCAGAAGACAACTCATTACACCAGAAGACAACACAAGCCAATTTAAATAATCACAACAAAAAATCATGGTCTTTCCTACTTTCCAAAATTAGTATTTTCTTTCAAAATAAATAAAAAGGGGGGAAGTGGAAGAAAGAAAAAACATAACATTCATAAAGATGGAGACATGTTTTGGTTCAACCAACAGTACACACACCTGAGTGACCTCCAACTACTCTTTGGGGAGTGTGACTGATTTTTATTTCTCCAAACATCAAGACCAGGAGACATGCTAGAACTGTAACTTTGATCTCCGTCCCATCCTGCCATGCCTTGTGAAATCTCATTAATGTCTCTGTTCAGGCCGTCATCTGGATCTGCACCTCTTTTTGGAGGCAATTGCTCCCAAGATTTGTTTGAATCCATGTTAGACCACCTTGGATCTTGACAACCAGCAACCTTCGGAGAATTCCATCCTGAACTGGATTCTTTATTATGAATGGACTCACCTGCTTTATCAGGCCAAATAGTGTCTTCTCTGCTTTCACTAGGGACATCAGTTTCTACTTTCATATCCCACTTAGAAGTGCGTTTCTTGACACTTCCACTCATTGTGTTCCCCAATAAAGTTGCAATGTCCAGAATACTTGCTTTGTTATTTCTTAATATCAACCTTCTCTCCACTGAGATTCAGCACAACCTGTGAGATAAGAAGGGAAAAAAATACAGATGAACCACAATCACGTAATAAATTCTGTTTTCTTCTTTTCTACTTTCCTCGTATTTTCTTCTTTTCACTAAGGTGGATTGTACATCTTCATAAAATGCATGTGTTGTGTGTGCATAAGCAAGCATGCATATACAATCAAGTGTCCACATTTTCTGTGTATGTAGAGTCAAAAACAGTTAAATTTAAGTCCCCGAAACCCTATACATAACTCTCAATATACAAAGAAAATTATCAGCATTGAGATTGTATAGTGACACAATAACGGAGAAGCGCGAGCTATAAAGAAAACCCTATAAAAATTTTCCATAGTCCTGACCTAAAAGATAACCTATGCAAAAAATCAGCACAATCAAATACATTTTAGGCATTTGATGTACCCTATGCTTGAGAAGTTCTTCCCCCAGCCCCTTTGGCACATTAAAATCTTGAATTGGACCTATTCAGAGGTTGGCCCAGATCTTCAAACACACAAACAAATGATGAGTTATGAGTTTCCAAAGCTCAAGACAACTCTACCATTCCGGTGGCCCTAGACACTAGATACTGCTAATAAATGAAAAGATTGGAATCAAGCCTAGGAAAAAAATTGATGAGATCACATGAGAAAATTTTTGGGACAGCAGAGATTCTGAAATAAGGATTGCAGATACTAAAATAGAATTGTCACAAAAAATAATGCCAAACTCACCAGTATAATCATTTCTTCTTCACTTAGAAAATTGAGAATGCTAAAGATACCCTCCTCCTCAGACATCTATCAAGCAAAAAATAAGAATAGAACCCCATAAAAATCAAAAAACAGCAATTAATAAATCACTTCCCCCAATGTTGTGAAGTAAGTCAAAAGGGACTCATTTGGATGGTGAGTCATTGGGAAGATCAACATCTAGTTGCATGGTCCAGGTTTTGGTTTTTTCTGTAACACAATCCAACAGATTTCAAACTTCATCCAAACAATGAAGCCAGAATTCATGTGTGGCTTCCAAACAGTATAGTTTTAATATATATAAAGTTTCTAACAAAGACACTGGCTATGTGTGATCCAACTTTACCTAATTATAGTGGATTTATTCACAGAGAAAATCAAATCCATTGATAATCTATATTAACCTTCTAACTTCAAATGATGTTAAGATCCAATTCACATTTCAAGGGAACTACTACTAACAAACTACTTTCTTTTTGTTTTGTTCGTGGAGAAACAATTTCAGACCAGGCCTATGGATCGATCTTTTTGGATCTACAGGCCAGCCGGCAAGTTATGTAACTTGCAGTCCAATTGACTAGATTTTAATCAAGTGACTTCAGACCTATTCTAGAAGATATTGTCGGCAATAGCCTTTTGATGGTGAGTCTCAGGGTACGTGACATACATTGACACCTAGTTTCATGGGTCCACATTTTGGTTTTTCAGTAACACAATCACATATCATGAGATATAACATCCAACAGATTTCAGATTTATCCAATCAATGAAACCAGAATTCGTGTGTGGCTTCCAAACAATAGAGTTATAATACATAAAGTTTTTAACATAGAAACTCTGGCTATGTGTGATCCAACTGTACCTAATCAAACTGGACATATTCACAGTGAAAATCAAAAACCTTGGATCATCCATATAGCCTTCTCCCTTCAAACGATATTACGATCCAATTCACATTACGAGGGAGCATGCTCGAAATTTGATCACATTTTTAGCTCAATGTACTCAACAGGGCTTTAAGCATCAGGATCCATTCCAATTGGCCAGGCAGGCAGAATTGAGTCAGGCCCAGGCTGTGTCCAATTCTCCTGATACTCCCTATTTCTGCTTCATTTTCTTCAAACTCAACAAGTTTGAGCCCAGACAAGCCTAGTCAACTTTGTATCAGTATTCCAATTCTAGTACCAATCCTAACTTGTGAATTGTTGGTATTCACTCATCATGCTTGCAATTCTGAGTATCAAAAAGTAAACAGGAATAGCCCACAAAATCCGAACCATCACAAAGAACAGAGATAGGTTAAAGTAAATGACAGGTAATATGATCCCTTCAATTGATTTACATAGCAGATCTTTCATGCATTTTGATGCAACCTAGGGTTTTAAAACCCTAATTAGATCAGTTAGGGCCCACCCTAAATTTCCAAACAAAACAGAGCTCTCATTCCAACTAAAAAAGAGTAGCAGAATCATAATTTATTGGAACAGAGAGGACACCTTAGGAATGAAGCCACAATAGCAACTCACACCAATAGTAGGGAACTGAAAATTATTAAAGGCCAAATTGGAGGACTCACGTATAATGTCTACTGTAATTTCAGGTAAATTCTTCAAAGATTTCAGAATCATAAGGAACAGCCTCACCCAAGTCGTTGTAGAAAACTCCACAAAAGTGCAAAGCAAATGAAATTAAAAGGAAAGGTCCACCAGTCCCAGCACTCTTAATTTCATTAACTTGCAAGATCAAATATGATTCAGAGATCAAGATGATCTGCCGAAATTGGTCTAGCAGTTGCCAGAACCAAATCTGACCTTCACTTGAGATCTCCCAAGAACAGTCTCTGGCACCCAATTTTTGCGGACAGAATTGGCCTCAAGTACATTACTATACAGAATTTCGGAGAGGGGAGATGGGATTCAAAACAACCTAAGCACCACCTCCACTATTAGTAGTTGAACACCCCATGACTGGCAAGAAGATATGCAAAACAAAACAAGAACAGAATTGAAGGTTGCCCATCAAACGCAATGGAGAAGACACATTCTTCACCATAAACCAAAACCGATGGCACTCTATCACACATTCTGTGTCTAAATTGATTGCTCATTTACAATATTTATAGAACAAATTCTAATGAAGACAATAAAAACTACATATTTACCCAAATCTTCGAGAAACCAAAATAGAAAGTCAACTGACACCTAATCCCATATAGGACTCAAAACTTATACTTGGGCTTATAAAATTGGTCCATCACAACAAAGACCCCAAAAATACTTAGCCCACAATTTATAACCCATTGAGGATTTGAATTTAGACCAGATCAAGCCGAATTAACCAGATCTTTAGCCTCTGCCTGCATCATATTTCCTCCTTGTTATCACATGCACCATTATAAAAATCTAATCTTGCTGCAATGGCACAACCTGCCCATGCATGTGTATCATCAGATGGGATTTTTTTTTTAATGTGTATATGAGGGGCTCAATTGCAAAAAAGGGACCTACATGGTGGCCATGCACCTCTACTTGTTGCAAATTGAGCCCCAGAGCACTCCATCATATGACAGAACAGGAGTCTTCTTTTTGGCCATTTAACATTAAAAAATCAATATTGTGATATAGCTGAACTTACAAGGGGAAAGATTTTATGTAGTAAGCCACATAGTTGAGGCCTGAGAGTCGGGGAAAAAAAAAGTGATACGTGATCAATCTAAGGATTATCCTGCATCATCCATCCACAATGCTGAAATAATAAGATATACTAGCAAACAATCAATACCTAAGCCCGTTTTTGCGGGGATATGAGAGCTGGAATACCACCCTTAAGAAAAACAGAGATAACATTATTGTGAATTAGATACTTTACAAATGAAACAACCTCTCCCAGAGAGTGAAAATACATAAAAAGTACAAGAAGTAGAAATTATATATCGACTTTAACAAAAAAGAAAGAAATGAAATTTGCTCCACACTTCAGTTCAGCTCCTTAAGCTCTTCTAAGTGTTGCATCTAAGTGTCAAGAGCATGGGCCATAAGTCCATTAGCCCACCATCATGAGAAAGGGTATAGATGATCATGATCTAAGGTTCACCTCTTACACTCCTATGAAGCATGGATCAAAGTAAAGAAGTACCATCTTTGAAAAACTCCCTCAATTTGATCATAATATGAAGATATCACATTATCCTAGAGGGATGTCCATTGTCCGGTAAGTACCTAATCCAATACAATACTACCGAACATTTTAGAGCAAGTCGGAAGCAGTTGGCCACCTCCTCTTTTACATACGACACACCTTAGCTAGATAGGAACCTGCTTGAATGCCTAACCGTCGCTTAGGTGGGAGTAAGGGTATCAATTCTGAACTGGAACAAAGTAACCAAACTGAAACCGAGTAACCAAACTGAAGCCGGATGGCATAAACCGAACCAAAATTAATCGGTTTGTTTTGGTTTTACACATAATCATTTCATTAGCAGTTTAGAACTGTTAAACCATCAGTTAACCTATAAAAAAACAATTAAATAAAAATAAATAAAATCGGTTAACTAACTAACTACATGTATTATATCTTATATGTAGTATACAATTTTAATATGCTATGCCTGGACATAATGTCGTGTCCATGTTTTATGATATTTTTAGTTTATTATTTAACTTTTTAGAGTTTAGTTGTTGAACTAATATGATCTTAGAATATTTGCTCCTTCCCCATAAACTGGTAAGAAAATATTTGCTCCTTCCCCATAAACAGGTAAGAAACTATTTACGAACCGATAAACTGGTTGTTAATCGGTTCGGTTTGGTTTGGAAAATAAATAATCGGTTCGGTTTGGTTTGGAAAATAAATAATCAGTTCGGTTAGAGTTTCGAGTAATAATAACCTCAGACCAAACCGAGCCGAGCCAAGCCAATAAACTGTTTATGAACCAATTTACATCCTTCGACGGAGGCAAGACGAGGGTTTATTTTAGGGGAATTGGTGGTTAATATTTTGAATGTAGGCATTTACTTGTTACAGTAAAGAAGGGACTAACCTGTAAATGAATCAACATTCAAGGACAGAATAGTATATCAGATATCATTGCATTTCAATGTGTATGAAAGAGTTAAAGCCTTCCATTGTCGATATTTGGGAGTTGGTACGAGAAGCAATGACATTGTCTTGCAACGGTGAGGCCTTGGCATTGACTTGCAGCGGTGAGGCTCCGGCATCGACTTGTAATGGTGAGGTTCCGGCATCCACAAAAGTAGCTCTGCCTCCTCCTCATTTTTCTTCCTCCATCTCCTCCGCCTCCTCTCTGCTTCTTCTTCTTCTTTCTCCACCCCTCTGCCCCCTCTTCCTTCTTCTTCTTCTTCTTCTTCTTCTTCTTCCTCTTCCTCCACCACCTATTCCCTGTTTTTCTTCATTCTCCTTTGCTGCTGCTTTGGTGGTGGTGGTGGCAATAGTGGGTGCAAGCACTGCTGCCTACTTTCCACATTCCCCCTATTTATCCTGTTTTCCTCCCCCTCCCCCAATTTCTACACCTCTTTCCTCCTCTCCCTCCATTTCTACATTTTTTCCATGTTTCCTTCCATCTGGGTGCCTTGCCAGCTTGGCGTTGGGTCACCTAGAGACTTGAAAAACAGATTCCCGCCCCGGCATGCTTAGGCAATGGTTAGGGACACACCTTAACTATATATACAACCATCTCCACCACTGCCTCATGGCTACTACTTAACAGGTATCTTTTCCTCAACTCCCAATCAGTACATATCAGGAAGGCATACTAAGTGACGCACTGACACGAGTTTCCCCTGTTACTTCAAGTAACAATAAAGTCACACCTTTAAGAAAATCATTATAAATAGTTGACAAGACAGCCATTATTATCCAGAGTAAAACTACTGCATCGATGGGTTAAACAAATTCAATTGTTGGCAAGAAATGTTCTCCTAGGTTAACCAGTTCAATGCTAAAATCCAGCCAAATTCATTGGCACCGGTCTACTATTCATAAAGGTCCAAACTAAGAGAGCAAACTCCTTAACTCCTTGTCTCCAGATAAAGACCAACCCACCAAATCCGTCTCTCCACTTCAAGGTAACAGCATGCGAACTTTCCCGCCAACTTTTCTATCTCGTATGCTTAGAAAGTTGGGAAGCCTGAAGGAATGCCATGGAAGACCTGAAACCCCATATAACTTGGCCACACAAAAGATCAGTCTGCCAAACGTATCTCTTATCCATTTCATGGCCACAGCTTGGGAACTCACTCTCCATATTTTCTCTGCTGTGTTCTATAGATTCCAAGACACATTATTGGGAGAACAAATGCTTTGAATTAATGTTACTTTTTCTCCTTTTGAAACAAAATTTTCCTTCCAACACTTGCATTCTAATCACCAAACAGGTTATCTCCTTAATATCAATGCCTTATATTGTCCAAAAAAAAAATCTAGTAAATTCATTTTTTATGTCTTGGAAGTAGATCAAGGAAGTCCTTGACGCTGAGAAGAACAGCTAAAACCACCACGGGTACATCCGACCATGATGCAACATTCTGCTTACAATAAAGGGCAATAAAGATATACTTGAACCATGTTTCAAGAATAGGGGCAATAAAGATATTCTCAAACCATGTTTCAAGAATAGCACCCTAAACCTTGGAAGAAGGTTCTCCCCCATTACCCATATCCTCTGTGCAATAGAAACACTGCACATTGTTACCAGACTTGTAACATGTTTAGTCTTTTCTCTCGAATACATTAGATGTTCTCAACATTAATGACAAAACTGATCACAAATTTTGTGTAGTCAACATTGTTCAATCTCCAGTAAAGATTACAAAACCATCAAAGCCTTTTCCCTATGGAAGCAAGGCCCCTGCTCACAAGCAAGAAAACTGCTGATAAAAGACCTTTTAGAAAGGACTAGATAATTTCCAATAGACAATTTTGGTTCATATAAATCTATTTTAGACTTTCTTCTTAGGTCCCCAACATATGACGCAAGGTCCTTGTGGCTCTTATGACACCTTCAGAAATATCATCTCATCGCATGGACTGATGCCACTGGTCCAAAAATAATCCAATCGTAACCTTGAATATTCAATGATGCTTCTGTGATTAGAAATATAGCCGTTGCTATAAAAAGTGTATCAGCTACTTTGGAGGGACCGCTAAACCCCCTAGACAAGCAACTCGAGGAAAGTACTGCAACAAAGTATATTTCATATTAGCCATTTGAGCCATTATACTCGTATACACTGAACTAAAAGATAGAAGGAACTATCCATCAGATTCAAAAAATGTTGAGAGATGGAGCCCCTGCCTATCTAGGCATCATCTATATTTGTCTTTATGTTTCTTTAAAGCATATTGCAACTGACTAGGTCGAATTATTTTAGCCTTTTTCTCTAATAAGATACCTTGTTCATCAAGGGAGAATCTAGGCAAGAACCTATTGACAGACTCAGAAAAGATTAAGAGCTTATTTATAGAAATGTCATAACTTAGAGACAAATAATTAGTGGAAACTAGCATGAATGCAATCATGCAAAAACATTGCTTAAAAGAAGGAACAACTCAAGTACCATTCAGAAACATCTGTCCCAATCTAATGAAAAGCCAACTTTCATACTAAAAACAGAAGTAGATTCAATTACTCAAAGGGAAAGACTGCATATTTATCACATTCTAATGAGTACCGACAACTGAATAGAGAAACATTGTGGGAACCAAAACCCCAATCCCTATGAGACACAACATTGGGAAGGTTTGAAGCATCAAATTATGGAAAGTCCATAGAAGTAACAATAAACACAAGAAAAAAATCCCCTCCCCTTTATTGTTTCTATAGCATATTCTAGTAAGCAACAGGACACTTAAGCCCCCCCCCACAAAAAAAAAAAAAAAAGCTAGCGCCGCTCCCCTTCCTGAACTACTCCTAGATGTTCCACTCCGAACCAACAAGATATAGATTTTTTAGACTCCATATCCTACCATAGAATCATAATCTTATTTGTCTCTGAAGATCCCAAAACGAATTAGACAGCCTGATTCCATAGGAACTCAAAATTGAATAGATCTTAAATGCTGTAAAAACTTTTATTTGCTTCTGCATAAACTCCCAAGTTAGAAAATAATCACTTCCAAATATATCAGATTCTTAGTCCTACCAATAGGACCAGCAATCGAGACATTCAGAAAAAAAAAATTCCAAAACCATGTAATATCAGATGGCAAACCCAAAAGAAGATACAGCCTACACTCTTAAGCTGATTTGGAAAGTGGCAGCCAGGAAAAAACCACATCTGGGTAGACTGGATCTATGTTAGATATCTGAAATTTGACTCTATTTAGACTGTTCCGTATCAACCAAAAATACAACCCTGTCAAAGGTATCTAAACTTCCTTCCTAGATGTTGGAACATAGACACCTGGTAAATCATAAGTGACATTATCAGAACAGGTGTTGATGATGGATCCTCGACTCTCTTCTGGCTTGACAGCAGGCACCCTCATGGATTTCTTCTTCAAAGGTATGGGGAAAAGAATCAGACTCACATCAGGCCACAACAGGTTGGCTACAGTGTCATATTCTTTGTGATGGTATTTGCAGACTTGGTCACTTTTCCTCTTCTAGTCTGATTCAAGCCTGGTCTGCTCTCCAGTCACAATCAGAAGACCCAGGGTAAGTGGAGATCTTAATCATGTGGAGATGATGACGACGGACTTATTCTCTTCCTTCTCGAAGTGGGACTTTGTTAGATTGTGGGTTGCAAAGGTCCCCTGGTCTGACATCATAGTTTAAAGGATTCCTCCTCTGTCACAGTTCCATTTGTTGGAAAGTTCTCACTAGTACTCTTCTAACACGAGCCTTTCCTCATCACATATTAAACTCTGTGCAAACCAACTGCTCTCTTTGTGGAGCAGCAAATGAAGATATTCAGCATTTATTATTCTTCAAGTGCCCTTTCACTTTGCAGATATGGAAAGCAATCCTCAACCATTTTGGCCTTCTTGCAGACGGATACGAGCCCTTGATAAGGAATGGAGATGGATTGAGAGAGCTTTAAAGGAAAAATGATGTAAGCCAACCTAGGCTCCTCAAAATAAGAGATCAGGAGAGTGAAGTATACAAGGTCCAAACAAGCATGAGATGTGTAGAATTGACAGAACACGAGTTTAGAGAAATGGCTGTAACTTCCTCAATACAGATCGGATCAATCTGATTTCAAGACAAATTAAAGATAAGTCACAGGGCTACAACTTTTGTAAAGAATGTTTTCTTAGATACAGATGGCTAACAGACGTGATGTTGCAAAAACAGATTCCGAAAAAAAATTTCAAAAATCCAAAAACAAGAAAGTAACTTTGGTGGAGTGAAAATAGGGTGACTTGCGTCTTTCTTATGATGTAAATCAACTCCAAAGGTAGCAATTTCAACTCTTCTAGGATGGAATGAAACTTCTTCAAGGCTTCAAGGGAGAACTCTTCTAGGTTCAAGGTATGATAAGAAAGTTCCAACTCTTCAAGGTTGAAGTGAAACTCTTCTAGGTTTCAAGGTGTGATAAGAAAGCTCCAACTCTTCTATGTTTCAAGAGATAAACTCTTCAACGTTCAAAGGAAAAGACAAGTTTCAATCCACTTTTCATTCCAAAAATCATCTTCCTACTACATGAGAATTAGCCACTATTTATAGGCCTTACAAACCCTTAAATATATCAAAATAATCTCAACCATCCCCTGTTGAGATTGTACATAGAGAAAATAAAAGAAAAATATAAATGGTTTTTTGATACCAATACATAAAAACTTGTCCCAAACTCCCAATGTATTCTCGCTTCAAGGAGAAGAATCTAGAAATGCTCTCTTAATCAATCCATATGAAGAATCAATTTGGTGGAGAAGGTATAAAGAAGCTTCGAGAAGAATGTCCACATCATCATCCACCAAAGTACAAGAAAATACTTCTGCACATGCTTAGTAAAAATGTCATAAATCTCTAAATATAGCTTGGATTAATCTCAAATCAAAGCCACACAAAATTTAACTCATAAGGCTACAACTTCATGTTTTAAATATTTTTAAATTCAAAATATAAAGATTCCAAAAGTACCCTTGAAGTAAGTACATGTGTTGAAAATTGATTTTCACAGCATAGACCATTGGGCTGGTCTGAACTTAGTTGTGCTAGTTCCAAAAGCGGTTGTGATGCTTGTGGACCATGAGCTGAGCTTAAGTTTTGCTTGGCCTTGGCTTGAATATGGGCTAACCTTATAAGAGCATGAGGTTAGCGGACTTGAATAGAAAGTTGGTCGAGGACGGCTACATGGGTGTGGGTATGGGTATGGGCATGGGCTGCATCAAAAAACCATTTGTGATCTCATTGCTGGGTTCAGTGCAACCATCTACCACATATGGATGGAGTGTAATATCAAGAATTTTTTATATGGATACAAATACTTGATCGTTGGTCCCGAAGGAATCTTAGTGTAAGATTTGGACTCAAGACTTCGAGCAACAAATCTAGTCAAATCAGTCATATAACAAAATAGAAAAATAAGAGAAACGGAGAGAATCAATATGCCAAGGAAAGAGAGTGTGTGTGTGTGTGCGCTCCTCTCCTTGTAAGTTGTATTTATAGAAAATAAAAAAAAAAACTATTAGATAAGATCGAGGACTCTACAAGTCAAAGTCCTAATCACAAACTAAAGACAAAGTAAACTCAAAATGGGAAAAAAAACTAACAAGCCTAATTGGTAAAGGAAACTAATAAAGCAACGTAATAGACTAATTAGAAATTCATATACTAAGAGTCCAAGTCTTAGAAACTAACACTAACTATTTTGACTAAGTTAAATCAATATACGGTTACAATTCTATTACTCTAACAAGTCAAATTTGGAACTCAATTGATTTTAATGTTTGTGGTTCCCTAAAGCCTAGCGAGACATCCTACCCGAATTTGCCTCAAAACAGATTCATTGTAAATGCTTGGGATTTACCTCTCCAATTCCATGTGGATAGGACTTCTCGTGAAAACTAATTGTTCTTGTCGTTTCTCTTTCAGCTCTCCCAAATAGGAGATCCTTTGTTGCTGTTTGGTTTTTCTTCTTCTGTTTTTATTGCATACTTCTATTCACACCATAGATCTCGACCATCCAATCACTGGTTCGTTTGTCACAAGTTTGATGCAAATTGGAGGTTTTAGTACACTCATATGTACCAATACCTGCTAATTGGAGAATGATCACCTCCTTCACAAAAGTTGACCACTTCCACATCTTTCCTAGCCAGTTCCTAATAGGTTCATGATCAAAACAAGTCATCAAGAAGCCCACCCTCTACTCGTTGCAGGTGTAATCATAAAACCAAAGAGAAAATGATCTCCACACCCCCCCCCCCGGGATACATATATTCAAAATCTTATGATGCACACAATCTATTTCTTTTACACCATAGGAAATATCACCAATGATTAAGTCATTCAAAGGAGATGAAAATCCCAATCCACATAATTAACTCAATTTGAATCAAGATCAAAACCACCCTTCGGTAAGTCAGTACTTTAAAGAAAAGAATATCAAAGTTCCAAAAGCAGAATTTCACAGCCTCAACTTCACACTAGAGAATCACAAAATTAAACAGAACTCCCATATTCTAAGATAACCTATCTATCCCTGCATTACCAAGGAACCTTATGATGCTTAATGGGGAACCCAGGCCATCAGGTAGTGCAGTTGTGGAGAAGCATTCAGGGGTCACATAGGATCAACATTATATGCAAACTCAAGCCCAGCTAGCATACACAAGTCTACATATGCCAAGACATTGGCACTCCAAGGTCTTAAGAAAGTACATTCCTTAAAATTTTAGCACGTAAATAGTTTTTACCCAAGGGGTCACAAAAACTATGATGAAATCATAATGGTACATTTCAAAATCAATGAAAATCTATGGACATTAAGGAAATACTGAAGCACATGTTACAAGGAAGAAAAGCACAAATTCTTAAATAAAGACCCAAGGGATGTCAAAATAGGCCCGGTTAGGAATTTATTTTTTAGGCAAAAAAATTATCATATTATTATGAAGTAATCAAGTATGAATATAATAAAGGACAAGCCTGTCAAAGCAGTGGGTTAATAATTTGGCCTCTGAAACCTAAGTGCTGTCTAGTCACAAAAAGCTGGGTTTCCAGAATTACCAAAGCCAGAAACCATTTCAGCACCAATGCTACTATTTATCCCATGGCTTTTGGCCAAAGGTTCAGAGCTCAAACTAAGTGAACCCTTTGTCTACATCATCACACGTCATGGTTAAGTATCAGTCCGATTCACTTTTCCACATGTCAATAAAATATTTTGAATTTTGTTAGAAAAGGCAAATCTTGTTTGAATAAATTGCATTGTTGAAAAAACAATTAAAAGAACTCTACACTTAGTGGACCACATAGTTGAGACAAGATACTAAATTTAGGGATTCCCTAATTGTGCTACGTGGAAGGGTGGTGTGGCAATTCCAACCCCTAGATATCTAAGAAATGACTTGGACTGGCCACATGTCAAACTTTTTTTTTTTTGTTGGTAAATGAATAAATATATTAACATCATCCCCGAAAAGAGAGAAAACAGACCTAGTAACCAAAGGATAGAGCCAGGTTCCTTACAAAAACAAGGGCAAAAGGCCTAATGAGGAAAAGGGGGAGAAAAAAATAAGAAACAACCAAATCAGTCAATCCCAAGGTTCCAAGAGGAAAGAATCAACCTATTCCTGTCAAAATCAAAAGAGGGGGGAGAAAGGGACATGATGGAGCCCTGCACATAAAAAACAATGGCTTCCCAGATTTGGATAAGGGATCGCGATCTGACAGTCCACCTCCGCAAATTTCTCTCAAACCAAATATGGTATACAATCATAACAAAGGCAAGCTTGATGATAGTATCGCAAGGAAACTTATCCTTGAACTTCTTCGATATCCACTTCCACTCAAGATTGAAGGGGGCAGATCCTCCTATTACTCGGCCAACATTTCTCAAGGATCATTCCCCAGAGTCTTTGAAGAAGGGGCAATCAAAAAATAGGTGTTGGACATCTTCATCCGACGCCCAACATAAGCCACAACTAACATTAGGGATAATGCCCCGGACACGCAGGAGGTATCCAGCGGGAAGAGAGGAAGATAGGGCTCTCCAAATCATCAAGCTATGACAAAGCGAATGCCCATTAAACCAAACCACGTCGGACCAAACAACCTTCGGACTGCAAGACCTGACAATCTCCCAAGAGGAGGCCGACGAAAACATATCATTAGACAATGCAATCCAGCATGTTACATCGCCACTGCTTGAGGGTATTTGAGTAATGAACTCCAGCAACAATCCAAGCCTGCATCAATCTAGGTGAAGAAGCACGACTAGTACGCCAATCCCCCTCCGAAATGATAGATGAAACAATAGCAAGTCTATCACGACCAGACTCGATCCGAATTCTTTCTCCATAGCCTGAACAAGAACACCATGAGGATGTCAGTTATCCAGCCACAAGAGAGTAGAAGTGCCATCAATAATAAGAGACTTTATAGAGTTGAGGGTCAACGATCTATGATGAAAAATGGTTCTCCAAATCCAAGAGAAGTTGGCTACCACGGGCACTGACCAAATAGTCTTTCCTCAAGTAACAGTTGTAAAACCATTGAACCCAAATGCTCTCATGTTTCTCAGCCACCCTCCAAATCAGCTTGATGATGCAAGCTTTGCTTACCTCATTAACTCTCTAAAGGCCTAAACCTCCCTCCTCTTTTGGAAGATAAATTTTGGCTAAATTAATAAAGTGAAAGAACTTGTTATTGTCCGCCCCTTTCCAAAGAAAACCACTCATCAAACTTTCAATTTTGTGGATAATTGGCTTGGGCAACCGGAAAATCCCAGTCCAGTATAGATAAGAGCCCTGCATAACCACTTTGGCCAATTTAAATCTACCTGCATAAGATAAGAACTTTGCTTTCGATAACTGAAGATCCTTCCTAAGCCTGTCGAGGATGGGGGAGCAATGATGAGCTGACAGTCTAGAAGTGATCAAAGGCAAGCCAAGATAGGTGACACAAAACCTTCCCAAGGGAAATCCACAATGCTTATGAGATTCTCACGAAGGTGTTCTTCAATACCAGCTAGGAATAATAGAGACTTATGTTTTTTGACAACCAAGCCAAACATAGAGCTATAGGAGAAAAGCACATTTGAAATGAAGGTAGTGGATTTCCATTACCTTTCAAGAAGATCATAATATCATCCACAAAAGCTAAATGAGTCAACTTAAGACCCTTGCATCTAGGGAAAAAATCAATACAGTTTTGATTGGCCTCTGGCACTCTACTGCATGGCCCTAGAAAGACCTTCCACGGCAAGCATGAATATAAGAGGGGACATAGGGCATCCCTGCCTGATAGCTCTTCGAGATTTGAAGAATCCAACCGGGGTAGACCAAGACTGAGAACCTGGCTGAGGACATACAGAACCAGATCCACTAGCAAAAGCAGTCAAGGAACTGCATCCTAGATAGAACTTCCATGAGGTATTCCCATCTAAGACTATCATAGGCCTTGTGGAGGTCGAGCTTGAGGATAGCAACAGGGGTGATTTTTCATATCGAATCCCCGAGCAAGATCGTTACAAATCATAATATTGCGCATTTGGATAAAAGCCGATTGGTTAGAGCTGACAAGGCAATCAATAACTTCATTCAACCTGTGAACAAGGATCTCTACAATAATCTTGTAAATAGTATAACACAGGGAAATGGGTTTAAAATCAGCAATAAAGCAAACTCCCTCCTTCGAAATGATACATAAAAAGGTTTGGTTTACCTCTCTCAGCTGGGCCAGGTTAGAGAAAAAGTTGTGAATAGCTAGGAGAAGGTCCCCTTTATAGTATCCCAGGCAGCTGTGAAGAAACCCATACTAAAGCCATTTAGAACTGGGGCCTTCTGGGATTTAATGGACTCAATTGCTTCGAGAATTTCTTCTTTGGAGGCAACGGAGGCCATACTAGCAACTTGGTCATGAGATAAAACTTTTCCAAACAACCTGGGAGAGGGAGGGGAGGGAGGTCTCTCAGACTATAGAGCTGGAGAAAATGCATTTCAACCGACTTTTTGATCCCTGCCACATCATATATAAAAGAGCTAACAGAGCCATCTTTAGACTGCAGGGAGGAGATGTGGTTCCAGTTCTAACTCACTTCAACAGAATTTTCGAAAAAATTAGTGTTCCAGTCACCCAATCTAAGCCAGTTGATTCTAGATTTCTGTTTGAAGAAGCTTTCCTCTTGAACAATTAATGAAGCCAACTTAAGCAAGAGAGCCTTCTCTGCTTCTACAAATGAGCAAACATCAACTGACTCGTGTAACATAAGTTGGATAGCATTCAACTCCAGTCTACATTCCTAAACCGAATTTGAGATATTACAAAAGGATCGTTTGTTCCAAGCAGAGAATCCCGTTTGACCTCCCTCAATATTCGAGCAAAACTGACCAAAGGATGAAGGGGGACCTTGGTGTCTACCTACATGTCCATAAAATGTCAGCCCCATCTGATCTTCACTTGATAGAACTTTTGTGCAGTCCAGAGATACCCTATAGACTGCATAGACAAAGAAGACATCCCCTAATAAATAAATAAAAAACTATCGAGAACACAAAGAAACAGTCCACTTAAAGTGTATCACAGTAGTGAACAGTAGCAACCAAATGTTTGGCGACTCAATTGGCAAGAAGACACAAAAAAAAATTAAAATAACAAAGAGGCTCAAGTGGAAAAATATCAATACCAAATAATAATTTATTTTTATACCCTTCACCAGGCATACTGAACTCAGCTAAAGCCTCATCCCGACTAAGGCTCTCTTTGGTATCATTTTTTGTTTTTGTTTTTCTAACATTTTTTCATTTTTGCAGGTGTTTGGTATCATTTATGGACTTTTCATTTAAAATAAATAGTAACAAAAAAAAAACATAAAAACCATAAAGAAGTCAAGACCTGTTTATGTGTTATGGCCAAAAATGCTTTTTTGAATGAGCATGCACTCAAAATCGAGGACAAAAGCCTTAAATCCCCTTCTAACAGATCTATTTCACAATGGGAGTAAACTCCAGAGTGTTTCAGTGGCTGGAAAGTTCCTCTGCAGTCCATAGAAAACAAGAAGGGTTGAATTTTTATTAGTTTTTGAGACTCATGTTCATAGATTGAGCTATATGGGTCCAACCTAACTGTTGGGTTAGCTATTGTAATGGTCTTACTTTCATTACATGATGTTGCAATCTATCAGTTTTTGTAGCTTTCAGAGAGGATTGAAAGAGTTCTATTTATGTTGGGCGTAAAACTGAATTTACTTTATGCTTGGGAATCAGTTATGCTGCAGACAATAGATATAAGTTTCAAAGTTATAAAAACTATTTTCTCTTCATTCTACAATCCATTACGCTTAGTAGTTACCAAATGCATTTTTAAGTTTTATCAAAAATAATTTCCATTAATGATTTTTATAAATAGGTCATAAACAAAAACAAGAATGATACCGAAGAAAACCTAAATGTGCTGGCTACATGGACCCTATTTCACCATTCAACACTATTTAGTTAACCAAAGCCTCAAAAGTTAAAGTTTAGGATTCATGCTAATGTGTCTTCTTTTCTTTTTTGAAGTGTACATGATGTCCTTCGGGTCCTTACTTAGAAGTTCAGGCAACTCAGTTGTCTGGAGGACAGCAAGTGAGGCGAGCGAAGTGAGGGACTCTAGAAGATTCAATCCACGCTTTCCTTTCAGCTCTTTCTCCGGAAGCTCCATTAGTGACTAAAGTTATAAAATACAGTAAGTGATGCCAAAAGAATTAATAGTATGTATGAGATTTACTCAGGATACTCTACCGGTCAACTAAGCCAACTAGTAACCAAATAGATTTATTACCCGTTCTCTGATGTTATCCGTACTCGAGGGCAAGTGGTTCTAAAGGTACAATCAGCAACATGATGTTCTTTCTTCTGTTGGGGAACAGTACCGCCCAACACTTGACCCAGTCAGTCAGTGACTACCCAAAAGCCCAGTCGGTTGCCGATAAGTGAGACCTACTCAATGCTTCAATAACCCTTATACATTACAGAAGTAAAGGAGAAGAGAATACTCCCACTAGCAGCCAGGGCTATGAACTACACACACACACACACACACACACACACACACACAAAACACACATGAAGGAAAAAGAAGAAAGCAAAATGTTCCCTCAACAGCATCCCTTCTATAGATGGAAGCATCTAGTTCTGCCATGTTGAAGGGTTTACAGCCTTAGTCATAGAAACTGGGTCTATTGCACCATGACACTAAACTCACAGAAAAACTTAAGACTGAAATTCCCAAACAAAATGACAGAAAAATCTGAAGAATTCAGTGGACACAACACCAAAATGGCTATCGAACAAAAATTACAATTAAGCTAAGCATCCAGAAATCACAAAAGATGATTTGAAAAGCATAGGTTCTGTCAGGTAAGTTTTAGGGCATAAGCATTATCCGATTAGTGGTGCACTCAATGTATAATTCTGTGGCATTGACTTGGGTTGCAACTAAAAAATCCCTCATCCGCTGTGCAATAGGGACACAAGGCAAATCCACCTTAACCGATAAATTAGTAAAGTGGACAAAGTGACATATATAAGCACAGGACAATAGAAACACATGAACATTCGGAAATAAAAAAAAAATAATAATAAAAAAAAAAAAAAAAAGAAGAAGAAATCTATGACTGAATAAAAGTTCACGTAAACCATCCAAAAGAATATCAGAACGTTTCTTAAAATTATTCTGAATGAAAAGCAAATAAAAGATACAAGGTTTGACACTTTCGGAAGCAATTTCTAAAAGGAAAGCAACGTCAAACTTTTCCACCGACAAATAGCATGAATTCACCCTAGTTTTCAATCAACCACACTACTTCCCTTATATTGAGCATTGTCACATAGAAGGAGGGACGAATAAGAGGCTTATTCTGACGCCGAGCATCAATCACACCCAAGAACCATGGAAAAATCAGATATCCAAACAAGTAGACGCAGGAATAAACGAAATCCTATAAAACAAATCTTACAAATCCCCTATGAGATTTTAGACACTAATAACATGGAAATTTAGTTCAAAGTACAGGAAACAAGAAACAATCGCAATAAGAATCCCTAAAAGTTTTAGGGACTTCATCAAATAAAGGAAAGCAAAAGACAAACGAATCTGAGAGAAACTGGAAAAGAAAAACTCACCAGTAATCAAAGAAAATCCGTCGTCGTTCAAGAAGGGAATAACCAACAAGTGTTTCGATATGAAGTTGTAAAGAGTTCGAGTGTACTTAGGTCCGCCATTGCTGCGCAGAGAACGAAACAGAGAGGGGGAATTCGAACCCTGGTGTACCATCAGCCACGGATAGATAAAAGTATCCGGTATTCCCGCAACATTGTAGTTTTTCTCTTCCCATCTTAATGAGTCTCACAATCGACAGTGTTTAGAAGCCATGACCGAGTTGCCTGATGAAATTAACGGTTAGGATGGTTCAAACCTAATATGACATAATCGTGTTTCGCCCGAGTCCCACCGACTTTCTCGAGTTGATATGTGCACTGGGGTGAACTCTAACCGTTAGATTAATAAATTGAATAAAAGGAAAGAATCTTTTCTGAATAATGAGGGGTATTAAATGGTTTATTGTCAGTTAAATGGTGAGGCTGATCTAGTTATAGGAGTGTAAAAATCCTCACCCGCCTATCTGTCGTCTACCAAGGGTGGGATTTCAGCCCAGCCACCTCCCAATGTATTGGTAGGCGAGCTGATTGATCCCAGCCCTTGGATCAGTTGCAGGACCCTCCTGCTGCGGGAGAGGATTTTAGTCCTGTATAAGAGGGTATAATCAAAACTGAATCGATTAACTAACTGGTGTTGAAATTGAAACGAGAACTGATTAGTAATTGGTACTGATTGGTTCGATTTATCTGTTTTTAATTGATTTTTCATTAAAATGTTTTGTTTGCGGTTTACAGATAGTTTAACGCATCAGTTGATTCAGTTGTCCTAATCGATTTCTAAATGACTCGTTTTATCCCATAGTAATCTCATTAGACAAACATTGAAGCTATACGATTACCTTATTACCTTTTGTTGTCAACAATACTACCACCGTTGAAAATCTTAATTTTCAACTAATTGGATGATGACGAATACATTATCCAGTTCACTTCATTTGACAAAGTCATTTGAATCAAAGAATTTGGTGTAAAGGATTGTTTAATCTATAGTTAAAAAAAATAAATACCAAGCATTGAACTGAAAAGGAGTTGGTTTCTGTTCACAACAGTTTTTACTGATCAAACCGTATTAGTTGTGACTTTATTATGTTTAACGGTATAAGTTAATTAGGATTTAATTTAAGGTTATGGTAATAATGAACAAATATTCTCTTGTGAGAGTAATCAATGCCTAATCCGTTTGAATCCATTGATTTAAATAGTCTAAAACTATTTCGAACTGATCAGATAAACAGTGTCATAATTCAAATCAAAACTGAATCATTTATTAGATAGTTTTCCAATTTAAATGTAAATGATTCGTTTCGATTTCAATGCAAATGTGTACCCTTCATGGGGTCCCACACTGTTCATGATTAATGGAAACACTGGAGAGGTGGGTTCCACATCCCATGAATCATGATAAAATCCCTTAGAGAGTCCATATAAACACCACGTCCGACTCATGTTTGGTCCACCTCAAGAACACCAAAAAAAAAAAAAAAAAAAAAGGCTATATGGATGTTTGGTCTAAATATCAACCATGTGGGCAACATCACTTCATCCAAATAAACCAAATCCAATCAAAGAGCAACATAAGATAACCCGAAAAGCAATCAACGAGCTTTTAAAAACTATTTTACCCCAAAAAAAAAAAAAAAACAAAAAAAACACCATAAAGCAAGCACATAACCGTATTATTTAAAAGCAAAACAATTTAAATGGTTTTAAATGACCATTATTTCTATATATTTGAAACTATTTTTTAAATAAATACCATTGCTTTCTTGCAACTGTTAAAAACACACCTGTTTTGAAAAACAAAATAAAAACTGAAACTTACATAATTATTCCGAAATGAAAAAAAATGAGTGATAGGGAAATTGAAGCAAGACAATACAATGGACCTCACTTAACCCGAGAGGGAAAAGCAATGTGACTCTCAGGAAACTGAAACCCTCAACTAGTATGCAAAAAACAATGTGACTATCATAAACAACACATGTGATTCTCGTTTGACCCACCTTAAGAGCAAGACAATACAATGGACCCAACCCAATTTAAAGCTAGCGAACAACTTAACCCTCAACTAGTTTTTTTTTTTTCTATTGCACTACCCCATTGATTAAGATTAGATTGTAATTGATCCAGTCCAAAAACCAATCTGATATCAATGACTTGAACTAGGATCAAAAATTTTTCATTGACCTTTATTGAAATAATTAAAAATCATACTAGTATTTTTGTCTTTTTAATATAATATAATATTTTTTTGAGTGAGGTCTTGTCATTTTATATTTTATATATACAACCTTTAAAAATGATTTATGATAAAGTTTCTCTGAAAAAAATTTGTCGAAAAATCATTTCACACTTGACCTAAGAAAAACTTGTATGTAGTCGTTTAGACGATACCTTTATGATTTACTGCTGCAGAGTGGCCAACCCATTACATTCATCGACAGCAACAACCACACCCTTCCTCAACCACATATAAATTCAACCAGTGATCTTTATATCAGTCCATCATGGGGAAAAAAAACAATACAATCTTCAAACCCTCTGTTCCCTTCGTCTTCCCCATGGCTCGCCTTATCGGTCTCACCTTCCTCCTCTTTTTCTCCTTTTCATCTGCTACATCATCAACCAATTCAGAGATCATCCAACAAGCTTGCAAAGCCACCCGGTTTCCCGACTCATGCCAGACCTCATTAACTCAGTCTTCCAATCTGACCCAAACCTCGAAACCCAGCGATGTCGTGGAGGCCGCCATGTCTGTCTCATCCCAAAACCTAAAAACCGCCCAATCCATGGTGAAAACCATCCTCGACACCTCTTCCGACAACACGAACCGCTCCAGGACCGCTATGATCTGTCTGGAGGTTCTCCACAACTCAGAACACCGGATATCATCGGCATCCCAGGTATTTCCAAGCGGCAGAATCAAAGACTCCCGAGCGTGGATGAGCGCAGCCCTAGCTTACCAGTACGATTGCTGGTCGGGTCTCAAGTTCGTCAATGATAGTCAATTGGTTAATCAAACCATGGCATTCATGGATTCGTTGATTGGACTGACCAGTAATGCCCTAAGTATGATGATCTCCTATGATCTCTTCCAGGACAAGCTTGAGGATTGGAGACCTCCCATTACTGAAAGATCAGGATTCTGGGAAGACGGTGATGTCTTCGGCACCGGTGCCGGTGCCGCATTGAGAGGATTCCCGTTGGATTTAATGGCGAACGTGACGGTCTGCAAGGACGAGGGGACCGACTGTTACAAAACGGTGCAGGCGGCGGTGGACGCTGCTCCTGATCACCATGGAGGTGAAGCTCGCAGGTTCGTCATCTCTATCAAGGCCGGTGTGTATGAGGAAACCGTACGGATCCCACTGGAGAAGACGAACGTTGTCTTTTTGGGTGATGGCATGGGCAAAACCGTCATTACAGGCTCCTTGAATGTGGGCCTGCTTGGCGTTACCACTTACAACACCGCCACTGTTGGTACGTAAATGTAACTGTAGACTGTAGTATTAATCACGTGATGGTCTTGGAATTTCGTTCCAAGATTGTGGGTCCCACCGTTAGAAGAGTCTGACAGCCGCATAAATTATATATTTTCTTAATTAATATTTTTTTTTTGAAAAAAAATCAGCTACTCCCAGAAACGTCACCTACGACCCACATGTTTTTTAAAACATAAATTACACCCAAATAAAGGTGACAGAAATCAACATCGGACAGTTTCACCTTTTATGTTATTTATTTGAAAATTTTAAAAATTAATAAAATTATTAATATAATTTTTTTTTTCCTTTAGTGTCTCCCTCCCTCATTGTTCTCCCCTCTTGTGTAGCTATCGCGTTCAAGGCATCTAAACCATAAGGTCTGACCAGCGAAAGCAGAGAAGATGATGAGAGAAATTTTTTATTTTCTGTCTTCGATTTTGTATGTTGGAAAGATTTGGTTTTAAAAGTAGAGTCGGAGAGATTTGGTTTTAGAACTAGAACAACAAAAGAAAAAAAGAGAAGAATGAATATATATATAAAACTCACATAATAGTTGCTTTAACACGATCGGACACAGGGAAACAAAATTGCTCACTGAATCGTCTGTTCTGCTATAGCAATGGAGTCCGCAAGATTGGAGATAATTCATTTTTTTTTTCTTTTTTTGTACTAAATCCCTTTGAATATGCTGCAAAGAAGAGACCAAACACCCTTTTGGATCTCTCTCTCTTGGTTTCTCCAACTCTCAGAGATCTCTCTCTCACTTCTTATTCTGACGAACCCTATCTCTCTTCTTCACTCTCCATTTTTCTGAATTCCCTGCTATGCATCCCCAGTCGAAAAAGGTTTATGTGCCTTATTTCATCTCATCTTCTTCCCTAGTTCTTCTTAGATTCTCTCTCTCCCTCCTCTCTCACTCTTCATTTCCGGCAATGATTTTCTTTAGTTCTTTCTTTCATCATCGTCAACAAGTAGATGGTCATTCCTACTTAACAATTTCTACAATCAAAGTGAAATCGATCCTGCGATTGTTCGTTCTTCCTTTGATGTTTTGATAGTTCTTCGGCCACGGATCTAGATCTTGTTTCAGCGAAATCGTTGGTATCTTCGATTTGTTTTCAGTGTTTTAGATTTTGATCTACATTGGCTCGATTGGTCTTCGAAGTTTAATTCTTTTTATTTTTTATTTTTTTGGTAAAAATCGAAGTTTAATTCAGAGCATTGATTTTGTTTTAGCATTTCAGGCTCGATTAGCATGTTATGGGTCACAAATAGAATCTAATAGCAGAATCGAATAGACAGAAAATAAGATTTGAGATTTAAAGACATCAGTAACCAGTAGGACGGGAGTTGGGAGTTGGGAGTCAGGACTGATAAACCATTCTTTTGGCTTCTTTCTTTTTTACTTCAAAGCCGGCTTGAGGTTGTTGTCGTCGGGGAAGAAGAAGGGTATCGTCATCGTCGGCGAACATAATCGAAGAAGAAGTCGGGACTTAGACTTACCATTTGGGGGTGTAGGGTCAATTAACTGAGGGAGGGTAAAAACGTCTTTCAACTTATCTTTTAGGATATTATTGTCCTATTCAAATTCGTTTTTGGATGACATCAGCAACTAGCGGGGTTTATTAGACGGAGTGGATCTATTTGATTAACGGTTGTAAACGTTTAGGTGGTAGTTTATGTTTTTTGAAAGGTGTGGGTGGTAGGTGATGTTTCTAAACTATTATGGGGGGTAGCTAATTTTTTTTTTTTTTTTTGGATAAGATTATCAATATTTTCTAAACCATAGCTATCATGAGATGTGGGGGCCACACTCTAAATGTGGGTACACCATTTTGATGGCTATGGGATCCTACAGAGAGTATAGTACATGCATGTGATCTGAACTCTAACTATGATATATGGGTGTTGCAGGAGTTTTAGGGGACGGTTTTATGGGACGTGACTTAACAATACAGAACACGGCTGGACCGGATGCGCATCAAGCTGTGGCATTCCGGTCGGATAGTGATTTGTCGATCATCGAGAATTGTGAGTTCTTGGGCAACCAAGACACGCTTTACGCCCATTCCCTGCGCCAGTACTACAAGGGGTGTCGTATTGAAGGCAATGTGGATTTCATCTTTGGTAACTCGGCCACAGTGATCGAGGACTCGCTTATCCTAATCCGACCACGTCAGGTCAACCCAGAGAAGGGTGAGACTAATGCTGTCACGGCTCATGGTCGGACCGACCCGGCTCAGTCTACAGGTTTTGTTTTTCAGAATTGTGTGGTCAATGGAACGGAGGATTACATGGTCTTGTATTACAATAATACTAAAGTTCATAAGAACTTCTTGGGGAGGCCATGGAAGGAGTATTCAAGAACAGTCTTCATAAATTGTTATTTGGAGGAGCTAATCAGCCCCCTAGGGTGGATGCCATGGGACGGCGAGTTTGCGTTGTCAACGCTGTATTACGGCGAGTTCGGGAATTCCGGTGCCGGGGCTAATAGAACAGGAAGAGTGTCATGGAGTAGTGAGATACCTGACAATCATATATATTCATACTCTCTGCAGAATTTTATTCAAGGAGATGAGTGGATCCCTACATCTTCTTGATCACAGGAACCTAAACTACTGCCTTGATTCCATTTGTATTCTGTAGTAATTGAGGTCTATAAGAGTGGAAAAATAATTATAGTAAATCTTGATTAAATGTTTATACTATTTTTTGAGGTGTTTGTTGGTGTATGCTTCAAAATTTCAGAATCTTTAGATCACCTGCATGTATATGTACTTTCTATGAGATCTCATTATATTTGATGTGGTATGGGACCCACCTCTAGAGCATGGAACCCACTAGACATGGACGATGATAGAATTCCCAAAATGATACAAGAACATGCAGGTGAACTATTCTCATAGTTTAAAGGGAGAGTGATCTATACGGCAAGGGGAGTATTGATAATCGGTTATTTGGAGGAGAGAGAAAAGGGATGAACTATTCTCATAGTTTAAAGAGGGTGTGATCTATATGGTAGGGGTAGAGAGAAAAGGGATGAACTATTCTCATAGTTTAAAGAGGGTGTGATCTATATGGTAGGGGGTCGGTCATTTGGATGAGAGAGAAAAGGGGCTCAAATTTCTTAACAGGCACCAAGATCTGACACGTGGCAATTCAAATGAGATTAAAATTTTGTAAACACATAGATCCTTATATTTCATTATTTCCTGTTCACATGCTAACTTACTTAAAATGGAAAGCTAGGTATCCTTGATAAAGGGATTCTTCCCTAAATATGATCATGCATAAAGATCTTGGAGAAAAAAAAATCAAAAATGGTTGGGGCTATATTCTCTCCACTAGAACTGATGCTATATTGCTATAGGCAGTGATGATGATTGTATCTCACGCCAAAGGAGACTTTGTGCTATCACCCATGCCCCTTTATTTTTTTATTCCACCTTTTGCGGTCTGGGAGAAGTCATCGGTTTGATGTCACCTTTCATTATTACCTAAAAAGTCTTCTCTTCTAAGTCATATGAGGCTAGATGGACCATCCCCCCAAGCACAAGAAGACAGTGAGAAACAAGGGCGTCTCATGACCTGCATAGAGTCAGTGCTGCTGTCTGAATTTTCCTTATCTTTGAAGCCACACCACAGAGAAGGGGATGAGACAACTTAATTCCAATTTCATGCAGGTCAAAGATTGAAATGGAATACAAGTCAGAAAATGAAAGTCATTTTAAATAGGAAAGATTATTACAGTATAATAAGAGTCATAGGGGACCACTTATGTGAGGATCTCAAACTCTCTCAAAAGGGTCAAGCACTCCCAAAGAACAAAGGTTCACAAAATATTCATTATATTCTCTTCAAAGTACATTACAATGTAAATAGGATTAAAGGGAGGAACTAGGAAGGGGGATTCGAAAAATAAAAGGTATTGATAGTAAGTTGGAAAAGTAAAAGAAGCTTTTGGAAAACGAGGAGCATTAAATGAAATGGGAAAGAAAAAAAGATGAGAGACCATTTATTTATTTATTTTTTTTTTTGGGTAAGAAAAAGGATGAGAGACTTTAGGGGAGGAAAGTTAAGGGTTTAAAAGTGGTGGATTGGAATGGGATTGGATGGAAATTAAATGCCATGATGTATCCCGATGCATCAAAACTCTACAATAGTTTTGCATTCATATAAATCCATCCTGGTTCTGGAGAATTAACAGATTAAAGTCAACTTATCCATAACATTACCTTTATTTATTTATTTTTTTTCAACTCACAGAGGGAAGCATGTTTTGCTGAGATAATGATATTCCTCAGAAGAGAGGAGGAAATACACCATTTGATATTTTGGATGCAGTATAAAAACCTAGAGGAAGGTCCCAAATAAACAACACAGTATCTTTATCACAACTTGGTTGGTCAAAAGCATGTTATCCTAACAAAGACAGACCTGATGTCAAAGAATTTAGCATCACCAACTACCAACAATTTTAAGAGAAAAGTGTTCCAGAATTTGTACCTCTGCCAAATATGGATATCCATCACAGAACATCTTAGTGCCGTTTCCACTACTTGTGGAATTTGCACTTTGCCCATCCACTTAAATCCATTACTTCATCCTGGCAGCTGCACTGTTCCATTAATAAAATCCCCAAATGATTCCATCAACCACCATACCCAGTCACCACTGTTCACCAAATCCCCAAAGAATGTCGGGGGGGAAGATCCCCATTGCCTCTTATGAGAAAACTACCAGCTTTATAAGCATTGAAGAAAAATAAACTTATGATGATAACCCATATTATGAAATGAACATAAAAAGACAAGATTCTTTTTTCATAGAGACAATATTGAGCTGAGAAAGAGAAGGGGGGATGACCCTTTTGGAAAATTTAGTATACCATGATAGGCCCGTCAAACTGAAGACGTGTGAACTCTGCATCATCTACAAAGCGATGGTAAATGGATGTGTAATTGGGGGATCTGTCCAGTTTTTCTCACCCCAGTGCTTTAACATACTCTTCCAGGAGCATAAATCCTCCACGCATATATTTAAACGCTGATCCCGTATCTTAATTCTCCAATGCCCATCAGTGTAGTTGCCCTTCTCAGCTTGCCTCCGATCCCACTCCAATCCTGCCTTCTGCTGGGTCCTCAGCATGCAGAATCTCTGCAAGTTCTTGGGCATTGCATCGTGCACCTTCCACCATTGTCTATGTGCAACATCGCTTGCAAATTCCTGTAGAAAGTCCACATTCCAGTTGCAGTCATAGTCTCGAAAGCATAGCCATGGCTTAAGACCCAGATAATGGAGGACGTACAGGATTGGAGGATCAGCCCCAAAGAGATGGTTCTTCATCCGCTTCTTCTCCTCCTCATCACCAATCCAGAAATGCTTCAAGAAGTTCATATGTTTTGGGATGCGGTGCCACCATGTAAAGATTTCATTTAGGTACCCTTGATCGCCACCATTATAGGATTCAAACTCATTTATGTGATCCATCAGCAGATTGAATGTGCAATTTGATGGCTCAATGACCATCACACCAGAGTTGAACATGGTACCATTGTTTCCAGTTGCAGTAATCTCTGGCATCGCAAATAAGAAATCAATGTTCCTTAGTATAAGCAGGTCAGCATCAATGAAGATAATCTTGTCATAGTCTGTCAGCTGCCAAAGACGAAACTTGCTGTAATTCCACTCATTGTAGGCTTCAGGTTCTGCTTTTGGATTCCTGATCCTCTGGATTGTCCAAATCTTCCAGCCTGCTGCCTGAAGGCCCCTCCTGTGATACTCACTGATGGTCTCATCAACAAGTATAACCAAGTCCCTGGTTGAACCGACCATGCGAATACTCTGGGCTGCAGCAATGGCACCACAGACGTAATCATCAGCTGAATGCAAAATTGTAGCATATGCTTCCCGGTGCATTGTTCCTGCATACCCCCATTCTGTTTTTGCAGAGATATTTGGAAATCATTAGTGACTAGAAATCCATAACATTTGGAATTCTTGGAAAAGTCCGTGTTCTAATTTACTTGGAAAAATAAATAAACCTGAGCTACATGCCTTTTCCATGCCTCAGGAAACCATAGATGTTGGCCCATAATATAATGGGTCCCAGCAGTGAGATATTTCAGGAAAAAATTATTATTAACAATGTACTCAATCATCCAATATAGACTTCTCATGCTTATTTGTTTTGGACAGAATCAGATGGATAATTTCACTAGGACTATTTGGTTGTCCTACAAGTCTTCAGTGGCAAAACCACCTTGCTTGTTTTCTTTTCTTTTCTTTTTACAGTGGAAAGATGCTCTCTCTCTCTCTCTCTCTCTCTCTCTCTCTCTCTCTCTCTCTCTTCTAGGGTTCTAGATGAGGACTGTTTGATGTTTAGAGTAAATTCTCGAAAATAGTCATGGACACCACATTCAGGAGAAGGGTGTATCAGATTTTCATGTTTACCTATTATTAAAAATTCTGCTGTTTTCACTAATCAATACAAGACTCGAGACTTGACCTAGTCCATGGAATTGAGAGTCAAAGGAGTCAGGCACTTGACTTGATAGAGTCATACAAACCTGCAATTATCACCATGACGAGATTTGTTGTTGTAGTGATTTGATTCTAGTTAGCAGAGTTAAGGCAAATCAGGAGTCTACATGCTATGAGACAAAGACAACTTCTTTTGGCAATAAATAATATAGGATCAAAATAAACCATAAGAGAAGGAAAAACAGCAGGTCACCTAAGATGGCATATATTATTTGATGGATAAATCAGAACAATATCCAGAACTAGGTATATGCATGAAGTCAACTGGAAAAAAAAAATTGCATTTTTTGAAGGATGAAGACCCACTGGCTCCCAATGCACCTAATAGGATTCACAAACAACATAATAGAAACCAATGAAATATATTAGATTATAACTGACCTTTGGCCTTGAGTGGAACTGCAAGTTCACATGACCCAACAGGGAACTGAAGCTTCTCTCTTAATGTATCCAAATTTGGCTTATATAGCCATACATTCCCTTTGTGTTCTACAAGTTCCTTGCAAGTGAAGAGGTTTGGGATTGGGAAGCAGTCAGTCACAAAGAGCACATACACAGGATGGTAGGCTTTAACAGAGACAGCAAGCCTTGCGGCTGCAAGCTGCAAATGCAATCGAGCGACATCTCTCGTCCAGTTACCCGGCCTGCGGCAGGGAAGCTTGACAGCAATGAGATCAAGCCTTCGCCTTTTAGGAACCTTGGGTTCAGGTAGAGATGGACAAATAGGAACTTCTGATTCTTCTTCTTCATCTATCCATTCTGGGTATAAGATCTCCCAAGTGACATTCTTCTCGACATAATCCAGGTTCACAACCATATGCGTCGCTCCTAGTAAGAGTTGCTTCCAATGATCAATCTCACTGTCATTGAAGTTTAATAGGCCTATTCCCTGAACTCCATTTTTGTCATTCAGTCCCTCAGTGGTTTTTGAGATCTGATCCCAGTTAACATCTATATCAGATACATAACGCAGATCTGCGATGGGCCGCTCCCGTATCCACCTGTCAACAAAACTTGACCTGCAGTAAGAGTAGTATCACGCTTCAATATCTTTAACAGTCAGAAATTATGCTTTTCTGTTTTTGCTAAATTGCCTCCATTTCCATTGCATTACATCAGATCCAAAGGCTAAGTAACTAATATTTCCTGCAGCCATGTACTTTGATCACTTTAATGGAAGAAAACAGAAACTAAAAGGATTAAGAGGCAGTAGCATAATGCACTTGAGCATTTTCTGGGTCCCATATGGAATGTTCCCTCGGTAGAAAACCAAACTGCATTGACATCAACAGTTGAATAAACCATATGGTTGGACGGTCACAATCATCCAATCGTGTCTATTTTTATGATCGAGAAGATCAATGTAAATCCCATGGAATCCAAAAGTATTTAAAGATCAGTATCGGAACCCTGATTTTCCCAGGTGATACTCTCCTCATTGGTATGGATCAGCCTATCCACTGAGCAAAATCCTGCGCTTGACATTGATACCAGATTAGCCCATCCACTACATATGACAAATTAGATTAGTACCATCTCACAATTAGATGGATTGGCATTGATGCGATCATCCGGTACTGATCCTTAAAACCATGACCAAAAGCCTTTTTATTCATGCCAACATGCTATACAGCCTCAGAAGGGTGCATATCCCTTTTTGTCTTTTCTTTTGAGGGAAAAGAGAAAAACAAATCCGAAACACCAATCAAAATTACGGAGCATAAGGAAGGAGAAAAGGAAACAAACATACCGAGAACCAGGGTTTGATAGATGGTCAACACTATATATTGCTGGAGAGAAGAGGAGAGTTAAAAAGGTGCCACATACAATGAGAACAAAGAGAAGTTTCAAAGAGAAAAACTTCCAGTTCGAACTCCTATCTTGGACTGGAATGTGGAAGGGCTTTTCAATGTCTTTAAAATCTTTTCTTATAAACCTTCTTCTATTTGTGTCATCACTGGATCAAGCAAGTATTCAAATACAAATCAGTGGGTAACGATGTGAAAGAGAAACAAGGAGAAGAAATAAAAAAGAATTCTAATGCAGGAAAGCATATGAAGGTTAGAGACATTCATTTTTTATAAGAAAAAAAAAAATTCAATCAGTTACTATCAAGGACATTGCAATGGAATTATCAAGATGTAATATTTCCCTCTGAATGACAACACTCTTTCCTATATGTTGCAAGGAGAAACCTTCAATAGAATATACAAGATGAATTGTTCAATCAAACTGCAAGATGCCAGGCCACAGAAAACCATTGGTGAATATTTTGACACTATATAATGTAATGTTATTCCCACAAATGTTGCATTGACTATACTTGGTCCACCATGACTATAGACAGAGGCAAAGGTAGAATCTTCCTCCATGAGGAGGGAAATGGATATGTATAAGGAGTGTTAGCTTAAAGCATTCATGTAAGGTTGTAAGATAGGTATCCCAATTTATATTGGGCCTCAATAGTCACTTCAAATACATGGGGTGCTGCTATCCACTATTAAGTAGGAATCTTAACCTGCTAATTTGCCCTGCCTAACAGATTAAATGGACAAAGAATATGGACAAATGGTCAGAATCATTATATATTTTTTGGAAAAAAAATGCCCTGATCACCACTAAAAATATTAACTCCCTAAATCACACTGCATTCAAAATAATTATTAATATTCTTTAAGAGAAGCATATTCATCACCTACAATTCCTCTTCTAAACTTAACATAGCCGTCAACCAAAATTTTCAAGTTCCTATTTTACCCTTGTACACTGATTTACTGATCTTTGTTCTACCAATAAACTGCTTAATAAACCCATCTTGGCTGCCTTGGGAGAACCAGACAAATGAATTGAATTTTCAAATGATCACGTTGTATTGAAGCCATGACAACAATCCAAATTGAAGACTCACAAGATGTGTTTGGTGAAGATTGTTAGTGGTAAGAAGTGGGAACTGATTTTCTACAAGAATATTTCTTCTTCATCATACTTTCTGTCACAATTTTATTTCACTGTTGCTTCAGAAATTCCTCTCCTACAATCACACCTATTTCCTTCCTTTCCCACACCTCTCACCCCCATAACCAGCATAGAATCACAGCCAACCATCAACACATCAGTGAACATACAGACTATCATAAAACTCCATCTTTCCTTAACCACCCAACCCAAGATCAATTAATAAACCAACCTTGTGCAAATATTCTAAACATAATTTTCTACCTCGTTTCCACAAACCTTTCTTCTAATCAACCTTCTGGAATTTCTTGTGCAGCAACAACTCGATTAAATCCTGACATAATTTCTTATCAGTCCCACCATCCATCCTAGAAGATAATCTTTCATCATCGCCATAGGCAACCTCACTTCCCTTTCTTTTGAGAATCACCACCCTCTGACAGATTACATTGCCTTATCTCTGCAGCTCCCTTCTCGGACGAGCCCCCGTCCATTTTAAAAGGCTGATTGACACAGTGCCTTAAACATGCTGTAGCATGCCTGTCTCCCCGGTGGACAAAGAAACATTAAAGGCACGACTATAAGTTCCCCAACCCTTTTTTTGGGGGGCCTATATCTTTTTGCTTGTGCAAGAACAACAAATACATGGGTAAATGATAGATTATGTCAAACCCCTTTCAAACAATTTTGTGCAGTTTTAGTTGCACTGGATTGAAAAAGTCTACCTATCTGAGGAGTTCAAATTGACTCTCTAGATATGTTTCTTGCTCTAGTGTGTGTGTGTATATATATATATATATATATATATATATATATATATATATATCTTAGCCATATTTTTTTTCTCTGCATCAACAGTACTTGAATATAAAATTTATATGGTCTTGTGAGTCTTGCCAGAAAATCCATTCTCCATAAATCATCCCCGTTTCCAGAATTATTAGAACACTGAATGGTTATAATAAATCAGTCAAACATGTAGGCCCAATGTTCTAGGCCATCCTTCTTTTGCTTAATGGTACGTTTCCCTACTTTACTAATCCCATTCATAAAGGACATAAACAAAACTTCAACTTCTACAGAAGAAAGAAGACAAAGTTTTTGAAACTTTCAAGATATCTCATCGAAAGGATTTCACCAATTTTGGCAGCAGACAAAGCATTGCATTGGCAATGGTAATGTAAACCCTGAGCTTATGAAACTTTACACCTCACTTCTTTCTTGTGGAACAGAAACACAAGCATTCTAGAAGGATAAAGATGAATACGGAAAGAGAACAAATTTAGGGATAAATTTAAGGTTTAAAGTACTGTATTGTATCAGCGAGTATCGGGTGTTTTGTATCGGCATCGATGACCATGGATAGTATACACATAAGTATCATATCGAATCATATCAATATCAAATTTGAGAAGTGAAAACTGAGTCTCCAAATTTTAAGTATTGGCCATATTGTATCGTATCGGTGTTGGTAGCTACCAACACGATGTACATGATATACACGATACCGCTACTTTAAACCTTGGGTAAGTTTATTCAAAGTTTTGTTTTCTTCTTTCTTTCAATAGAACTCCAAAGTCAAAAGTTTATCTAGACAGTGGCAAGGGATTTTTCCATTAAGACCCTGTTATCTGTAATTAGTAAGTTTTTAGCACTTTCTCATCCGACTAATTCAATGTAATAAGAAAAAGTTCCATCTGTGTTTCTATCTCCTTTTGAACACCATTTTGCTATTCAATACATTTGCTTGCTATAAAAGCGCAGCCCAAACAATCAAATAATTGAGATACTGAAGAAAATACCAAGACTGAAGTTTGAAACCCAAGGATCTCATAGACAAACAATCATTAACCAAAGTACATGATCTCCACAAGGATACGATCTCATAACCAAAACATCCACAGTTATGTCATAAATTAAAATACTTACAGCATACAACAACTAGTTTGATGATTAAATTGAATAGAGCAACAAAGACCATGAACAACAGAACCAAAAAACTCTCTCCCCCCCTCTCTTCGTTTTCTTTTTTTTTTTTATTTTATTTTATTTTGACGGGGCAGAAGAATGAAGGAAAGCAGTAACTCACATTGATCCGGATAGTCTGTGCCTAGTCTCAACTGGACTTGGGGAGGTACCAACTGCTCCTTTCATCCCGACTAATACGCAGCAAAGGAAGGCCACATTTGCAAATAAGAGAGACCCATTTGAAAGGGTTAAAAACCAAAACAAAAAAAAGAATTGGGAAACAGAATGGACTTCGTATACTAAATGTAGGATATTCACTTAGAAAAAATGCATTTAAGAAATTGTTGGACTGAGAGTCTGTACCTGGTCAGGGAAGAGATAGATTAAAAATGGGAAAACGCAAATGTCAGAAGAAGAAAGTCAATCAAGTCATACAGAAACCCAAGTAAATGAGGTGAATAATTAAGACAAGGAGAAGGGAAGATGAACTAATGAAAACCCATCATCAAAACGAATAGCTGCTATCAGGGTAGAACAACAGAAGTTGGTAAGACGAACCCAGCAACCCAGACGACAGAAATATGAGAACAAGCAGATACTTATATTGTAAAAATTAAGAACTATTTAAAAGCAGAGTTGTCAATCTGTGATTTCCCTCTTCCCCTCTCTGTCTCTCTCTCTCTCTCTCTCTCTCTGAACCTCTCAAGTCTCAATGCAAGCGAATATAAATGGAGCAAATGTGTGTGAGACTCTGAGTATTGCTGCCCAGCACAAACGTAGGACCACGGTCAATATTTGGTAAGCAGAACCGATTCAGAATAACACAAACAATCAAAGATTCTTGTTGCATGTCAAATTTCAGAATAAAATTTTTTGGACAAAAATTTAAAATAGATATTACAATATATATATCATCAATTACCACTTATAATGATTAATGATTAATGATTAATGTTAACGTACATATTAAGTTGTTGTTAAGAAACTTAAATAATAATTAAAAAAAACTTAACTTTCAAACGTTTAGAATGAGAATAAGATGACTATTTTGTCATAAATTATTAGGTAACCATCTTAATCTTTATCCCAACATGTTATTATGACATGTGACCCCATATCATCACCACAAATTTGAAGATTGGACATTTGGTCAAATTTCTTATTCAATGTTGATATATCAAAAAAAAAATGATTTTTCTTAGATTTATCACCTAAATCTTTTCTCCAACTAGGAATGTCAATTATTATAAAAACAAAATAAAATTAGAGTTGTCAATTCAGACATACCTAGTAACATACCTATCCAAAACTTACTGTATGAATATCAAATTAAACTCGTTAAAATACAAAAAAAAAAAAAAAAAAAGGCATCTTAATGCACAGTTTTCGTTCCAGCAAAACTTGAGGAAGGCCAAAATATATGCAATTTCACTTCTACAATGTAGAGAAGTTGTTTAACTATTTCGAACCCGTAACCATCATTTATTTTTTGGGTAAATAAATTCGTGACCAACAACCTTACCATCACATGAGCGACCTCTAAACTAGCTAAAATGCAAATAAGTTTAAAAAAAATTTACTCGACTAATTTCCACATGGCGTGGTACAATTTTTTTTTTTACACACTGACTTTAAATGCCAATAACTATCACATGGCAAATGATCAATAGAGATCATATTTTGTAAACAAGTTAATTACCTCATGTTGTTGGTTATTCTTTCAAACGTTTTCCTTTATCATTACAAAAAGTTACACTTTAGGACACGTATGATGAACTGGTTACTGAATTTATCCATGTTAATACATTTTAAGAGTTTTTTTTTTTTTTTTTTGGGTGTGGATAATGATTTATTTTTTTACCCAACTAACTTGGATTGGAGGGATATTATAATAATAAAAAGAAAGACAGAAAATTTCAGCTACAGTACCATTCTTTCTTATTTTATAAGTATTAAACATTTTAATAGTCGTGTGAAAACCTCATTCTTACCAAACCCAAAATAGAAGATTTATAATTAATTAATTAATTAATCATAATTGAATATTTTTTTGTACCTATAATTGATTGCTTAGAGAAATGAACAGAAAAGCTTAAAGTAAGCTTCAGTACTTCTGTTAGGTACGAATTAATGATCATATAATAATTTGGGACTATTTTTGCAACATTCCAACGTGGTAATACACGTGGCAACTTGGGAAACTTGACATGTGTCAGAGAGGGAGTGGTGTGGTAGGACTTAGGAGTACTTCCTTCAGTCCTTTGTACGAAGGAACTATGGAAACCTTGCACCAATCGCTGCGTCTCTGATTTCCCCCATGCATGCCCAGATTGAGATCATCTCTAGTCCGTCCAGTTTGTCCAGCTATGAACGGATTGACTGGATTCAAAAGACACGCATACCAATACATTGGGAGTGTGTCCTTTGAATCCAGTCTATCCATCCACGACTAGACGGATGGAAATCAAGAAAAGTCTTATTTTAAGAAAATGTGTGTGTTTGTCTTATTTTCAAGAAAAATTTGTCAAGTCATTGATTGAAAGTCAAGAAAAGAAAATGAAAACTCTTCTGAAAAGAAAGAGAGAGAATATACATAAGTTTAAAGTTATTAGTTGGTCGGTCTTGGTCAGGCTTAATCAGTCCCCATCATTTTAACACCCTACACATTGACCAGTCATTTAGCTAGTCGATTGATCCTTCATTGGCGATGATGGACACGTTTATAATTGGCCTAGTTGGTCTTGGTCCATAATCATTCTTACTCTAATGGGTTTACTTACTCTAAGGGGTTTATTCCAAAGTGTAAATAAAAAATAGATCGATAGAGATATAGATACAGATATTAGAGAGTGTTAATCGGTTTTGCAAACTGACTCTAATGGGTTCATTTCAAAGTGTAAATAAAAATAAAGAGAGATAGAGATAGAGACGAGAGAATATTAATCTAAAAACATGAGTTAAAATAAAAATGGTGCTTGGTTATAAAGTATATTCGGTTCGGTCAGTTGTAAGTACGTTTAATAATCAATCCGAGCCTTACTCTGCACGTTTAATAATCAGACCGGTCCAGTCTCAGAATTCATCGATCGAACTACCGATGTGGGCCTGAAATTGACACCTTGTTTCAATCATTACTTTTGAACTTATTATGGTTTTTTCATTTCTTGATTTACCAACATAGCCAAAGAGTAGGAAACAATAAAAAGATATGGAAGCCTTGCACCTATCGTTACGTCTATGTTACCACCTACAGCATGCATGCACCATATTTATATCTATCTATATATTATCATATTATTATATTACTATATATGTATACATATCTGTTATCTTTTAGAACTGGAAATGTATTATAATATACAAGTGTAAAGTCAAATATAATATACACAAAGCACAGCCGACAACGAAGGGTACAGACATTGACAGTATACAAGGATATTTGATACGTAATTGTATTCAAAGCAACGCAAAGCGAAGCCGACCAAGCCTGCTGCCTCTTTCATTGTCATGCCAAAATTCCCATGCTCCCACTATTCAAATATCTTTTTTTTTTTTTTTTTTTGATATCTGATGATGATATCCAAAACTCCAAACTGGGTTACATAATATTTTGGGTACTTTCAAAGTCATATTTATTTTTGGATAAGTATATATATATTTTATTGATCTGAAAAGGAGAGTAGAATAGGTTAAATTCTCATGAGAGATTCAGACAAGACAATAGAACAACAGCAGCAATAGAGTCTAGGTTACGTTGTATATATAACTAAGGTCCAACAAAGAGAAAAGAAGAAAATATCCACTACACAACAGGATCTTTTTTAACATCTAGAAGATGATGAGGAGTATGAATGTATAGGTACTCCTGATCGATCGAGGAGTCCTGCATCATATCTCCATCACCATTGAATGGTATGAAAAATTTTCACTATTATCCTCCTCGATAAATTTTCTATCATGGTTGTCTAAATTGTTTGAAGAGTGGACAATCTTGATCAGCAAAAAGAACATATTTTCCAACCACATCACCACAAGAGGTGTCATCGGAACAGAAGCCATCGATGGTTGATCTCTAGACAACCCTCATCATTATTCAAGATCGTACTACAGGGATTTTAAGAAACTGGGAGGGAACTCAACTAGAAAGCTTTTCTAGGTATATTCAGCTTTCTTCTTCAGTATGCAGCTGGCCAAAGGGTGAGGGGTTGTGGTGTTAAGTTTGCTGTCACAACTCCATTCCAGGGAAGTTTCAACAAAAATGGTTTTATTTCTAATCCTACCTAGGCGAGATCAGTTGGAAAGTAGTTACTCATTGCTATAGAGAGGCTAATAATGTGGTGGTAGACTGGTTGGCAAAAATGGGCGCTGTTCTTCAAACCTTTTTCTCTTGGGAATCTAGTGCAAGTTTTGTAAGGGAAGACATCATTTGGGACCGCCAAGAAAAACAAGATATGGTTTCGAAACTTAATGTGAGATGTTCATCTCTTGGGTGACTTTTTTACGGGTCTTGTTTAAGGTCTATGTTGATGGACATGTCGAAGGTGGAGCCTTAAATCTCACTCTCCCCCCTTTCTCTTCTTTGATTGTTCTGATCTCTGCCAATGGCTATGTCAAGGATGGAGACTTGAATCACTTTTTTCAGTTACACAAGTATATACCCAAGTTTTAATCATTGTACATCCTTTTTTTCTTCTATTAATATATTTTTGCCAATCTTTATCCAAATGAGCCAAATTGTCAATGACTGAAGCATCCATAAGGGTCAGTGAGGGAATAAAAAAATAAAAAAAAATACACAAGTGCCAATGATTGTATATATTTGTTTAAAAAAATAATTAAAAAAAGTTTTTTATCCAATGATCTCAATATATAAAACATAAGAAAATCGGTATTGATGTATGTGTGCATGCATGGTTGTACTTTTCACCGTCAGATGAGATGGACCAAAAAGCAAGTGTATTCCTAAAATGCCTCCTTACTGGACGACAAGCCGATCGAAAACCGTCTCCTAAAACATATGCTTTTTTTTATAAAATAAAAAGATAGAACAATTAAAGGATTTATGTGAAATCTTAAGAGGAACAAACTCTCTTTATTCTATTGGATCCTCATAGCTTCTTAGCAATGACTGAGAGGCCATTTAACCATCTATTATGAACACCGGACATGGGATACAGACCCTTCTTTTTTTTTTTTTTTTTTTTTTTTTAATTTTGGTAAACGATCCAGACCATTGAAAACCATGCAAATATAGGCAAGGCCCAATTACTCATTGTTGGGTTGCTTGTTCAATTCCCCCTCCGAACGTCTGACCTTTCCAGGCCTGTCTCCTGAAGTAAGACCTAGGACCATTACTATAAGGCGTTTTTGCAATCTTGTTTTCAAAAGCTTCGTCTAGATGACAACAGCTAACCACTACAAAGAACAGAAAAAACACAAATGAGAAAGCTTAGAGACAAAGATATGTTGTTTGGGGAAAGAAAATGGACGAAGGAATTCAAGGTGTACTTGGTATTAACAGTGTTGTTAGGTGCTTAATCCATATCCTTTCTTCATGAGGGGAAGGTCTCAGTGTCAAATCTCTGGAGTTTTCAGGATCCATTTCTATCCAGGTAGGTACCACGTAAAAGGAAAACATTCAAATAAGACCCTATTCTATAGAATTGGAACAGGAAACAAACAAACCTTCATCATTTGAAGTGAAGAGAGAAAAAATGCCTTCCACAAGTTCCACTTCTCCAACAGCCATGTTCCACCAACTTGAAAAATGAAAATGGCCAGCCATTCCAAATCCAATGTATCAGAAAAAAATTTGACAAAATGCAAATTGAAGGACAACTATATTTGGAAGTCTTGGGGTGGAGTGATGGCCGACCAAACTTTCATTTCTAACAAAACCATTAAAATGTGCAGTTCCCTCAAAAAAAAAAAAAAATTCAAAATTGCTTTTCCCCAATTTTATGGCCAACCCAATGTAGCCTCACTGATTAAAACACTTGTAGGATTCAAACTAGAAGATCTACTTTAAATTTCAGGTTCGGAAGAGTTATTATCCTCTTTAGGCGGTGCAAACTGCCGGCTAAGGCGAGACCTTGTCCAAGGATCCATGGGCGCTCTTGCCGGTGGTTGAGGAGTTCCTGGCTTTGACTGCCGAAGTTCATTCTCTCTGTCAACGAACCTGCAGAGAACAAAAAAAAAAAAAAAAAGGCTCATGACAAAAGTCATAATGTATAAACCTAACCTAAAAATATTTCAACTGATAATCCGATAGACTCCGTAATTGATGAGAAGTAACTTATAATAATTAAGAAGAAAGCCTACTAATGGAATGATATCAAAGACATGGTGCTATCAAGGACTGAATACATTCACAGTCAACTCAATTCCTTGCCCCCATGTATTTGATGTAAATGCCTAGTGATCCACTCTAACCAATGGAACAGTTGATGGCACCCGCTCGCATTCTTATTAACTGACCGCACAAGAAGAAAAGATCAATAGCATAACAGAAAATAGCTCTATTCTAGATAGTAGTTTAAAAGTGCAGTAACTTTTCTTCATTAGCGTTCTTCTCTTATAAACTTAAGTAATTCAGTTGAAGAGTAGAGAAAATTTTAATTGCTAATTAAATAAGTTATTGAATTACTTACACAATTATTATTCGTAAGGTTTAGATTTTTTTTATTTTTTTTACATCACTTCTACAACATTTTACATCCATAGAGAACCATCTTAATATATCAGTGGAATATTGGAAAATAACCTCCTCCAATCCAAATTCTCAAGGATGGATTGACCATTAACAAGAAAGAATCTCTCACCAGGTAACAATCCTATCTTAAAAATATAATAATGTAACCATACTAGACTAGAAAAATTTTCTGGTACACAGGAAAAGGAAATACAAAAAATGAGTAGTCAATAATGGTACCAGATAGGAGCTTACTCAATATAGGCCATAGGCGCAGCATCACCAACTCGTATGCGAGTCCGAAGTAATCTTGTATATCCACCTGCCCTATCTCTGCTAACACAAAAATGTGCACCTAAGCCTTGGCACTGATGACATATTTTTTTAGTAGGAAAGGCACTGATGACATATCAGCCAGGAAAGGTAGGAGGAGGAGGAAAATCAAGGTGGAAAAGGAAAAAATTACTTGTAGCGATAGGCTATCTCCGTAAATAGCTTGTGAATGACATCATCACCTCGTACAAAAGCAGCAGCACGCCTTGCAGCAGACAAAGAACCCTGCAATCAATCATAGAGGGAAGTGTTAAAAGACCCTGAAAAAGGTAGGAAGACACCCTGAAACTTACAAAGGGATTGTTCCATACCAAATCCAAACAATGGGTTCCTTCAGACTGTTTGTTAAGCAAGATAAAGAAGGGATTCTTTTTTTTTTTTTTTTTTTGTGGGGGGGGGGGGGGAAGAATAGTAGTAAAGTTAAATTTTCTTTCGTTGGCATAGAAATGAAAAGTAAAATTTTCTTAGCCAGAGAAGTTGACAAACCTCATAAACCAATGCAAGAATCTTCTTTTCTTGCCAAACATACACCAAAAATTTTGATTCTTTTTACAAACCCACTAGATCTTCTAACTTATTTTTCTTTCCTTACATTTTCTTGGCAAACAAAGATAGCATACGTTAAAAATTTTATAAGTGCAACAGGAAACAAAAAATGAACGGTGCTGATGCAGATTTAAAGCAAAAGAAAGAAGAGAAAGATCTCCTACAGTTTAGGGTGGTCTTGTTCAACCTTGAACCATTTTTCTGGTTTGAACCAACCCCTTTGGTTGCGTTCCGGGTTCAAGAACTGACTTGCAGTTCCTGGAATCTCCAGGTTTCCCGGTCACTTCAGGAAACTGGAAATCAGTCGTCATAGTCTGTTTGGGTCTTATTGCTTATTTTTATATTGTTAGTAGTTGACTAGAATAGGAATTATTTAATCCAGTCCTGATTATTATCAGTTTCTTTCTTTCTTCAGTGTCATTTTTGCATTAGCACATTCTTCTTTTAGCCTGCAGCTGGGAGCAAGGTTTTAATTCTAGGTATCGAACACGTATCAGCAATGGCCAAAACCAATCCGATACCAATATCCTGAACCATGGCTGGGAGAGGGGTGGATTTTTTTCCCTTAATCATTGTGGCTAAGCCTTAGATTCAGTTGTATTACAGCATGTAATGAGCAAGACTCTACATATAATTTGAGTAATGAAAGAAGCTTTTGCTTTTCAGATCTGTGGTGATTCCAGGAAACCCTTGGTGGTGATTCCAAATTAGTGTTTCAAGTGGTGATTCTTGAACACATATCCCCTTCTTATCTTCTCCTTCTTTTCTTATTATTCTACTTGAAGATAAGGTTAGTTACTTAGTTCTGAATTTTCTATTTCTTGCACATCATTTTTCTATTCTAGATTCGGGTTCTTTAATTAATCATTGATGTTTCCGTTATGAGTTATTAGTAAGGGGGAGAGCCCGTCAGGAATAGCGCTAATAGGCTCTCCCTCTTTTCTTTTATTTGGTTGGTTATTATTTTTGTACCCTTCTAGGGTTATTCTCTGTACATTGGAATGCACTAAGGTGTCTCAACATATTGTTGAAACAACCAAAGTTACAGCAGCTTCTCCTTCTCCTCTTCCTCTCTTCTATCTTCTTCTTTCCTCTATATTTTACAGTTTCTATCATATTGGCCCTGTTCTTCTCTATTGCTGTTCTGATTGTTAGTTTCAAGACGATTACTTTTTTCGTTTCAAAAAATGATCTTTCCAGCAATTTCATAAAGTGGTTCTTTAATCAGTTTTTGTTATTCTGTTTGATTGTTTCTGTGACTTTTTTAGTCAGCTATCTGGACCTTTAATTGATCTCTTTTTGGTGACCATTCTGGCCTTAGATTCTACAGAAATAGAGTTTTCCTGCCTCAACAAGGATTATAATCTGAGAATCCAACCATCAGATTGTTACTAAATTTGGCAGGACTATTTGGCTATTCTCGTTCTTCAAGCTAACCTTTCAACCAGAATATTAGTCAGATTAGACATCCTGCACTTCTGTATTATATTTTCTCCAGAATTCCAGTTTTCAATTTCCTGCATAAGGATTCTTTCACACTTTAAATCTGATCGCTGGATAGCTCACAAATTTTGATGGTTTATCCCCCCCCCCCCCCTCCTGTTAGACTATTCGACCAGAATTATCTGGCAATCAAACCTGTTCCATCTTCTAATTTAAGATCTCTATTGAATCTAACTTGGAGTGCTTCCTCCTGCAATTCTGGTTTCTGAGGGATTTCTGAATTCCTAACCCTTACGTGATTAAGAACCCCATCAGGTGCAAAGTAGGATTAAAGACCAAACAAAGCTGGCACTACAAAAAGGTAGGGGACTACGAACTCTACAATTTGCCCTTCCCACCCCACCCACTTACATTTGCACCTGAATTTTTTTCCTTTTCATTCATCTCTATCTAATAAAGAAAAGAGTACATCAGTATTTATAGGGTTTTGGACTCTCAACTTTCCAAAATAAAAAAGACCCAATTAATAGAAACTCCTAAAACTAAGAAACTAATTTGGGATTAGAATTGGCAAGCTGCATCAAGATGCTTCTGGATTGAGCATTTGGATAACCTGTTTTTGACATGAACAGCTCAAAGTATATAATGAGAATATGACAGCTCACACCACTAACTTTGTCATTGTTAACAAACATTAAAGTAAAGGAATAGGCCTGATCAGCAAGGCCCATTCCCATTCTTGGCCTAACAGATGGGCTCACTATTCACGAGTTACTCTATTCACAGTACTGTTCACCTTATGGTGGAGTCATTCTTTAATACATCCTATCCTCTTATATTGTAACTGGAACTTCACCTTATCTAGTGGAGTTCCCCTCTCCTTATTAGAATAGAACTACTTCTCTTTATTCTTTTAATCATGAAAATCCTTGTCATGTTGACATATGGAACTCCTATTTACTTTGTAACTAGGACTCCTTATCTTGTGGAGTCCTAGACCTATCACTTTACTTATTTTATTTTATCTATAAATAATGACTGCTAATAGGAGGAATACACATCAAATCTCTCCATCTTCTCTTATTTTTCTATTTTGTTACATGATATCTGAGCAATCACCTGGGTTGCCGTTTTGAGAGTCGTTTAAGATTCTCCGTTAGGTGTGCAACCACCACTATTGCTGTTCTTGCTACTACTACTTGGTTCACAGTGATCTATACTCTACTGCTACTACTACTTGGTTCACAGTGACTCATATTGTGCTACTACTACTACTTGTTCACAGAGACCCATACTGTGCTGCTACTACTACTATTGCTGCTGCTCCCGCTGCTACATTGTTCCAAGCTGAAGCTCTCACATTCCCCCATGCTCCAACTTGAGGGGAAGTGTTTATAAATATTAATGTAAAAGAATGAACCTGATCAACAATGCCCATTCCTATTCTCTGCCTAACAGATGAGCTCACTATTCACGGTACTATTCTAATTATGGTGGAGTCATTCTTTAATACATCCTATCCCCTTATATTGTAATTAGAACTTCCCCTTATCTAGTGGAGTTCCTTTCTCCTTATTAGAATAGGACTACTTCTCTTTATTCTTTTAGTCATGAGAATCATTGTCATGTTGACATATGTAACTCCTATTTACTTTGTAACTAGGACTCCTTATCTTGTGGAGTCCTAGACCTATCACTTTACCTCTTTTATTTTATCTATAAAAATGACTGCTAATAGGAGAGGAATACACATCAATTCTCTTCTCTTATTTTCTATTTTGTTACAGTCATCTATCATATGAGCCCGGTCTTCCCAAGCGCCAAGAGTCTCCTAATTGTAGTCATCCCAGCCCTCTTTAAGACAATGAACTCAGCCACAAGATTTTGGATCTGGTCCTTAAGCACCTCAACAGCGCTCTTCTTGCCGCTGCCCAACCGACAAGATTCAGCATAGTTCTTCCACCAGTCAACAGCAGTCATGTTGCTCCGGGCGGCAGCCCTCTCTGACCTGCCGTACTTGTCAATACCAAAGAACCAGATGAAGAAGGTGCGAAGATAGCAGAGATTGAGGAAGGCTCGTGCTTCTTTCGAATGACACTGAGAGCACCCCATCATCCTAGCCATTCAAATTCCTTAAACAACAACTGCATTTTCTGCACTGATTCCCACTATTTTTCTGATTTTGCCATGTAACAATTAGAAATAATAAAGTCAATAAATGATTTCCAATTGTCAAATGGAAGAGAAGATTGGTTAGTGGAAAATTGTGCTAAACATGTATAGGACCATAACAAAAAAAAAGAAAAAAAAGAGCGGCATTATTCAAGGATGGAGGTATAATAAAGGGCAAAGAGAAACCACCTCACAAAAAAATAAAAAAATAAAAAATAAAAAATAAATAAAAAAAATGTAGCCTTAGTGTTGCAAGGAATTTGTGAATACCTCTACTTATTGCTCTCATTTCAAAATAAATGCTTGTAGCTCTGTGTAACAAGTTGTCGACTTCTGGGGTTTTAACCATTCTCGAAATGAACTAACAGCCTAGAACACCTATTCAATAATGGTTTGCCCATTTTCATTTTTGAGATTTTCACACCAAACCACCCCCGCACGGTTTAAATACTTGTTAATTTCCTGGTTTATCATAGTGTGAGCGTCTTTGTTGTATCCTCAAGTTTCTTTGTTGTATCTTCAAGTTACACAGTCATGGTGGAGGTACAGACACAAACTCTCCAACAGTGGAAGTTGTAGTTCATCATTCTGGCAGTATTATGGTAGTTTTTCAGGTTTATTTTTGTAAAATTAAAGTACAAATGCTACAGCAGCAAGCTCATTGTGTACCTATGGACATGAATTGGAGAAAGGAACTCCTTATAAGATCAAAGCGATCGGATAAATCAGCCAGGTTCTAACAATGGAATAGTCCCAGTCAAGTCTATGATGACCACTTTTATTTTAGAGGATTGAGGAGTCATGAGTGTACGGAAACAGCCTCTCCGCATTGCGGGGGTAAGGCTGCGTACATTCTACCCCTCCCCAGACCCTGCAGTAGCCGGAGCCTCATGCACTGGGACGCCCTTTTCAGGCCCAAGATGCCTCTTGTGTGAAGGGAACGTTCCCAATTCCTAAGAAAAAGGAGCTGACCTCCAACATAATAAACTCCATCCTCTAAAATTGAGTCGGATTCGGATCCACCTTGGACCATAAATGTTTCTGTAGTTCTAAATTTCAGTGAACACCTTCTAAGTTCTAAGAACCTGTCTCAGTTAAGACTCCTTGTGGTTGTCTTAAAAAATCGAAAATGCACCTGTCTTAAGGGAAACCATCTTTCCAGTATGAATCAAGGAAATTTTTTACCACAACTGAAACATTTAATTATTTCAGAGTTAATTAGGAGCAAAACATGAAGCCATGAATGCCAGAATGTGATTCTTCCTTTCATTCAATGTATGTTTTTACCTTCTATACCTTCATGTTTTCACTAAGAAGCCTATGCCTAGAGGTGTGCAATCAATTTGATCTCATTATGAAAGGATTAAACTCTTCCTGGACGGTGTTTTTATGGCTATCGTCATTGGATGCTACTGCCTTCGAAATTTTTATTGTTGCAATAAATTTAAATCTCAAGAAATATGCACCATTAACCATCAATTTTTTTTCTAGTGTGTACCTACTCTTTTAATCCTTTCATATACTTACTGAGTTACTGTAATGTTTTTAGTTAATATAATGCATGTATTATCTGCTCCAAATTTGTTACGTGACTTATCAGCTATATCAGTAGTCCTTGATCTTATAGAACAGAATGGTGCATTGGTTTCGATTTTTCCTTCCATTCGTGAATGGGTTTTGATAATGACAATTTGTAAGGTCTTTAGCTCAAATTGGTAGAGCCCTTGGAATATGGATTGTGAATCTAAGATATTCCAAGAAGATGGTGGTTCAAATCCATGAAAACCTTCCACCAAAATTAGCTTAATTACTACTAGCATGATGCCACATGGTAGGAACAGGATTATAAAGCTCCAAATCGTGTTAAAACTCTGAACACTGGTGGTGTACTGAAGGGAAATTAGATAGGCCCTCAAAGAATTTTTTTTTCAGAAATGAAGCAAAGCCAAAATGCGACATCCATTTTTTAGCTTGATGTTATCTCGATAGTTAGAGACTTAAGAGTTGAAGAAACCATCATCAACCAAAAACGAATTTTGCAATTTTTTTTTATTTTATATTACCATTCTGTCTAGGAAGTTTGTATTTTTTTTCTCTCTTTATATTATATATTGCTGGTAGACATAGGAATGTGGGGCTATAATAATGGCTTAATAAGCCAATTTCTTCGTATCTAAGTCTCCTTTTGGTAGTATATATCCTGACTGGATTACTAAGGCCATGCAAGACAATCCTCTATAGATATTAGCATGTTATATGAAAGTCTTCTTCTTTTTTTTTTTTTTTAAATGCAAAATCAGCTCTGTTGTTAAGAGTTGCTGTTGCTAATGGTATACTACCCATAACCCATCCAACGTCACTTTGCCAGTATCAGCCTTCCATGTGACTCCAGATGTGTTTTGCCAGTTGTATAAATAATAGTTCCTATAAGGTCTTCTACCAAGTTATATTAGTCCTTATCACTTGTTGGTACATATACAGTTGAAATCAACTGCAAATCGGTAGTTTATATAGCAACCAATTGGTTGAGATGGATTAGAATTTTTCCGTGAGGACTGTCTCAATCGATTTATGTCTTATTCAAGATATAAGAATTAAATCCAAAATAAAGGAATATTAGGATTAGGATATCAATTCATATGTTTTCATGCTGTATCCAAACAACAAGTTTCAAAAATCTTAAGATCTTGAATCATATGATTTAATAAATCATCCAAACTGATTATTTCACAAACCCAAATCTCAAATCATATGATTTCATAATTCATCCAAATGATTGATTTCACAAACCCATGGATTTGAAATTTCGATTGATTTGGAATCTACTTTTAAATCTGAATCATGAGATCCATACGCATAAAAAAAAATTTATAATCTTACGTCTTTCCCAAGCTGAACCATGTTATCAGCAAGTCGCCTGATTTCCTTGGCCTGAAATGAATAAATATCATCTAAGTGATGCTCAAACCACATGATACAGATCATCAATGAGCTAGAAAACCTAAAACCTCGAGCGGGGAACCAACCTTTGCAACCGTAGTTTCAATACGCTCGTGCTTCACCAACTGTGATACCATCGTCCTAAACAGAAAAACTAGACGATCAGAACCAAAACCCTAAACATCTGAATGAAATTTAACTACATAAATAGCCAAACCTGAGCATCGACATACGATGGCCGGTGGGACGGCCAAGCTTCCGAAACTTCGTCATGTCGAAAAAAGAGAAAATCCCACCTCAATACAGACAGTGCCTGCAATTTTGCTGATAAAAATTAAAATTTGAAAGAACTAATAAAGGAAAACTTCTTCAGCAAACGACCGGTGCTAAAGTCTAAACAGAGTTGCCACTGGTGAAGTTTCGCAGCGAGACTCAACCATGCGCCAGATTGATTCAGGTCAGAAGGAGTAATTGTTTCGCTGCAAATTTGAGTCGTGAATGAGAAATGATATTTTTAAAAATTTATATTCCAAAGGATCCTGTTCACCTAAAATGAAAATCTACTGGTGTTGAGTGTGTAAGATTGGAGTTGCAGGAACGGGGATAGAAAGATGGATAGGGAGAAGGGGGGAGGGACAGAATATCGATCCCATAGAGAGATTCAGGGAGGACGAGGGAGAAACAAAGTGACTATAGAATTCGTCGGCGGTCTGAGAGAGACGGAGGAGAGGGGAGAGGTGCGAGCGGGAGGTCTATTCGCATAGACAGAGATTCAGACAGGGAGAGAGTGAGAAACCATTGCTACAATAAACCAGAATCTATGCTGTAATCCTCTAATAGCATGAACTCAAATAGAGGATGATGGGAAAGAAATTGGAGAGAGAGAGAGGACGAATTCACGCATACATAGAAACACATGGAAGGTTTTCTCACCTTCGCTAGCAACCAGTGAGTGACTGAAGAGAGGAAGAGGAAGGGATGCTGACCTCGTCGAGAGTCGAGAGTCGATAGTGGTGGCCGCCCAGCGAGACTAATTGCAGCGGTCTGGGATTATTTGTCTTCTCACATCTCTGATTTTACCATTGCTTTAACCCTCATCCATTGGTCATTCCTCAACGTGCCCATAAAAAAACATCGAGCGCCAAACCCTCATCAGAGTTTATGTTTTCCGTTTGTTTCCATGTAAACAATTTTTTTTTTTTTATAATTATATTTGTATTTCAAGAAAAATAAAATATTTTTTAAATAAAATTAAGAGATATACAAAGGGATAATTATTCCATGTTAATTTTGTGTTATGCTGTTATTTTTTTTCTTTTATTTTTTCAATTAACATCAAAATACAGTCTAAAAAGAGATGTATTGAAATTGTACGACAAAACAAACATAGTTGAAATGATAATATTCATTATGATAAACGATTTCTATCCCATAATCTGTGCCATAAAATGTAACATCATTTAGTTTCATTTTGCCTTTGTTGATTACGATGAAAGAAATTTCAAGGGCAAATTGATAATGGTTCACTTCCACCTGAATTGTCAAAACTGATCTGATATGATTTAGATCAGATAAAAAATGGCATGCTGGCATGTGATTGTTACTGATTAAAAAAATAAAAATAATAAAAAAGATAGAAGAATCGAGTATGCAATCGATATTGGTTATGGCAAAAAATGATACTAATCAACTGGTGATCCAATACATATTGCTAAAACCACGGCTTGATTTTTATCATCTATAATAATAGTATACAAGTAAGTCTTAACACTCATCAGATCATGATCAAAATTCAAGCTTGAAGATCCTTATTTTTTCATAAGGAGCTTTTGTGGGTGATTGGATTCATTAGATAAAGGGAACGAGCGATATGAAAACTTAGATATAAGGGTGGAGGACTTTTTTCTTTTTTTAAGGTGAGATGTTTCAAACCATGGGTCTCTTCACCCGAAAATAATATTGGGAAATTTTTTTTTTTTCCTTTTATCAGATTGATTTTTACATCAAAACATAGATAGAATGGTATGATCTATTTATATTTTTGATCAAGATGCCTCATTTTTTTTTTTTTACGGGGACGCAACTCAAGAGACTTTGGGTTAGGAGGTTTATAAATTTGCAGCCTAATTGGATATAAGATTGGCTAAGGCTCTCTTTGGTATTATTTTTTTGTTCAAATTTTTTGTTTTTGTTTTGTAAACGTTTGGTATAATTTTTCAGTGCTACTTAAAAAAAAAAAAGAAAAAAAAAAGAAGAAGAAGAGGTTTTTGGCCAACATCATTTTTGCCTGTGTTTTGCGCAACTTCAAGTTGCACGTGGGCTTCAATTCTCAAACCACTCTAAAATTGGTGCGGGCCAGTATCAAGATTAACTGGTCTGGCTGGGTCAAGTTATTTGAATCACAAATTGACACCCTTAATACGTATGATTACTCATATATCCTGAGCGTGGCTCATTTACTCATTTGCTTTCTACTGATGACTGTTTATTATTTTCATCTGTTCGATTAAATGAGCTTTATGCAGTTGAAAGGGGGACTGGATTTATATTGCTAGGCGTCATGTCAAAAAATTAATCTCGGAAAGTCTCAGCTTACTTTTTCTCCTAATACTCCTTTGAAATTTCGTAGGTGGTTTTCTCACATTTTAAAGATCCCCTATGGCAAAGGGCTAACTAAATACTTGGGCCTTCCGACTGTGTTTGGTCTTTCCAAAATGATGTTGTTCAATTATCAACTAGAAGAAAATGCCTCAAAACTGTAGCAATGGAAGGAATCTTTGTTGTCTCAGGGAGGTAAGGAGACATTGTTGAAATCTATTTACATGCCCATGACCAACTACATATGTTCTCGTTTTAAATTATCAAAATTTCATATCAAGACTTTATGTAGTAATGCAGTACAGTTCTTCTGGAGTAATGGGGGTGAGGGTCATCGTATACATTGGGTGGCATGGAATTGTTTGTGTTTGCCTAAATCTCAAGAGGGATTGGATTTGCGAGACCCTCTGCTTAAAAATCAGGCACTTTTGCCCAAAATGGCCTGGCGGGTGTGGAAAAATCCTACGGCTCTATGGGTGCAATCACTCAAACAGATCTATTATCCATAGGTTGATTTTTTACATGCTTCGTTGGGTCATTATCCTTCCTGGTTGTGGCGAAGTTTATTTGAAGGCTGGGATGTTTTAGTTAAATGATTAATGTGGAAGGTTGGTGATGGTACTAGTATTAAGGTGTGGTACTAGTATTAAGGTGTGGGATGACAATTGGATTCCCCATCTTCCTAATCATAAACCCTCTTTTTTTGTTAAACCCCCTATATATTATTGATCTTATGGTTTTTTAGAATAGAAATCGTCTCCCGCCTAGGTTTGGGCGGGAGACTGGGCGGCCCGGATGGATGGCCGCCATGTGGCACTCGGAGGGATCCGAGCCCTCCATCCGAGCCGACCGCCCAGTCAAAAAGTTGAGCCCACTGGGGGGTCGGCTCGGATGGAGGGCTCGGATCCCTCCGAGTGCCACATGGCGGCCATCCATCTGGGCCGCCCAGTCTCCCGCCCAAACCCAGGCGGGAGACGATGTGGATCCGGTTTTTTTATCTTATTGACCCAGTGTCGCATTCATGGAAGATGGATGTTTTAGTTTCTTTATTTTTTGTAGAGGAAGTTCAAGCTATTTTACAAATTCCCTTACCATTTTCTTCAAGGGCTGATTCCCTTATTTGGTATAGTACCAAATCTGGTACTTTTTTCGTTTAAAAGTGCCTATAATATGCTTGCTGTATCTCAGTTCGAGGGACTTTATAATACTGTTTCTTCTTCTTCTCAGTCCTGGCGATAAGTTCTTTCTAAGGTTTGGAATTTGATTTGGAAATGTCAAACTCTTCCAAAAATCCGTCATTTTCTATGGCATTGTTGTAAGACCCGCACTCCGAAAATCTGGTCTAACCTATGTTTCGCATCGTGACAGGTCTTCCAATCATAACCGGACTAGAAGACGAGGCCGGGTGACAAACCACAGACTCTAGGTATGAGAAACGATCATTTAAATCAAGTTTTCTCATACCAGTCTGACCTACCGGCTGCACTCTGAGTGAGACTAGTATGTCCAATTGGTATGTGTGTGCGAGTGTTGACGGACTTCAGTGGGTCCCACACTCCGAATCCAAGTTTAAAAAATCTTTTAGACGTAGGAGACCTTTCTAGAATAGTCTTCCACTCTATTTATGCATCATTCATTCTCCTTAAATCATTTCCAAACACTCTCAAACCCTAGAGCCATCTATAAGAGATTTGAGAAGGAGCAAAGAGGAAGGAGGTTGTTCGATAAGGGATTTTCCGTGGAGATGAGAGCACCGTCATTCAACAAACACCTGTAAGTGCTCTACCTCTGTAGTAATATTTGGTTACTGATCAAAGTAGTGAAATGGCTTATTGATCCACAACCTAGATCTGTAGAACCTTAGTTCTCTTTGAGTTTCATTCTGAGAAGAATGGGAACGCCATTCTACTAGGTTAAGTGTCGAATAATGTAAACCTAAGTGACTAAATAGGTATCGTGACCTTATAATGATTTAGGAGGAACCCTGAAACCAAGTCGAGGACCAACGGGAGAAGGAGGTCTGATAACGGACTCTCGGACCTATACCGTCGGACATACCGGCTGGACAAATAGGTCCTGCAGTATGCTATACCACAGGGTATACCGGTTGGACTCAAGTCCTCCAGTATGCCCATGCGGTATATACCGCAGGGCATACTGGCTGGACAAAAAGTCCTATGGTATGGTCCTGCTGTATATACTGCAGGCACATACCAGTTGGACTATAGTCAGACTGGTATGCCTTGTCGAGGAAGACCAGTAAGCCTGTCCAAAGCCTGTTTGTTGGCCATACATGGTTCTGACCAACTGGAACTTTGAAAAACCTAATTCTAATTAATGAATAATGTTGTGTAGGACTTGGGGACGGCGTGAGTGGACTCCATGACACAGAGCAGACTTGCCATCACGCGTCAGGTAAGGGACAAAACCCTAGACCTTAAATGATTAATAATTGACAGTAAATCATTGTATCTGTATCTGTATTTGTCTGTTTATTGCTTATGCATTTCACATGTCATCTTGCTATTTAATTTTATTATCTGTTTATGCATATTCGTATGCTATGAATGTTGTTTGTTTAGGCATGTGAATATTTTCGTTAGTGTGTGGAATGTGAAGGAGAGTGGAACCATGGATATATCCTCACACTAACACCTTTTCGTATCGTCGTTTACCTTAGGGGCTTTGTAAGAGTAGGGTATCAGGGGGAGGACGTGGGATTGTGGCTCAGCTTGCCCACCAGACTCCAGCCCTATCTCTATATCGTAGGGATCTATGTTGGGGTAGGGCCATAGATACTGTGATGACATATAGGACTGGTTAGAAACAAAACCTACTTGCAAGCCCTTGCCAATAGGGGTTTAAGTATTGGTACAGTGTAGGGTATCAGGGGGAGGACGTGAGATTGTGGCTCTGTTTGCTCACCAGACTTTAGCTCTATCTTTATACCGAAAGGGCGACAGCAGTAGTGTGGTAGGTGTCTGACTATTGGGCATTGTCACACTCTCGTGCATGGAGACGATGTGGCTGCCAAACCTTACCATAACATTTTACAAGTTATACCTGACCCAATGTAATGTTATCTCGTGCATTTTGTGTGTTGCATGGTTTTGCTGAGCTAAGTTGTGAGCTCACCCCGCATATATATACTCTTTTTCAGATGTTGATGCAGGTTAGATTGTTGAGGACTTTATGACTGCTCCAACGAACGGGACAGTGGCTACTATAGATACCCAGTCAGTGGAGGACGAGCATGATGCCTCATGCGAGTGCTCTTACTATGTGTTCTTATAGGATTTTATTTATCTTTCAGTTGGTTATAATCAATGTATTGGATTTATTATTTACGTTGTAGATGATGAAATAATTTGATTATTTATTTATTTATAAATAGAACCTTAGTTCACTTATTTTATTTAAATTCGCTGTTACTTATTATTCTCTGATCGTGGTTAGATTGCTTTGAATGGTTTGTTGACACGGTCTATTCAGATCCTGGTGTGAGCCGTGGTTTGAAGACAGTTCACTCACATTTCTGGTTCAGTCAGAATTGAGGTGTGATAGTTATTGTGCACAATCTTTTACCCTCCTCTGATAATTCAAATCATAAAAATGTGCATGTGGATAATGTCTGTAGAAGATGTGGCATACAGGAAGAAACCATTGACCATATCTGCTCAATTGCCCATTTGCTCGAGCTGCCTGGCTGGGAACTAGCATGACGTTTATGGTGCCGTTACATGGTATGGGTATCCCTCATTGGTTATTACAGCTCTCTAATAGTTCTTCTATATTCTTGATGTGTAGGGCGCCAAACTTTATCTTTTGCAAGTTTCTTGTGTTGGCACCTTTGGTTGGCTCGAAACGAGTTATATTTTCAAGGGAAGTCTTCATCCCCTCTTGTGGTTATTAGGAGTGCTGAGAAGGCTTTTGCTGAATTTCAAGCTTCAAGGGTGGTGGTGTCCAATACTCAATATCACTTTCCATCTAGTCGGCAGGCTCATTGGCAACCACCTCCTATTGGAATGGTTTCTCTCAACACCGATGCTACTTTTTAGGAGAATTCTCATCAAGGTGGTTCGGGGTATGTTATTCGAGACTCTCATGGAGCTGTTCAGTTGGCAGTGTCACCACCAGCAACTTTCCTTTTTGCTGTTGTTGGAGAGGCCTACAGTATCTGAGTGGTAGTTTCTGATGCTATTCGCCATGGTTTCCAGTCTATCAGCATGGAGTTCGATTGTATGGTGCTGGTAGACCTTCTTAATGATGCTCGATGGGATGGGGATGTCTTTTACTTTCTCTTGTTTAGGATATTTTGTCATTGCGTAATTAGGATATCGTTTTATCTTTTGTGTACATTCCAAGGAAAACCAATGTAGTTGCGCATTCCTTGGCTCAGAGGGCAATGACTGTTCCAGGTCCAGTCGTTTGGCCCAATCTACTCCATGGCTTGTACATATTTCTAATTAGAGATGTAAACGGATCGGATTCGACACGGATAGGGTATAATCCGAATTCGAATCCGATATCTTATCACCTTATCCGAATCCGTCTACGCATCCGACAGATTTATAAAAATTAATTCCGAATTCGTTTCAGAATTTTAACCGGATTTTCGGTTAAAATCCGATTCGAATCCAAAGTGAACTAAAACAGCATTTTAATTTCTATCTTCGTACTTGGAAAGCTTCGTACCTGTTCGCTTTCCAGAAGCTTAAATTGCAGGTAAAAAACAATGGGAATAAGACCATGGAAGAGAGAGAGAGAGAGAGAGAGAGAGAGAGAGAGAGAGAGAGAGAGAGAGAGATGGAAAGAGTAAATGCATCTCTTGTCTCAGGCGGAAGGTTTTGGAAAGAAAGATCGAAGCCTCACCTTACAACACAACGATAACCAGGAAGAAGAAAACAAACCCTAAAACATCCCCATCAAATCCAACCTTAAAACATCTCCATCTCCATCTAACCCTATGTTACGGTTGGAAATCGCTCGTCGATCCGCGCTCTGAGTTACCTGCAACCACAGAGATGAGACAAAAGAGTGGGGCGCCTAAGTCCCGGGTACACTCTGATGCCTAAGTCAGATTTACAATGTAAGCAGTCAAGAGATAGCAAAAAGCAATCTCCAGTTTAAAGAATGTGGGACGATGAAAGAGTTTGAGCGTACGAGAATGAGAGAGAGATTGTGAACTAGTAACTTGTGCGTAAATCCTTACCTTGAGGGATTGCCCTCTACTTATAGATTGGGAAGAAGCATGGAGGTACCAGGACTCAGGAAGTAGATCGCCAATAGGATTGCCACGTGTCGCTCTGAGGGACACCTGTGTGGTAGACTCCGAGTAGGAGTAGGAGACCTTAGCCAAGGAAGCTAGGTCGGTCAGCTCTGGGACTGACACATGTCAATGTGTGAGTAATCACGGACCGTGATAGTCGGCGTCGTATCAGACTGGGAGAAGGACTCCTCGGATGTAGCATAATCACATTAGGACTCTGACCACCGATTGGGAAATGTAGCTGGGTAGGACTATGACTCCGAGCGCTACCGTAGATAATGGTAATCAGACGGCATAGGGCGAATGCGGCATGCCGGGCGCATGAGAGGCCGATGGCAAGGTACCGAATGCCTCATAAGCCGAGCGTAAGACACTCCGAGCGGTCGGCTCCGAAGGTGAAGCTTGACACATGTAAGATTTTAAATGGATGAGATTTTTCCCACCTAACACCCTAGTTTCTTCGATTCGAGTAACCATCACCACTATCTTCATAACCAAGATCACCGCCATCTTCATAACCACGATCGGTTCGTTTTCGGCTTCTTTTGAATCTCATGATTCTCCTTCCAACCTTCTCAATTTCGTTGGGTAAGAGAATCCGAATCGTCTCCTATGCGTACAGGCATAGGAGATCTGGCGGAGACTGTTGGATGGCCGCCAAGTGGAATGGTAGCCATCCAACGGTCAACAATGAATTGTATTATTTTTATGATTGTAGGTCACTATACATAGGAGAAAATGCTCAGTCTTCTTCAACTTTGGTTTCTCCATTTATCTTCCCCATCTAATTTCTCCAATCCCTTACCGACCACCCTGTGACTCAAGCACAACTTCTTATTTCAACTAATGGCATCAGTCTCTGTGACATCGACTTGCATTGGCTTGCGTCTAAGGAGGTGCGATGCTCATGGACTTTGACAATGGATTTGCGTTTAAAGAAAAAACCCTACAATGAAATCCAAATGATAAGAATTACAATCACCTTGATCAGTGACCAGTGTGTTCAACTAATTACTTGTAAAGGAAGAAGCGATGGAATAAAGAGAACAATGTTGGTAAACAGACCCATCTCCAGAATCATGCCACAACATCATTACAGAAATTTATCAAATAAAATATCACATTCAAGCAAAACAACATATAAACGATCAAAGAAACAGAAGAGACCCTTGCATTGTTGATTCACATGACGCCTACTTAATCTTCCTAAACTTTCCTCCATTTCTTCTGAAATCAGATTTTATAAAAATATCCCTACAAAGAGCCCACTAACAGACTAACTTCTTCCTTTTTTTTTTTCCTTTTCTTTTCCTCTGTTTTTTCTTTTCATTTTGTCTTCTCTTCATGACATTCTAGCCACATCAATCTCCTTTTTATTGGTATGTGGATTTATAAAGCAGTATCTACGAACAATAGGTCCACTCCTGGGGAAGGCGTAACTCATGGTTCATTGCCTCCTGAGATCGGAGACTCCGGTTCTATTGACAGAACAGAGCACTGCTTCCAGCCATACACGCATCTATCAAACAAAAGAAAATCACAAGCATACAGAAGATTAGAAAATGTTGTTCAAGCCTGCAGAGATTTGCATCTGGGTACCTGTTTTGAGTTTTGAAACCCAAAGTTGAAGATACTGAGCATTTTCTCCTATGTATAGTGACCTATAATCATAAAAATAATACAATTCATTGTTGACCGTTGGATGGCTATCATTCCACTTGGCGGCCATCCAACAGTCTCCGCCAGATCTCCTATGCCCATACGCATAGGAGATGATTCGGAAGGCGTGTGTTCACTTTACAAAACCCTCATAGTCCTGTTTAGTTTACAAAACAAAAAGTAAATGCTCTCAAGAGAGAGAGAGAGAGACAGGGAGAGAGAGAGAGAGAGAGAGAGAGACTTTCACTTTACAAAGCAAAAAGTAAAGGCTCCCAAAACATGTCTCTCAATTCTTGAGAAAAAAGTAAATGCAAAAAATAGACTTACCTAAAAAAAAGCATAAAATACGTCTCTACTCTCTCCACTCTCAAGAAAAGGAGTAAATACACAAAACACACAAAACAGTTACACGGTTACATTGTAACTTCATTCCATTTTGTTATACTATTCCTATTTGTTTAGCTATATAATATAATTTATCTTAAAGTTACACATAGACGGATCAGAGCAGATTATATCTGCTCGGTTAGAGTGGTATCCGAATCCACCTCCGAATCCGTTCTCATCTATCTGAATTCGCATCCGAATCCAATTGTTTGGATTCGAATTTCTTTAAACGGATGCGGATTCAAATCGAAGTCGGATTTTTGATTATCCATTTACATCTTTATTTCTAATCGCAATGTCATGGCTTATATATATATATATATATCTGACTTGTGCTCTTTTCTCTTCAACTTTAAAGCTTGGAAAGGGATATATGAGCAAATCGAGGCAAGATAACCATATAGATGAGAATAGTCCACCTGTATTTACTTGTAAACTCTTTGTGATTCTATCATCGTCTATATCTAATGGGTCCTACAATTTAGAGGTGGGGTCCCACATCACATCGACGGTGATGAGATCCCATAGAGGATAAATGTACTAACAGGTGATCCAAATTCTATTTAGATGGGCTACATGGCATGGACATGGTTAACAAACAAATAAACAAATTATTTTATTAATATTTAAGCAAAAATAAATAATTTGATAAAATTTAGTTGGCAGAAGATTGAACAAAATATGAATTGATTTGAAAAGCAAGAAACGTTTGTGAAATTCCTAATGTCTACGAATAACTTAGCCCAAATAATTCAGACTCTATATATTTGATCATTAAGGAAATGATAATTAGATTAAAATTTGTGAAAATTTCACGCACCCCCTTCTACTTTGCCATAAACTCACCCGCCCACCAAGATTTGCATTAATTACAACCCCAATTACTAACGGCTATTTTTTGTTAACAAAAAAGGAAATTGCTTATTTGGACCGAAATGTAAGCCCAAGAGGTAAACGAGTAGTAGTACGTAGCGGCGTTCTCTCTGCTACTTCGCCACTCTCATTAAAGCCCGAGAAGCGGAGAAGAAGAGGAAGGAGGAGCCGAGGAGGGTTTTGGAGAATCAGGGCGTCTTTTGCTGTTACTTCCGCTGAAAAAAGTGGCGTTCTTCGTTCTTACAAACTGAATGAGCCTACTTTATTTGCTTCTTTGATGCCGAAGGAGGAGATCGGAGCTGATAGATTTATCGAAGTTCATCCTCAATACGATGGCCGAGGCGTTATTTTTGCAATTTTAGGTATTATTGCTTTGTGTGTTGATTTAGCAGTTTGTAATTGATTGTCGGCAGAGAAGAATGTCAAAGTTCCAAAGCATTCCGGTTCTTGTCGAATAGATATTTTGTTCTAAGTAAGATAACATCAGTCGCTGGTTCGCTCTCTGTTCTCTCTACTTGCCCTCAGCTTGTGCCCTCTCCAACCCTCCCCCATAGCCAGCCCTCCCATTCGACCATTCCCCTGCCGGCTTGTGATCTGGAAGAGGGTGAGAGGAGGGAAAAAAAAAAAAAAAAAGGAAAAAAAAAAAAACAACTCCCCGATTTAGGGGGTGATCCTAATTGGCCCAAAACAACCTCCAAAAACAAAAAAAAAAAAAAAAAAAATAAAAAATAAAAATATATATATATATATATATATATATATATAGACCCGAGTGCTTTGGCCTAACTTGGGCAATTGGAACCTACCCAACCCTTTAGGTTTGGGCTCGACCCTACCGGTCTCGGGCGGTTTGGGGGAGGCCTTTACTTTGCGTTTCAAAGAGTCTTGGCTTGAAGAAGAATCCCCGTGAGGCCTCTGTCTTGGGAGGCCCTCTACGTTTCAAAGAGTCTTTGCTTGGGTTATTTGGGCAATGTTTTATCTACTGCATGGTTCAAAATCTCGGTGAGATCTCGAGATATCAAGATTCTCAATCTTTTCAAACAGATTGAGACGAGATCTCACACGAGACGAGATCTTGAGATTCTTGACCAGTTCTCGACTGGTCTCGACATTTTTGACCAGTTGTTTTCAACCATTTTTTGACATTTTCGACCAGTTTTTGACTAGTCGCAACATAATGTAATGTAGGCATTATGATTGTATGGTCTACTTGACTACTTTGAGTTTTTTTTTTTACTATGGCTATTATGTTTATTTTTTTTTAAATATAATTTTACTCGCTCATTTGGTATTCTTTGATCTTTTATTAACGTAACATTATGTAGAATAACCAATACTATCCTAGGTTTACATCTGAACTTTAGACCGACACTGCCAAATATGGGTGTAAACCCAAACAACCTGATTATTTTTATAATTTTATAGGTTAAATGTGTTTATATATGCTAAAATAGGGTTTCCCTTGAGTATCAAGCCTTAAAATGACTATTTTAATTTAAGGCTGAAACACACATTTTAAGCCTTCGCGGCATTTTTACAATGTCTCGTCGAGATCTCAGAAATCTCGGTTACTCAGATGGTCGAGACACTATTGAGACTTGAGATTTTGAACCTTGATCTAGTGAGATATCCAAAGGGACAAATTCGCTTGTGGGTCAGTTTGTGGGGCGCAAAGCCCCATATCAGCTGGTTAAAAAAAATCCCTTCTAAGGCAGTGTAAGCTTTCGGAGGGAGGAACATTTTCTTGTGGATAACGGTACTTTTGTTTTTCTGTTCGCTAATAAGGACGACAAACTAAGTGCCCTAGAGAAGGGGTTATGGTATATTGCTAGTAAACCTATAGTGGTTAGGCAATGTGATGAACATCTGAAGTTTGATAGTGTGAATGTTAGCTCTTTCCTCATTTGGGTTTTCCTTCCATGACTCCCCTTTCATTTTTGGTGCAAGGAAGCCTTGTGCTCCACTGGCTCAGTCATTGGAACCCCCTTATTTTCGGATAGATGCAGGAAGGCTCAAAGCCGTCTGGCTTTGCTCGAATTTGCATAGCTGTGAAAGTTGATGCCCCCTCCCAGATTGGTGACTATATAATCCATTGAGAGAAAGTCATGGAAGCAGAAGGTGATATACGACTGGAAGCCCCGCTATGTAGTATGTACAACATGTAAGTTGTTTGGGCACAACACTGGAGCATGTAAACCTCTAGTGAGTAATATTTGGCAAGTTCTCTGCAATTCTAGTTTTTGAGGATTTTTCAATTGGTTTTCCAATGTATAGTGCTCGGAATGTTTTTTTTAATTATTATTATTTATGCTTAGGATGTTTTTAATGAATGGTTAAAAAAAAAACATGTGTTTCGGAATGATTGATTAGTCTTTGGGAAGTAGTTTTTGTCTGAAAAGTAAAAGTAGCTCGATTGGTGTCTGTTGTCACCTTTTCCTTTCCCCCTACCTTTTTGATGATTATATTTGATGCGTGTCGAGCGCTCAAATTAAATTACCTTACTTTGAAAGGTAGATAGTAGCAAGTAAGGGTCAAACCCACAAGGATTGTATGATCAAGATTAAAATGTTTAATTAATCTAAAAAGAGAAAAACAAATGAAAATAAAATAAGACTTAGAAAATAACCAATTGTTGTACTAAAGCAGATTCTGATTAATCTTATTAGCACAACTTCAATGGCTATCCTACGTATGGAGGGGGGTATGTTTGCAATAGAAAAGAACAATAATTAATTATCTAAAATGCAAGAATAAAGAGCAAGGTGATACAAATATCAAAGATTAAACCAATAAGAGAAAGCTTCGGTCAAAAGGATACTTACACCATCTTCGTAAACTTGTTCATCGACATAAAGGATAATCAATTCCAATTGAATAATCAATCAAGAAAATTAGGACTAGGCCTAAAATTCTTAGTCTTTCCTTAAGATTGGTCTATTAAAAGATAGCTTATTAATAGTACCCTTACTCTTAAATCAATCTCAAGACTAGGCTTTCGATTTGATTCAGGAATAGCAATAACAATTAAAAAGACGATTAAAATTAAACATTAAGCACACACCAGCGTGTTTAATCTGATTTCTCTTAGGAATATAACGTTAACTTGTTCATTAACATCAATCCCCATTGCCACTGACATAGAATAATCAATTGATAGCAATTCAATTCTAATCTAACAATCGATTAGATAAATAAATCAATTAGTAGTACTCCTAATCAACCCATTCATCAATCATTATACACATAAATTGGAAGAAAAATAAATATTCAATTAAAAATCAATAAATAAAAACAAGTCTCACAAGTTTACAATGATGGCTTCAGCTCCGTCTAACCAAAGATAAGAAAGTTAGCCACACATGACTTCTTCAAGAACACAAAAGAAAGAGAGTTGTTCTTCAGCTACTGTCTTCTTTCTCAATCACTATTGGATGCTCTTTACATAGGCTTAACAGTGTTTAAATAGCCAAAATACAAGACTAAAATTGGTATGCCTGGATTTGACAACCTTATTACATGGAAATAAAAATTAAACAAAATCTTCATTCCTAGATTAAATGAAAATCATTCCATTATTAAACAATTGTCACCCCCAAATCTATCAAATTTTGTAAGATTCCATAGTTGTGTATATTCTCTTCAAGATTTTCAATAATCAATCAAGGCCTTCTAATAGTGAACCTTCTGTGTGTAGCAACCTTCCTTCTCTGGTTTAGATTTGGATCAATTTTTCAGATTAGATTTTAAAATCACATTTAGAAACCCAAACAAACTCTTTTTCATGTCAGAATCCTACATGAAATTCAAAACGTTATTATTAAGAGTGCTAGAATTTTTCATCTTTTATTAATTAATTAACAAGATTTCTAAAATATACCAAACTCATAAAATAAATTATATTAAGCTCAATAAGGTATAAACCACCCTAAAAATCATAATGCAAAAGGAATAAAAAAATATAAAATTATACACTTATCAAATTCCCCCACACTTAGCCTTTGCACCTCCTCGGGCAAAATAAAATAAAAAAAATCATAAACTATTCCACTTTCGTAGGAACCACGATTGCACTTAGCATGTACAACAAGCCATTGAACCCCTAGGTTACCCCTAGTGGACGAGTTGTGTCTCGTGAGGATTTGCAGTGAATCTACCCACAAAATTCAAAAAAAAATATTTTTAAATTTGACAAATTACAAGAATTAAATAAAATCCTAAGTACTCCACAATTATAACTCATAAACAGAATTAAACTCAATAGAAAATTTAAATCTTATCAAAGATAGAATAACTTTATTTTAGTCACCATCTTCAATAAATTCATATTAATATGCATCTATAGTGTGAAGTGTGAAGTGATGTAACTCAATTAGTAAGGGGCTTTACAGTATACTTCAAGAAAAATAACATCATTTTTTTTTTCATCGACTTGTGTAATGTCCATTTTCTTAGGCTTTATAAGTTACCCATGTAGTAAGTGTTGGGTCAGTGACTCCCAAACCAGTTGGCTTTAGGGCACTAGGTGTAGAGACACCCATAAGACTTAATAACTCAAGTAATAAAGGCCACAAAATCAGAAAATTTGGAAGTCAATTTTTTTTCATCGACTTGTGCAATGTCCGTTTTCTTAGGCTTTCTAAGTTACCCATGTAGCAAGTGTTGGGTCAGTGACTCCCAAACCAGTTGACTTTAGGGCACTAGGTGTAGAGACACCCCTAGGACTTAATAACTCAAGTAACAAAGGCCACAAAATCAGACTTAGTCAATTAAACTGCTTATAACCATCATCTCAATTTTTCTTTTGTTTTTGAGGCATTTTGGACATTGAAGCAGTTATTTATTCTTTTTCAAGTTTTTTTTTTTTTTTGGAATTGTCATTTCTCAAATTTATCGTTTACTCCCCACAACTAAGAGTTGGTGCAAACGTGAAATACAAAGACACATAACAATAAAATTTTATCTCAGATGATGATTCAAATTTAGTTGCATATCTAATCTAAGGTTCAATAATCCCAATAATTTAATCATATTTATAAAGTTCAACATGATTACTTTACAGAATTAATCCAAACTTGTAACTGGTCAAATAATTTTTTTTTAAAAGAAAATTTGAAGTCAATTTTTTTCAGTTAGTATATACAACCAATATTTTTTTTTCAGTTACTATATACAACCAATATGTACTAACAACATGTAAAAATAAAAACAAAATACATCGTAGAATTCCCCCACACTTAAAACTTACATTGTCCCCAATGTAAGGCTAAATGCAAAGAAAAAGACAAATACAAACATAATATCTATGAAAAAAATAAATAAATAAATAAAAAGAGAAAGGGTTAAGAAAGCAAATCTAATTTCTTGGGTTGCCTCCCAAGCAGCGCTTTTGTTTAACGTCGTTCGCTCGACTTTACAGTTTTCCTCAATCTGAATAAAGTGGATCTTCTAAGTCCATAACTTTCTCAACCAACGAGTTAACTTGAAAACCTTCATGGTAAGGTTTAAGTCTATATCCATTGACCTTGAAAATCTTTTAAGTGTCCAAACTTTGAATCTCAACTGCACCATGTGGAAAAACATTAATAACAATAAAAGGACCAATCCAGCGAGATTGCAACTTACCAGGAAATAACCGAAGCCTTGAATTATAAATGATCACTTTTTGTCCGACAACAAATTGCTTCTTAGAAATCATTTTATCATGAAAGACCTTCGTCTTTTCCTTATAAATCCGAGAGTTCTCATAAGCTCCATTGCGAATCTCCTCTAACTCCTACAATTGTAACTTTCTTTGCTCCCCTGCCTTATCCGTCTCCATGTTACACTGCTTAATTGCCCATGCTCCAATTCTACCGGTAGATGACATGCTTTCTATAAACCAACCGATATGGAAACATCCCTATAGGTGTCTTATAAGCAGTCCTATAAGCCCATAGTGCATCGTCAAGTTTTGTACTCCAGTCTTTCCTATTCGGATTAACTGTTTTTTCTAAAATTGACTTCACCTCTCTATTAGATACCTCGACTTGCCCATTAGTTTGTGGCACGTCCAACCACCAACGCTGACAATTTTTATATCGCTGGCTCCGTCTCGTCATTCTCTTTCTAATGGTATATGGATTGACCTATTTTATCGGTTGAAAAAATATCGTCATTGGAAAAATTTGACAGATTTAATCCAGATTCGATCCAAAACTTTTGATTTTTCTTTTCAATTCATTCAAATCTCATGAGTAGGTCTTTACAATGTTTTATCATCGATTCTAGATATGTATGGTTGGCTCTGATACCAATTGTTAGATTATTATGAATTTAAAGTTTCAACGAAACTCATCTCAATCCACACATGAACCCTAGAATACCATGGGAAAATCATAATTGATTAATAATAAAGACATACATGTTTGAAGAGATTGATTCCCATAAGCTCCAAGACGCTCCAAGTTGTGATCGAAATTCCTTGACTACAGTCTTCCACAGCCTTCAGAGGATATCTCTGATGTCTCTTATTAATGGGTGCAAAGAGAACTGATTAACTATGGCTGTGAGGACTTTAACCCTGTATTTATAGAATATAGATATAATCCTAAAACCCTTCTCACAATAAAATTAGGGTTACCAAACCATGTGACGAACCAAACTAAATCGGTTCTACTGTGTTAATCAGACTCCCACTGAATTAACCAGTTTAGATAATTAATTAAGCCCACATAAATGTAACACTTAGCCTTTGCAAAATACCTAGGCATTACAATGAACTTAATTGTGGAATATTCAACGATTTTGATTGGTTTTTGATTTTCTCTGGGTTGTCGCTACTCTCAACTATGTATTGAATGTGATTCTACTACAATGGTGAAGAGTTTGCTTGGCGTATCCATCCCCTAGTGTTGCTTGCAACTTTGGACTAGTCTGGCTCATTCCCTTACTTGTATCCAGTGACATATCACACAGTGTTATCGTGAAGTTAATGTGGTGGCTGATGGGTTAACTAGATCTGTCACTCGTTTCACAGGTTCTTAAACATTGGTCTTCCTACCCTTCTTTTATTCTTAATTAGGTCATTTAGGACTCTAATGAACACCTAAGATTTCGGTTATCTTGAAGGCATGGTCCCCCCCTGCAGATGGCAGTGTGGTGGGGTTGGTGCGGACCTTGGTTAAATTCTGTTCTTTCTCTTGTACTTTTTATTATTTTAATGATATTCTTTCTGGCCTATAGCCCAAAGAAAAAAAGGAGTGGGAACCGGATGTTGAATTTCAAAGTAGCTGTTTTTGAAGTTGACATAAAATCAACATCTAATGCCAAAACTGCTGCAAAGCAAGGGTCGGGGGTCTATTCGTATAGAAATCGTCTCATGCCTGAGTTTGGGCGGGAGACTTGGCGGTCCGGATGGATGACTGTCACCTGGCTCTCGGGTGGATCTGAGCCCTCTATCCGAGCCGACATCGGAGCCAACAAGCTGAGCCGACAGGGGTGTCGGCATGGATGGAGGGCTCGGATCCACCTGAGAGCCAGGTGGCGCCATCCATCCAGGCCGCCAAGTCTCTGGCCCAAACTCAGGTGGGAGAGGATGTGGATCCAGTCTATTCTATCACCATCCACTATTTTAAAGCAACTGATATAACGGCGCAATTAGTAGGAATAGAAAACAGCTAATCCACATAATAAGTAATTGGACCATTAAGGAATTTCTATGGTTACTATTATTATTATTATTATTATTATTATTATTATTATTATTATTATTATTATTATTTTACTATAAGTAAATTTATTATAAAAAAAAAAAAAAAACAAGATTAACTTTGGAGCAATCTCTAACCAAAAAAACAAAAAGAGAAGTTATCATAGCGAGAGTTTTTACTTTGACATTGTCATCAACAGAGATTCACAAATCCTAAGATTACAACTAAAATTAAGTAAATCAAAATCTTGGATGCAACTGCACATCTCAAGAAATTTCAGTCCAAACCAACATTGGAGGTAGGAGAGCTAATCATATAGGACCGATGCACTCTACTGTCATGTTCGTCAAAAATCTGCCACCACATTGTCTTCCTTGAAGTTATGAGATATTTAATTTCCAGCTTATAAATCCTAGATACGCAACGATAACCCCCAACTGTTGTAGAAAAAAAGCTTTTCACTGCAGTGACATAATCGCATTCAACCCACAACTTTCGAATTCCCAAGATTGCTCTTAAAAGGCCGGCCATACGTTAGGGCTGAATACTCGGCCACATAGTTACTCACTAACCTCATGTCATTCATTATTAACCATATAATTATTAATCCACTCTTTCGGCTGCCTGGCTGCCCGTAATGATCCTTAAAAATTCTACCAATTATCGCATTACTAGGATTATCCAACAAACTACCATCCGCATTTAAGGATGTAAATGGATGGTCAAAAATCTGGATCCGATTCAAATTTGTATCTGTTTAGGGAAATCTAAGTTTGAACAATCGGATTCGGATTCGAGTCCGGATAGCATGGGTCGGATTTGGATGCAAATTTGGATATCAGTCAAACAGTCAGGATTATACCTATTCTGTTTAGCCTAGTGTTAAGACGCATATAACCTTAGGTTTTAAAAGGTTAAGATACATATAGTCTTAATGTTTATATAGTCATTTAAGGTTTCGTCTTTTATTTCCATAGGGTAGGCTATATATTTGTTTTAAAATAGGGTTTTCTCTCATTTTCTTTGTAATTTGTATTATAATATAATTTTTCGGATTCAAATCAAATTTTAATCGAATATCCGGTTAATTTTCGAATTCAATTTTGGTTTTTATACATCCGTCGGATTTCAGATCGGATTCGGATAATATAGTTGGCAAACGGATTTGGATTCGGATAGTGATGTATCCAATTCGAATTTGATCCGTTTATGTCCCTCTCCACATTTAATTTAATCTAATCCAGACTTATACCAATTAACCTCCAAGATCTGCTGCGAGGGCCTTTAGAGGAGAGGCTAACCCAGATGCCGACGGAGAATCAAATCAGCAACAGTTCGGACATGGTGTTTCAAGACCTCTTCAAAAGGTCCCTTTTAATAAGATCGATAACCCTGAAAGCAAACCTTATTGGGCCTAAATTGAAAACCAACACCAAACCAGATTGATTCGGCCAGAATCAAATTGAAGCCAAACTTTATTGGACCGTATTTTTAAAGTTCGGTGAAAACTGAAATCAGGTTAATCGATTGATAAGTCCAAACCAAACTGACCCAATAGACTCAAAACAAAATCAAACCTTTTCGATAATGGATCCATTGATAAGAGCCTATTACGTTATCTTTTGCTAAATATACGTGTAGGAAATCAAAATCTTACCAAACTAGCATGATAATATTCCGATAGAACCCATTAAACTAACTTCTTATTAAATATACATATAAGAAAACGAAACTACACTGATAGTGGATTGATAAGAAAAAAAATAAGAAGCTCAATATAAACCCATAACCAAACCAAACAGAAATCTGACCGAGACCAAATGTTTCTTATCGGGCTATAATTGAGCTTGAAAGTATATAATCTAAACCAAAATCAAACCGAATCAACCCATTGACACCCCTATATCTGGTTCTGACCCAGGTTGAATTGGAAAACAGTGCGATAATCAACTCAGATTTTACCTTCAGTTAAGAACACTTAAAGCGAACTGCTCATAGGAATTACTGGGTTGGCGGTGGGGAGACTGCTTGGACAAAAGTATACAACTGACCCTAAATCAGAATGAATGTGGATATGGACGGCTATTTAAATGGATCTAGATATTAATAATATTTAAAAAAAAATTCAAATAGTGAAAATAAGGTATGCGTTTAATTAATAGGTTTTGTATTTAAAAATTCAGGAGTAAAATACAAATATATATTCAATATGCAGCAAGGGAGTTGGATGGATGGGGCTGAAAATTGCGGCATTAATTTCAATATTGGTTTAACATCTAATAACTTGGTATTGGACTTGTAATTCAAGTTGTGTTTAGTATGTATATTTGGAATGTATTTCCATAATGGAGAATGTATTTTTAAAATAGGATTAGAATGGACCAATGAACGAGATATTTCCGTTTTAGGCTCCGAATGTAGAATGACCCTAAGAGCACTTCGAGAACGGGCTGCATCCCCTTAACATATTTGATGATTCAAGAAAAAAAGAATACATACCAATCACTGTTTTTATAATCTTAGAGTGTGTTCTTGAACTAGAATGGATTCTAAGAATACTTACCAAAACACACTATTAAATTGAAGAAATAAGAATATCAATATGAAAAAAAAAAAATCCAAAAATATTATGGCTTCAGTCAAGGGAAGATATAGGGTCGGTGCTGATTTTGGTCTGGTGGTTCTAACGTTGACACCTATCAATAAGAAACAAAGAAATAGTGGATCCAAATCGTCTCCTCCCTATACTTCAGGGAGGAGGGAGAAGCTCCCATCAGATGCCCGACACGTGGCTTTCGGAAGAATCCGAACCCCACGTCTGAGCCGACATCCTATGTCAGTTTGGCTTGTTGGCTAGGTGTCGGCTCGAACGTGGGACTTGGATTTTCCCAAGAGCCACGTGTTGGTCATTCGAAGGGGGCGTCTCCCTCCTCCCTAGAGTACAGGGAAGAGACGATTTGAATCCAGAAATAGTAGAGGGAGGGGGGGGGGTTCGATGACCCTGTCCTACTCCGATGCCTAAGTGAATGGAATAGGGTGAGGTGGATCTTTGCAGATTGCACAGATATCGAGGCATGTTTCGAGTTCTTCAGGGTGGTTATAACCATGAACGGTATAAAAATCGTCTCCTGCCTGAGTTTGGGCGGGAGACTTGGCGGCCCAGATGTATGGCCACTACCTAGCTTTAGGGTGGATCCGAGCCGACACCCGAGCCAATAAGCTGAGCTGACAGGAGTGTCGGCTGGAATGGAGAGCTCGGATCCACCCAAGAGTCAGGTGGCAGCCATCCATCCTGGCCGCCAAGTCTCTCGCCCAAACTCGGGCGGGAGAGGATGTGGATCCCCATGAAGGGGAATAAATTGATAGATCCGTCGGTCTTATCCCTAGAAGCAGGGATTGTGTAGATGGGAGAATATTCTTTGACCGTCTGATGATGATCTTATGGTCGGATATTCTATAACCACTCCTTGACCCATGCTAGATAGGGTCTTTGTTGGATTACACGTGGAACTAACCAGAACAAGCCGGCTAATCATGATTTATCTTGATATCGTGGTGGTTATAGCCACGTCTTTTAATTAACCGTGTGAAATATTGGTATCCAATTTGGTTGACTGAGATTGGGCCATGCGTCGTCCTTCAGGATCGATTGTGGATGATCGATCACATGTCTTCTCTTGATTAATTTGATTTATTATGATCCTAACAGCCACAGGTACGTCTGAATCTGTTTATTTTAAACAATTGAGAAATACTCATTAAAATTCCAGTCCACCCACCCTGGTGTATCCATAAGTATTTACCTCATAAAAACAGAATTAAACTGCATTAATGAATCATTTGAAATTATTTTTTTTGTTCTAATATAGGGTATATTAACAAAGCTGTGTACCTTGACAACATATAGAGATAAAAAAAAAAAAAAGGATGTCTGCACATTGGAGATGCCCATGAGTGCCTGCCGGAACATTGTGTCAAAGATTTTCTCTTTATCTCGGTATGGTTCATAGATAATTATAAACCTTTCATCCCCCCTCTCAAAAAAAATAAAAAAAATAAAAAAAATAAAAAAAAATCCAACTATAGTACGTCTAAAAGAATTGATTAAATCACCTACTACCTAAGTTGTTTAAAAAAATCACCTATCATTCAAGTTAGACAAACATTTATCAAAAAGATTCAAAAGTAAATAACAAAGCTGCTAGTTGTTGATGTCACTGGTTAAAAAATATTTGAATGACAATAATATCCTTTTTGTAAAGGAAAAAAAATAAAAGAGTTTATCTAAGCTTCAATTTATGAGATATCAATTTATGAGATATCAACTGTAGCCATGCAACTCAAACATTTCCTTCCGATTTTACCAGCGGATCTTGATGAAATCGAGCAGCCTTCAACCCCTTTAAGAGCTCGTTCCTACTGCCAATCGCACCACGGGCTTCTCAGCTTCGTCAACCATCTGGTCCGTGGCGTGTACTATTGGGGATGGAGATAGTGTAGTTTCTCTGATTGTTATGAAGTTGGTGACCATTCATACAACTTCCAGGACACTCCTGGTGTCGATCTCTCTCAAAAGGTTGTGGGCTCAAACAATCCAAGAATCTTCAGTTTTGTTGAGCTCTACATTGCCTCCAAGGGTTTTAGCGAAGATGAAATCTTCGATAGTGGCGGATTCGGCCGTGTTTACAGAGCCCTTTTATCAAGCGATGGCACTACTGTTGCCATGAAGTGCTTGTCTCAGAAAGGAGAACAGTTCGAGAAGACATTCACAGCAGAATTGATGGTCTCTCTTTCAGCATCAACTAACATTTAACAAGTTTTTCAAATTATTCAATTTGAATAATCACTTCATAATGATGGGAGAACTTCGACTAATTGTATTCTTATAATCTCGATAACTATGATTTTAAGATTGTTGTAATTATGCATAAGGTGAACATGAGATATAGAATTGTAGATTTATATAGAAACGATTTACAAAATACTCAAATACTCTATGTATGCATCCATGAACTCCACCAAAGTAGACATCAAATTAATCATTAAATTGATGTACCACACAGGGCAAATGAATGATAAGTGATGAGTGCAAATAAAGCCATAAGGCGACAGGTGGCATCAACGAAATGTGGCATCAATTCAACGACACTCAAGAGACCCAGCTCTCATCCTACTGCCAACTCGGCAACTAAAAACACTGAAGAGACCCAGCTCTCCTATCGATTGTCAACTCGGTATCCAAACACACTCAAGAGACCCAGCTCTCCTACCAATTGCCAACTCAGTATTCAAATACACTCAAGAGACCCAGCTCTCTTACTGATTGCCAATTTGGCGTCCAGACACACTCGAGAAACCCAGCTCTCCTCCGACTGCCAACTTGGCATCCCACAATGCCCAGGTCTGAAGAACAGCTCTTTAACTGACTCTAACTTGAAACTATGGGCCTTGCAACACGGAGATAATGCTGAGCCTCGACTGGAAACTATTAATGATATCACTCAAACGATCGAAGCATCAAGCGAGCAGATCATGCGGGCATGCGCCTCCACTAAGCAAACATGCTTATAGCATCAAAAGCAGTCCTACATGCAAACTCACGTGCCTAAGCCTATTTTTAAGGGTAAAGCGCAATATTAAGCTACATTTTTGCATGCTTAATCTCGCACAAAGCAGACACGTGTTCACCCCATTGGATCGTGTCCAAGGCGTGTCAAAATGTACCGCCCTCCACAAACCACGTGTACACCATCTATAGTATATCCGCCAGGTGTTGTACCTACTATACAAGTAAGCTCTTCACATCAACGACACGTTTGCACATCTCCACCACATCATCAGTTTACCTAGAACCACTATAAATACTGAAGGACTCATTGGCAAGAAAGATCTTTCACTTCGCTTGCATGCCTAGATCCCTTTTATCCTCTTCTTTCACTTACTCTCTCTCTCTCTACAAACTCTATTGTTCTTTCTATTTCTACTTTTCAAGAATTGCACACCCCACTCTATTATGAATTTGGCCCATTCCCATTCAAATTCATAATTGCTTGATCCCTTACCGACTTGAGCATTGGAGTGGTTTCCGGGTCAGTCGACCCCTACACGACCCTTTTTTATTCTCATTGCAGTTTCAGTACTCAAGAGAAGGCGGCGGGCATCGTAAGGCATCAACAGTTTGGCACCCAGTATGGGGCGATGTCCAATTCCTGAACCTCGAACTTTTGTTCTTCTCACCATCACTTGACACAAATTATTTGGAGATGGCTGATTGGAGTGAACAAGCTCGCTCATCTCAAAATCCTGAACTTCCTGACGATCAAGAGAGGCAAGGGTACCAGGCTAGCCAAAGCTTTTATCAAACGCTACCCCCAAATCCTCAGCAATAAGTGACTCGCGACCAATTTCAACATTTTTGTTGAACAGTTGGCGATCGTTACCCAATTGTTATAGTAGAAGCAACATATGCCTCCACCAACCGATAACCCTCTCCTACCTGAGGGTAGTCAACGTAACCAAAATCCCCACAATGACGCTGAATGGACCCATGGTGTGGCCGCCTCTACTAGCCATTGCTGACAATAATCCCAGCATTCTCTGCGTGTCCCAACTCATGAAAGGCTTGGACTATGCGCAGATCCCAACAATGACGCACAAGTAAGGGTAGACACTGCTCGACGATATAGGCAGTTATTCACCCACTACTTATAATGGCTGGTCTAAGGGCACTCCCAATGGTCCCTCCTTTTCTAGTTTCAAACATGCAACAACAACTTTAGTAGCTGACTCAGAGACTCCACCAGATTGAAAGAGAGCACGAGAGTCCTCTTCGACACTCATATAATGCCGCCAGTGCTCTATTTCATGAGATCGTGTTGGTACTCCTTTACCAATAGGCGTTGTTATGACCAGTTTCACCCTGTATGGTGGAACTTCTGACCCAGAACAACATGTAGATAACTTTTCTACCACCATGTTACTCTACGGCTACATGGATGCAATCCTATGTCGAGCCTTTCCCACCACCCTTAAGGGAGTTGGGCTAACGTGGTTCCACAATCTCTCCCCATACTCCATCACTTTTTTTGCTGATCTCTGCGACAAGTTTTGTGTCCACTTCCAAGGCAGTCATGGGGAGAAGAAGACACTTGCTCACCTCCTCACCTTGCACCAGCAAAAGATGAAACTCTCAGGGCTTTCATCACTTAATTCAACACCGAAGCCCTGGAAGTCAAGAACATCAACCAAAACATGGTTTGCGTGGCACTATCAAACGGAGTGCGTGGCCGCATGTTGGTATTTTCCTTGGCCAAAAGGCCCACCACCTCCTTTTCAGAACTTTTGGATCATTGCAACCGGTATGTTGTGGCCAACGAAATCATTGCTACATTGAAGAAAGACGCCAAAGTTTTAGTACCCTGCGTAGACAAGAAAAAGGTCGAATTTGCGGCGAAAGGAAAACTTAACGTAACCGTTGGAGGAAGGCAAGCCGAAAAGTCGGGCAGAGCTCCGTTCCAGAGGAGTTCACCCTTTTCATCTTGCCCTTATCTGAGATCATGCTCCTCATCCAAGAAGAAAACCTAATGAAGCCAGCACCAAAAGATGATAGCCGAACCATCTCACCAGATCCCCATATCTACTGTGAGCACCATTGATACCATGGACATGATACCGATGTCTATCGAGTACTCCGCTTCTAGGCCATTGGATAGTGTCAAATGCATGTAAAATGCACCGCCTCCACAAACACGTGCACACCATCTGCAGTATATGTGCCAAGTGTTGTACCTACTATACAAACACGCTTTTTACGTCAACGACATGTTTGCACATCTCCACCATGTCACCCATCTTTCTGGAACCACTATAAATACCGATGGACTCAATAATAAGAAAGATCCTTCAATTCGCTTGCATGCTTGGATCCCCTAGATCCCCTTCTTTCGCTTACTCTCTCTCTCTCTACAAACTTCGTTTTTTCTAGTTCTACTTTTCAGGAACTGCATTCCCCACACTCTATTTGTGAATTCGGTCCATTCCCATCTGAATTCATAACTGCTTGATCCCTTACTGACTTGAGAGTCAGAGTTGTTTTCGGGTCAGTTGACCCCCCACACAACCCTTTTTTCTTCTCATTATAGTTTCAGTACTCCTGAGAAGGCGGCGGGTGTCGTAAGGCATCAATAGTAGGATTGAGTCGTAGTCAAGACTACTCTCATTAAATTCGTAGTCTCCCCTATTGTACAAATCGAGTTCGTTGCGAGTAGATTTTCAAGATAAAACAACCATAAAAACCTACATCTATTGCACTTACTCTCTTTGGTTTACTCAGAGATTCAGAAGGCTATGCCTAATACCAATGCCAACAATAGTGGGATTGTCTATGTTTCTAGATTAAACCTTCTATCTATATATAGGAGAAGAAGAAACACCACTAACAGTTGTCTCTAAAGATCATGCCTCAAATACCATGTCTCTATCACAAGACATGTCTATTGACTATTTAAACATGTCACCAATAATCACACATATTGGTTATTTAAGTGCCTGTTTCCATCAACTACTTATAAAAATAAAAAAAATTAATATTTTGAATCTAATAAAATTTGAACATTAAAATTTCGAGACTTGTCTATATTCTAGTTGGTTTGAGGCCTTTCACAACTATAGCTTTTTTTTTTTTTTTTTTTTTTAACATAACTGAACGCAGTTTGAACATTAAAGAGAGAATTCTATAGTCTGTGATTTCATTTTTAATTTGTCACTATTTGGAATGAAAGAAATTATAGAATCTTTGAAAAAAAGAGACCTCTAAAGTGGCTGCTGTCAAGTTTAGAGGTGTTCATCCCGAAGCATTTGTTGAAGGTAAGGGTGTTAAACAGGGTGGTTTCAGTAAATTAGTACAGTATACAATAGGGCAATACCACTACCGTACAGTTTGGATAAATGTTATGAAACTGTTTACCATTATTGATTGCTAATCAGTTTGATAAATCGTTACATAAATGGTTTTTTGTAAAAATAGTTTAAAAGGTTTCAGTTGTAGTATTGCTAATGGTTTGAAATATCAATTACTTAATCAGTATCTTAACAGTTAGGTTTACCATTAAATGATTTTGTTTTCCATTAAACTGTTTAAACTATTTTGTATCAAATGCTTGGGTTTGATTAAGAATAAACAAATCCAATCCCCAAAAGAAAGCCATTAAATTGAAGTATTCATTAATATAAGGAACTATGGAGACCGAAGCGAGAGTTTCTACACCTGAATGAAGCCTAAGGAATTGTGGGGACTGAAGCCATGAGGCCGGAAGTGCAATTGACAAAAAGGATTGAAGGAGAGGATGAAAATGTGATAGAGATTAAGGATAGCCAGAGAGGGTTAATTGGTTAAGCTATTAAGGGTTAAGGGTATTACACTATTAAGTTTAAGTATTACCGTATTAAATTAAGGGATTTAGCCATTTATATCTTAGAGTTAACTGGTTATGAATTAAAGACGTTAAGTACTTAAGCAACAGTTTAAACCGTATTGGTTGGTATGTAGTCAGTTTCATACCATCGGTAAATAAATACAATATCGTACCATATGGATTATATAAATGATGTGATTTTTGCAACTATTATGTGCCGCCTAATAAACGATGTATTATTTTATTATAAATGGTAAGATATCGGTTTTGATAAACATTATCAATACTATTTTGCCAGTGGTAACTGAAGGAGATTATTAAAGACAAAAAATATCCTGTCTGGCTGGGATCTTCACTGCGATTTGACATTCACTACTGAAGATCCCTATGGTGGATCCTTTTGGGATCCAAATCCTCTCCTGCGGCAGGAGGAACCTGCGGCTGATCCAAGGAGTTGGGGATCAATTGGCCCGCCGACCAATACATGGGGAGGTGGGCCGACTGAAATCCCGCCCTTGGCAGGCGGCAAGTCGGCAGGAGACGATTTGGTTGCATCCTTTTGGATCCAAATCGTCTCCTGTGAGTGAGGGTATCTGCAGGAGACATTGCTGCCATTCTCTGATGCACGACACCTGGAGATTCTTTTATCCAACGTCTCACGAAATCCTGATACAGGAGACACAATCTTGAACGATAAGCATAATATCAGATGCCAATTTGAATCTAAAAAGTAGACCAGTGTTTCAGAGGGGAAGAGAGAGAGAGAGGGAGGGCAGAGGAAGAAGTAATGCGGTCATCTCGAAGATAGGGAGAGGCAAAGGAAGAAGAAGAAGGTTGTTTATAGTTTTCGTTCTCCTCGAAGAGAGAGAGAGGGCAGAGGAAGAAGAAGACCTTGATCGATGTCATGACCGGAGACCAGAGAAAGAAACGAGTCAAACTTATCGGGCTCTGTTGTTGTCGTTGCTTCTTCTTTCTCCCTTCCTTCCTACGGTATCCGACACTCTCTCTTCTCTAATCTGTCTCTTCCTTTCTCACTCTGCCACTCTTTCTTCGCCTTTTTTTTTTCTATTGTTCTCTACTTCTTCTGCCTTCTCTCCTATTTCTTCTGCTTCTTCCCTTTTTTTTGGCGAGAATGTTGAACACCAGCCGCCCTTTCCTTTTCTTCCCAGCCTCTTGAAAGCCCACTTTCTATTTCTTCATCATCTCTCTTGATCTTCCTAAAAAAAACGTAGTCTCCTCTTCTTTTCAAGCCTCCAGTCGTATTCTAACATAAACCCTCCTCTCACCAATGAAGCCCCTTCTTGCTTTTTGTTTATTAATCTATGGACTCACAAACAAAACTGCAGATGGAATTGGAGATGGAATCGCAGCCATGAAAGATGTAAAGAAAATGCAGATCAAGCTAACACAAATCTGAACACAAAAAAAAAAAGAAAAAAAAAAAAAAGAAAGAAGAAGAAGCTGAAATTGTGAACATGAAATCTCATATTTGATGCAATGTGCTTAGATTTAAACAGAAATCAGACTTTCGAAGATAAAATTTTCAGATTTGTACACAAAAATTTCAGATCTGTACAAGGAAACCTCTGATTTACAACCTAACTAGAAGATATTCGGACCAAGAACAGTCGAAACCCTGAAAAAAAAAACTTCAAAGAGAGAAATTTCAGATCTATACACAGAAATTTGAGATCTGTACAAGGTATCCTTTGATTTACAACCTAACCCCAAGATATTCGGATCAAGAACAGTCGAAACCCTAAAAAAAAAAAAAAAAATTCAAAAAGAAACTTTTTAGATCTGTACACAGAAATTTCAGATCTGTACAAGGAAAGAAAGCTTTGATTTACAACCTAACCACAAGATATTCGGATCAAGAAAGAGTAGAAGAATAATCGAAAGATTTTGCAGCAAAACAATTAATCTTCTCTTCTTCCTCTGCCCTTTCTCTCTCGCCTCTGAAACGTTGTGGAAATTGTTTCGCTGCATAAGGGTTCACGTTTCGTATCCTGCGGGCGGAATGTCTTGAGACGTCGGATACAACCTAATACACATGGTGTGCATCGATCAAACCACTATGATTCCTTTATTTTCGAAATCGTCATTCACTTGTTCAGTGATGCTTGTTGCTTGGGGTTTGTCCCTCTCTCCCTCTCTTAAAAGAGAAATTAATTAATTACAATTGTTAATTATGTCTCCTTTATTGGTTAAAGATTCAATTCATTACTCACACCTCGACCAATAAAATTTGCTACGACACAGACATTTACCTTTGAATTAATGATAAAAAAACAAAGTTCATGAAGATGTGGACCCAACTTCCATATTTGTAGGTGAGATTTATAATTTATTTTTTAAATGAAATGGTAAGAAAAGTCGTTGTCTTTCCACATCACTACTACAAGTTCTTGTTATGGCAGTTTGTTGCATGCAAGAATTATTTTTTTTATTCAAAAACAATAAGATACGAGGTTTCCATTACTACAGAATCTAGGGAGAACAGAATGAAAAAAATCAAATACATAAAATACAATGATTTATGTGATTCATCTACATAAAATTGACGGTCTATGGTAAGTGAATAGTAAGATATTCCAGTATTACGATGAAATTATAAACCCTCGGTGATCTCCATATGAAATCACACTGTATGGAAAGAGTAACTCTAATCTTCCAAAAGTACAAAATTTCCCCAATATAATTCCCTCAAAAATTTTGAGTTGAGACTACACCCTTCAACACTCCCTTGGGACAATGGATTCCTTCCCCAGCAACTTCATGACCCATCCACTGAAGAAACGGTAAGACATGACCGTGGCTTAAGATTGAAGTACCATTGAAAAGACCAAAGATACGGAGGAAAACTACCTGTAATAAAGCAATAAAGCAAAGGCTAATAATACAAACCGACCATAAAAAGCTAACGCTTAAATTAGCAGATCTTGAGTACTGTGACCCGAGATAACAATAGCAGAGTGATTAGTAGTACTTCCAAGATTGGGTGGGATATGATCTGACTTCACAACTAACAAAAGATATTCCAATTTTTTGGTGTTTTTGGGGAACTTTGCAAAGGCTGATTCGTATTCTACACACACACGGTCCACACGAATTATAATATCATACAAATAAAATGAGATGCTCACATGCATTGTGGGACCAATAAAAATCCACCATTGTTTGTTTGGTTGTCTTGATTCTCTTGAATGACGTACGATTGTTGATTCTTTTATTTATTTTTTCTGTTATAATGTTGTTGATTCTTCGTTTTGATCTTATAAAGTTGTCTTCAGAAACTGATCGGTTGTAATCAATTCCATTTGGGTCCATCAATATTTTTCTTTCGAATATAATCATCACTAAATGTCACCCATTTGGGTCGATCTGATTGATCTTTTATCCAATCTTATTTTAATATATTATACAAGACATATGTTAATTTTCCATTGGATCTATACATTGATATGATCTTTTTGAACATGATTAATACCTGGATTTAGAACCTTACTCTCAATATACGAAAAAACAAATCATAACCATACCACCTAATTGAAAAAACAACTGAACTTGGAATGAATAGGTAAACCCCTTAGTTTTTAACTTTAATATCTTTTCATAATATATATATATATCTTATAATATCTTGAAATTTTCTTTTTGGGCTTCTCATGTTTCTTAATTAGCTGATATATAATTAAGGCTTCCATGTCTCTCCTGTTAGTGTAGCTATGATAACCTCCTTAGATTACATAACATTACTCTGATGCAAATTGCTTTTCTTTACATTATTTATTTTTATTTTTATTTTTAATTTTTTGCTAATGGAAAATAAGAAAAAAATATATTGAAGGGAAAATCAAGAATATATAGGATTAACATTTAAGCATATCTGGATGAAAATAATGATAAACGAAGTCAAATAGATTTGAAACCCCACATTCAGCATTGCCATGTCTAGAGAGGCAAATCTTAAAAGTATGGATCCACAAAGGTGATTATTGTATTAATATAATTGTGATTAGCAAGGGAAAATAATTAAGAATCCAACAAGAATCAATGAATCACATCTCTCACAACGAACTCGGGGCAAGCATCCCAAGAATAAGAGTTTTGAGTCTTTGCAATAACATGCTTAGCCAGGCCATTTCTGCTACTGTGTTAATCTCACGAAAACCGTGAGTAATACGCCAATTAATATGGTGCAATTAAGGATGATGCCAACCCAATCCAAATCTGTCGATAGCTCCAAGATATATTGGACTTCAGAAGACATTCCACCACTGCAGCTGAGTCACTATCAGTCCACAGATGCGAGCACTCACAGAAAGGGCCTTGCGGATTCCCTAAAAGCGCCTTCACTTCGGCAAGAAAAATAGTAGAAACCCCCATAAACTCAGCGAAGGCTAATAAAACTCTACCAGAATGATCACTGATAACACCACCCACCCCAGCTCTACCTAGATTCCCTAATGAGCAACCATCGACATTAAGTTTCAGCTACTCACAAAATGGTTTAACCCGTTTAAGCTGTCTGTCTGATCATGCAGACTCTCCTTGCCTTAGATCAAAGATGAAATTGAGACGTCACCTCCCAGTCAGCAATATTAGTCACTAAACATGGCGATGTTTCCGAAATACATATCTTAGAGACAATTCTCCACTCAACCCATAATCCTTTGAACTGAAGGTCTCTCCACTTGGAAGCAAGCCAAATTTCAACCACAACACAGACATGACATGACTACAAATAAGCCTGCCACCCACACCTCCTTCAATGCCACCAATCATTTTTTGAGTTTCCACCATGAAAAAAAGTAATTCCACTGAAGCAAAACCACTCATCTGAGATGGACAAAACTCAAAATTGAGTCCACACCAATCTCGTAACTAAACACTGTTAGAATTTTTGCCTAGCAGATCTCTAGAACACAATAATTTCACCTATAAACATGAACATAATTAAGAACGTAATCATATACCTCTTTTGAGTTTGATCTCCCTTTATCTTCAAGCTTTGATCGCAACCCTTCGATCATAGTCTTTCCCAGTTTCTAGAGGATATCATTAATCTTTTGCTAATGGGTGCAGAAAAAATTATTCACTGACTGTGACTATGGGGACTCTAATTCAATATTTATAGAATACTATCATAGCCCTAATTCCCTTCCTATAATAGAATTAGGATTACGTATCTCAACCGAGTGATGAACCAACCAGATCAGTTTTATCTTGTCAATTAGACTCCCACTAAATAACTGGTAAGGTAATTAATTATACCTCCATATTCCAACAATCTCCCACTTAGGCTACATTAATTACAAAATCACCATCAATCAGTGCGGCCATGGAATTCAATATACAATCTTCTGTTAGCTACAATAGAGGTTTACTCAATACAAGATTTACCTGAGATAATCCATGAAAGTAAACTCTCATGCGAGTCCAAAACTTGATTAAAGAACCTTTAATCAAAATGTCTTAAAACATTTATAGGCAATAATGTAATATCATAATTTGGCTAGACATTGCCTTCATTCTTTGGCTAAATACCGCCCTGTATCTGTAACATGTCAAACAAACAATAGCAATAGTAATATACAAAAATAAATTCTAATGTAAATATGATCATGATTAATATTCAAACTATAAATAATTATGTTTAAATAAACATGGGCAAAAGTAAAGAGAAATCAATAACTAATTGAAAAGTCTCCACTAACTAAGCACATCAAAATAATCAATAACACCCATGCATGGAACATGTTCTTTGAAGACTCTCATTGACAAAGCCTTCATTAAAGGATCAACAATCATCCTATCTGTCGGAATGTGCTCTACTGTGATCTGACTTTCTGTGAACTTCTCTCTCACCAGTAAATACTTGACTTATATGTGTTTAAAACTGCTGGTCTTTTTGTTGTTCTTTGAAAAGAACACTATTGAACTGTTATTACAATATATCACAAGGGGTCTAGAGATAAAGTCCACAATCTTCAAACCTGAGATGAAACCCTTACACTAGATCACTTGCTTAGTAGCTTCATATAGAGCTACAAACTCCGCAAGCATGGTAGATGATGCCACAGTAGTCTGCTTTAGACTCTTCCATGAGATAGCTCATCTTGTCATCAGAAAAATATATCTTGAAGTAGATTTCATGTCATTCGTGCAGCTTCCAAAGTCTGAATTAGTGTATCCCACGACCTCAAGTGTACAACTACTGCATAAACAAACATGTAGTCCTTGGTCTTCTGCAAATATCGCATTATTTTCTTTGCTGTTATCCAGTGAGCAACTCCTGCATCTAATTGAAACAATCCTAGCATGCTCACTGCAAAGGCTAGATCTGGACGAGTGCATACATGCGTATATATCAAACTCCCTACTGCAGATGCATAGGGTTTATTCGCCATCGAGATCCTTTCTAGGTCATTCTTTGGACACTGCTTCTTGTTCAAATTGTCACATTTTCTGATAGGCACTTTCCCAGCTAAACAGGTAGACATATTGAATCATTTGAGGATACCATCAATACACACCCTTTGAGATAACCCAGTAGTTTTTTCTATTTGTCACGATAGATCTGAATACCAAGTACAAAAGTACTTTCTCCCATGTCCTTCATCTCAAAATTTCAGACAGAAATTTCTTTGTCTCGATAAGCAAACCCATACTGCTACTAGCTAGCAAAATATCATAAACATATAAAATAAGGAATATAAAGTACTCCCACTGACCTTCATATAGGTGCATTAATCTGATACATTCTCAATGAATCCAAACGAAGGTACAACCTGATGAAATTTATGATTTCATTGTTGGATGCTTTCTTTAGATCCTAGATTGATTTCTTGAGTCTACAGACCATATTCTCTTGACATTTTTCCTCAAAATCTTCTGCTTAGAGCATATAAACATCTTCAAATAATTCTCCATTCAGAAAGTCTATCTTCACATCCATCTGATGTAGCTCTAGATCAAACCGAGCTACTAGTGCCATGATAATCCTGAAGCAATCCTTCATGGAAACTAGAGTGAATGTCTCATTGTAGTCAATTCATTCTCTTTGCTTGAACACTTTTACTACCAGTCTTGCTTTGTATCATTCAATCCTGCCCTTGACCTCACATTTAGTCTTGTACATCCATTTTGAACCTATAGGTATACAATCCTTTGGCAAATCCATAAGTTCCCACACTTTGTTGTTATCCATAGATATCAACTCATCTTTCATGACTTCCATCTATTTAGGTTCATTGTTGTTATTCACAACCTCCTAGAAACATATAGGGTATTCCTCATGCCCTATATCATAATCAGCATCTATTAAATAGAGCATATAATCTCAAGGTATAGCGGATCTATGTGGCCTTGAAGACCTTCTCACTACCTGCACTGACTCTTCTACTGGAATTTCAGGTTGAGCAGGGATAACCTCAAGTGCTATGTCAATGGCCTCTAGTAAAGTCTCATTTGGATGAGGGGGCTCATCTATAATTTCAATCTGTACCTCATTAAATTTTAGATTCCTTGGTTAAGACTCCTCACCTCCATGCTCAATAAATCAAGTGTGTCTAGTCTCTACTATCCTGTTTATTAAATCAAGATAATAAAATCTAAATCCCTTGGATTTGACTGGATAGCCCATAAAATAACAACTAACTATCCTTGAGTCAAACACCCTCTCATAGGGATTATATAATCTTGCCTTTACCCTGCTGCCCCAAACATATAAATGATGTAAACTAGGCTTTTGGCCAGTCCGAAGCTCAAAATGTATCTTTGGGACTGACTTACTTAGAATTCTATTAATAATATATGCAGTAGTCTTGATTGCTTCACCCCACAGTGACTTAGAAAGATTAGTGTTACTAATCATACATCTCATCATATTTTTAAGTGTTCTATTTCTCCGTTTAGCCACTTCACTTTGTTATAGGGTTCTTGGCATAGAATATCGGCTATGATTCCATGTTCCTGAAGAAATTTGGAAAATAGACCAAGGAGTTGTCCAGAGTCACCTGGTCTCTCATAATACTCTACTCATGACTGTCTTGATCATTTTATCAATTGATCCTTTTATCAAAAATGTTTTCCACTTCAGCTTTAAATATTTTGAAACTGTCCAGTAAATCTAATTTTTTTGAGATAAGAAAAACATATCTATATCTAAAAAAATCATCTATGAATGCAATAAAGTACCTATGTCCAGCAAGAATTGGAGTGGGAAAAGGCACACATATGTCAACGTGAATCAAATCCAAAATTTTCTGACTACGGACTGCACATTTCTTCCTTGATCTAATCACCTTCCCTTTCATACAATCCACACATACATGCATGTCATCAAAATTCAATGGTTTTAATAGGTTGTTTTGTATAAACCTTTCCATCCTTTTTACTGATATGTGTCCTAAACGTCTATGCCATAGCATGGAAGATTTGTCATCAACCTTAAACCGTTTAGAACTAACATTCGTAACTAATGAGGTAGCAGAGTTCAACTTAAAAAGACCATCAATATTGCATTCATCACCAATAAATTGAGAATTATGTAACATAATGAAACCATCTTTATTAAAGTTAATATTGTATCCAGCCTAAATAAGTCTTGAAACTGAAATTAAATTTCTCTTCATAGAAGGAATATATATTGTATCTACTAGGTCTATAAAAACATCTAACTCTAACTAAATCAAAACTAGTCCTATGGCTTCAACTCCTACTCGCACTCCATTGCCCATGAATATGCTAACTTCATCCTTGTTGAGCATCTTACTGCTTATAAACCCCTACAAAGAATGAGTGACATGGATGGTAGAACTAGAGTCAAACCACCAAGAATCCACATGAGCATCAGCTAGATAGGATTCAAAACAGACAAGAGTATGATAAATACCAGAATTAGGTTTCTTCTTTTTCTACGAGGCTGCTCTGGCTCTATAATCCTTATTCATTTGCTATTCTTTGGCACCCTTGTCATAGGGTTTCTTGCCTTTATTCCAGTTGTACTTTCCCTTTCTGTGAAGTCCAGATCCAAGTTTCCCATTATTTTTGTCATATTGTCTTGGTTGTCAAGTTAGCATTTTCAACCTTTTCATGCTTAAATGATTTTTCTTCTTCAATGCTACACCGTGGCATCGCACAGATCAGCTACATGTATAAACACATGTCAATATCCTAAGGGCCTGGAATCTTTCACAGTTATGTGCCTACTACTAACATCCCATGTAAAAAATATCATCTAAAAGTAGAACCATTGAGCTATCCACTTTGTAGCGGTTTTCTCAACATGTCATATTCTCCAATGAAGACGAGACATGCTCTATCACACTATTAGAACACCTCAAGACAGCTACAAGTAATCTGACCATCGGATCTCCATCAGACAGCACCGGATTAGAGCTATATCACCAATACTCCCATCTTTAAGGATAATGTATGCATGAAGACTCCCTACCCATAACTGTGACATCCTTAAGATCTCGGATGGAGTCCTAGGATCGCTGCAATTGTAAGGGAACACCCTCTGGTTACTCCTTGCTCTATAAATATCCTAACCACGAAGGTAAACTGATCGAAACTTTGATATCATTAAGCTCTCATACTCATTTTTCTACCAAAAGGCCCTTCTCTACCTTGAACTTGGATACCTTTTTCTTGAGTTCATCTGCTTCTCACCCTTGACCTAACTTAGGCATCGGAGTGGCCCCCCAGGTTATCCAACCTACCCAACTCGATTGTCTTTCTTCTTTTGTAAGAGGTATCGCAATTGGTGGATCGATCAAAATCCGATAATAACAGATTGACGCCTAATGTGGGCTGTCATTTTGGTAGCCAATTTACAGAATTACCTACTGTTACCTTCAAATCTCCAAATACTATGGTTCTACCAAAGAAAGTGCATAACTACAGCCTTCGTAGCAACCCTAACAATCATCCTCGTAATGGAGATACTTATAGTGATGAGGTTGACCAGACAGTCAACAATGGCATACCACTAATGGTCCCATAAGCAACCCAAGACCAGGAATATGCAACTGTTGCTTAATTACCAGCCATGGCCCACCACATTGAAGCGTTAGCCAAGCTTGTACTGCAATAAGTGAACTAGAAGACTCCTGCACCATCGCACCCTGGACCAGCTAGGACTATGTCAGTATAATAGGGAATAGAGCCATTAATAATTCCCAACTTCAAAACATGAGGAATCCAACCCCTAGCCAATCTCAAATGGCTAGAGCACAAAGGCAGCCTAGTTGCAGCCACCAATCCCGCGGACGTCATGTCTCGAGACAACATGTCCTGCAAGCACCACCACCTATGGTAGCTCCTCTGGCGGCCAGACCAGCGGCAAGTGTAGTAGCTTTAAGTCAGAGCCATACACAAAGCTCTCCTCGAGTTTCTGTTCTTGATCGGCTAGGCTGACCAGGAGAAAATGAAGTACCTGTGAATGACGCACAGACACGAGTCGATGCAACTTGGTAGCAACGAGCCACATTGAATGTGCTTGTACCTCTATCACCTTTATTACAGTAGCCACCTACAAATGAACTTCAACAACAACTCAGAGACCTGACTCGATGGCTCCAGCAGGTCGAGCAAGGTCCGAGTGTTTATGTCCCCCCAACGTTCACTACTGAAATGGCGTTGTTAGAAGATATCATGGGTTCCCCTCTTCCTAAGGGGTATGTTCCCCCACAGATCACTTGTTATGACGGGACAATTGATCCAGAAAAGCACCTCGATAATTTTAGAATGGGGATGCTCTTCCATGGTTATGACGATGCTATATATTACCACTTATTCCCATCGACACTCTGAGATGCTGGTCGGACCTGGTTCAATAACCTCTATCCACGTTCCATCTATTCTTTTAGGGAGCTCAACCTAAACTTCTTAACTCATTTCTACTGCAGTCATGGGACCAAGAAGACAATATCAGACTTCATGGCACTGTTCCACGAGAAGGGTGAGACCCTCCGAGCCTTTATTGTCTGCTTTAACAAAATTGCTCTGGAAACAAAAGACCTCCAGCCCGATGTTGCAGCTGAGGCATTGAAATCCTTTATTAGGGACAAAAATATGATCTATTCGATCACAAAGAAGCATCCTCGCAATCTCACCGACATGCTTCATAGGTATAAGAGGTATGTTGCCGCTAATGGCACAGTCGCCGCGAAACAAAAGAGAATAGCATGCAGGACATCTGACAAAAAGCGATCTGACCAGCTGGACAAGTCCACAAAGGCTGGTGAGAAAAATAAGAAACCAAAGTTCGAAAAGGAGACCACAGGGAAGATAAGATACCCCAAGCCACCTGCCTATCCGGACCAGAAGGCTTATCATCCATTGAATAAGCCCGTATCAGAGATCATGCACATAAAGAGAAATGATCCCCTTATGGTGCGTCCACCTCCAATGTACACTCAGCCTCACGAGCGGAACCTCAAAATATTTTGCCATCACCACAACGAGCATGGCTATTACACTAATGACTGCCAACATCTCCAGGCACTCACCACTGACAATATCAACAATGACTATTGGGAAGAGTTTGTGGACAATTCCGAAATTCAGTTCATGATGACCCGTGGGGCTGATTCTCCCCAACTTCCATGGGGCCAAACCTTAAAAAGTGACTAGATTGATGAACAACATCCACAGTAGAAGAGGGCGATGGGTGAGCTCTCTTAGCTTAGTGTGGCTTCTGTCCAATTTCATGATTTGTATAAGAATCATTCCCCTCATGACAACAGTCAATGAAAAGGGTTTAAGCTTTGGAAAGATTGATACTAGCTCTTCAATGAAGAGATTGAGGATAATGAGAGGAATGATTCCCAGTACTAAATGTCGAATCCATACTCGGAATAAGAACCAGGCTAAAATCAGTATGGCTCTGATGTTTCACAATTAGCCTTGTAAAGGGGGTTGGTTACATATGGGTTTGAAATTAGTATGGTGAAGTAGAGGATTGGCTGTATTGGAATTTGTGGATTGGGAAATGGAAAAGTCTAATAGTTTAGGAACAAGGCTTATTATGGCTTTATGTATAAAAAAAAGGCTCATTATGGCTTTGGTAATTTTTGGGTTTTTAAGAAGATAATCGGTTAAAGTAGTTTGAGGGTTTGGGGTAGAAGTATGATTATATTCCTCCGTACTGGGTAGAATAAAGCCATTCATTGGTTGGGCTGAGGAGAAATTAAATGGCGTTTGAAAATACAACTCACCTGGTTCTATAATGGAGAGAGTAGGTTTTTCCAATATCAATAGGGGCACTCCTACTCTAGGATGGTGAAGTGGCTTTATTAGTGGAGTTCACCAGGCCCAAGGTCATGTAATAATGATAGTGACCTGAAACGCCTTTTCCGAGTGATGATTGATCTCCTGCCTACTCACTGAATCCTGACTTTTGGCCTTCTTCAACATTGTTGCTCGTCTGAGGTGGAGAAGAAACCTTTGAATTACTTGTCCGCAAATCAGTTGGAGGTAAGAAGACTCGAGCAGCTTTAACCAATCTGATATTAGGAATTCAGCCTTTAATCTCGAGACCATACAAGGTGGTTGGAGCTTAAGGACACTCTATTGAATTGCTACAACCGTGCCTAAAGCAGTGCATTTTTAGATAAGCAAAGTACTTGGCCCAACGAGCATGTTCATGCTTAATCATGCCACAATAGTACTAGTTTGCTGGGAGTCGTTTATATTTGAGAATAACTTTATGCTCCAGACTGTGGTTCCTTTTAACCGTGAAGAAAGTTTTCAGTTGATGGGATATGTTTTGAGATATTTGAGCTTTAATTGTCACACTCCAATTCTACACTATTCAGAATGGTATGATGAACCGCTAATAAACCAACGGTTCAATCAAGATCTCTAATAGACTGTGTCCGTTTAAATTAAACCATACACATCCACAACCATAATCAGAATAAATACACAATAGGGGAAGTCTTAATATTAAATGAACTGAGGAATCTAACTGTGATAATCATAAATAAAATATCAAATTATGTTATATCAACCGAGACATAAGTAATAAAATATCAATTACATTTCCTTAATAATTCAAATAAAAATCTAATCGAAAACGCATGAGTTGCACTCGCATGAGGAGTCATGCGTCTCCACTAAATCTTCGGCCTCCATTGCAGCAACGTGCCTGTACACAGAAGCATTCATATAATCTTCCACAGTGGTACCTGCATCATCAACTAAAAATATTCGACGTCGAAGGTGAGCACACATTAGGCTCAGTGAGCAAACAAAACAATACAACAAACATATGCATGCAGTCAATTCATATCTGTGGTCTGGTTTGTAAGTTTGCAATATGCTATAGAAAGATTCGGTGGCCGCCTCACCTCTATACACGAGTGTGTGAAACCACCCAAATGTTAACGTTTATTGTCGTCCCACATGCACCCACTATGGAATAGAGATAGAGCTAAAGTGCTTAGGACCACACCGCATCACACTTCCCTTGATACTCTACCCATACCAACACATAAGCCCCTACTGACTAGGGCTTGCAAACTGGGCTCGCAACTAACCAATCTTAATGTCAAACAATGTACCCAAGGCCTCACCCCAGCATCCCTCAATACGTCCATAGAGATAGAGCTAAGGCCCCCCGACAGAGTCGAAGACTACACGGTCCGAGACCACCTCCCCTGATACTTTACGACGTAATAGTTCTACTAAGGTAATGGCGATACGACGATGTCAGTGGGTAAGACTTGAGTAGAGATAGAGTTAGAGTCTAGTGACCAGGCTGAACCACAATATCACGTTCTCCCCCTGATGCTCCACTCGCATCAAGCACACTAACCACACACATACATTCACATGCCTATTCCTAGCATCATCATCATCATCATGTTATAAATAAAATAAAATTAAATATGCATGAACATTAATAGCAGGAATATTGGATGACATGTTGAATGCACATTACAAGTATACACGCATAGAATCAGTCATGACATTGGACTCAAGAAAATAAAAATAATTTATTATTAGCCAATTAGTTTAGGTCTTGTTCCCTCACCTTTGCTTGAGTGTAGATCCTCTTTCAAGCTTTAAGAATCACTTTTATATCAATAGGAAAACCTAAAAAATTGATAGATTTTAGTTAGAAGTCATTCCGATAATTTTTTGCTTGCTATTAAGCGAGGGTCGCAGGGTGGGTCGCAGGTAGGGTAGCAGTTTACTGCGACCCCCAGGGTCGGATGTTCCATTGACCCTGGGTGCGACCACCCCATCCCTGGACTTCTCGAATGCTGGGGGTCGATCCTGTGGTCTGGTAGGGTCGATTCCCAATCGACCCCATATGCGACCCCCCCGTGGTTTGAGTCGAGAATTTCATTCTACAATCCATTCTTTCATGTTTGGTCCTATGACTTACTTCCACAATCCATTCTATGCTTGTTCTATGGCTTAAAACTATAGGTTTCTTCCTTACTTTGTCTACCATGATTTCCTCCATGGATTTCATTGAAATCCTCCCATGGATGTATGATTTGGGTTTCTCCTAGACCATTCCCTCTTCATGAACTATTCTAAGGTCTTAGATCATCAATGGAAACGTACCCATACCTTAGGTTTTGCCGAGATTCAGATGTCTCTCTGAATTCTTCACTTTAGTATTCTTCTCCAACTTTCCTTCTCTTCTCTTTCTCTCACTTTCAATTAGGGTTTCAAAAGGAGTGAAAGAGGCTTAGGGACGTCCTATTTATAGAGTATAAGTCCCATTGAGATTAGGAAGGAATCCCATTGAAATTTGAAAAGTTTCCTATTTGCGGTTCTGTCGACAAAGAGGGGGTTGATGAGGGGGTCGGAGATCCCGTCGACCCTCAGTTCTAAGTTGTCCGACCCCCAGTTAAAATATCAGGGGTCTGACTTCTTAGTGAGGGGGGTCGACCCTGCCTATCTGGGTATGCGACCCGGCCCTCTATTTTACTGTTTTTGGGTCAGTTTAATACCTAGTTTCGCTATTTCCTTCACGCACTTGGTCCATTTGGCTCGACCATGATAGGTAGACCTGGTACAAGGTGGTAAGACCGGTTAGTTCGATACGGGTCTTACAACTGAAACTATTATACTTTTCTGCTGAGAAACCTTCAACTTACATGATTTTTTATGTCGGGCCTACTTTCGCCATCATTCCAAGAACTATATTCTCCATGATGAAAGCCAAAGGGATTACGTGCAGCTGGAACCAAATGTTATAGGATTCGAAATTCTATTTTTGACTATCGTTCCACTTTTCCAGAACTATGAGATTACCATTAACCGACCATGAAGATTCATTCATGACATTGTGAAGATCCTGCTCGTATTGGAATTTGCAAACGAAAGTGTTTGAGAGAAAAGGAGAAACCTGGACTCCATGCTAGACATTCCAAGCCGAATGCAGACCTTCAGTAATAGCTTGATGCTTGTAGCGGTAATAGCTTGATGCCTATAGGGTTTGGAAACAATAATCTTTCCCATAGGAGTAAGATTTGTTGGGCGCGATGCCCCTATATCATCATCTTCTTCAATAACTAGGGGATTGTTTTCAACCTTATTGTTGTTGCATAGCCAGTAAGAATTTGCACACAGTGAAGGAAAACGACAGAGGTGGAGGTCGGGTTGAATAACCCTTAGACCACTTCGACGCTTAAGTCAGTCTCTGAATAAGCAGTATAGAATAGACATAAGCGTGGCTGCTCCTTTCTTTAGGTGGGGATAGACAGTCACCTTAAGCAAGATAACTATTTTAGAGTAAAATTTGAGTGTGTATGTACCTTTGGTGGTCTTGGATTTATAGGCATGGAGTGATCTGATGTGGTATTTACCCATTAAGGTAGGAGGGCGGCATCAAGGGCATGGATCTTGCCCCGGGTTATGGGAATTGGCTAGATTCCTTTGATTAAGCCATAACGTGGATCACGAGACCCGTTTTCCCCATATCTATCATCCAGATTAACCCTTAGATCTGGTTAGGATATGGACTTTCCTTATCGGGCTCAGTAGGGTTCCTCGTGAGGACCTCCGTAGATAAGGTTCGTAGTTTTTCCTACATCAGCTTGTCGAGCTTGGGCTCGACACCTTGCACACGTGGAGTTGTATTATTGGAGGGGAAGGATGCCCCCATAACAGTTTGTCGCCCACCGTGGGGCCCTAGACAGTATCTTGTGGAAACCAAGAATTCAACCAACCAAAAGCGTTCCAAACCATGAATGTCTTCCAGAATAACTCGCTATCAGAAGAAAATGAATGCAAATCAGAAGAGCGGGCCTGCAAATAACAACACAGACACAAGTAACAACGCTAATTGTAACCCGCCAGCCAACAACACTCATGATCTGAAAGCTGGTCTAGAACAGATTCTTGAACCCTTGATGATGAAGAAGCATGCATAAGTGGAGAGAAGGTTCGGGATATTATTATCCATGGATGAGAACCGATGAAGAGAAGCAGAATACGATTAAGGAAAATCAACAAGGCAAACAAACACTAAGAGGAAAGCATGCTAAAACCGAGGAAGAAGGCATGCTCATGGCGGAAGTAGGTAAGGTTAGGAGTTGCTAAGAAAGTAGGCACGTCTTTCTTCATCATTCTCCAATTTATGAAAGTATATTGTCGTTTTTTAATGTACTGTACTAGTTTTGATCCGTTAAGTACCCGAATCTTTTATTTTAGTTTTTTTGTTGTTCTTAAAATGTTTGAGTGTACTGCTTTTATTCTACTCCATTTAAAACCCATAACGTCCCATTCCGTTGTTTTGTCGTTTCCGTTTTAATCAACTATGGGTAGGTCTTGACTCTCGAGTTTGAACCTCCTCTCTTGCACTTGTTCCACCCCCCCCTACTAGTACAACATAGAGTATGATTGAACAAAAAAATAAAAAAATTCATTGAGTTAACCGAGTAGGTTATGCTTTTTTCACATATCAATTTTTTTAGTTTAAAAAATAAATAAAAATTGGTGTATGAAAAGATCTACTCTTTAATGTTAATTCCGAAATAATTTACTCATTTTTTTATTGGGTGCTATAAGTTATCATTATAGAGATGAACTTAAAAAGTTCTACTCTTCTTTCATTGTTTATTATTTTATTTTCGAAAATTATTTTAAATCATAGATAAAATAAATATTTTCAAAAAGACTTTAAAAGTGACTTATCATGACTTATCATCAAGTCCTTTAAAGAATATTAGCGTGAGGAATGCTTGTCAATCACATGTAAAGTGAGTGGTTTTATCTCATTGAAAAAAATAAAGAAAAATAAGTATCATTTCCTATTGTTTTTTTTTTGGTTAAAATCATTTCCAATTGTTCAGTTCTTTTAACCATAATCTAATGATTACATTTATTCAATTTACATATATCGATGTATTAATAATATATACATTTGGTGAAACGCTCCGTTTGATACCACTCTCATAGTAGGATTTTTGGTTCCCAGTTCTTTGGGAGCTATTACAGAGAAAAATACCATTTGATAAATCTGATTCAATATCAAATTTTCAAGGAATGAATCGGACTAAAAATGTTTTTGGGAACTGGTATTGGAGAGCTAAAAAAATGTAGCTCTGATTGTTCTAGAGCTATTTTTCAAAGACCTACAACCATCATCAACCGCCACCACCACCACCACTGTCACCATCACACCCACAGCAATCCACTGCCACCACCACTATTGCCACCACCTATAGCAACCCACCACCATCCACGATAACCCACAGCCACCACCACCACTACCACTGCCACTACTATCCACCACCCACCACCAGCCACTCACCAACCACCACCGTCATCATCCATCACTCATCGGATCTAAAATCTATTTCAAATTCATTTGTATCAAAAGTGAGTCAATTGATTCTAAAATAAAAACCAAAACTGACTCCGGACCAAATGTAAGAACAATCGCTAATTCTGGATAAAAAATAACTCCAAAAAAACGGGAGTATCATCAAACGGGCCTAAACCACTCAAACGGCAAAGACGGTTTGAACTCTGCTACTGTGATAAATTGTGGCATAACGAATGCCACGAATAGTGGTCGCATAAAACACACGAATAATGATTGAATTAAACACATACATCTCAAAAAAAAAAAAAAAAAAAAATATATATATATATATATATATATTGAAAAGAACATGGAGAGAGAAAAAGAGAGCAAAAGTGAGAGAGAGAAAGATAAAGGTGACGCATCACTATCTGTCAACGTCAGAGCTTAATTGTAAGTTGGGAAGTGGAGTTGAGTACTGCTGTGTTGTTTCTAGACTTCTGGTTTCAACTTTCAACGCCTCATTTCCCTTCTCCATTCGCAGACCAAAACCCCCACGTGATTGTGATGCCTCCGCCACCTCACCTCCATCTCTATCTCGTTACCTTCACGAGTTAAAATGCTCTTAACCGTCTCTGCTCTTCCCTCTCTCTCTCTCTCTCTCTCTCTCAGTCTGTCTCTCTTTATTTATTTCTTATTCTGAACATATCTGATTATCTGGATCCTGATTATCTTCACTCTTTCTTCGTTTGAGAACCAGTGAAACCAGATGGGTCTCATGGGTTCTCTTCAGAGCCAACTATGGCTCTCGATTTTAATCTTAACCTCTCTTCTCATCCTCCACTGCATCGCTACTTCCTCCGATCTCGACAGCTCTTACTTGGAGGGCGGTCGTTATTTTAACTCCAAGGATTCAACCCGTAAGAATCGAAGCTCTTCTGGGCGTTTGTTGGTATCTTCAAAGACAACAGACTCGGATTCTGGAGCTTGGACTAAGGATTGCTCAGAACAAGTGTTGGAACTCGCGAAACAGCCGGAGAATGTTGAGTGGTTGAAGGGGTTGAGGAGAAGGATTCATGAGAACCCAGAACTGGCTTTTGAGGAGTTCGAGACGAGTCGGTTGATTCGGGATGAGTTGGATGGTTTGGGAATCAGTTACCGCTTCCCTTTGGCTGAGACCGGCATCAGGGCTTCCATTGGTACTGGTGGCCCTCCTTTCGTCGCCATTAGAGCTGATATGGATGCTCTCCCCATTCAGGTTCACTTTTCTTATTTTGGGAATTGGGGTTTGTGTTTTCACTTTGATTTTATTTGAAAAGGTAGTTAGTTGATTTGGTAGTTATGTTTGTTAATAGGATTTTATGGAGTTACAGAGACTTTCCTTGAGTTGCTATTGATGAGGAAATTTTGTTGCAGGAATTGGTGGAATGGGAACACAAGAGCAAAGTCCCGGGAAAAATGCATGCTTGTGGGCATGATGCGCATGTGGCCATGTTGATTGGTGCTGCTAAGATATTGAAGAGCCGAGAGCATCATCTGAAGGTTTGTAGATTCTCTGTATTAGACCTAAAACATTGTTGTTTGTTGTGGGTTTTCATTGTAGGAATTGAGAATCTAGCACTTTCTGGTCTGGCTGAGTGGAGATTTAACTTTAGCTATAGACCATCCGAGTAATTCTGTTTTGCAGTTGAGTTTTTAAATTAAACTATCCATGGTTCTATTTGTTAAGTTTTTGATTATTATTTATGATTCCCTTTTTATTTGTTTTTGCATAAATTAATGAAGCATTATTCTATGCTTTTCCATCTTTCTTAAAAAGAGATTAAAATAGTTGCATAGACTTCCTTAATTGCATAAATTAATGAAGTGAAGAATATGCTTTTCTATGCTTTTGGCCTACTTTTACTTCTTTTTTAATCAAGAACAGTCTAAACTAAGTACACGCTGGCCCTACACCACTTTGTACAAGAGGGATTGCCTCCAAAACATGAATACAGAGCTAAGACCTAAAAAACTGAATGGAAAGAAGGAAGACCCAAATGAATATTAAATCTGATTAGCTACTCAGCAACTTGGTTGCATTGTTCACACATGAATACATGTGATTTTTTATTGCTAGAGGTTTAGCCCCAAAGCAGTAACTTCCATCACGGAAAAGAATTCTATGTGAAACATGCTTTTTACCTCTTAAAAAGAGTGAGGGACAGGCGTAAAGTTTAAGAGCAAGGGACAGGCGTAAAGGTTTGCTTTGTTGGCTTTGGGGATTATCTTTTCATTGTGGTTATGAGGCTTTTGTCTCTGTTCAGATGTAATTTGGAATTTTAAATTGCATCTCCTTTTGTGGTCTACTGTTTCCAATGGTTTTTTTTTTTTTTTTTTTTTTTTTTTGTGTTATAGACTTGCTGGCCACTTATAGACTTCTTTTCTTTTCCTTCTCTTTCATCCACTTCTGTGGTAGGTCTCATCATCCTAGCCTTATCCAGATTCCAGAGTTACGAATTGTTTCAGTGGTGCTTGACTGTTGTAGCTGAGCAGAACTTGAAGCACCCTTTTCTCTCTCCATCCCCAAGGGAAAAGGAGAGGTGAGTGGGAGATATGAAATGACTGAATCGTGAATAGTTCCCTTTTTTGAGCATGTTAATCTATGTTGTTGAGTTTTCCTCCATTTGGCATGTTTCTAGTTATTTGTTTTACTAGCGTATTATTTTTACTTGCTCAAACAGTGGCACATTGTAACTACTTTCTACTTTGTTAATATGCTGAAATTATAACCTGATGTGCCGAGTCTATTTGAAACAGAGTAACCTCCATTTATCTAGGAGTAATAACATTATAACATGCTATATCCTTAATAAAAAGCATGACTAAGAGGAAACAGTGATGGACTGACCTGATGGAAATCACTAATCAGTTTTCCACTGTTATGTCATGTCTTTCGTGGTTAAGTTAAAGTCACAATTTGTTGTTTGAGGATAATTTTTTATACGATGGCTGTTGACGAGTTTGGAATTAGTTCCTGAATGGATTTATGTTTTGATTTTCCTAACATGATTGAATTTTTCATGTTGTGGGTATGATGAACCTGACTCTATGGAGAAGACCAGGATTCATCTTTCTGGAGAGAAATGATCAAATCTGTCATGAAAAAAAAAAGGGGAGAGAGAGAGAGAGAGAGAGAGAGAGAGAGAGAGAGAGAGAGAGAGAGAGAGAGAGAAATGCTCTACTTTTTTAGTTGATGGCACCTATTCCTGATTCCTAACACATAATGTGTCCTTCTATAACAGGGAACTGTGATAGTGCTCTTTCAGCCAGCTGAGGAAGCTGGGAATGGTGCAAAGCAGATGATGGCAGATGGGGCTTTGGAGAATGTGGGGGCCATCTTTGCTGTTCATGTATCCCATGATAATCCAACAGCAACCATTGGTTCAAGGCCTGGTCCCTTGCTGGCTGGCTGTGGTTTCTTTAGAGCTGTAATAAATGGTAAAGGGGGTTGTGCAGGAAGTCCACACCAGTCTGTTGATCCTATTTTGGCTGGCTCTGCTGCAGTTATCAGCCTACAGAATATTGTATCCCGTGAAGCAAATCCACTTGACTCACAGGTCTGTTGTCCTTAAATGAATCATTGTTTTCTTCCCTCATATGCTTCATTGAGGCTCTCTGTGGTTGCATTCGAAATAAAAGGAAAGAAAGTGAAATCAATTAAAATTAGAATGGAAGCTTTTGTAATCATTATCTAAAACATTCCAAATCTGGTTATCAAATTGCTTTTTTGCAACCAAATATCTTGGTTTGAGGAAAGCAAATAAAAATTCCATTTGAAAAGTATGATTACTGTTTTTAGTAGGAGTTTAAGGTAGTTATAAAATCATTGTAACAAAATAGAAAAGAAAGAAAGGGAAGATGGAGAGAATGGAGAATGGAGAAGAGGGAGAGATAATTAATGTGTTTCTCCTCTCCTTATGTCCTTGTATTTATAAAATAAGTGACAAGATACAACTCAATCTCGAAGTCGTAGAGATGTACTAAAATACAAAAACTAATAAAGGAAAGAAATAAACTAACTTGGGAAAGAGCTAAACTAACTTAGGAAAGAAAAGATAGCTTAGTCAACAAGGCTAAGACTTATTCTAATTACCAATTAGACAACTAGACTATTTAGGAAACTATCCTTAAACTAGAGCACGGGAGAATATGAGAGCTTTAGCTTGGAACAATGTAGTAGCGGAAGCAGCAACAGCAATAGTAGCAGCAGTAACTGTAGTCGTGGCTGCAATAGTAGTAGTAACAGTAGAGGTCACATCACATGTAACTAATAATAAATGTTGCATCACGTGCAATTGTAGTAGGCTCCGACACGAGCAAGGTAGTAGTAGGCTCCGACATGAGCAAGGTAGTAGTAGGCTCCAATATGAGCAAGGTAGTAGTAGGCTCCAATACGAGCAAAGATAGAGAAAAGTGTCTCTTCTATGAGCAGACACGAACCAACAAATAATAATAATCTTCAACTGATGACTTGAGTAGATAAGTAATCTTCAACTGATAACTTGAGCAGATAAGAATCTCCAATCTCCCCCCTCACGTGGAGTAGTCCATGTGGACAGATAATACATAAGATGCATAACAAAATTCCACTATCATATAACAACAACAATAAGCAACATCTCAGGATAAGCATCACTATAAATCATAGAAGCAAAAACAACCACAAATAAAGTCCCAATAAAATAATCTCCAAGCACCATGATACGGGACTCGAGTCAAGAAACCCTTTGGATCCGCCAATGAGCCCACCCAAGAGTTAAAGAAGCCAATCTATAGGTATGGTGACGATATAGCAATTGTCTGAAACAAAGAAGGCCATAAGAATAAGGTATGAGTGCATGGGACTGGTTGGGAATTGAATTTAAAGAATAAGGGGCAAACTTGGAAGCAACTATAAAGGTTGGACAAAGGGGAATGATTTATAAAGGTAAGGGCCTTTTGGGAAATTAATATGTTATTAAAGGAAGAAGTTTCTTCCTCACGATAGAAGGAAGAAGGTAGTAAACCAAAACTGATTTATGTGGTCGAACTGCTCTAGATCAAACTCAAACAACCTGAAACTTTAGGCGTAACCCCCATACCTATCAAATCCAACAGACACTTACTCCAAACGCAGGCAATAAAGGAGTTGAAAAATTCTGAAACTGAACCAGCAGTAAGCACAAATTCCAGAGCTCAAACTGTCCAAGGACACACTGTCCCAGGTTTTGGAACAAAGAACTAACTTTGAATAAAAAATCAGAGAAGATGCCATCTTCTTCATCCTCGTGCTAACAGCAAGCAGAAACCAGAGTAGAGAAGCTGAAAGAACTTCCTCAGATCAATGGAAGCAGGAGAAAGTAGCAAATAACAGTAGAACAGAAAATCAACAGAAAATAACAATAGAACAGCAATATGAAAAGACACAGCAGCAATGGCGGCTGCACACCATGATGGAGAATTTTAGACGACTCTCTAAACGGCACCAGCTCTGATACCATTTAACAAAATAGAAAAGAAAAAAAGGGAAGATGGAGAGAATGGAGAATGGAGAAGAGGGAGAGAGAATCAATATGTTTATCCTCTCCTTATGTCCTTGTATTTATAGTGAAAATAGGTAACAAGATACAACTCAATCTCTAAGTCTTAGAGATGTATTAAAATACGAAGACTAATAAAAGAAAGAAATAAACTAACTTGGAAAAGAGATAAACTTAGGAAAGAAAAGATAGCTTAGTCAATAAGGCTAAGACTTATTCCAATTACCAATTAGACAACTCGACTATTTAGGAAACTATTTTTACAATCATAATTACAAAAGTTTCCTTTTCATTTTAAAACTGATTTCACTTTCCTTCCTTTCCCTTTACTTGCAATCAGACAGAGCCTGTAAGACCTCTCCTTTTTCTGGTGCTGGTAATATTTAAATATGCTTGATCTTTTTAAAAATAAATATGGAAACTTGACTACTGTTACATCTTAAAGTTAGCACACCTTTTTGTTCTATAGGCTTTGAATTTATTAATGCCGTAGGATTGCACAACTTTATCAGTCCTGAAGGTACTACTTTACAATTTCTCTTTATGATACATAATCTTAATGTATTTGGACCTTTAAGTTGAAATATTGAAAATAAATAATACTGAACCTCTATATGGTTGCTGAGGATTATTCTTAGCGGCATAATGAAACTGTGCAACCTTGCAGCCATGATTCAAGACCTGATGCAAAACAGATTCCTACAAAAATGTAGATTAAATGAGCAGATGAAGTTGAAAAGAAGAAAACGTTTGGAAAGTTGAGGTTTTGTGCTGCATGTAATTTAAGAGAGAATTTTGGAAACTCCTTTGACAAACTAAGTTCTCTGAAAAAATCACCCATGTTCATTACATAATAGTGCCATCAGGTGTCATATGATCCTACAATTGTTAATTCATATGGTAATTTAAGACTCCAACTGAACTTATTATTATGCAGTTAAAACTTGATATGGAACTTTCTAATTTCTTAGATTACTTATCACCATGACATGAAGACAGTTATTTCTGGCCTAAAATATTGAATCATGCACTGCTAACTAACATTAAAATTACAATAGGCTGTAAATTTATAATTTGTTATAAGTATGGAGTATACACTTTTTTTTTGGGAGGTAATTAACCTCTTTGGTTTCTCTTTGAATCTCTGCTTTCTCTTTCCATCTTCTGTGGGTGCTGATTTGGTGCATTTACCGACATACTGAGTGAAAATTCCTTTGATGATGGTTCTGAGAGTTCAATTGCAAGTTTAGTTGTACTATCTCAAGATCTAGTTAGCTGAATTGCATCCTTATTTTTATGTTGTAGTGGCTGTCCATATTTCTTTCCTTTCATGTTGCTATTAGACACTTCCTTTTTCAGTTGGTGTCAGTGGCTTCATTTAATGGAGGGGATATTCCTTTTTCAGGTGGTGTCAGTGGCTTCATTTAATGGAGGGGATAATCTTGACCAGATCCCTGGATCTGTTACCTTAACTGGTACCTTCAGGGCTTTCTCCAACGCAAGCTTCTACCGACTCCTACAAAGAATTGAGGAGGTATGTCTTTAAACAGCTCTTTACTAAGTAGATCAAATCTGGAGTGTAGCCCCAGGTCTTTCAATTCTTTACCTGTGTCTTTATACGTGTATGAGCTCTCAACTGTTCCATCTCTAAACAGGTAATTGTAGAACAGGCTAGTGTCTGCAGATGTTCTGCTACTGTTGACTTCTATGACATGGAGAACCTGATATACCCTCCAACAATTAATGATGAACGTATGTATGAGCATGTTAGGAAGGTAGCCATAGATTTGGTGGGTCCCGAGAATTTCAGGGTGGTCGAACCGATGATGGGTGCGGAAGACTTCTCTTTTTACTCACAGGCAGTCCCAGCAGCCTTCTTTTACATTGGTATAAGGAATGAAACATTAGGATCAACGCACTCGGGTCATTCTCCTTATTTTATGATTGATGAAAACGTCCTTCCCATTGGTGCTGCAGCTCATGCTGCAATTGCTGAAAGGTACCTCAATGAGCAGGGATGAGAATGCATACCTGAAAATTGGAAAATAGGTGCTATTGTTACTGGAATGGACGTGGGAAGATTAACCAAAGGCATCGCTCATAAAAATCTTTCTAGTTCAGTAACTTTTCTCTAGTTTCCCTTTAGTTGGGTTACGAAGTCAGAGTCTGGTTGCAAGTAAAATGAAGGGAAAGGAAGTGAAATTGGTTGAAAAAGAAAAATGGAAATTTTTTTTATCATGATTGTCTAACTCATAACTCTTACCATTTTGATAATTATACTTTTCAGATTTAGTCTTTATTTTCCTTTTTAAATCCAAGAGATTAGAATGCAAAGTACAGTAAACCATATTCTGAAACACAGAAAAATACATCATTGGATAAACAGGATTCCATACTCTTATCTCATAGATACATATAGAATTGTGTAAAACCAATGAAAGTCATATATATGGCTTGGAGGGAGACCTTTCAACCAGATTTGGAATGATGTGGAGTTAATTACACAATCGTATTAGATAATAATTACATAAGTTTTTATTGTTATTATTTTAGTATAATTTCACTTCCATTTCCTTTATTTATCTTGCAACCAGATGGAGCTAGAAGGAAAGATTACCCTTGTAAGTTAGATTCAAGTTTTGGATCCATACTTTTATTATATGTATTGTACATTAAAGGTGTTATAAATGGAAGTTTGCTAACTTTCCTTTTGAAAGCATCCAATGGTTTTGATGAGGTTCCTACATTCCTGTTGAAAGCATACTATGATCTTTCCTGTTGACTACATTTTCAGGCAAATGACTACAGAAAGTGACATCCAAGGCCACAAGAAAAGCTTGCAGGAATGAAACACATTGGCTTCTTGACTTTGTAAGACCAGCTTCCTTTTTTCAAACGTAGGAACTAAATAGATTCTCAACCTGTGTAGAATGTGGTCCATGTAAAACATCCGAAAGAGTGCTGTATGGAGTCTATCTGGATGTCATTATCGCCACGTAGGAAGACATTGTCACTGGACTTGCCGAACGGTTTGTTGGTCTGACCATTTCGGCTAACCCGAACCAGACCGTGAACTAAAACTCGTACTCTGATCTGCACTATATATACAGGCCCAGGTCCATTGATAGGCTTGGATTAGTCCAGTCAATAGGCTGAAAGGATGGCTAATTAGAAGATCACATTAAAGTTGCCCGATGATTGTTATTCTGATCCTGAATATGCAGGATGATCATGGCAGAAAATTTTCCAAAGTGGTGCTATTGAGATCTCACGTTCTCTGTGATCCATGTAGCCTGGCAACCATAATCAGGGGAACCTTAGAAAATGCCTTGATTCTTACTGCAAGGTGGTACTAGCAGGTTCATGAAGAACGATGATCTCTATTATCAAAAGTCGTTCACTGTTTTTGGGTTTGCCCTTGCTGATACTTTCTGTCAACCTAAAACAAGATCCAGGATCACCCCCACTCAATGAAGATCTAGTGCAATGCCGAAACTACCACAAGGAGTAGGAAACAAGAAAGTCCCAAGGCTGACTCTGCTGCATGAGAATATAATAACACCTCATGATCAACTCCATGCAGACCAACCTGTCCCAATTGGGTTAGTATGATGAATTGGCACAAGTACCCTCAAACGTAAACAATTGCTTATTGCAGTTATTGGCTGTGTTTCCCGGTTGAGTGTAGGCACTCAAGAGTTCATGGGTTCGACTCCTGTCACATATTGTACCTTAAAATTAGGGGTGTCAACGGATCAATTTTGGTTTTGGGTCAAGTCTGTCTCGTGTTTTATAGGGACAGTTGAAACATGTCCAATAAGATATTCGGGTTGGGGTGGGCTGTGCTGAGCTGTACACGTTAGTTAACAGGGTCAGTCTGGTGTTAGTTTGTTGTGGGGCTGGCTTAATGGACTCTTATCGGTCCACTATCGGTTTACTATAAATATTTGTATTAAAAAAATTGGATTAATGGGCTCTATTAGACCATTATAGGTTTCAGTACTGGTTTTTTGTATGTATATTTAATAAAACATTGGTTTAATGGACTCTTATCGGTTCATTATTGAGCTGGTTCGGCTTAGGTCTTATTGGTCTGGTTTGGTTTGGACTATTCATTTGGTTCGGTCTGATTTTGGTTTTTCATTAGGCTTTATACACACAACTTAAATCCTGTCCAATAAAGTTTGGCTGCTGTTTGATCTGGGCTGAATAGGATTGGTTTGGTTTGGGTCCGATTTTCACACCCCATTCTCCGATAGTGTAGAAGCCCCCTATGGGTGCTAGAAGAGTAGGATGACAAAGAAAAAAAAAAGTCCTTTGATCCAGGGAACGGCATTCTTCAATCTGGTCTCCGATACTTGGATTAAAATCCTGCTTTTTTAATTTTTATTTAGTTCTTCTTCACGCTTTAGACCTTTTTAAGTTTCAAAAGCAAGATATCATTATAGGGGAATGGTTCTCTGCTTTGGAAAGTAGAGAAATAAAGGTTTTAGATTATAGGAGTGGGTATTATCGGACTTCCGTAAATATGGTACTCAGTTTTGTTTACTTTTGATGGTGGATATTGACAGACCATGGGGTAAGATATCTGGTCTGTTGATTAGAAAAACTTTTGCCATAATTATATTAGATTGGATCGATCTTTCCTTCACCAATGGTGAAGAATATCTGATCCATGGGTTCTGGCATTTGGGTGGAATTCTTGCAATGTCGGAAAGACTTGCCAGACATTCGTTCAGAAGAATGAGCAATAACGAGATCCTAATTGTGGGATCTTCTTTCACCCATGGTGAAATAAAACTTTGTCCTATTAGATTCAATTGAGGTTTAGATCATTGTTGAAGATGATGTGGACAACTTGTTGATCAAATTTTGACTCTAATCAAAGTGCTATTTGTTAGAAAACCATCTATTCTGAAAGCTAATGCAGAAATAGATGGACATACCTTTAGTGTTAGGACCTATTCGTGCCATCTCTGTCCAGCCAAGATGTGTTGTCCTCTAGTGTGTGAAGCACCTTCGGACCATCGAGTGGCACCTAGAACTGTCAATAACCGGTAATAGGGTTTATGTACAAACACTTTGTTCCTTAGACTTAAATTCAATAGAAACCTGAATTTTTTTTTAAAACTTGCACATGACCCCATTCCATTGTATTTATAGATCAATACTACTTGCAACCTTTAAAAAAAATAAAAAAAAATATCAATACTGCATCCTTTCATTAATGATGAACGATTGATTGTTGATTTGGGTGCCATGTGTCGCTAAGATTCTATGCCAATATCTCTCCTTACAAAAATTGAATACGGATGATCTCCTTAAAGGCCTATAAAAAATTGAATAGAATATAGGTGAGACGGCATGTGGGCCACCACTCCCACTAGCTATCTGGCAATTATTAAAGAGGAATTTGGTTTCAACGTCAATCGCTCTTCTACCAATCATTACAATCTGACTTTTAGAACCCTAATGCGATTTGCCTAATGGCTAGTATCATTTTAGAATTATTAGAGTTGAAATATTTGACTTGTGGTTTGACACAGTATTCTATGGGAAAAAGACCCTCTTCACTGGTCCTGTTCCTCCAACTGTGATCTTCAGGCTGAGAATGGCATTCGAGCCGACTGATATATCGCCACTCTATTACTTGACTGGATGACAAAAGTGATGGAGACGAACCAAGTCCCTATCACTAAGTTTGGAATTCAGATCTTTTCTGTCATTTATCTTGGATTTTTGTCATCTCATGTCTCTCATGTTGATATGAGAAAATTCAATGGTTATAGTTTATAGTGTGCACATACTGATGTATTGGTATACGCATAAAATGGATGATAGCTACTGGATTTCCTTGTGATGACATGAGCAGCATAAGATGATTTGAATCCGTTTATCTTATTTAGAACAAGTGAACTTCTTGTGCAGCACCTGGAGTTGGCACGGTTGGAACGAAAAAAGAATAGAAAAAAGCAAACGTGTAAGATGATTCCTAGCGTTTTTCTAGTCGTTCAGCCCAGATCCAACGAAGGATCATATCAGAATCGACCCTTACCAGAATCGTTCCCGAGTCTGTGTTCTTGAACCTTAATTTTGTGTCAATGTGCATGATCTAGAACAACCTCTGATCATTCATTCCTATCATGGGCAAACAATCCATCTTGAAGATAGTAAATTTAAAATACAGTATATTTTCAAGTGTAGTTTGGCATGGTTTTAGGAAAAATATGATGATGGTTAGTCTGAAAAAAAAAAATGATGATGAAGAAATTCGGTATGTATGGGAAAAAGATCCCTACGTGGTCGTATGGGAATTCTTTCCCACATCGGATCCACATCGTCTCCTCCCTGAGATTCGGGAGGAGAGGCGGCGGCCTGGATGGATGGTCGACACCTGACTCTCGGGTGAATCCAAGCCATCTATCCGAACCGACACTCCTGTCGACTCGGCTTGTCAGCTGGGGTGTCGACTCCGATGGATGACTCGAATTCACCCGAGAACCAAGTGGCGGCCATCCATCAAGGCTGCCATCCCTCCTCCCAAAATCTCAGGGAGGAGACAATTTGAATCCTCCCACATCCTCTCATAAAATTCATTTTTTTTTTTCTGAATTTTATGGGTTTGTCATTGAAGATATAAATTCCTACAAACCTTTTGGCATATGGTGTAGAAGATATTTCACATGGCAGTGTGGGAAACCATTTCCCATATATATTATTAATAACTTTTTCTTTTTGTAATTTATTAATAAAATTTTATTTACCTGACTGGGAAAGGATAGCTGCCCGACTGTGTGGGAGGAGCAGTTTCCACGCTCTCATTTTGTTGATTTTTGGATGGGCGAAAAGAACATCCAAGCCGTTCAATCCCCCTGCTACAAAAACCCATTTTATCAACCAGAGCCTCATCCAGTCTCTCTCTCTCCTCCTCCTCTCTCTCTCCCTCTCTACGCCGTGTAACCCACCGAGAGTGAGCTAGCCCAAACAAGCTGTCCATATGGCTAAAAACAAATTTCACTTTGGTTGTGTTTGGTTGGAAGGAAAATGAAGGGAAAAGATGTGATGATTAACATAGAACTAAGATGGAAATTTTATAATCAATACTAGTAATGGTTGTTTAATTAGTTCCAAAACATTCGAAATCTGGTTTTTAAATTTTATTTTATTTCTCTCTCCTTCATCCTCCTTCTTCAATTGTACCAGCCATTCACATAAAATAAAATTTTGGGCATTCTCTCTCCTTCATCTTCCCTCTTCTACTGTACAGACCATTGTTCTTTCATCTGATTGGTTCTATTGGGGAATTCCTTTCCAACCCATCAACTTGGAGACCCCTCCCATAATTTCAAAAATAATATAATCAATTAGACTGAACCTTTGGGAGAAAAAAAGAGAATTTAGCCAATTTGAATTATGGAAAATGCCCCATTTCATTATATCCATATGCTGGGTTGGCGTGCATGGCTGTTGGGAAATCAACATGACAAGGGTCAACTTGTTTATCCCATCGAAAAAGTTGAAAAAAAGGCATATGAGAGTCTTTTCAAGGTTTGATGGATACATCCAAAGGATATGATTGGGTTGTTGTAGCATACAAAAATCTTGGGAGGCCTTCCAAGATTCACTTATATCTTTTCTGCACACCTTCCATAAGTCAATTTGTTAGGTAAAATGTCTATCAAGACAGACAATCCTCCATCTTTCTCTTTTACTGAAAATCTATTTCCCTTTCATTCTCCCATTATCATTCCGTGTCTTCTGTGAATTCTCAGCTCCTTTTTTCCTTTTTTTTTTTTTTTTTTTTTTAAATTTTTTTTGGTTCTATGCAAGTGAAATTTCCTCTCTGAAACTAATTGATTGCATGTGTGTTTCTAGTCTTTCCCTTCATACTACAGCAAAAGAATAGGAAGAGGGTGCATGGATGGACACCTTCTGCGGCGGTTGATTAAAACTGTCGCTAGTCGTCACATATTAACTGGAAAAATAATAGTCTGTAGCACTCCGTTATAACAAAGTTAATCCTGACCATTGAGAGTGTATCGGTCACAAGTCCCGATGCACTTTCAATGATCAGGATCAAATCTATTACATCAAAGTGATACAGACGATCCTAGCCCCATATTAACTACTTTTTCATTCGAATTTGTTAATATATTGTGGCCGTTTTACAAAACCGCTGCAGTATGTTGTGGGACGGATTGGTACAATTAATTTAAATTTCAATTCTTAAGCTTGTGTTTTACTCAGTAGGTTATGTTCAGGGGTGGATTAATAAAACTGCCACCATAGGTTATCTTAAACGGACGGATTGTAAACCATGTTTAGCTTTCGATTTGCTTATGGCGCTGTAGTATATGCTACAGGGTGATTTTATAAACCCGCATCTTAAGCCGATGGTTTTACAAGATCGCCGTTGCAGGGTATGTTGCAGGTGTGATTTTATGCCCAAACTGAAATCAGATTGCACCGATTGATATGCCCAATAGAAACTGAACCAGCTTGAAATGGACCAATAAGAGCCCATAAATTCAACTTTTTACTAACCATGCATGTAGGAAACAGAAATCAAAACCGAATCAGCCCGATAGAGCCCATTATGTCAACCTTTTAAACTCAAACCAAACCAAAATCGACCTTATGGTGGAATGACAAGAGCTCATTAAGCCAGCCCAATAAAACCCAAAACTGAACTGAATCAAATCAGACAAAAAACGAACTTTTTTTAATGGTTTGGGTTTGGGTTTGAGTGTGTAGACCGAAACAGATTTCACTCAAACTGAACCGACGGATTGACACCCGCCACCCCACCCCACCCCACATAAAAGTCTTGACTTTTCTATAAAATTCTATTTTGTTTCTCATGAAAAAAATAATAATAATAAAGGGGGAGATGCACTCAGTGTTCTTAGGATGGATTTGCAATTTGGGTCTCGATAACGATTTGAGATCTATTATAGATAGATGGGCTAATTTAATAAGATCGCTGGAAAATGCTTTGAATTATGTGATTGGCTACATGAATCTTTTATTTATTTATTTATTTTTTAATGCTTGCCACACCAATCTTGTTTGGCTATTGGAATGGAAAATTGCTTTCTATGGCAGGAAGAATTAAATTGTTAAAATCTGTCCTCAACGGTACTTTTATACACTCCTTCTCAGTACATAAATGGTCAAAAGATTTTCTTCAAAAAGCAGAGATGTGGATGAGGAATATCATTTGGAGTGGAGACCTAAATTTGAGGAAGTCTGTGGTGGTTAATTGGGACATTGTATGCAGACCTAAGGAGGAGCGTGGTCTAGGCATTAGAATGCTGCAAGAGTAAACAAAGCTGTTTTATTTAAAATGGCAAGGAATGTAATGACTAAGAACACCTTATTTTCTACATTTATGAGTGCAAGGTACTTCAAAAGTAATGGAGTGAGAAGGGAGTCCTCAAGGGCATATGTGGTTTGGAGGAGCATGCAGATCTCATGGGAATGGACAGCACAACACACTAGAAAACTGGTTGGTGATGGTAGAAACATATAAACTTCTAGACAGATAGGTTGCTAGGGCCAGTTTCAATTGCAGAACAAGTAGATTTACCACAGGCCATTACAAAACAATTTGAGTGCTAAGGTCTTGGATTTTATTGTTAATTGGACTTGGTGCTTTCCAACTGTGACAAATCCTGTACTTAGAGAAAGTATAGTTCAAGTAGCTGCAATTCCACTAACTGAGGGGGTGAAGGACAGAGTAATATGGATTCTAACTGCAGATGGAAGATATAGTGAGAGCTCTACATGGAAGGAAGGAAGAATGATTTACCCAAAACCAGATTGGGCAAGAGTACTATGGAATAATGATATGAAGCCAAACCAGTCAGTCTTTGGATGGAGATGGTGTCACAAAAAATTGCCTACAGATGATGCAGTCAAAAGAAGACAATTTCTGTTTGCTTCCATATGTCACTTATGCATGCAGGAAGAGGAGAGCTTCAATCATGTTTTTGTGGAGTGTAAAATCTCCTGTGAAATATGGAAAGCTGTTCTATCAACCTATAATCTTCGTTGGGAAGGTTTCCAAACCTTACAACTACTTTTCTCTTGGTAGAAGAGAAAGAAAAGGATACTTCCAATCAAAGAACTTTGGATGCCTTTACTCTTCATAATCTTGCCACATATTTGGAGAGCGAGGAACAACCGTTTCTATGATGGAATAAGGCTAAGGCCTAGAGGATATTATATGAGATTAGACATAACTTCAAAATATTTTCTGAGCTAAAGCCATGAAAATTCTCAGGTATTAAAGATTTACGAATTTAGCAGAAATTTCAGCTAAAAACGAGGCCTTATGCTCATAACGATAAAGCCTGTTGCTTGGCTGAAACCCCAAAAGGGTAGGTGTAAGCTGATTATTGATGGATGCTCTCTTGGGAATCCGTGATTATAGTGCAGGTGGTGTATTTCGAGACGACAATGGAAAAGTACTTTATGCTTTCTCTATGTACATGGAAAACACTACTAATCATAAAGTAGAACTCATAGCTGCCTTGATAGGTCTAAGAGAGACTATAAGGTTGGAAATTAAGAAAATTTAGGTGGGATGTGACTCAAAAAGTGTAGTAGATGACCTTCTAAAGAGAGAGGTTCCATATGTGATTTCATGATGGAATAAGCTAGCTGTCACACTTCAATTTTGATCGAATCAGAAATGTGAATAAATCGTTAATGAACAAACAGTTCAAGTCAGGATCATTAATGGACCGTGTCAATAATCAAACCATACACTTAACCATAATCAGAGATAATAAATAATAATAAAAATCTTTATTAATAATGAACTGAGAATCTAATGTGATAGATAATATTAATCCAATTATTCAATGACCAAAACATAATTAAAATATCTATTACAAATCCATAAATCCAAATATGAAAATAACCCTAAAGATAGACACAATAGAGACACTTGAAGGAAAGTCATGCTCGTTCTCCACTGTCTACACATCCATAGCCGTCATGTGTCCATAAGATGACACATTAATATAGTCTTCCACCGTCGTACCTGCATCATCAACTAAAAAGAAAACGATATCGTGGGGTGAGCTCACAACTTAGCTTAGTAAGAAATAAAACGATGCAGCAAGCAATATGCATGATGTAGCATTCAATCATTTGGTTTGTTTTAAGTTTGCAATGTGCTATGGTAAGGATAAGCTACAACCACACCTCCATACACGAGAGTGTGAGCACATCCAACGGTCAGGCTCCAATCAAAACCACTGTTGCCACACAACATTCACTACAGAATAGAGATAGAGCTAGATCCCAATGGTAGGCTACAACTAAACCATCAGCACCCCCCTAATACCCTACCTGTGCCAATACGTATGCCTCTACTGGCGAAGGCTTACAAACTGGGTTCGTCACTAGCCAATCCTAGATGTCAACAAAGTATATCTAAGGCCTTATCCTATCATCTTTCAATACGAAATAGAGATAGAGCTAGAGCCTAACGGTAAGGCTATGGCCAACACCGCCAGTATTCCTCCTGATACCCTGCAACGTACTAAGCACGCTAAGGTAACAGCGATACGATGATATCAGTATGATGAACGATTTGAGGCTCCAACCTCTTCCCACTCAATACACTAACCACACACAAACACATGTCTATCCTCTATCATCATAATAACAAGATTAAATATGCATGAATAATAATAACAGATATTGGATGACATGTTATATGCACAAACAAGTAGAACATCAATAATAACAAGTAGGGTAGTTTATTATTAATCATTTAATTTGGGATCTTGTCCCTCACCTGTTGAGTGATGTTGTCTCTTCTCAGGACCTTGAAAGTAGCTTTGCTTGATGGTGAGTGCTAGAAAATTATTAGGATTAAATTAGGATTCAGTTTTGATAATTTTTTGTTCTTCAGACTGACTATCTAGACTGGCAAATAGTCCTTCCGGACATTGTCCGATCTACTGTCCAGTATGGTATATTGTCCGACCGAACACCATACTGGACAATCCTAAGATGATTCTTGAGAGAGTCCGATAGCTTGTTGGGTCCCATATTGGGTGCTTCCAGACAACTAGACCGGACAACCTTCAGGGCATCTTCAGGCTGTCTTTCGGTTTGACTTCCTTCAGAGTTGGTTCTACGGCTCATTCTAGGTTTATCCTAAACCATTCTACGGTAAAAAATACATTAGGGTTAGGGTTTCCGCTACAACCCTAGGTCTACACACCCTTGTTGGTCTTCATTATGCGTTTCATACAGTAATGAAATTAAATCATCGTCTTTGACGGCTGTAAGTCCAATCTCACATTCACTATCACACGCATAGAGACTAGGAACTAGAGACTAGGAATTTACCATTGGTCTCTTGACTATGCTTGCTGGAAATTGACGGTGAGTTCTTTTTCTTCTCCTTCTTCCTTCTTAGAGCCCTCTTCTTCTCCAAGCCTTCTTCTCAATTCTCTCTCTCTCTCTCTCTCTCTCTCTCTCTCTCTCTCTCAATTCTAGGGTTTGTGATTGAACAAAAGAGTGAGAAGGTGGAGAAACATCCCTTATATAGACCCAATTAGGAGAGTCTCCTAATTGGATTGCTTTCCCATTAGGAGAGTCTCCCAACCAAACTAGGAAACTTTCCTATTCTCGGAGTCTATTTTATGTTTGATCGGTCACCTGTCCAGTCGCTTAATACGCAGACCGGACAAATCTATTTGTTTAACCGAATAAGCTTAGAGTTGTCAGTTTCGTACCTTACTTTGTGGTTCCGTCATCTGACTGTTTTGTCCGACCCTATTATGATAGGAAGACCTGTCACGACACGTTAACCCAGGTTAGATCGGGTTAATGGAGTGCGGGTCTTACACTAGCAACTGACCTAAGGGAGATTCAAGTGAGGATTACTCATTGTTTTCGTGAAGGTAATACAGTAGCAGACATATTGGCAAAGAGAGCAGCTATAGAAATGACATCTGATTCTTGGACCACATGCCCAAACTTTATTGCAAGGGTGGTGGTTTGGGATGCTTCTAAACTGCTTAGATTTTGTTTTTATTAAGATTGAATAACCAGCGGTAGGGCTCTGCTGATGGCAATGCCGAAAGTGGAGTTTTTACTACCATTGATTCTTTCTATTTCCTTTCATTAATTAATACAAATTTTGGATCTTTAGAAAAAAAAAAAAAGAACTTAAGTCCTTGGTCCCACAAAGCAATTGTATTTTCACTTTCTTCTTTTATTTTTTAAGAGAGATGCTTACTCAAAAAAAAAAAAAAAAAAAACTCCTATAAAATTCTCATGAATTTTGTTATCTTAACATGTGTATAAAATTAGGAGATCAAGACCTAATTAATAAGTCCAATGCAAGATATTATGGGTGTTAAATGTTGGTTCGGTGGATCCACATCCTCTCCCGCTTGAGTTTGGGCGGGAGACTTGGCGGCCTGGATTGATGGCCTCCACCTGGCTCTCGGGTGGATTCGAGCCCTCCATCCAAGCCGACACCCCTGTCGACTCAGCTTGTTGGCTCGGGTGTCGGCTCGGATGGAGGGCTCGGATCCACCCGAGAGCCAGGTGGCGGCCATCCATCCGGGCCACCTCGTCTCCCACCCAAACTCAGGCGGGAGACGATTTTTATACTGGTTCGGTCCAGTTTCAATCAGTTTTCCAGTTTTTACATATTTTGGGTCATATTGAAACTAGATCACTGAGGTATTCAATCTACAAAAGCCAAATTGAATCCTATAGTAGTTGATTTAATCCGTTTCGATTAGTTATCCATTCCTTTTAATGGTCCTTATCGGTTTATTATCGATCTGGTCTCAGTTTTTCATGTATTAAAAAGAAGTGTAAATTACTCATGCCACCCCTGACCTTTGACTATAATATAGAGACACCCTAAAGTTGATAGCAATTACAGATCCATCCCTTTGACTAACACGGTTAAGTTTGAATAATTATTCGTTTGTTGCATTTGCAAACAAAAAGGATAAAAAGACATTTTTGACCTAAAAAAGAATGATATAATTATAAAATTATCCCTAAAACCCTTAAATAAAAACCAATGGGCTTCTTCGTGTTTTCAACAATCGGCGAGTGGCAGAAATTTCCACATTAATAAATTCTTGTAACGTAATACCCGACAACAACAAACATTACCACAAAACCACAACAGAAAAATATCAAAACAGAGATTAATGAAGAAATTGGGAACAAAAGGAAAAGATTAAAGAGAGAGAGAGAGAGAGAGAGAGAGAGAGAGAAAGAGAGAGAGAGAAAGAGAGAGAGAGAGAGAACTACACACCTTTGGGTTGCGAGTGTTAGGAAAAATAATGGTTGAAGGTTAAATCTAACCGTAGAAAGAGAACTTCAGATGTTCTTTTGGTGATAAGCACGTGGTGTTTATCTAAGGTCCATGATACGAGAAGGAAGGTATTATAGAAAATATTGTAAGGAACCTATGTTCGACCCTCTGTGCTAACTCAGACAAGATGCGACAGGTTGATGTGGGTTGTTGGGCCATTAATGGATTGTCATTAATGGCCATAAATGTTGACAACAATCATAAATGCAAGGCATGCTGATTTGATCCGCCGAGTCACTAGATCTTGGTCCAAATCGACGAATTTTCAGAACCTTACTTGGTAAAAGCGCAAAGACAGAAACGGACATCTGGAGGCTATGGGGAACATAGCCCAAAAGAGGGGTCGAAAAGGACCTAAGGGGGTTGAAAAGTGGTTGACAAGACACTGTAATGTGGTCTAGGGAGTCGTAGGCATGCGAACCTACTATATCCTAGATAGTTAATGATCAAAGTAGTGACAGGCATGAGAAAGCTGACCTAAAAAAGTTTCTCATTTCGAATCTATATATGTAACAAGATAGCATGAAATAAAGGGGACTTGAATGCTGGAGGAAAATCTCTCTCATTGTGGTTGTTATTGTTTTCGGTTAAGTTCTTTCAATACTCAAGTTCAATAGGAAAGGAGATAGTATTGATCAGCAGTGTCTCAGGGAATCCTTGTTTTGAGAAGGAACTCCATTGTTTCATTGAGAGTTCCATATTGTCTGTCTTGGTAAATCCCCATCCGGATTCTAGCGACAACAGTTTGGCGCCCACCGTGGGGCCCTGACATACTTTGTTGAAATATCTCCTCTTCTTCCAAGAGAGGAAAAAACATTCCCAACTTTCTCCCTTTTCTTCAATCCCATTTTCCCCCTAGCCACTCAGTCAGTTTTCTTAACATTGGCATGGCACCAGCAGGAAGAGCTGAAAGTTCCTATAACTTACGGAAAACTCAAGCCCGGCAGGCCGAAGCAAATATGTCCAGAGAACGGGTAGATGACCCAAGGGGACAAGATCCCCAAGATGTGTTTTCGGAAGAACCAACCAATGATGGAGCAGGTGGTCCCAACCCAGATCCATCCCAGTATGTTTCTACGGAGCAGATTGACAGGTTAGCCCAACAGTTAGCCGCCTTGATAGAATTATTGCAACAACGGCCTCCAGGAGTACCAACAGCTTCGTACCACCAGTTGATGTATCTGAGGTTCCACAGAGATCACGACAATCTAGATGCTCTGCACCGCATGCTGTCCCTCCTAGCCCAAGGGGGGATAGTCCCTCGGTAGATTCGTATCACCATAGGGGTCGAAGTAGTCAGTGGGAGGACCCGCGACCTCAATCTGTCCCAGGAGTGGACCCCACTGAAATCGTTGAAAGTAGCCAAGAGTCCTTGGGAGTTTTTCGCCGGTCGTTTATCTCACGAAGGATGGGATCGAGGCAAGGTGCCAGGTGGGTCAGAGCCAGGATGTACACCGAATTGGAGGTGGCACGGGAGGCCCAAATGAGGGTCGATGAAGCCAGACGTGCCATAGAAGATGTTCAGGCCAGGGTCGATACTGCTCGACAAGCTCGTGAGGACATCCAAGCAAGGAATGAAGAAGCTAGGAGAATTCGAGAAGAAACCCAAGCCAGGGTCGAAGAAGCTAGACAAATCCACGAAGAAGTCCAGGCTAGAGGTGACGCAGCGCAAGGAGAAAGGGTGGCGGCTGTGTCATCCGTTGTTGTGCCTTCGACTGCTATACCGGTTGCGGCTGTTCCAATGGCAGATAGCTCTCCAGGCTCTCCAGCTGGGAATAAAAACACTGAGAGGCTAGAACGTCTTGTCAAAGAGCTGATGGACCTTTTATAACATGTGAAAAGAGGGGTCGATCCAACCGCTCTTCAGGAGTATGCCACGGAAACAGCCCTGACGGATGAGGTCATGAATCATCCCTTACCTTCCAACTTTGTCCTCCCAAATGTTGGATGGTATGATGGCAAGACAGATCCGGAGAGACACTTGGATAATTTCAAGGTGTGAATGGTTATTTATGGCCACCATGACACTCTGTTGTAGAGCTTTCCCATCAACATTACGGGAAGCGGGAATGACGTGGTTCAACAACCTTCCTCCACGATTGATGGGGACTTTTAAGGAGCTCAGTAGCTTATTCCTCTCCCATTTTCAAGGGAGTCGAGTACAGAAGAAAAATCTGTCCCATTTGATGGCGATCAAGCAAGGCGAGGGGGAGCCCCTCCTACACTTCATCACCCGTTTCTTGGGAGTAGCAGGGGAAGTTAAATACCTGCAACTGGTCGCACTATGGTCAACCAGTGATGCGACCACACAAAGTTTGGTCAATTTTTGTCTTTCAGTCCGTATTCATCTTGAGTCCATTTCTTTGCTCATCAATAGGGTTCATCTTATGATCGTTCTATGGCCTTTAAATCATAGTTTCTCATTAATAATTAACCCTAATCTATTCCCCATGATTTTCCTTGAGATTTACTTAGAGAACCTCATTACTGAATCACCATATTGGGTTCAACTCATCAACTTAACGATGGAAAAATTTATTCTATCAGATCTACCTCTACAGAGCCAAGTTCCATTCCTTAAGCTTGTTGTAGAGAGATAGAAATCTTCTCTACAAAACCGTCTCCCAGCCTTCCTCTCCAATTCTCCTTTTCCTTCTTCTCCTCTATCTTTCTCTTTTAAGTTTAAGGTCTGAGATTGATCCAAAAGAGTGAGAAAGAGTAGATGGTCGTCCTCTATAGGAGAGAAATTCTCCATTTAGAGTCCCTCCTCAATTAGGAAAGAGATCTCTTAAGATATAGAAAGTTTTCAGATCACGAAGTCTTAACTGGGTTTGTGTGGTCCATTGTGTGGTCACAGAATCCTTCGAACACACAAGTAAAATTGACTAGTCTCACTTAACCAATTGACTAGTAGACCACACAAGTTAGGTAGTCGACCATACAACTAAAATTCACTATTTTTGGGTTGATTTACTTACCTAGCCTTGTGGTTTCTTCATACGGTTGATTCACTCGAGCTGGCTATGATGAGAAGACCTAGCACGACATAGTTAAACTGGGTTAGTGGAGTGCAAGTTTTACATGGTTGATCAATTTCAAACCCTTTTTGGAGGATTCCCCTCCAAGAGATTTCTATCTGAAACTAATGATTTCAGCTTTGGCTCCAATTTCTCTCGCTCTTCTCCTTTGTTTGTTGTTCATGCCGATGAACTCTTCTCCAATGGCCTCGTTATGAGTATCTTCATCAATCCATCAAAGATGTAGACCTTGAATTCTATCACAGCACCACCACCATAGGCAACCGTCTATGAAAAGGAGTCATCTGGAGGAGCTTTAGCTTTAATTCCATCCCACGAAGATGGGATTCCATCCCAAGAAGTCTTCTGGAACATATGAATTCTTTGCTTCCCCTATTTTTCTCTTTGTTGCCCATCTATCATAGAATATATGGTTATCATCTAGAAGAAAAACATAAAAAATATGGTACCTTCTATTAACTTCAAAATTAATTCAGTGGCTTGAATTTACTTTTGCTCTCTATCATAGCTCATCTTCTTAGTTTTGCATGGGGGCAAGCGCAGTCCCTTTATTTATTATTAATTTGAGGTATGTTGGAATTGAATTGAAAATTTAAAAAGGGTAAGAGTCAGCTTCTTCTGGTTTCGAAGGGACTCTGCTTTCATGAGCTTTAGATTATGGGGTTTTGACATTCTCTGCAGCTTCAATGGAAGCAAGCTCTGAAGTGAATAGATGAGAAACTATTGCAGGTATTCTGTGGCAGTCGTCAAGGATGCAGTGAAATCAAATTTCTCAGGTCACGATCATGGCCGAAAGGAGACACGGAGCTGACGCTAGTGCCGAAGGTAAGAAGACCATCATGGACTTACCTAATATTCCCAAGGAAGCGATCGAGGAGAAGTACGTGGTTGATAGAGAATCGTAGTCTACCATAAATAATGTCTTTTGTTAAGTTAAGAAAAAGGTAAAATGATAAGTTAACATGTTTAAGGAGATAGTTTTGCCATTAAATTATTTAAGATGATGATACGTCATCGATTAACAGATATGTCATAACGGACATGGTCTTTGTGAACATTATTTCAAAAAAGTATGGGAGATTAATTTCATTATTATGAAAAATAGTGGGTCCGTGTTATTAAGATGAACAACAAGCCAAGTGGGTGAAATTTTCCCAAAACTTCATTTCAAGAGAAATTGGTGGATCTAAATGTCAAGTCAGTCATCAGCAATAGTAGTGTTTTTGTGAGGAGTCCTCCAATCAATCAAATCTCAAAAGGTAATCAATATTGTGTTGTTTCCCTCAACTTTAAGTAAAATCACAGAAGGTAATCAACATTGTGTTGTTTGCCTCAACTTTAAGTAAACCAATTTGAAGTTGGATACAAGCATTGCATTTGAGAACTTCTGTTCTTCCCAATTTATCATTTTTATTTGCAAGAGATACTGACAATAAAGTTGCCTAACATTGAGGAATAGTAGAATAAATTCTTACTTTTAAGCTGATTTCATTATTTCTCTGTTTCTTTCTAAGCATGAGAGATCTTAGTATGATTTTACATGATTCTATCAAAGCACAATTAATGGGGAAGAATCTTATTTTTAGTAAAGGTAAGGATGGGACCCACTAATTAGCTTATCAAGTTTTTATTTTATTTTATTTTATTTTAATAAAGCAAAGTTATTTAGAATTTCTTGAATAACTTATCAAGTCACAGCAGCCAAATATAGTAAACCCTCATCTCATACGCAAACACCTAAAGATTTATCTTAAATCTGTATCACAAAAAAGAAGTCCCACGATTTCTTCAGATTTTGTTAAGAAAGATAATTGATCCCATTCAAAAGTTATTTGTGCTTCGATCTATATGGTATACCAGCTGTTAAAAGGCGGTATTATAAAATTTCAAAAGAAATAATACACACCTCTATTTTTAAATATGTAAAGATACATCCTTTTAATTAGTTCAGTGATAAAAAAATAAATCAGTGGTTTCATTATATCCAAATGCTCTGTTGGCATCTTGTTCATCTGTCGAAAAAGTTGAAAAAATGCATTTGAAAGTCTTTCAAGTATTTGATGGATACATCCGAAGGATATGATTGGATTGTTGTAGCATACAAAAATCTTGGGAGACCTTCGAAGATCCACTTACATATGTTTTCTGAGCACCTTCCATAACTCAATTTGTTAGGTAAAATGTCCATTACAAGGCTCCATTAAGACAGAGAATCCTCGATCTTTCTCTTATACTGAAAATCTATTTCCCTTTCCTTCTCCCATTAACTTTCTGTATCTGTGAATTCTTTTTTCCTTTTTTTTTTTTTTTTTTCTTTTTTTTTTTTGATTTTGTGCAAGTGAAATTTGCTCTTGAAACTAATTGATTGCAAGTGTATTTCTAGTCTATCTCTTCATACTACAGCGAAAGAGTGGGAGGATGACGCATAAATGGAGGTCTTCTGCGGCGGTTGATTAAACTGCCGCTAAATATCACATATTAACTACATTTTCATTCGAATTTGGTACTATATTGTGGCGGTTTTATAAAACCGCCTCTGTATAGTATGTTGCGCAGGACAGATTATTAGAACTGATTTTATATTTCAATTCTTAGGCCTGGGCAGTAGGTTATGTTCAAGGTGGATTAATGAAACTGCCACCAAAGGTTGTTTGTAAGCCATCTTTATCTTTCAATTGCTTACAACATCGTAGTATATGTTATAGGGAGATTTTATAAAATCACATCTTTAAGCCGATGATTTACAAAATCATCGTTGTGGGGTATGTTACAGGTATGATTTTATGTCCAAACAGAAATCAGATTGGACAAATTGATATGCCCAAAGCAAACCGACCTAATTGGCCTAAACTGAACCAGCTCGAAATGGACTGATAAAAGCCCAAATATCCAACCTTTTATTAACTATGTATGTGGGAAATTGAAATCAAAACTGAAGGCCTGATAGAGCCCATTAAATCAACTTTAAACTCAAACCAAATCAATCGATAGTGGACTGACAAGAGCTCATTAAGCTAGCCTGATAAAACCCAAAATCGAACTGAATCCAATCGGACAAAAAACCAAACTTTTTTTAATGGTTTGGTTTTTGGCTTGAGTGTACAGATCAAAAACGATTTCACCCGAACTGAACCGACCAGTTGACACCCCCTACATAAAAGTCTTTACTTTGGTATAAATTCTATTTTGTTTCTCATAAAAGAAAATAAAGGGGGGGACTAGGAACGTAAACGGATTGAATTCAAATCGGATACACCACTATCGGAATCTAAATTCGATTTGAAATCGACAGAATCTGAATTCGAAATTTAACCAGATATTCGATTAAAATCCAATTCGAATCCGAAAATTGGAATTAGAATACAAATTTTATGAAAAATGAGAGAAAATCCTAGTTTGAAATAAATATATAATCTACTCCAAGAAAATAAGAGACAAAACATTAAATGACTATATAAATATTAAGACTATATGTGTCTTTAACACTCTAAAATATAAGGTTATGTGTCTTAACATTAGGTTAAACGGAACAGATATAATATTGACTGTTTGATTGATATCCTAATCCGCATCCAAATTTGAATTGGATCCACAAACCCAGTATATGTGGTTTTATAAAATCTCCTTGTAACATATACTACGGTGTCGTAAGCAAATTGAAAGATAAAGATGGTTTACAAACAACCTATGGCGGCGGTTATATTAATCCACCCTTGAACATAACCCAAATTCAAATTGGACTCTTTGAGAGGTTTGAAAATATATAACCAAATATTTATTATGGAGGAAGAGACTTTGAAGCTCCGGAAAGCTTCGAAGAAATTTTTTATTGCTTATATATGCTGGAAAAAAAGATAATAATATTGCCCCTATATATGTTACACTTATACATAGCCAGCCTTACAAGGAGATCAATACTATAGGTCAAAATCTTGTAAAAACTGCTCTTTTTATTCTAGTTCAACCAGATTTGACCAGACTAATGCTTGCATTACAAACCTTTTGTCTGATGATATTTATAATTAAAATAAAAAATATTTTTAAAGGATGACATTTGCCCACTCAATTGTGTCATATGGGAAGATGATGTGACAATTTTGTCCATTAGATATGTAAGTAAAGCATAGTTTGAACTACTCTTGTGAGTCGATTTTAAAGCTAGATTCAATTATACATGCTTCATATATGGGTATCTTTCACAATAGTTTCAGCTGTACATTCGTTTTCAACTATTTTTCTTTACTTTTTTTTTTTTGGGATAAATGGGCCTGAAGAGTTGAACTCCTTACCTCTTAATTATGAGGTCTTGATAAAAATTTACTTTTCATCTTGTTTTATTTTCTTAGTGTTTTTTATGATTTATTTATATATGTGGGAAATTCATTTGACTTAAAACATGACATTTAATAAGAAACTTCAGGCTCCACTAATCCATAAGCAATGGGTCCCATCGAACCTACCATATAGAATACAAGAAGCCATGTTATGTAGTGCATAAACCAGAAATTAGGGTATCAACCGATGGGTCTTGGTCGGTTTCAATCAGGTTTAATTGATTTAAATCATTTAAATATCACGTACTATGACTAACCTGTTTAACTAATTGAGTTTCATAGGTAGACATTAACATGTTTGTATTCAATAGGTCAATTACAAGTCTATAATCAGGGTCATTAATATTTTGGGAGAAGGAACTCTATCTAACTGCGTGTCTCTAGGTCCTCTCATATGAAGTAGTGAAATAATCACTTTATCCCTCATTTCCTTACCCATGTAGAAGGACACAAGTACATGCAATCCGATAAAGATCTTTCTCATATATTTTAATGGGTAAAATTTTTCTTATACTTATTATCAATTTATTATCTAATATTATAGAATCTTTTGAGCCTTCCAACATTATTAGACTGATAGTTTTTTCTCTTATATCTTCCAAAAGGGATAATATATAAGAGTTGGGTCATAGGTTATTTTGCTTATACCAAAAGTTTTAAAAAAAAAAATGAAACAGAAATTGATGGCTTAATGCCGAATCAATCGGTCATTAGCAACAGTAGTGTTTTTATGAGGAATCTTCAAATCAATCAAATCTCAAAAGGCAATCAACATTGTGTTGTTTACCTCAACTTTAGGTAAATCTATTTTAAGTTGGACACAAGTTTGGCATTTGAGAACTTTTGTTCTTCCCATTTTATCATTTTTATTTGCAAGAGACACTGACAATAAAGTTGCCTAACATTGAGGAACAGTAGAATAAATTCTTACTTTTAAGCTGATTTCATTATTTCTTTGTTTCTTTCTAAGCATGAGAGATCTTGGTATGATTTTACATGATTCTATCAAAGCACAATTAATGGAGAAGAATCTTATTTTTAGTAAGGTAAGGATGGGACTCACGAATTAGCATATCAAGTTTTGTTTTTTCTAGTATATAAAGCAAATTTATTCAGAATTTCGTGAAAAACTTATCAAGTCATGGCAGCCAAATATAGTAAATCCTCTCTCATACGCAATCATCCAAAGATTTATCTTAAATCTTTATCACAAAAAAGATAATCCACTAGTCCTTCAGATTTTGTTAAGAAAGATTTGATCCCATTCAAAAGTTGTTTGTGCTTGGATTTATATGATATACCAGCTGTTAAAGGGCGATATTATACAATTTCAAAGGATATAATACACACCTCTATTTTTAAATACGTAGAGACAAACCCTCTTAATTAGTCCAGTGACAAAAAATAAATCAGCGGCTCTAAACCACACCTGTACCCTTACCCTGGTGCATGTGTGTGAAAAGCACCCGAAACTCCCAAGCATTACATGTATATCTTTCTTCATTTTTATGGCCAAGCAACATGAAACTAAAATTCATGCAAACTAAATTAAGAAAAAACAAAAAAATTTGAAAAATTCTATCTAAAATGAAATATTTAAAACTTTACTTTTCAGTTTTTAAATATAACAACTTTGAATGGTGTTGCAAGTTCCTCTATAGTGAGAGAGAGAGAGAGATTCAACTATCAATTGTGAAAATGATGGGAATGTTTAGACACTCCATTATGTTTTCATTTCTTGTGAATAGAGTGTAATGCAGGTAATCAACACTTCTGCGCAAATCTATGGTTAGAAAAGGAGACAAGACACGACGTGTGACAAAATATGTTGCCATCGAGTGCTCAATAAATATACTTCCTTTCTTTTCCTTTTATTTGTAACCAGACTGAACCTTTGGAAGAAAAATATCATTTACCCAATTTGAAATTTGAAAAGTGCCAATCTCATTATATCCATATGTTGGTTTGGCGTGCATGGCTCTTAGGGAATGAATATGACAAGGGCCAACTTGTTTATCCATGGAAAAAGTTGAAAACATTCGAAAGTCTTTTCAAGTATTGGTGGATATATTCTGAGGATGGGTATGATTGGGTTCTTCTAGCACTACCATGTCATGTAATACAATTAAACATAAAAATCTTGGGAGACTTTTGAAGATCCACTTACATATGCTTCCTGAGCAGTTTCCATCAGTCATTTTGTTTGGTAAAATGTTCATTATAAGGCCCCATTAAGACAGAGAATCCTTGCTCTTTCTCTTTTACCGCTAATCTCTTTGCCTTTCTTTCTCCCATGCATCATCTCCCTATCAATTTTCTTCTCTAAAACAAACTGATTGCAAGTGTATTTTTGGTATCTCTCTTCTTTCACAGCAAGGTGTTTTTGGGAAAAAGATCCTCTCTAGTCTTGGAGAGAGTTCAATGCAGATCGACAGCCAAGGATCACCAGCACATATACCAGTGTATTGGTATGTGCACCAAATGATCGTCAGCCGTTGAATCTGTGCTGGACTCTTTCCAACCCTAGAGAGTATCTGAGTCGAAGTTCTGTGGTTCAAAGTATGTTTAATTTGAGTTTCAAGATTTAGGTTTCTCCCTGATTTTGCCAATTAGAGATAAAAAATGATTAAGCAAAATGGAATAAAACAGTAGTCAACCTCTTCTCATAAGAGATATGTTGTGGTGTGATCTGGAGTTGGCATATAGGAAACCCAAACTAAATCAATAGTAGATCGACAAGAGCCCATTAAGTCAGTTTGATAAAACCTCACAAAACCGAACTGAACCAAACTGGACCTAAAACCAAATTTTTTATGGTTTGATTTTTGCCTTGAATGTATAAACCGAAATTGATTCAACCTAATTTGAGCCGATCGATTGACACCCCTATAGAAAGTCTTTACTTTTGTATAAAATTCTATTTCTCATGAAAAAAAAATTATGAGAAACCCTCACAAAGGTCACGAACAAAACAAACACAACCAAAAACATAAAAAGAAATAGGAAAGAAAGTATAAAGGGAATTTCGTCATAGCAGTTGCTTTGGTTTAGTTTTAAAGATTAATTACACATCTATCTCACTTTTAACTCCTCCCATATGAGTAATGCAAAGAAAAATATTGTCAGAAGTACGAAAAAATGGATTACCTTTTAATTTTTGGATTGAATCAATAGCGGTTCTTGAACCTGTAGCTAGAGCAAGCAGTATCAAGGTAATATGAAAACCGCGGAAAAGTAGAGGCACCTGAATTGTTGGTAGCAGCAAGTAGGTTTTGAAGAACACAGATATCACACTACAGTATACTTTAAATGGATGGGTTCGCTAGAAAATGCTTCCTTAATTGTGCGTTTCATCATTTTGTCCGGCCCACCGGAAAATATGATTGGTTACAGGAATCTTGTTTGGCCATTGGATGCTATTTGAGTCGTTGCTCCCACAAAGCCAATTGAATTTTCATTTTCTTATTTTATTTTTTAACAAAACTAGTTATTCATAAGAGAAAAAAAAAAAAAAAAAAAAAACTATACTCACAATATTATGAATGCTAAGATCCAAACTGCCTACACAGATCAACTGTAATGGTGATTTTTTTTTAATGATTAGGGTGTCAAATGATCGGTTTGGTCTAGTTTCAATCGTTTTTTCCCGATTATTTACATATATTGGGTCATACTAAAACAAGACCAATGAGGTATTTGGTTACAAAAGCCAAACTTGAAATAGATAGCTATTGGTCTGATTGGTTTTGATCGGTTATCAATTCTTTCTAATGATCTCTTATCAGTCTATTAGGATGGATTTTAGTTGGTCTTGTCGGTTTTTTAAAACCAAAATCAATACCAATAAGTATAGAAATCCTCTCCTGTCTAAGTTTGGGCAGGAGAGTTGGCGACCCGGATGGATGGCCACCACCTGGTTCTCGGGTGAATCCGAGCCCTCCGTCTGAATCGACACTTCAGCCGACAAGCTGAGTCGACAAGGATATCCGTTCGAATGGAGAGCTCGAGTTAACCCGAGAATCAGGTGACGACCATTCATCCGAATCACTAACTCTCCTTCTTAAATTCAGACGGGAGAGGATGTGGATCCTACCAATGAGTTCGATCGATTTAATTGCCCCGGTCTCATTTTTAACTCCCCTAATTATAATTATGATATAAACTATTTTTATCAAAAAAACAAAAATTATGAAATAAACTACCATTACTATCATTACACCTGCAAAGCGGCCGAAATCTATTATAGTGACAAGTGACAACCCAGGTAACTCGCTGTGGTTATACGTGGCAAGACACAAGACATAAATACTTTTTTTTTTTTTGGGTAAACGCAAGGCATCAGTGCACAAATACTAAACGAGAGAGAGAGGGAGGATTCTGATCCTCTCCAGCACGCCCAATTGCCAAGCGCAGATCCAAACGGTCGGAGAGGATCTAAATTTGTTACCCATTCTTTGGACTGCGTTAGACCTATACTGGGCATGTTGTAGAGGATCCCTTTTTCTCCTTGGTTGATGGATGTTTTCAATGAGTTGTAATTGTTTTTTTTTTTGGTTAGGTAGTGGCCCTAAGGAGAATAGAGTTATGATTTCTTTTTTGAGGTGTTGATCTGTTACCAACGAGCTGTCTCCCTTGGGGTTATGAATTGTAATTGTTTATTGTTCTTCCCTCCAATGAAATCTTGCTCATCCTGTGTGTATTTGTGTTTCTTTGGATATGACATTCCATGACAGCATGACATAAGAAAAACCGGATAACCAAAAATCAAGATCATTGGTATGAAGCTGGATGTAATTAATCCAGAGGTGCTGGTTCGGGTACAGCTCGTGAGTTGGCCCAAGGATAAAATCAGAAGATCTTGAGTTTCATCTCCACCATCTTCGTTTGGTCTTCGGTTTGAAATGGTGTACTCTTTGTTATTCAAAGGACTGATTAAGGGTGTCAAAAATGGGTCCGGCCCGGTAGCACGGACCGAGCCAGCCCAATATAACCCGAATCCAACTCGAACCGAACCTTAATGGACAGGTTTCGGTCTCGGTTTGTAAAGCTCGATAATGTTTCAGTCCAAACCAAAATCAGACCGGACCAGCCCGTTAAGAGCCCGAACTAGCCCGAACCAATAATACCTAACCCAAATACCGGTAAGGTCTATCCGGGCCCAGTTTCTTAATTTTAATGGTTTTAAATTTTGATGGATCATATTACACTGTTATAGTTTACTTCTTGATCGGAAAGATTATATGAATCTATAGTTGAAAAGAGTATGTTAATTGTTACAATTTACTGAATTACATGCATATAGAAGGAATGATGCTAATTTTATAGATAGAAATAATAAAATAGGTTATATATCTTACATATAAAATAGGCCCGATAAGCTTGATAAGCTCGGTCCGGACCGAACCAGCCCGAAATCACCTCAATAAGGCCAACCCGATAACAAACCGACACCGACCAGTCCGATAGTTATTGTGTTTAGCGCAGCCCAACCTAGCCCGAACTTTTAATGGACATGTTTTGGGCTGAGCTTATAAAACCCGACACCGATTCAGCCCGGACCGAAATCGGCCCGGAACGGCTCATTGACACCCTTAGGACTGATGCGGTCATGGGTTTAGACCCATTCTGTGTGCGTGTTGTAAAATCTTTAGAAAAGATCTTGCATGGTCAACATATATTTATTTGTTTAATGAACCAGTGGGAATCTCACTTTATTTGGTAGACTGGTTTATGTCTTGTATTGTCACCTGCCAGAGATAGACCTTCCCTATTTATTGTGGGAATGAATTAAGGTTATGAGATAGTATTATTAATACTAGGGTAAGGAGTACCTGCAACCATGGCTGTGATCTCTCCATTACCACTCATAGCAAAGGAGAAAAAAGATCAAGTAAAAGGACTATGGAAGGCTCCAACCAAAGGATGTCATAAGTAAATAATCAGAAATCAATCATCTACTCAAAGGTATGCATCAATTTAATATCTTTTGATTACATCTCTCATTGTGTTCTAGATGCTTGTATGAGGAGATAGGGTTATGTATTGAGACCCTCTGTAAATATTTTCTAATATGTGTTTCCCTATATATATATATATAGTATATATATATATATATATATATATATATATATATATATATAGTTTGGTTGGAATTGTACATGCATAAGATAGTATGGTCGTATTAAGCAAACTACGTATGATTCCTAAGTCAGGATTAAAGATGTAAATAGATCGGATACAGATGGATATGAATCCGGCCAGATATAGACGGATATGAATCTGGATGTGCTCGGATCTAGATACCCCCTTCCCGCATTTGGATACACCAGTATAGATATAGATGTGGATCGAATTTGGATTTTCGATTATCCGTTTGCATTTTTGACTTATTGGATATGATTCGTTCTTTATCCATATCTCTTTCTTGTCTTAGATTCATGATTCTATTTTGCTCATCCTCTAGAACCTGTCAAATCATCAACCTTTTTAATTGGATATTTATTCGGACCATATAGATTAAGTTTCAAATTATCTGAATTCGGATCTAGATACCCTTGACTGGATACAAATACCTCTAAACGGAAACAAATGCTAATCGAATTTGGATTTTCAACTATCCGTTTAATTTAGATTTTCAACTATCCATTTACATCTTTAATTCGGATTATTTTATGATAATATCCTTCGCACAATTTATGATTAATAATGTCATACCATCTCCATTCTCGGGCTCTCTTCTCATGGCTGGTGAGACAACAAAAAATCAACTTGTAAACTTGTCAGTGTGCGGCTATTGAACTTGCCGACAAACCTTAGGCCCTCTTTTAATTTTTCTCTTTTATAGCACAATAGGTTGAATAGTATGGCTCTCGTTTAACCATTCTAAGATCCTGAGGTAAATTGTAGAGGGGAAGAATTAAGATCATAAGAACACAAACAAAAAATCAGAAAAGGAATTGAGTCATTTATGGAAATGTTTCTGTTTCTTAATAATCGCAGCAAAGAATGAAAGTAACATAGATAGATGAAGTACCTTTGAGTCATTGGTATAAGATATTATCTTAGTTGACTTGATTAATTGCCGAGCCCATTGATCAATGGGAGTTTGCATTATGGGTTTGACCGATTTTGGTGTAGTTCACAGGTTGGAGATAAACTTAGTCCCATTGTGAAGGTGGTTTAGGGTTTAGGATATTTTTAAATATATTAGGTTTAGATTCCCTACACCCAAGTTGATTAGGTCTTCTCTCTACTCCCATACGTAGAGAGAACGAAAAGGGATCTCCGATGGGATGTGGAAGACTCAGATTAAAGTTCGAACATAGGAATAAGAGGAAATCAATCATCGACACACATGTATGTCTCAGTTAATCATCCCTTTATAATTAATTTCTATTGTATTCTAGGGTTCATATATGGATTGGCATAGGTTTTTTTAAAACTCTAAACATAGAAAAGTTTAACAGTTAGTAGAGCCTCCCACACAGACTTAGGATCGGTGGTTAATGAATGTAAATTTATACCCTACCAAGTTGGATCTGAGATTGAGATTTTTTTTCTCCTTATTTCAAATGACCCTATCAAAAGATTCGTTCTTCATCCAATTTTTTCGATCTCCGAAAGTTATCACAAAGCACATCATGAAGTTCTCGACAAGACGGTCGCGGCGGTATAAAAATTACCACCACCGAAAGTTGAACGTGTTGCCACGCGCTGGTAGCAGCGCAAGTGAGATCTACTTGTAAGATATTTTTATGGGATAAATTAATTATAAGGTTAGTTGGTTCAGTGGGAGTCTAGTTACAGGTAGACCGGTTTAAGTATGATTAGAGATGGACCAACCTGGTCTACTGTGGGACTGGTCCAGGGTTGGGGGTGGTATTATAAATACCAATGGTTAGAGTCCCCACAGCCACGGTGTTATTTTCTTCTCCTGTTCCCATACTCAAAGAGAAGGTCAAGGGATCCCGACAGGCTATGAAAACTCTGATCCAAGCATTCAAAGCAAAAATAACGATCGAAAATTAATCTACAGCAAGAGGTATGTGTCTTATCAACTCTTTTCAATACCCATTGTATTCTAGTAATCTGTGTGCTGTGTTCAATAGGGTTAATGGGAAATTCCATGGGAAAAACCTAAAGAGGATCTCAAAAATCTTACAGTGGTATTAGAACCACTCACACAGACCTAGGATCGATGGAAAAACATTGTAAAGATTGTATGTTTGAACGGATTGAAAAAGAGAGAGATTTTTCTCCCAAAATTCTCTACGAACCTATCTAGGGTTTGGACTCTTGAAATTTTTTTTTTGGACAATTAAAAAGCAAAATAAATCATATAGATTGTAGGCCTTAGAGAGACGGAGCCGGCCACATAAGATGGGTCGCCGAAAGTAGCCTGACGCACTCTCACACGCCTCCTGAAAAAGGGCGTGAGATCCACGCGCCGGCGACAATTTACAAAAAAAAAAGAAGGAAAAATATAGGGCTAACGTCACCTGGTCAGCCTCGTACTGGACCGACTGATCTGGGCCAATCCAGGACCGAACCAGGGCCCAGACCAGCGGCCAGGTCCAAGGGACCCGTGAACTCGACCCGATGACCCGATTTTTTGTCCCGAGGACCCGACCCACCGACCTAGAAAAGTGGGTCCGAGAACCCGAATGTTGGGATGGTTGGGCCGACGGTTGAACCGGGGGCTTACGGTTCGGTTTAAAGGCCAGACCATGTGGTTTGGCCTGGACCAAGCATTTAAATTTTTTTTTATTTTGTGGGTTCGGTCTGCCCATAACCGAGCCCGGTTAGTCCGAACCGATCCCGGATGAACCGGCTAGAACCTGTTCAGGATGCAAGAATGCATAAGCCAACTTTGATCGACGATTGTGGGAGCTAGGAGCGTCGGATTTTGATGCGATTTTTTACGTTGTGTTCGTATTTTCATGTTCTACATTTTGGTACATAGTTTGACACAGTTTGGTGATTTGGGAAATTTATTTTTGATTAAAAGGTGTCTCAAATTAGTCTGGTTTGCAATTTTCTGCTTGTTTATCAGTTATTTTTGTACCAGATGCATGTAGAAGGTTATGTGTGCATGATATTTTATTTATTGACCCACAATGTGCTGCAAAGTAGGGTTTGAGGATATCATTGTAGAATTGGGTAGAACCCACCAAAGTGGTACATCTAGCTTCATTATGATGTCTTCAAATTCAAAGTTTATGTACTTGTAAATGCTTGTATAAGGACGATGTACATGCAAATGTGGCATTGTCAAGTTTTGATCAAATTAAGGTTTGTGAGTGTCATGTGAAGATTGAGTGGAATCCACCAAAGTGGTACACTCAGTTCCAACATGGTAGTTCTCAAACCCCAAATTTATGCATTTACATATATAATAAAGGATATATTTTTAATACAATATTTTCCATGGTGTGAAAAGCAGCTAAGAAAGACAGTGTTAACCCAAAGGTGGCATTGTCAAAGTTAAAGGTATGTTCATGCACATGAGTTCAAAGGGTTTTGACTTTAGGGAGTCTCATTAACCTAAAGGTGGTGGAATTTTTGAGAGTCATTATTCTTTCGCAGTCATCGCACAGAAACTGAGAAGACCACTGCATGTTTATCCTAAAGGAGAATGTGTAGTTGGTTAACTTTTGGAAAATGATATTTATTTGCATGAATTGTTTATATGGTTAATGCAAGTAAAGGATATGTGTATGAGTCTTCAGTTTTTTGATACTGTATTAAAACTCATACACTGATGTCTTCATCCAAGTATGACTATCCCAAAGAATGTTTTGATATCTATCTTTTTCTATTCGGGATAAAGTATAAATAAATATAAATTGCATGTGTTTATATGAGTCTTGTGTAATTTATCTATTGCAGGACATTTATGTTTGGACTTATATAATGATGATGGTTTATGTCTCCTAGAATGTTTATCTCAATGAATGTACCATATGGTTTGGTAGTTTTTTTCCTACTCTTCCTGGGACAAAGAATAAAATTTATTATGAAAAGATTAGAGACTAGTCTAGGATCGTTTGACCTAGATGTATCTTTAATAGTAGTTTACATAAGTTGTGAGGTATTCTACTATTGAGGTTATGTGTAGCAGTATTAAGATGAGAAATATTACGAAGAGATTATTTAAGAAAAATCCAAAGGATAAGAATAATGTTTTAGAACGGGGTCAGAAGATAGTTTATTAACCTAGCTCTCTAGTACCAGTTATGTTGAAAATGGTAATGTGAGGAAGTATTTTGGGAGCTATCAACTATCACTGAAAAGCTCAAGGACGATGAGACCAATGTAATTGATATATTAAATATTTCATTCCTTGCTAAAAATATATTCAGATCTAGGTGGCTTACATTACCAAAGGGGAGAAATAGCTAGTGATAAGATTATTGTTGGGTAACCCCAAGGTGGATTACTCAAAGATGGGGAGATTGACCAAAGATATGTGGTTTGACTAAATATTGTTAAGCCAGATAAGCATATCTAGAAAATGGATAACGATTCTAGGACTCCCTAGGTATTTGGGGTAGGAAGGTCTTGAAGACTATTGGCTTGAATATTGTAAAGTTTCTTTTATATTCAAATATTTTTTCTGCTCTTGATTTTATATTGTTTTATGTTTATTGTTTGACTTAATATATTGTTCCTATATTAAAAATGTAATGATGTTATTTGAAATATCAGAATGTAAAGTTTTTAATTTCAATTAAATTGAAAGAAATTATGCTTATGATGTTGTAAGGTAAATGACTGCATGTAATGTTGATCGTATTTGTTATGTGATGTGGTGAATAGTTTTTCATGTTTGACTGTGCAATCTTAGGTTTGACTAGTTGTACCAGTCATAGTTGATCTTTAGGGCAATGTAGAGACAGGTTGAAAATGTTTTCTTGGAATGGTTGAAAAGGTTTTGTCTGTGGGAGTCTTTAGATTCTCTTAGTCAGTGGGAGTATTTAGATCTGCTTGGTTAGTGGTAGATCTGGTAATTGATGGTTTATCTGTAATTGATTGTTCTGCCTGTGGTTTAATGGACAGGATTATTTGTGAGTATTTATTGCTTGTATGTATTTTTAATTATTTAAGACATGTTAAAATTGCAAGGCGATATTTAGCCAAAGAAGACGGTAAGCCAAAGTATGATATTAGTCCAAATTGGAGGCGGTTTGCCTATATAAAGTTGGATAATATCAAAGTGCGTTGACTTATAAGGATTTTAAGGTAATGAGATCGTGATAATTCGATCATTGGACTCAAGTATTCATCTCAAAGTGATTTATGTCATTAAGTAAACTTCTGTATGTGACTGACAGAAGGGGGTACACCAGATGTGTAGGAGTACTTTCCGCTGTTGTTCGACATTGGTAGGCTTGATAACTGAATTAAAGTAAAGGATGGTTTTGGTGTAATTAGATTCTATGGCCACATTGGATCAATGGTGAATTTATAATTAGAAGAAATTTCATCTACACCCCATCAAGGATTGTTAACATCATCTATACCCACAAAATTGCAAAAACATCACCTAAGTCCACTTAACTTTGCTGTGCTAATCAAATAAGTCCACTCCGTCACAAGATTTCTGTTAAATACTGATGTCAGCTACATTAGAATATTTTATAGACAATACTACCCTTTTAACCAAGTTAAAATACCATTATACCCTTTATTGCAAACTCACCTAGATGACTTGGGAACTTACAGAGAACCATGAATCTATTGAACCCATGGAACCACCATGTAACAGAGAAGCTGGTAATTGCAAAATCGACTACCAGCACCGCTTAACATATGGAAGAAGAAATTGGGATTTACAATTCTAATCTCTTATTACAAGAACCCAAAAAAAATATTATGTTCTTCCTTTCTTTTCAGATGGATGTAGTGTTGAAATCGATTATTGGTTTCTTTGGAAGAGGAATTGGAACAATTGAATCACAACGAGGGCATCCACCAGTTTCTTTTGTTTCTGAATCGAGTTTTGCTGAGGATGAGAAACGGAAACATGAGAGAAGGAGATCCGTAATCCTTGATCGGCTAGGATTGCTGCAAGAATTGCAAACAAGATTGAGGAGGACTTCCGTTGATTTGGCGAAATTAGAGTGAGAAGTAAGCTTTGCGTGTTCTTGAGCTACTTCTACTAACTTGAGAAGTGCCCCACAGTCCCCGCATCTGAGAGAGAGACCCGCCATTGAAGAGACCCGCCATCTGAGAGGATTGATAGGGTGCTTAGAAAGCAAAGAGAAGGAGTGATAATGAGGGCCTCACATGACTAGATCAGGGAACTGACCCGAGAAGCATCGAGGTCCGGACGCTGGCACATAGGAAGAGGAGAATCAAGGAGACCATACAATCTGTTCAACAAAACACCTGAATTCTCTAACAACTACGGTCAACTCTATTTGGTTAAACCGGAGGATGATAGGCAGCTCCAAGGGGCGGATGTATCTATGTGTGCTGCCAACATCAGCCAAGGAGCCATGATGGGTCCCTTCTTCAACTCCAGGTACCTAAATCGAAGCTTCAAGAACAAGAAACCGAAAAGAAATACAGAGAATTGAATGATTCAGGCAAGAGAAATGAAATCAAAGAAGAAACCAGAGCAGAAAAGGATGCTCGAGAAAGATCAGGAAAGAAAATCGAAAAACGGAAGCTTGAATACCATCTGATACCATGTTAAATTGAACACCATGAAACAAGAAACCAGAGCCTTCTGGAATACGCTTGAAAAATTCTCATTCAATTCTTTGTTTACAAGAAGGAATTACATTATATAGAAAATGAGAAAAACAAAAGATAAAACATAATTAAATGAATGACTAAGATATAGACACACATATATATCTTAACAACCAAGATGGTAGTGGTGAATGGAGGATCAGGATATGTGGAGATGGCATGCCCTCACCTGTCAAGCAGAAGAAGAGGAGGTGGTGGAAGGCAAGAGGAAACCACCAAAAAAATACAAAAATTGAAAAACGAGGAGGAATAAGGGGGACATTATGAGAAGGTCAGGGCACATTTGACAGAGAGAACAGGCATCATAATTCCAGCAGGTCATCCTGCCATCTTTGTCGCTTTCGAGAATGAAGACCTGCAAAGACTCAGGAGCTCACTCATTTTTCCCTCTTCTCTCTCTCTCTCTCTCTCTGATTCAGGAGCTAGGAAGTCCTTTTCTGTGATCTTTTCTCTCATTTCTCTTCACTCAATTTCCTAGTTAATGCTTTCCCCCTGTATGAAGATCACTAAACGGCAAAGAGGATGTTGGAGATGGATGCCGCCGACAATGTAGGGCTTGGGTGAGAGTGAAAAGGAAAGAGAGAGAGTGAAAATAGAAGTTTGATTTTGAAGGTCAAATTAGTCCATCAACATATTTTTTTTTAATTTTTCAATTTATAATATGAAGGGTAAAATTGTATTTCAATAATTTTAATGATTTTCATCAGTTAAGTGGACTTAGGTGATGTTTTTGTAATTTTGTGGGTATAGATGATGTTAACAATCCTTAATGGGGTGTAGATGAAATTTTTTCTTATAATTAATATAGCCAAAGTGGGAGATTGTAAGATATTTTTATGGGTTAAATTAATTATAAGGTTAGTTGGTTCAGTGGGAGTCTAGTTATAGGTAGACCGGTTTAAGTATGATTAGAGATGGACCAACCTGGTCCACTATGGGATTGGTCTAGGGTTGGGGGTGGTATTATAAATACCAATGGTTAGAGTCCCCACAGCCACGGTGTTATTTTCTTCTCCTGTTCCCATACGCAGAGAGAAGGTCAAGGGATCCCGACAGACTGTGGAAGACTCTGATCCATTCATTCAAAGTAAAGATAACGGTCGGAAATCAATCTACAGCAAGAGGTATTTGTCTTATCAATTCTTTTCAATACCCATTGTATTCTAGTAATCTGTGTGGCGTGTTCAATAGGGTTCATGGGAAATCCCATGGGAAAAAACCTAAAGAGGATCTCAAAAATCTTACACTACTCATCGAGGGAAGAAAAAAAATAGAGGGTCGACTTGTGACCCAAAAACCCTAGCCGAGTTAACTTGTCAGCCCCCCCCAGATTCAAGCCATGTTTCTTTGAAAAAAAACTCACCCCAAGTCACATGTGGGTCGACATGTGTGACCCAGTCAAGTAACCCAACCCGGTGACTAGTGGGTCAACCCAGTGAGCATGGCCCAATCCGTGCTCCAAACCTAAATTGTCCCCATAACCCGACTAGGTGGATACATTGACCCTACCTTGTGACCCGAATATTTGACCCAGAAGCCCAACTTTTAACCCAAAATTAAACCGACCTTTTCGATCGAACCAAACCAAACATAAGCAGGGTGGTTCAGACCTGTTAGGGGGGTTGGTTCGCAGGATATTAAACTTGATTAAAAGAGAGTGTCTTCACTCTTCGTCTTTCAAAGGTGCGTGTGTGCGTGTGGGAGCTTTGATTTTTTGCATTGCATTCATTTTTTCGTGCTCTAGAATCTAGTATATTATTTAACCTATTTAAAGATTTTTGAAAATGCGTTTTTGACCTAAAAGCACTCGAAGGGAACCCGATTTGCAAAATTTATGCATGTTATTTAGATATCGTTGTACTAGATACATGGATGAGTTGAATGTGTATGAGGATTTTTATTGTTAACCCATAAAGAACTATGAGGTAGAATTTGATGATATCATGGTGGATTTAGGTGGAACCCACCAAAGTGGTACACCTAGTTACATTATGATGTCTTTAAATTTAGATTTTATGTAGTTGTAAATGCTTTTTAAAAAGGCAATGTACACCTAAAGGTGGCATTGCCAAATTTTATTCAAAATAGGGTTCATGGGTCCCAAGTAAAATCTGGGTGGAACCCACCAATGTAGCACACCTAGTCACAACATGATGTTCTCAAACTCCAAATTTATGCATTTATAAATATAGTAAATGTGATAGTGTTTACCCAAATGTTGCATTGTCAAAGTTTACACTTCTGTAAAATGCAGCAAAGAAAGGCAGTATCCACCCAAAGGTTTCATTGTCAAATTTTAGATGTACTCATGCATATGAGATGAAGGATTTTGGCTTTAGGGGTTTCATTCATCCAAAAGTGATGAAATTTCTGGGGGTCATTATTCTTTCACAATTACTGCATAGACACGACCAGTACATATTTGTCCCAAAAAATAAGTGTGTAGTTTGGGTTACTCTTGGACAGAAATTTTACTTGCATGTGTTTTAGACATTGCTAGCACAACTAAACTCAATATATGAGTCTTGTATTATAAATTGTTTATGCCTATCCTAGTAAGTTTGCCAAGAAGTGTGGTACTTTCTTTTTCCCCCCTATCTAGAATAAATTATAAGAGGTGAGATGAAGAGTTGGAAACTAGTCTAAGGTTGCTTGACCTAGATGTGTCCTTTATAGTAGTGTACTTTGGTTATGAGGTGTTCTGTTACTAAGGTTGTATGTATAGTATTTACATAAAGGATATTGCAGAGGGATTGTCTTAGAGAAATTTAGGGGAAAGTTGATATTTCTAAAAACGAGGTGGAGAGAGAGTTTGATGACCTAAGCTTGCTATTATTAGTATTAATGATGTTGGTAATGTGAGGGAGCACCTTTTTGGAGATATCAGCTATTGCTGAGAAGTTCGAGGATTTGAGGACTAGTATAGATTGTAAATTAGGCACCCACTTCTTCGCTAGAAAAGTATACCCAGATCTAAGTGGCTTACGTTACCCAAAAGGGAAAAATAGAGCTTTTTTTTTTCTTTTTTTCTTTTTTGGTAAAAGGGAGAAATAGAGTTAATAATGTGAAATGTTTTACTGTGACCCAAAAGGTTGACTGAGCTAAGATTCTAAAGTCAGATAGGCTTGGCTGGCAAAAGGGAAAAGATTCTGGACTTCTTAGTAGGAGGGTATTGAGGATTGTTGACTTGAGTGCAATTTGGAGTAGCTAGCATTCTTTTTACATTCAGTTGGTTTTGCCTTCTTTAGGTTTTAGCTATTTACTTTGTTTTTATGTTATGTTGTTTGACTCAACATGTTGTTTTTCCTATGCTGAAAATGTGATTCGAAAATATGTATTTATCCTTATATGGTATGCAATTGAAATAATGATAATTATGTTACATGAAAATTTACAATGAATCTATTATAACTAAATAGGAAGGTTGTAACACTTGCTATGATGCTTATGATGTTGCTAAGGCTATCTTTGGTTTGTATTATATAATGTATTATATAATATATTATAAAATTTATGATTGTTTGGTATGATTTATAATGTCTATTTATATTTAAAATAAATTGATATAATTCATTATCTACAAATAGGTGAGTAGCTATTTATCATTATTAGAATAATTTATTAGGTAATTGTTTATATTTCTCATTATATAATGTATTATGTTTAGTGGTACCAAACGATCATTATTTATTATTCATAATCTATTATCATAATTGATTTGTCACAAATAACTCATAATACATTATATAATACAAACCAAAGAGAGCCTAAGTAAATGTATATAAATATGTATAATATTGATTGAATTTATTAAGTAATGTGATGAATAGACTTTTAATAGTTAGACTGTGTAACCATAGGTTCAAATCAGTTGTATTAATCATAGCGTGACATCTAAGTTTAACTAGAAAAGATAGCTCACTTGGCAATGGTTAAAATGTTTTGTCAGTGGGAGTTTTCAAATATGCTTAGTTAATGGGAGACCTAATATTTGCTTGTTTTGGCCTGTGGATTTTATGGGCATAATTATTGATGTTTTTGCTATGGCGTTTGTTGTTAGTATGCTTACTCTTATGATATGTCAAAGTTAAAATGTGATATTAGCCAAAGTTCAAAGGTGGTAAGCCAAAGTGTGGTTGTTACACCCCAATTCTGATTGAACAGATGTGTGATTGAACCGCTAACGAACCACAGCTCAAGCCAGGATCACGAAGAATTGTACCAACATTCAAACCATCGCATCATAACCATTAATTAGAATATATAAATATCAACAGAAGTCTTTATTAATAGATGAACTGAGTGTCAAAATGATAGTTAATAAATAACCAGTTATCTCAAAATAACCAAAACATAAATAGAAATATTTGATTACAATTTATAAACTCGTGTAAAATAACCATAACCTAAAGATAAACACAGTAGAGGCACTCGCATGATGAGTCATGCTCATTTTCTACCGTTTGTATGTCCAGAGTTGCTACCCTTCCATACAAAGGTGCATTGACGTAGTCTTCTACGGTATAACCTGCATCATCAAAAACTAAAAAGAAAACGATATCATAGGGTGAGTTCACAACTTAGCTCAGTGAGAAACAAAACATGCAGCAAACAATATGTATAAGATAACATTCAATCATTGGGTCTGGTAAAGTTTGCAATGTACTATGGTAAGGATAGACTACAACCACACCTCCATACAAGAGAGTGTAAGCTCACCCAACTGTTAGGCTCTAACCAAAACCATCGTCGTCCCACAACACTCACTGCAAGACAAAGATAGAGCTAAAGCCTAATGGCAGGCTACAACTAAACCGTCAGCACCCCCTTGATACCCTACCACGTACCAGTACGTACACCCCTACTGGCGAGGGCTTGCAAACTGGGTTCGTCACTAACCAATCCTAGACGTCATCACAAGTATATCCATGGCCCTATCTTAGCACTCTTCAATACAAAATAAAGATAGAGCTAGAGCCTAACGGTAAGACTGTGGCCAATACCGTCGGCACTCCCCCTGATACCCAGTCTCATACTAAGCATGCTAAGGTAAACGACGATATGACAATGTTAGTGTAATAAATAGTTCAAGGCTCCAACCACTCTCCACCCAATACACCAACCACACACAAACACTTGCCTATCCTCATCATCATTATAAGAAAATAAATATGCATGAGTAGTAATATGGCAGTGAAAAGGATGACGTATTATATTCACAAACACAACATATCATAGACACACAAGGTAGTTTGATTATTAACCAATTAGTTTAGGGTCTTGTCCCTCACCTGTTGAGTGATTTAGACACTCTAAGACGTTAAAACTAGCCTTGACTGTGTAGAAGTCCTATATAAACATTAAGGTTAAAATTAAGTTCCTTCTGTTATTTTATGTTTCTTCGGACTCACGGTCCAGAGTAGATTATGTCACTCTGGACATTGTTCGATCACTTGTCCAGTGTGGCATAATGTTCGATCGATCATTAATCCAGTTAACCCTGAGACACTTCCATGAGTGTTCGGAGCTATCACCAGTCCCACTCTGGGTGTGACCGATCAAGTATACCGGATAACCTCCAGGTTGTTCTTTTGTCTGTGTTTTCCTCAAAGTTAATCTTTCGACTCATTCTAGAGTTTCTTCTACATAGTTCTATGGTTGAGAACATGTCAATTAGGGTTTTCACTGTAACCCTAGTTCTATACACATCCTTGTCGTTAGATCCTTGTAAATCATTTGATAATACGATTCATATCGTATTGGAATTCATCAATCAGTCTTTGATGACTGTGAATCCCAACTTCATATCCATACTAATCTATGTATAGTAATGAAGAACTTACCATTAGTTTCTTGGCGATGTTGATCGAAAACTGACAGTGAACTCTTCCTCTCAACAGCCTTTTCTTTTTCCACAGCTTCTCTCTTAGATCTCCTTTCAGTTTCCAGGGTTTGTAATTGTCCAAAGAAGAAATAATGGAGGGAATAGGGTTTATATATAGAGGGAAGTATCCTATTAAGAGCTTCATTCTGAGTTTGTTCGGTGGCTTATCCGATGGCATAGCCCATGCGATCGGACAATGTTAAGGTGGAAAATTTCGTACCTTGATGTATCGCTTAGTCATCTGGCCATCTCGTCTGACCAGATTATGATGGGAAGACCTATCACAACATGTTAACCCATGTTAGAATGGGTTCGTGGAGTGCGGGTCTTACAACTCCCCCTAAAGGAAATTTCATCCTTAAAATTTGAATGTACCTCCTAAGTCGAACAAATGAGGATATTCTTTTTGCATTGTGGCTTCTTCTTCCTAGATGATCTCTTTCATGTCTTGGCTTCTCCAAGTTACTTTGACATAAAAGATATCCTGATTTCAAAGTTTTTGTACCTTCTAACATGTGATCTCAGTTGGCACAACTTCAAAAGTCAGTTCCTCTGTCAGATCTGGAGGGTCTGCAGTCAATATATGAGATGGATCTCTAATGTATTTCTTCAACAGGGAGATATGGAATACATCATACACAGTTGACATTGATGGTGGTAGAGCAAATTGATATGCCACCTTCCACGTCTTGCTAAAACTTCATATGGTCCCACATATCTAGGGCACAACTTCCCTTTCATATCGAACCGTTTCAAGTCTCTCATAGGTGATATCTTTAGAAACACTTTGTCACCTACAACAAACTCAAGGTCTTGGTGTCTGTTGTCTGCATAGTTTTTCTGTCGGACTTGGGTGGTTCTTACTCTTTCTTTAATCTTATTTACCACTTGACAAGTTTCTTCAATGAATTCTGGCCCCATAATTCTTCGTTCACCAACCTCGTTCCAAAACAGAGGTGTTCGACATTTTCTACCATTCAATGCTTCATACTTAGACATCTAAATGGTAGCCTAATAACTGTAAGCAAACTCAATCAGTGGTAACTTTTCATCCTAAGCTCCTTTGAAATTAATTGCACAAGCTCGGGACATATCATCTAAGATCTAAATAATCATCACCGATTGACCATCCATCTGATGATAAAAGATTGTGCTAAACTTCAACTTCATTCCCATAGTTGTCTATAGTCCTTGCCAAAATTTAGAGGTAAAACAAAGATCTCTTTCTGACACTATGCTCTCAGGTATACCATAGAGTTTGACGAATTGTCCACGTATAGTTTGGCCAATCTGTTCAAGATATACTGAGGTCATATTGCGATGAAACGAGTTAGTCTTTGTAAAGAGATCTATAATCACCCAGACTGTGTTGACTGATTTGGGAGTCAATGGTAGTCCCGTGACGAAGTCCATGGAGATGCAGTCCCATTTCCATGCTGGCTCTAGCAATGGTTGTAGTAAACTTGCTGGTCTTTGTCTTTCAGCCTTCACTTACTGATAGTTCAAAATTGAAATACATGCTTGGCCATGTCTGCTTTCATTCCCTTTTACCAGTACAATTTCTTTAAATCACTGTATATCTTAGTGCTTCCCGAATGTACTGAATAAGGAGTAGAATGAGCTTCTCTCATTATTCTGTCTCTGAGGTCCTAATCTTTACTTTCAGGTATACACAACTTGCCTTTGTATCTGAGTATCTTCTCTATATCCAAGGTAAAGTCAGGATTTGGTTTACCTTTCTCTAAGACCTCCTGTACGGTCCTTATGTACGGGTCTTGTAAAATTACTGCTTTCACTTCGTCCATTAGATCTGGTAGAATTTTAAGTGCGACAAACATAAATGAAAACTTATGAATGAACCCTTGCTTTATCGGGTCTGTCACACCCCAATTCTGGACTAACCAATAGTGTGATGAACCATCACCAGGACCAACGGTTCAAACCAAGATCTCGCATAGGCCGTACCCACCATAATAAACCAAACACATTCCACAATAATAATCAGAGATACTAATTAAATAGCAGAAGTCTTTATTAATAATGAACTGAGTATCTAATAGTGATAATAAATAATTAAATCTAATTATTTCCAAACAACTCAAGACATAAAGTAAAATAATCAATTACATGTTTCGGTATTCAAATATAACTATACTAATAAAAAACATATTGATTGCATTTGCATGATGGATCATGCGCTTCCTCCATAGCTTCTACATCCATAGTTGCTACTGTCCGTACATCGACGCATTCATATAATCTTCCACAGTAGGACCTACATCATCAACTAAAAATATTCGACATCGAAAGGGTGAGCACACATCACGACTCAGTGACCAATAAAACAATAGGAAAACATATGCAAGCATTTAATTCATATCTTTGGTCTGGTTTTGAGTTTGCAACTGTGTTATAGAAAGGATTGGAGACCACCACACCTCTATACACAGGTGTGTGAATCCACCCAATGGATCACACACTATTGTCGTTTCATATTCACCCACCATGGAATAGAGATAGAGCTAAAGTGTTCAGATCACACACTGCTAACACTTTCCCTGATGCCCTACCCATACCAATACGTAAGCCCCTGCTGGCGAGGGCTTACAAACTGGGCTCGCAACTAACCAATCCTAATTCCATCCAAATGTATCCAAGGCCTCACCTTAGCATCCCTCAATACGTCCATAGAGATAGAACTAAGGCCCCCCGGTAGAGTCAAAGACCACACGTGTAAGACCCACACTCTATTAACCCAGTCTTACCATGTCGTATCAGGTCTTCCTATTATGGTCGGACCAAGCGGACCAAGTACGTGAAGGAACCACAAGGCTAGGTATGCAAATCGAATCAAAATCAGCTAATTAGGTTATGGTCACATACCTAAGCAAGTATGGTCGACCACACCTAAGAAAAATGAGACCATTCCATTCTGGGACGTGTGGTTACATATTTGGGACTTGTGGTCGACGAATTCTGTGACCACAAGTGCGACCACACGATGGTATGACCTACTTCGAGTTTTGAAAACTTTCCAAAACTATGAGATTTCTTTCCTAGTTAGATTGAGACCTTATATGGAGAGTTTTTCTCTATATTAAGGACATCCCATAGTCTCCCCTACTCTTTTAGAACCCAAATTGAAAGAGAGAAAGAGAAAGGAGAAAGATAAGGAGATTTGAAGAGGAAGGCTAGGAGAAAGATTTACAGAGAAGGCTCTGGTTCCCTAATAAGCTTAAGGTATGGAACCATTCCCTATAGTAGTAGAACATCTAGAATAGGATCCTCCATCGTAATTGAGATGTTGAATCAAGGTAGGATCTCAACCATGAGACCCATGGATAAAAACTCAAGAGAAATCCATAGAAAATAGGTTAGGGTAGAGAATTATGTACAATTATGAAATTAAGGCCACAGACCAATCATAGGAAGGACCCTAATGATAAGCCAAGGAATCAAGTCATGAAGGGATTGGACTAAGAGTAAAAGTCGACCAAAACTCATGTGGTCATAGCTATAGTCGACCACACGAGGCATACATGATCAACCACACACTATCTAGAAGGTCCCAGAGAGAGTATGGTCACATGTATGGTCACATGATATGTGGCCACACGTATCAACTACACACCCTGTGGTCACAAAAACTGAGACCACAGGTGCAGCCACACCTACGACCACACAACTTGTGGAAGGCTGTTTGATTTTAGATTAAACTTATGACTCCTGTAATTGATGAACTTGAACCCTAACTTAGAATCCATAAAATTCTTAGGTTTTCAAGTGGTTCAAAAGTGATTTACAAAACTTGGAGAGGATTGAACATCCTTAAAGGTAAGGGAACATGACCTAAACTAATTGGCTAATAACAAGCTATTTTATATTATTGAGTCCAATGCAATGATTGATTCTTTGCTTATTTGCTTGTAATTTGCATCTCACATGTCATCCAATATTTCTATTATTACTGCTCATGCATATTTATTTCTGTTTATTTATAACATGATGATGATGATGATGCTAGTAATAGACATGTGATTATGTGTATGTGTGGTTAGTGTATTGGATGCAAGTAGAGCATCAGGGGGAGGACGTGGCATTGTGGTTCAGCCTGGTCACTAGACTCTAGCTCTATCTCTACTCAATTCCTATCCATTGACATTATCGTATCGCCATTATCATAGCAGAACTATTATCTCGTAGGGCATCAGGGGAGGTGGTCTCAGACCGTGTGATCTTTGACCCTGTTGGGGGGCCTTAATTCTATCCCTATGCACGTATTGAAGGATGCAGGGATGAGGCCTTGGATACAATGGATGGCATTAGGATTGGTTAGATGCGAGCCCTGTAAAACCCGCACTCCACTAACTTGGTCTAACCGTGTCGTGCCAGGTCTTCCCATCATTCCTGGCCCAAGTGGACCGTGCGTGTAAAGATAGATCACAAACCAGGTATGAGAATCGAGTTAAAAACACTAAAAACATACCTAAGGTTGCATGCCTGGGTTGGTATGGTCGACCATAAGGAAGGAAACCAAAAATATCAAATCCAAAACCCCACGGTCAATGATTTCGACCCTACGGTCGATAGTTTATGCGACCGTATGATCGATCATGAGAACCCAGATCAGACTCCGAGTTTTGAAAACTTTCCTAAACTAAGGGATTACTTTCCCAATTGAAAGAGGACTCTATATGGAGAGTTTTCCTCTATATAAAGGACATCCCTCAGCCCTTTTTTCACTCTTTTAGAACATTAGTAAACCATAGAGAAAGAAAAGGAAGAGAAGGAAGAGAAGGGGAAGAAGAAAAAGCTAAGGAGAAGAGTTTGCTGAGAAGGGATTGGCTCTTTATCACAGGCCAAGGTATGAAACGAATATCTGGAGATGTAAACTCTAAGGAATAAAACTTCTATGGAAGATAGACAATATCCACCTATTATGATCTATGTGATTTCCTTGAGAAAATCCCAAGGAGAACCATGAGGAGTGAATTTGATGATTAGGGTTGATAATAAATTACTAATGTTGGCCATATGATGATCTTAGAATAAACCACATTGAAGAATAGAAGAATTAACTCAGGAAGAACTCGAATTCATGTAGACTGTGACCAGAAATCTCAAGGTCGCAGCTACGGTCGACCATAGCATGACCAGTAAGGTCGATACAGCATGAGACCATAGGACTAATCAGAAATCTATCAGTGCTCTATTTTGATTTTCAACTACTGTAACATGTCACATATGAACCCTAACTTAAATTCATATAACTTTTAGGTTGTTAAATCAATTCAAAGAGAATTTCAAGGCTTAGAAGGACATCGAGAATCGCTAATAGGTGAGGGAACAAGACCTAAACTAATTGGTTAATAACAAACTATTTATCTTTATTGAGTCAAATGCCATGATTGATTCTAACATGATGATATTTATAATATGATGATGATGATGATGATGATGATGCTAGGAATAGGCATGTGAATGTATGTGTATGGTTGGTGTGTTGGATGCGAGTCGAGCATCAGGGGGAGGACGTGGCATGGTGGTCTTCGACCTCATCACTAGACTCTAGCTCTATCTCTACTCAAGTCTTGCCCACTAACATCATCATATCGCCATTACCTTAGCATAACTATTACGTCGTAGGGCATCAGGGGAGGTGGTCTTAGACCGTGTGGTCTCTGATTCTGTCGGGGGGCCTTAGCTCTATCTCTATGAACGTATTGAGGGATGCTGGGTTGAGGCCTTGGATACACCGTTTGGCATTAGGATTGGTTAGTTGCGAGCCCAGTTTGCAAGTCTACGCCAATAGGGGCTTACGTGTTAGTATGGGTAAGGCATCAGGGGAAGTATTGGCGGTGTTTGATCCAGACACTTTAGCTCTATCTCTATTCCATGGTGGGTGTATATGGGACTGCAATGGTGTTTGATCCATTGGACGGATTCACACACTCGTGTATAGAGGTGCGGCGGCCACCAAATCTTTCTATAGCACATTGCAAACTTAAAAATCAGACCAAAGATATGAATTAAATGCATGCATATGTTTGTTGCATTATTTTGTTTGCTCACTGAGTCATGATATGTGCTCACCCTTTCGACGTCGAATATTTTTAGTTGATGATGCAGGTCCTACTGTTGAAGAATATATGAATGCGTTGACATATGGACACATTGCTGCGATGGATGTAGAAGCTGAAGAAGATGCGCATGATTTATCATGCGAGTGCAACCAATGTGTTTTTGCTTAAGTTTAGTTATAATTTGAACATCGGATATGTAATTGATTATTTATTTTTATGTCTTGTGGTTTGGAGATAATTGGATTAAATATTTATTTATCACTATTAGACTCTCAGTTCATTATCTGTAGGACTTTCACTTATTTGTTTATTACCTCTGATTATTAATGTGGAATGTGATAGTGGTTTGATATAGTGGGTACGACCTATGTGAGATCCTGGGTGAACCATTGGTTTATTGGTTGTTCATCAAACCATTCTGGTTAGACCAAAATTGGGGTGTGACAACTTGGTATCAGAGCATCTCACGTTCTACCCATTGACCTAACTACTTCCACATGAGTCATGAACTGAGTTTGGATAAAATTAAAAGTTGTAATAAGAACACACCCTAAGCACCTGTATTGTATGAGACATAAACTAAGAAAGAGAATGATGCACATATGTAAAGGGGAAACTAATTATATATATATATGGGAATAAAACAAGTGTATTTCAAATTCAGAGTACAGTCCACAATCCGGACAGTTACTCTGTAATATAAAAAGGGAAAAAGATATAAATGGCAATCATAAAGCTGGTGATGCTGGAGGAGGAGGTGCCTCACGATCTCTATCGTAATCCTCAGCATATACTCTCGGGAGCCAGGCCACCTGTATCTGAGTAATTCAGAGACTAGCTGTCAGATCCGCTACCCGCTAGTCTGTAGAGCATTGGGCATCTAGAAGCACTCCTACTCTCCAATTAGTCACGCGTTGAGCCTCTATAATCTCACGTAACAGTCACATCATGTCATCTGGTGGTGAGCGTGAAGGGCCAGCTGAATGAGGAGCCCTAGAAGGGCCAGCTCCAGTAGAATATTATGGCGATGAAGGAGGGATGGCATCCACATCCATGTACATCCGATCATCATCCTCCTCATCACCACCCTCATGTGCCTCTGCTACTACCTCTGCTGCTGCTGCTGCCGCCGCCTCTGCATCTGCTGCTGCTACCCAAGTGAGAGGATGTCTCATAACATTCCTCTCATTAGCACTGACCTATTTCTCTCTCATGCCCATTCTACTGATGGCCTCCCAATAATGTTCAACTGAGAAGGTGTCCTCAAGGATCCTCTCATCCACTAGGTCCACCTGTAGATGAGCGAGCAAGGTAGAGATCAACCGCCCATTGGGTAAGTTACCTCTCGAGTCAGGCAATGTAGCTCGATGCATAGTCCAAAGAATAATGTATGGGAGATAAATAGACTGCCTAGTACAGATACAATACAGTAGGTACTGAGTCAGCTGTGAGATCATCTCATAATGTCCACCCTGGGGAATCAGATTATGCTGGATAATCTTACAGTAGACATGTGGCTCTGGACGCAGGTTGACTGCCTTTATCTCCCAGCAGTCATCCCAAAGAATCTGGCTATCTATTTCTGCATGCATCTAGGTAGATAGAAATTGTGGCTCTCTAAGTGTACAGTAAACCAACTATCCATCATTGAAAATACCTAGGAGATCAGCCAACTCCTGGCAGTTGAAAGAAATCAAAACCCCTTTCACCCAACTAGTGATCCAAAGCTCTCTGCCCCTCTCTACATCCTCTAGGTCACCCTCCATCTGAAGGTGACAGTAGAACTGCTTAACTAAGACTGGGCGAATGCAAGCCTCGTATAGGATCACTGGAAGCCAGCCTATATCGCCAAATGCCCTCTCCACATCAAACAGGGCTAAGTAGGCTAAGTTCACACACCAACCCCCTTCAAATTTCTTTCGGTCAAACCAAGGATATCACACTTCCATAGACCTGAAGTGAAGTGGGTCATGAACTCGAGGAACTTTGGTGCGAACCATGATAACTGTAAGAAAAGAAAATAAGAAAACAAGTTAGAAAAATTTAAAAATTTGACAGCATAACGACGTAAAATGAGAAAAAGCCTCACTTTTTGCCCAAACATTGGGCAGGAGGACTTACATAGGTCCCAAACCATCATGCAATACATATTCAATTAGAAATTTCAACTAGGTAGGTCAAATTTGAAAATTTTAGACAATTGGGCAAAAACCCCTAATTTTAGGTCAAAAATGAAAATTTTAAAATTTTTACCAAACCAACCGATGAAATCAAATTTTCTTGAGGGCTTTCATCCATTGGGTGGCCAATAGCAAAAGCCCCCAATAAAAATCGAATTTTTACGGTCAAAAAAATATTAATTAGAAGAAAACCCTACAAATGGCAAAAACCCTAGGTATGAAAGCTTAAAAATGGAAGAGAGTAAAGAACATACCTTATGGAACGGAATGTAGGTCGTAGATCAAAGGAAAAATCATCAAGTTTGTATGGTCGACACTGTAACATCTCACTGATGGCGAGTTGAGTAGAGACCATATGAGGAAGAAGGAGAAATGAGAGGGAAACTCTCGAAAATAGGTTTATAAAATCTGATTTTGGATCTTACGGTGGCACAATTTGACCAAAACCATCGACCATAGGGTCTCGGTAAGTTTCCAGGGATTTGATGGTCGCACTTATGATCGCACAACATGCGACCGTAGGCCATCGACCGTATGACCTACTATTGTCTGCATTTTGATTCTACTTGAACTTTTGCCTATTGATTTTGTTTTTCTCTCGCCTTCCATTGTGAGACTAACCCAATACTACCATCATATCTTGTCTCACATGTACGGCCTTTCCAAGTACCATTCAACCAAGAGTTTAAATGGCTGGACGCAGAGTACGTTGAAAGAGACAAAATGCAAACCCATCTCTACCAACTATGGAGACTAAAGACAATGAGGGTTAGCAAGGACAGGAAAGAAATATTAGAACTCAAAATGCTGCACCTCAGAATGTGCACACCCAAGCCAACCCAACCAACCTACCTGCACCACCTACAGATTTGGCTACTGCGGTGATGAATTTAGCACAATAATTGCAGCAAATACAGCAAGTGCAAGCCAACATGCAGCTGCTATGGGAATTGCTTTTTTAGCTGCAAATACAACACCTCTACCTACAAGACAAGCTAGTACTGCACCCGGTGGTAGCAACACTATACCTCAAGCACCGCAAACACCAGCAGTACAAGGCCAAGTGTAAAACCCTGAAACACCGCAAGGCAGGTATAACCAAAGAAATTATCAGTACCAACCGCTTATGTATGGAGCATATGCACAGTATCAGCTTGATCACTCTAGACTGATCAAGCGTTTCCTGAAGTTGAAGCCAAAGGAATTTTTAGGCAAGACATTAAATCCGTTATGGCCAGCTCACTGGATCGATGAGATGGAAAGAAACTTTATGATGATGACTATAAATGAAGAAGAGAAGGTATTATGTGCCACTTTTATGCTAAAAGGTGATGCACACCATTGGTGGAAATCTACTCGGAGTTATCTGTTGACAAAGCACGCCCAACTGACATGGGCTATCTATAAAAAAGCTTTCTTCGAGAAGTATTTTCCTAGGAGTTTCAGAGATCAAATGGAAAAGGACTTTCTGAGTCTGTATTAGGGACATATGACTATAGACGCATATCAACAACATTATGAAGAACTGTTTTTCTTTGCTCCCTCTGGCATGCAGGAGGAAAATACCAAAACCTGAAGGTTCGTCATGGGACTGAGGGAAGCATCCGTGAGCATGTATTGGGACTGAAAAAGAAGATTTATAATGAAGCTGTACAGATTGCTCGAGTACTGAAATCGAGCCAGAGAAAAAGTTATTTTGCTGAGAACAGAGGTATTAGAAGGACCAACGGAAACTCATACAATGGAGGGAACTCAAAGACATTTAAACCCTTCCGTACTCATGGCTTCAATGCTACAGCCAAGACTACTCCGACAGCCCAACCTCAACAGAAGCAAAGTAATGCTGGAGTCAAATGCTTCAATTGCAATCAAGTAGGACATTATTCAAGAGAGTGTCCTAAGCCAAGGAAGCAGCTACAGCAAGGAAAGGTTTACGCAGTTACATCTGAGGATGCTGTCGCATCGCCTGATGTGGTCACAGGTATGACCTGAACTGTTCATTTTGTACTACCTTGTGTAAGCATGTAGACTAAATTAAATTAAATCACAGGTATCATACCTATTAATGGCTTATCCGTCAGAGTACTCTTTGATTCTGGAGCTACTCATTCTTTTATATCTGTGTCGTTTGAAAAGAAGTTAAATCTACCCCTCAAACCTTTAGACTACAAACTGCTTGTACGATCACCTATGTGATTAGAAGTGGAACTAGACAACGGTTATGGACCATGTTCAGTTCTTATCGGCGAGAAGATTTTGGATGCAACCTTAATTCAACTTGAGATGGCAAACTTTGACCTTATCTTGGGAATGGATTGGTTAGCTTGACACTCTACAAACCTATTATGTACAGAAAAAAAATTGACATTTAAAGACAAGGAAGGAGCAGAGTTTAGTTTTGCGGGAACCAAACTTTTTCGTAAATGAAAACTCATTCTCTTTGCATTGAAGGCTAGAAAATGCCTCGGGAAAGGAGGAATTGGGTATCTAGTATCCGTGGTCGACCTCACCAAGGAAGCACCATGAATGGAGGATATTGAAGTTGTGCGTAAATTTCTGGATGTATTTCCTGAGGAACTACTAGGACTACCACCCGATCGAGCGACAGAGTTCGTTATAGATCTTATACCCGGAGTCGCACCAGTATCGAAAGCACCCTATCGAATGGCTCCTACTGAACTGAAGGAACTGAAGGTACAATTATAGGAATTACTGGACAAAGATTGTATCAGACCCAGCATATCACCATGGGAGCGCCAATATTGTTCGTGAAAAAGAAGGACGGTAGCGTTCGACTGTGTATAGATTATCGAGAATTGAATAAGGTTACAATCAAGAATCGATAACCGTTGCCTCGGATTGATGACTTGTTCGATCAGTTGCAAGGTGTCAAAGTGTTCTCCAAAATTGATCTTCGGTCAGGATACCGTCAGTTGAAGATTAAGGAAGGTGATATTCCGAAGACAGCATTCAGAACCAGACATGGACATTATGAATTTTTAGTCATATCTTTTGGATTAATTAATGCACCCACAACTTTTATAGAACTCATGAATCAGGTATTCCATGATATGTTGGATACGTCAGTAATTGTATTTATTGACGACATACTAGTCTACTCCAAGGACAAAGAAACTTGTGTCACAAATCTAAGAGCCGCTCTGTAGCGACTAAGAAAAGAGAAGCTTTACGCAAAATTTACAAAGTGTGAGTTCTGGCTAAATGAAGTCGCTTTTTTAGGCCTTGTTGTATCCGCTGAAGGAATTAAAGTGGATCCTAGCAAGATTGAAGCCATTGTAAAATAGGAAGCACCTAAGAATATTGTAGAAATAAGAAGTTTCTTAGGTTTAGCTGGTTACTATCGACGATTCGTGGAAGATTACTCTAGAATTGCCGTACCTCTCACCAGTCTAACAAAGAAAGGAAAAAAATTTGTTTGGACCGATAAATGTGAAGTGTGTTTTCAAACATTGAAGGCTAGATTGATATCAGCTCCCATCTTGACTATTATGATCCCAGGACAACCATTTACCTTGTACACTGATGCGACTGGGTTAGGTTTTGGATGTGTGCTTATGCAAGGAGAACAAGTAATTGTATATGCCTCAAGACAACTAAAGACACATGAGAAGAACTATCCCACTCATGACTTGGAATTAGCAGCAATAGTACATGCTGTTAAGATATGGAGACATTATATGTATGAGAGAAATTTCAGATTAAATCAGATCATAAGAGTCTCACTCATCTTTTTAATCAGAAGGACTTGAACATGAGACAAAGATGATGGCTGAAATTATTGAAGGATTATAATTGTGATATCCAGTATCATCTAGGAAAAGCTAATAGTTGCTGACGCACTGAGCAGGAAAGCTATGACAGAATCCCAAGAAGAAGTTAGTGCAAATGTTGTGGCGTGTGTCACATGAAGAGTATTTAATTATGATAAAGAGCAGTTCGTGATTGATATTCTGAATGAATCAACTGACCAAGGATTTATTCATCTATTCTTAAACATGTTTGCTACATTGAAGATTGTACTTGATCTATTAGACGAAGTGAAAGCCACTATTAAATCAGACCCTTATCTGGTGCAAGAAGACCTCGAAAAAGGTAGGACTACTCCTGAGTTCACCTTGGACGTTGAAAAGGTACTAAAATACAAAGGAAGGGTATGTGTTCTTGAAAATGAAGACTTGGATATTAGACACAGACTAATAAAGGATGCTCACATCACCGCTTATTCAGTACATCTTGAAAGTACAAAGATGTATCATGATCTGAAGAAACTATATTGGTGGAGAGGAATCAAAGTGGATGTAGCTAAATTTGTGTCTCAATGCTTGAATTGTCAACAAGTAAAGGCTGAAAGGCAAAGACCTGCAGGATTGTTGCAGCCACTGCCAGAACTAGCATGGAAATGGGACTGCATCACTGTGGACTTCGTCACCGGGTTACCATTGACTCCTCTAGTAGTTGATGCGGTCTGGGTGATTGTGGATCGTTAGACCAAGACAGCTCATTTCATAGCTATACGACCTCAGTATACCCTAGAGAGGTTAGCTAAGCTTTATGTAGATAATATTATCCGATTACATGGTGTACCTGAAAGCATTGTGTTCGACAGAGACCAACGTTTTACCTCAAAGTTTTGGGAAGGATTACAAAAGGCTATGGGTACAACATTGAAGTTTAGTACTGCATTCCATCCTCAGACAGATGGAAAATCAGAGCGTACTATTCAGATTTTAGAAGACATGCTCCGAGCTTGTGTCATTGATTTCAAAGGATCATGGGATGAGGAATTACCATTGATTGAGTTCACTTATAACAACAACTATCAAGTGACTATACAGATGTCACCCTATGTACCATGCAACGATGCCCGAGCTGAAGGGCAACCTACCTTACGGTCAACTGGTTACTACTCTCCTGGATCGTCTTGGTGTGAGCATGGAGGACGAGTAGATCTATGACGAGACTATGATGACAGATCTAGACTGGGAGGCCATTTACAAGATGGGGCTTCACGACATCGTCCTTAGTGATGAGGAACTAGAGGCACGTGAGCAGCCACTGAGAGGGCCAATAGCCGCAGCAGTAGCAGCAGCTAAGGGTGGAGGGGATGAGCTATACATGGACGTGGATGACATCCCCACCCCTGTACCCCAGCTCGTACTAGAGGCTGGACCTTCACAGTCCTCTTTGGACCAGATGCTATTACTGCTTCATGAGATCTGGGAGGCTCAACACAAGATAGACCGACGAGCAGCGAAGATCAGTCAGCATCTCACCATCACATAGGAGGAGGTGCACTGGCTATGGGTGGCTTACTAGTAGGATTATGAGCATGATGACATGGCACCTACACCACCTCCCCCACCAGCCCAGTGATAGGTTCTCTTTTTATTTTTCATTACTTGTTATTATCTGTTTTCCTTTCTCCTAGTGTAATTGTCTGACTTGTGGACTGTATCCTCTTATTTTGTATGAACCCATTATGATTCATTTATATATATGGTTCATTCCTTTATATTGTGCATTATACTCTTGTCTGGTTCTTGTCTCATCCAACATACATGGTTTATTAATGTGCGTTTATATTAAAGCTTTTAAGTAATCTTATCTTAGTTTATGGACACAAGTTACTGTATACTAGTTTGATTGGCAGAGTGCTTACACTCTGATACCAAGTTGTCATACCCTAATTCTGCTTGAACCAGAAGTATGATTGAACTGCTAATGAACCACGGCTCAAGCTAGGATCACAAAGAACCGTACCAATATTCCAACCATTGCATCATAACCATTAATCAGAATATATAAATATCAGTGGAAGTCTTTATTAATAGATGAACTGAGTGTCTAAATGATAGTTAATAAATAACCAGTCATCTCAAAATAACCAAAACATAAATAGCAATATCTGATTACAATTTATAAACTAGCATAAAATAACTATAACCTAGAGATAAACACAGTAAAGGCACTCGCATGATGAGTCATACTCATTCTCCACCGTCTGCATGTCCGGAGCTGCTACCCTTCCAAATAAAGGTGCATTGACGTAGTCATCCACAATATAACATGCATCATCAGAAACTAAAAAGAAAATGATAACGTAACTTAGCTCAGTGAGAAACAAAACATGCAGCATGTAATATGTATGAGATAATACTCAATCATTGGGTCTGGTAAAGTTTGCAATATGCTATGGTAAGGATAGGTTACAAACATACTTCTATACACGGGAGTGTGAGCACACCTAGCGGTTAAGCTCTAACCAAAACAGCATCGCCCCACTACTACAATATATAGAGCTAGACCCTAACGGTAGGATACAACCAAACCATTAGTAACCCCCCTGATACCCTACTCCATACCAATACGTACACCCCTACTGGTGAGGGTTTGCAAACTGGATTCGTCATTAACTAATCCTAGATATCATCACAAGTGTATCCATGGTCCTACCCTAGTACCATTTAATATGAAACAGAGATAAAGCTAGAGCCTAACGATAAGACTATGGCCAACACTGCCAGCACTCCCCCTGATACTTGGTCTCATACTAAGTACACTAAGGTAAACGGCGATATGACGATGTCAGTGTGATGAATAGTTTAAGGCTCCAACCTCTCTCTACCCAACACACCAACCACATACAAACACATGTCTATCCTCATCATCATCATCGTAAAAGAAATAAATATGCATGAGCAGTAATATGGCAGTTAAAAGGATAACATGTTATATGCACAAACACGGCATATCATAGACACACAAGGTAGTTTGATTATTAACCAATTAGTTAGGGGTCTTCTCCCTCACCTGTTGAGTGATTTTGACACTCTCTGAGACATTGAAACTAACCTTGACTGTGTGGAAGTTCTATATAAACATTATTGTTAAAATTAGGTTCCTTCTACCATTTTATGGTTGTTCGGACTCACTGTCCAGAGGGGATTATGTCACTCCGAACATTGTCCTATCGCCTATCTGATGTGGTATAATGTCTGACTGGTCATTAATCTGGTCAACCCTGAGACACTTCCTAGAGTGTTCGGATCTGTCATCGATCTCACTTTGGGTGCGACCGATCAACCAAATCGAACAACCTCCAGGTTGTTTTTCTGTCTGTGTTTTCTTTAGAGTTGATCCTTTGACTCATTTTAAGGTTTCTCCTACGTAGTTCTATGGTTGAGAACATGTCCCTAGTTCTACACACATCCTTGTCGTTAAATCCTTGTGAATCATTCAACAATACGATTCATATCGTATTGGAATTCATCAATCAGTCTTCGACAACTGTGAATCCCAACTTCATATTCATACTAATCTATGTATAGTGATGAAGAACTTACCGTTAGTTTCTTAACGATGTTGAACGAAAACTGATGGTGAACTCTTCCTTTCCACAGCCTCTTCTTCTTCCACAACTTCTCTTTCAGACCTCCTTTCAGTTTCTAGGGTTTGTAGTTGTCCAAAGTGAGAGAGAATGGAGGAAATATGGTTTATATATAGAGGGTTGTGTCTTATTAAGAGTCATCTCCCATTTAGGAGAGTAGTCTAGACAAACTAGGAAAGTTTCCTATTCTCGGACTCTATTATGAGTTTATCCAATAGCTTGTCCGGTAGCGTAGCCTGTGCGATCGGACATGCCCAACCAACCAGACCAGCCAATGTTAAAGTGGACAGTTTCATACCTTGATGTGTTGTTTCATCATCCGGCCATCTCGTTTGACCCAATTATGATGGGAAGACCTTTCATGACACATTAACCCATGTTAAACAGGGTTCGTGGAGTGCGAGTCTTATAGTGGTGTTAATACAAGATACGGTTTACCAAGGTGTATATTAATATTAAGAAATTTTTTGATCTACCACCCAAAAAGTGTACGAAATTCAACTTACTACCCACACTTTTCACATAATTACATCTATTACCCAAACGTTTGACAGAAATACTAAAAGAAACACACTCCATTAGTCGAGTCCCATTAGATGATAATATCATCTCAATTTAAAATATTCTAGGATAATATTACCCTTATTGCAATGTTAGGGGGCCATTTTACGTTTAAAGTAAAATTTCACCCCACCACCCCCAATTATTGTAACAGTAATAGTAGAAAACCCCACCGATACTGTGAGACTCTTTTACCCGACGGAAAAGAGTGCCTCGCAACTCTCTTCTCCCTCTTCCGATGTCTTGAAGCCTTTTTCCCAATTTTGTTAGGCCTTCACAGCTCTAAGATGAACAATACGGCCTGTTTTTATCTTTACAAACTCCGAGAAGAAAACCTAAAGCTCTATTTTACTTTCTGTACATTGTGGATCAGTTTTTTTTTTGTTTTTTTTTTTGTTTTTTTTTTTTTTAATTCCTATTGATAATTTGTGGAGCTTGGAATCCATGGAGGTAGGAGTTAAGCTCCATTTATTAGTCGGTCTAGAATGATTCTAAAGTTGTAGTTCGAGGCATTTTAGTGACCGCCCCGCATAAATCCCACCATTGCCTCTGTCTTTTTGGCTTTCAAAGCGACTCAAATTTGTATCAAAATATGAGCACGACGATGGAATGAATCAATTCCATTGCTGTGGGTTTTTTTTTTTTTCTTTTTCCAAATGCTGTTCTCTTTCCGTTTGAGGGCGGAAATGCAGCAGTTTCATCATCCCCTTTTCTGATTAATGCGATTTCTAGAAAAATTCATTTTCTATGGTTTTGACGGATTTCGCAATCTCCATGCTTGATGATAAGGATTTTGGTTCTGTCATCGCTCACAGGAACCGTTCGTTTGGGAGGAACAACAATAGTAGCAAGGACCACGGTCTGGCAGATCATTTCTGCTCGCTCTCCTGGAGTGTCTCTAGCGCCTCTGCTCCTTTGTGTTCTTGTCCTCATCTGCTATGTTTTGTTCCCTTTTTTATGCTCTGTTCTGTTCTGCTCAACCATTCGATTCTGAGCTCGCAGGGGATGGCCTTAGCAACAGCCATGGCAGTTTCAGGCACTGTTATTCTCCTAGCCATCCGCCATGGAAGAGACGATCTTGAAAAAAAAAAATGGTGAAAAGAGAAACCAGGATCGAAAGCAGTATCACAATCAAGCGAAAAACCAAAGAGCAGAAACCAGGATTTCTGGATTTTGAAACCAAGACGAACAAAAGGCTTACATTGAATAATGGAACTAACACCTAAACAAGGGCACATGTCCTTTATATTTCTAACAAATTTCATCTTTGCAACCTCCATTAAAGCCACGTCTCTGTTCTCAGTGGCCTCAATTAGTTCCTTCTTTAAGGATTCAATTGAGATTATCCCAAAATCATTGAAAATTTGAGAAACTTCTTTGGATTCTGCTCGATTAGGGGAGGTTTCGTTCTAGTGTTTCTTCTTTAACTGAGGAAAGAATCATGAGAAGATGGGTCTTCTGTATTTTGATTGTGGCTGAGCGGATAAGTGGGAATCTGTTTCAACCATGTCTTCGATTCTGAGCTCACAGGGGACGGCCTTAGCAATAGCCATGGCAGTTTCAGGCCCTGTAATTCTCCTGGCCATCTGCCTTTAGAAGCCTCTCTCCACTGATCAGTTTGCTATTGATCAGAATTCCGATTCTTCCCCTCAGATTCCACATTCTTGCATCTCTTCCAATGCATTTGGATTTGGGGGTTTCGTTCCAAATAAAAAAAACCCTCTTCCTTCTTCTTCGCAGACGCCGGACCCTCGCCTTCATCCTAGCAAATGGAGTGCAGTAGGTACCTCGGCTCTCTTCCTTTATCCTTTGTCTGTTGTCCTTCTCTTTCTCTTCTTCTCTCGTCTTTGGAACCGCATAGTTTTTTTAGTTCAATCTCAATGTTGTCAAAGTATATAAGTATATAAAACGACTAATGATTCTTCCTGATCTGCAAACAGACGACAACGCCATTATATGCCGGCAACTGAAACACCTGTACTGCGTCTCAAAATGTTTATCCCAATCTCCCAATGAAAGAAAATGAATCAAAATGGGTTAAAACTTCATTTGGATTCTCATCGTTAATAAGGTCAAATTAAACATTTTAATGTCTTTCAATTTCAAAGAGGAAGGATAGAAATGTCAAACTCTATTTTTAGTGTATTCCGTCATTTAAGTAGGAACGAGTGAAATTTTGTGAAAAATGTGGATAATAGATCGAATTTCATATACTTTTTGGATGGTAGATCAAAATTTTTCTAACATCAAAGTTTTTCACATGGAAGGTTTTCAAGGCAACGAGATCGTGGGTAACTCGATTAAAGTTTTGGACTCATATATTTATCTCAAAGCGGTTCATACTATTAAGTAGACCTTTGTTTGTAACTTACAAAAAGTTGTTTGTCGTATATTAACGTGTATTTTCTACTGTTGTTTGATACTGGTAGACTTGATGACTTGATCAAATTTTGTGACGAATTGTTGTGTAATGGAATTTCATGGCCACATTGATCAATGATGGTTTTGTAATTAATCTAGCCTAAGTAGGAGATTATAATAATATATTATCTTAGTGGACGTAATTAATTACCAAACCCATTGACTAGTAGGAGTTTGTATTATGGGTTTGACCGATTTTGGTCTAATTCATCATGGGTTGGACATAAACCGATCTAGTTCATTGTGGGGTGATCCAGGGTTTGGAAAATTATAAATACTAAGTTCAGAATTCCTACAGACCAAGTTGTTTAATTCCTTTCTCTGCTCATGTACATAGAGAGAATGAAAGGGGATCTCCGGTGGGCTGTGGAAGACTTTAATCAAAGCTCGAACAAAAGAATATGAAGAAATCAATCTTCGACACACAAGTATGTCTCAATTAATAATCCCTTTATTATTTACATTGTATTATAGGATTCTTATATGGATTGGTATGAGATTTGGTTGAAACCCTAAACATACAAACACTTGGGGAGTGAAGTAATCGGGAGTGATGAAGTTAGAAATGGTAGAATAAGTCGTAGCAATCACCATGAGAATTAAGAATTACATAGAAAGAAAATTAGATCCCACTCTTTCTCGCGATGCTAAACCAAACAAAGCTTAGAAAATGGACTGAAAAAGTACATTTGTTTCAGGTTCATTAGTCAAATTAGGTGGTCATCGAGAGAACTTAAGATGTAGAAGATAAGACTCTTGTATCGCTCCGGGCCAATGTAGGTCTCACTCGGACGAATGTGATATTAATTCCTAATTGGTCTCGATTGGACGATCGATGGTTTGCCTTGATGGTTTGCCTTGAAGGACCATGACCACCCAGTTACAAATCAGGTTGGCCTAATCTCGTCATGTTTAATAATCGGTCTAGGTTGATGCAAGTTTCGATTAGTTGGTTATGGGTAGATTAAACGGTGCGGTCCCAAGATTCACACCCCTACCAAATCCCCACAAAATATTGATGAAAGACAAAATCTTTATTTCTATACATATATATTGAGGGAAGGAACTTTATCGGACTGAGTGTATACATGAGAAGTAAAATTAATTACCACCCTAGCCATCCTCATTTTACTGCACATATGAGAGGGCATAGAAACATATATATAACCAATGAAGGATCATTTTCTCATATATATTTTTGATAAGATTCTTCTTATACTTATTATCAATTTATTATTTAAAAACTTTACACAATCTTTTGAGTCTTCCAAATTGTTTTTATGTGTCTTTATACCAAGAAGTCTTCATCAATAAAATAAATAAATTAAGGAGTGCTTTTTTGAAGAATCCTCCAATCAGCCAAATCTCAAAAGGCAATCAACATTGTATTCTTTAGCCCAACTATAGGTAAACCTATTTTAAGTTGGACACAAGTTTGGCATTTGAACATTTTTGTTGTTTCCACTTTCCATTTTTATTTGCAAGAGATACTGACAATAAAGTTACCTTACAGTGGAAAATATTATTACTTTTAAGTTGATTTCAGTCTTTCTTTGTTTCTTTCTAAGCATGAAAGATCTTGTATGATTTTGAAAAGATCCTATCAAAGCACAATTAATGGAGAAGATTCTTATTTTTAGTAAGGCAAGGATGGGACCCTCTAATTAGCAATATCAAGTCATGACTCATGGCAATCAAAAATAGTAAACTCTCATCTCATACGCAAGCACCTAAAGATTTGTCTTAAATCCGTATCACCGAAAAAGATAGCCCACTATTCCTTCAGAATTTGTTCACAATGGTAATTGATTCTCATTCAAAAGTTATTTGTGTTTCGATTTATATAGGTACACCAACTGTAAAAAGGGTGGTAGCTGGATCATCCTTGAACCGTGGTGTAAATTTCTGTTTTGATGCTCATATGAGTGAGAGACGTTTAGCCATTAAGTTTTCCTCTCTTGTATAACACAGTGAAATGCAAGTTATCTTTGTAACACACGTGTCAGTATATAGTCTAGAGTTCTTTAGGCTCTCTTTGATATGTATTATAGAATTAATTATATAATACATTATGACATATGTAGTTGTTTAGTATAATTAATAGTATTTATTTTATTTTAAATAAATTGATATAAGATATAATCTAAAATCTACAAGTAGGTTAGAAGGTATTTATCATTGTCGTAGTAACCTTTTATTATTTCTTTATGTCTAATAGTATTAAACGGTTATTATTAATGATTCATAATTTATTTACATAAATGATTTAATATAAAGAACTCATAAACATAAATATAAATTATTCTAAAGAAAACCTTAGTAAATAGTAGATATAGGGGTCCAAGTGGCCTAGTCACCTCAAGCCTACCCTGAGTCCTAATTGGTCCTGGGCTGAGATACCCTGGCCTTGAAAATGGGGTTAGCTTTGAAAATTTCTAGCCTTGTCTTCTTCTTCTTCTTCTTCTTCTTCAGTCTGATCCCAACTCCTGCATGCATCTCTCTTTCCTCTCCTCATGGTCAGGTCAGCCCAAATCAACCTAAGAACGGATCAAGATTGGATATTTCAGGAGCTGATCAAGTTAGAACCCAACTAAATGGACTTTAGGAAAAGAAGTGCGAAGACAAGAAGACGTATCTACTGCAAGACGAGAGATGATCAAGCTTTTGACTATGAAGAGGGACTTTTTCTTTTGTGACTGGCTTTTGCCGTGTCATTTTAGATGTTGAGTTGGTCAAGACCTAATCTCTTTTCGATCAATTCTTCAAAGGTAGAAACAAAGTTATCCCTGAAATTGCCATTAAGCTGGCCGGGCACGACTTCCGATGATATCTTTTTGGGATGAAATTTTTTCCTTAGTTTTTCGGGTTTATAATCAATTAACCGATTCCATCATCTAGACTCGAGTCATCCATCCTCAAAAACGCATAAATACCAGCTCTTCTTATACGGATCGGATTTTTGTAATTTCTTCTCGGTTATCATTGTACCCTTGATGATTTCTTGAACTTCGGATATGAGAATCTCTCGCCAAAAAGAAAAAGTGACAACCTTTATTGTGGAAAAATTTTTTAGTGAACCCTGGTTCAATTTTTTCATATTCACTAGTGTATAAAGAGAAACCTCTAAAAAAAAATGTAATTACAGTGTGTAATCGAATCAACCCAATACACTGGATCCTATATATACTTACCGGAAAAAAAAAACTTCAATAAATTTTGAAAAATAATTTTTTGTTAGAGAGGAAGAGGATAGAGAGTGACCTGAAATTCTAGTAAAAAAAAAATCCAATTAAAGGCCAAAGGTTACATCAAAGGGAACCCAGTAACCGGCCAATGAACCCAAAACAAAGCTCAATTTCTAATATAATACCATTTGGCTTAAATATTTTCAATGTAGGCATTATATGATTAGTTGTAAAAAATTTCATGCAAATGGTCTGATACAAGAACTTTTCTTTCAGGTAAAATTTTTCTTACTTTTTAAATGTATTTATTTGTATTTTACATACATTCATTAAAAGATCTTATTTTACAAAGAAATTTTTCTTTCCCGTCATTCCACATGATAACAAATGGAACCATAATAAAAAAATAAAATAAAATAAAAAAACAAAAAAACAAAAAAACCTATAAATCACATAGGTGGGTGATCTTTTGAAATTAGCATGTGGGAGAAAGAAAGTGCTATGTAGCCACAAAGACATCCACTAAGCACGTTGAGCTCTTTAGCGAAGAGTGATCTCAGTGTTGACATGCCAAGATGTTTAATGATGAACATTCGACAGGGACAGTCCGGAAAGACAGCAAGACTTAGATGGGTTAAAGGGAACTGGAATTGCTTTAACAAGATCGGCTGGGCTGATTCACGATTAACAGGATGGATAGAGATCAATCGATTCAATGCAATGAAATTGTTGAAGGCCCCGTCAAGAGTTGATCAGCTGGCTTTGTCCCTGTTCTTGTGACAGAAACTCCTTATCTCACCTTTGCTCTCTTTACTCCCTTTCCCGTGTCGGGCCCTGACGAGCCCCCTTGGCTTCTATTGAGGACAATGCAACCCCCTTCTAGCTCCATGCACCTACGAATTTGTAGTGCTATAGATTATTTTCAATGGTTTTTTTTTTTTTTTCATCTCGTTAACTCAGGTCTATCTGTCCACAAACTTAAAGTCTTTTCAGAGTTCCAAAATGATAGATACTTGATGCTAAATGGCATTTTTGTAAATATTCTCTCATGAAAGTCCCATAACCAAAACCTTGTATTTATATATAAATATTAAATCCTTTATGTTGAGTGATCATATTCTTTTAGTAGGTACTTTGCATGTTATTGTATACGTTATTAAATCCCCCTTTCTATAAGGTTCTTGGTATTAAATTTACTTAATTCTAAAGTTAATTAAGCAACAAGGATTGAAGGAAAGTAGGTTAACCTAATTTTAAATGTAATAACATAGAAGATAAGTTAAAATCTTGAATGATTTTTATTGTTGTTTTGATATTTTTTTAATTATCTCCATTTTTAGAATTTTTTTTCAAAATGTGGCTTTTATTTTTATATTTCAAATTTAGAAAAAAGAAATCTACTTTTCTTACTGTTATATGGGAAAAACATCATCCATTTAAAATCTTATACGTGACAACCTTTATCTTCGGAGCCGACCACAAATGATGTGGTGCATTCGGCTTATACTGCTCGGAGTCACAGTCCTGTTAGGATACGGTACCGGTCGGAGGTATAGACCTACTCGATTATGTTTCTTGGTCGGAGGTCAGAGTCCTAAAACAACTATGTCACGACAGATGAGTCATTCTCCTAGTATGATACGATGCTGATCAACATGGCCATACAACTATCTGTGTGGTGACGCTTGTCACCCTCACTGTTGACCGACTTAGCTTCCTTGGCTACAGTCTCCCACTCCTGCTCGGAGTCTATGACCTGGGTGTCCCTTAGAGCGACACTTGGCAGTCCTATTGGCGATCTACTTCCCTGAGTCCTGGTGCCTCCATGCTTCTTCCCAACCCCTATAAATAGAGGACGATCCCTCAAGGTAAAATCATCTCACAACCTCACCATTCATTTTCGTACACTCAAACTCTCTCATCGTTCCCCTCTTTCTCTAAATTGGAGACAACTTCTTGCTATCTCTTGACTGTTTACATTGGGAATCTGACTTAGGCATTGGGGTGTACCCGGGGCTTAGTCGCCCAACTCCGTTGTCTCATCTCTGTGATTGCAAGTTGTTCGGATCGCAGACTGACGGGCGATTTTCGATCGTAACAGTTTGGCGCCCACCGTGGGGCCACTTTGGATTGAGTTTGACGAACAGCGCACGAGGATCTTAAACTACTTTCGATGGCACACAAGAGAACTCATGCACAGGCTTCACACCAACCATCTGAACCGTCCGTGCAAGTTCAGGTTGATAGAAGCGCAAGTACTCCGGGAACAAACCATACCCCGACACCTGCGCCGACACCGACGGCGACAGCGCCGCAACCACCACCTCAGTACGTGACTCGTCAGCAATTCGACGAGTTGAGGCAACAGATCGATTAGTTGGCTCGAGCCTTGAGAGGCGCTCGAGCAAGCAATTCGATCCCCGGAGGAGCATGAGTAAACCCTCCGCCCATACCAGCACCACGAGCGGCCCAGTCCGGCGCTCATCAGCAACCTGCGCCGGCAGCGTTAGTTAGAGCCGCACCGAGTAATCCTCCCTTGGGATCTCGTGATCGAAGCAGGGTTTCTCATCACCCTGCACGGAGCGTGGTTGGGTCATCCGCTCGGCATCATCCAGCAGATCGTCATCAGGCGCAGGGAGCGCATGGAGTACCCCATCCGCCTGAGAGAGACGCGAGGTCCTTCCTCGATGCCCTCCGCCAGCAGAGAGTCAATGTGGAGACACCAACGATGGTCGCAGCGCCACCTCCAGCCACTCCCCAATCAGAAGTCGAGAGACAATTGTTGGAATTGACTACACGGCTTCAGCAGGTGGAGCAGAACTGAGTCGCTCCACCGAGGACGGCCTACACCGCCATCACAACACTTTCTGACGAGATCATGAAGACTCCCCCTCCTGACAATTTCAAGATGTCCGTCCTAGACTCCTACAATGGGAGCACTGATCTTGAGCAACATCTAGACGTGTCCGTCTCCACGATGCTATTTAATCCGCTTAGTGATAGTCTGATCTGCAGAGCGTTTCCTTTGACGCTCAGAGGCGCTGCACACACGTGGTTTAACAACCTACCTCCGAGGAGCATCACTTCGTTCGAACAGCTGTCGAACAAGTTCTTGACGCACTTCTAGACCAGCCGAGTGCGCAAGAAGACATCTTATCATCTGTCGACGGTCAAGCAGCAGAAAGACGATTCCTTGCGGGACTTCATCAAGCGCTTCAATGCTGAAGTGCTGGAGATCAAGGACGTCGAGCCCGCAGGGCATATGTCCAACTTGCAGGCCGGAGTAACGGACATAGAGCTTTGTTGGTCCCTTGCCAAAAAGCCCTCGAAGAACTTAGATGATCTGCTGGCCAAATGCGAGAAATACGCTTTAGTAGATGAAACGACAAAGGCCCAGAAAAACAATGCGGTCAACAACTTGAAGACCCACCAAAAGCCTGCTGACAAAAAGAGGTCCGAGTTGGTCGACCAAACGCCAAACTCTAGCGACCCTAAGAAGCAAAGGTCTGGCAGAGAACAAGTACACCGGCACCCATACAAGACCTTCAATTACTACACTCCGCTCACCACTTCGATGATGGAGATCCTGGAGGTAATCAGGAATGATCGGAACCTCCGACCACCACGAAAGCCTCTAGGCGAAGGAAGGATTAAAGATCGTTCCAGATATTGTTGCTTCCATCGCGACCACGGTCACGACACGGATGAGTGCAAGTACCTCAAGGGGGAAATTGAAGACCTCATCTGGAGGGGTTACTACAGCAATTTCGTCAAAGACGCTGGCAGGGGACCAGCACCAGCTCGAAGAGATCGCGGGTTACCCCCTCCGCCTCTGAGGAACCAGCAGCCAAACGACTGCTGAACGGACGCAGGGGAGGACCAAAACCTAGCTCGCAGGGACAACAGGGATCCCGAGGGAGGCCCTATCGCTCCCAGACAGTGGGTCGGTGTCGTTCAGTTTGGTACCATCGGAGAATCGTCTGGAACCAAACAAGCCAGAATACTTGTGAAGGAACGGTTCAGAGGCAGACAACATATCCAGTTCGTGTCCCTCCCATCCTGGTCTGAGACAGAAAGTAGGTGGCAGAAGTAAGAGGAGGAAGTCCCACCTGGCGTCGAAGAGACGAAGATCCGGTCAGCGATTCATTGGTAGTCCTCAACCAACGGACCGACCACGCACATCTATGGGCCTGTGTATTCCTGGAGACAATGGTGTCTATGCCATTACAAAGGAGCCCAAAGCCGAGGGAAAGACAATCCTCACCATCATAGGAGGACCGGCAGCCGAGAACACATCTAATAGGTCGACCAAAGCCTACTCTCGTCTAGTGGCGAAAATAGAGTGGCCATCCAAAAAGGCCGGACTGGAGAAATCATCACCTTCGGCGACGAAGATCTCGTCAACGTGGCAGTCCCCCATGAAGATGCCATTGTCTTCACGGTCGGGATCGAACACTGTGATGTCGCCAAGTGCTTGGTAGATACAGGGAGCTCGGTAGATATCATATTCTACCACGCGTACCAAAGGATGCAGCTAGGAGACGACCAGCTCCAGCCAGTCACCTTTGATCTCATCAGCTTTTCTGGGGACCCGGTCACGATGAAAGGAGGCATTCAATTACCAGTGATACTCGACCAAAAACCTAGGCAACAGAGGGTGATGGTCAAATTTATGGTGGTAGATCGACCGTCCGCACATAATGTGATCCTCGGCCGCCCATCTTTGAACAAGCTCAAGGCATGCATGTCCACCTACTACTTGGTGATGAAGTTCCCGATCGAGAACGACATCGGAGAATGCCGAACAGACCAGGTGACATCCAGAAGATGGTATGCCACGGAGCTGAAAAAAAGTTAAAGAGCCTTGAAAGCAACACCGGTGAAATCTTACACGTAGCAACATTTATCTTCGGAGCAACATCAACCATTTAAAATCTACTTTTCTTACTGTTATGTGGGAAAAACATCATCTATTTAAAATCTTACACGTAGCAACATTTATCTTCGGAGCCGACCACAAATGATGTGGTGCACTCGGCTTATACCGCTCGGAGTCACAGTCCTGTTAGGACACGATACCGGTCGGAGGTATAGACCTACTCGGTTACGTTTCTTGGTCGGAGGTCAGAGTCCCAAAGCAACTATGTCATGGCAGAGGAGTCATTCTCGTAGTACGATACGATATCGATCATCATGGTCATACGACTATCTGTGTAGTGATGCGTGTCACCCTTACTGTCGACCGACTTAGCTTCCTTGGCTATAGTCTCCCACTCCTGCTCGGAGTCTATGACCTGGGTGTCCCTCAGAACGATACTTGGCAGTCCTATTGGGGATTTACTTCCCTGAGTCCTGGTGCCTCCATGTTTCCTCCCAATCTCTATAAGTAGAGGATGATCCCTCAAGGTAAAATCATCTCACAACCTCACCATTCATTCTCGTACGCTCAAATTCTCTCATCGTTCCCCTCTTTCTCTAAACTGGAGACAACTTCCTGCTATCTCTTGACTATTTACATTGAGAATCTGACTTAGGCATCGGAGTGTACCCGGGGCTTAGTCGCCCAACTCCGTTGTCTCATCTCTGTGATTGCAGGTTGCTCGGATCGCAGACCGACGGGCGATTTCCGACTGTAACACTTACGAACTCATATTGCAACTTGGTTACATAGAATATAGGAAAATCATGATTTTTTTACTATTTTTTATTAGTTTATTGTAGAATTCTTTTGAAATTTATTTTGAACATAAATATGGCCAATGAATGTACAGCACATAAAATATGTTCCAACAGTGAAAATTTGTGTTTTGATAAAATGCAAAAATGATAAGCACCTAATTTAGGGGTGTCAATTGGTCGATCTTGGTCGAGCTTAATCGATCTTCATCATTTTAACATCTTGTACCATGATGGATCGCTTAGCTAATCGGTCCCTCATCAGTGAGGCATGGACACGTTTATATTTGGTCTGGTTAGTTTTGGTCCGTAATTGGTCTTTTGCTGATCGGCCTAATTGGTTTATAACAGACTCATCCCAAAGTATAAATTAATAAAAATAGAGATGTTAGTTTTCGAATCCACGATTGTTCTCATTTAGTAGATTGAATACCTTTTGTAGTATTATAAAAAACTTTTATTAGGCTTGTGATCACCCATGTAGACAAAGATGAGAACGGAAAAAATGAGTGGAAGACTCAAGAAATGAAAGAGAGTAAGAGACAATTTAATGTTTATATTTTTAACTTTAGGTTGTATTTGTTTGGTTTAAACAAGATTCAGTTCAGTAGGTATATTAGGTTCACTTGGTCGGTTCGGATGCCTGTATGATAATCGATCCGGATCTAAACCTGTTTAAGAATCAGACCGGTCAATCTCGATCCATAATTGATGGAATACGATCGGACCACATGGTGCGGGCTTAAAATGAACAGTCCTAGCACCTAATGTATACCAAAACAAAATATTTTTTATTTTCCTTAAAAATAATAATAATAATAATAATAATGAAACAAAAATGTTGGGTTGGTATAAATAGATCGATTTGATATCCATCACAGTCAAATTTGCTGGTGGATATGTTTCACATCATATGTTCATTATTTTGGATGTAGTGTGCAGGGCAACTAACATAGCAAGTTTTAGAGCATTAAAAAAAATATATATATATATTAAAATGAGTGGAGATTCGGTGGTCCTTATAAATAGATTTGAGTTTGACCCTTCTTATTTTCATTTTTTTTCTTTTTCAACCAAGATTTGAGGAATTGGATCGGATCAGAAAATATAGATTTTCAAGATCTATAAACGTTCAAGGTTGAAGTATTAGAAGCAAGTGATGTGATTTGCTGTGAGTGATCCTAATCCGATTCAGAGTTAGATCGGGCTAAATTGGCCCATGCAAGATCCTGAACCAATTCAGTATCATCAGATTGACTTGAATCGCCCATGCAAACCCTAAAATCAGCAATAATATATGTGAAAACGATTTTACACGTGTGTGAATCGGAATGAACGGAATCGGACGATTCTTCAAACCTCACTTTGTGATAGGTAGGACTGTTTATGTGCAACTGAAAAAATAAACTTAAAAAAGTAAAAGGTATTTTAACCCATGCGGGAGGATAAAGTGCATCCTCCCACAAATCGTATGTAAATTCATGACAAGTGTACTTTGTAAAGTTAAGATTCGACAAAAAGCTTGTCAAAGCTACAAAAATCTCTACTCTCCTCATGCTGTCTCCATTTATGGATTGTTGCTTTCAATCACAGATAACATGGAATCGTCCAAGTCATGACCGAGTATTGGGAATCGTATCAATATCTCGAACCGGCCAAGTCATGACAGAGTATTGGAACTCGTAGATAGGCCGATTCCAAAACCTAAAACCATGGGCTGAGTTTCTTGAGTAACTCGGAGGAGAAGTAGAACCGATTCGAAGCATGGAATGGTGATGATTTAAAACGCGGTCTGAAAAGAAGAGAAAGTTGATGCAGTCGGAACGGTTCACGTGTAAACGCGTAGCCATGCCAAACGTAAAAAAGGAGATGAGGATAAAACACGTGGCAGACAAGAGCAGGACCCACACTCAAGTGGGAAGAGACTAATGAGTCGTGGATTGGATTCAAATCGTCTCCTCCCTATATTTTAGAGAGGAGGGAGACGCCCTGTTGAATGGCCGACATGTGATTTTCGAAAAAATTCGAATCATAATCGAGTCCGACACCCAACCGACAAGCTGAGGTAACAAGGGATGTCGGCTCTGACATGGGACTCGAATTTTTCAAAAAACCACATATCGACCATACGACAAGAACGTCTCCCTCCTCCTTAAAATACAGGGAGGAAACGATTGGGATGCATCCTGAATCCGCGTCCTGCCCATAGAAGAAGGAAAACTATTTATTTGCAAGGACACTCCTTGAATTGGACAGGATTTGGGACCCCTCTCCTCCTATTGCTTTTGGAATAGAAGCTTTTGTGGGTCCCACAAAAGATTTTCACTTTGTTGGGGTTATCAGAGATTTTCAATATTCAAAGGGCCCTACTCTTTCGACCTTTATTTATTTATATCATGTCTCCATCCTTATTATTACAAAAGATTGATTCCCATGAATTATAATTGATCTCAACTAATTCTAATGTGGGACCCACTTCCTATATCCTTAATTATCGCTTTATTGTTCACTTTATTATATTTATTATCATCACAACAGGGTTTTTTGAGGCTAAAATGAAAAAGATAAACTAAACAATTATTTAAAAATTAAAATAAGAGGAAAACGGTTGTAACGGTAGTTGTAATGATTCATAACGGCCAACAGACAGCGGTTACTATCCCATCATGATTACCTTTATTCACTTTTTGTTTAAGCTTTTAATCACTATTTAGTGTTTGCCATCCGAACTACATCTTTCCCAAAATTAGGTAATGGTTTGAACCAAGTGGTCTGGTCTGCATCAACCCTGTTCATCTTGTCATTGATATTTAGCACTCTAGCTCTGGATTTCATTGCCATAAGCTTGTCATATGGGTGTTGATTTAGAGAGGTCTTTTGATCAGTTCAATATTTTTTGTGTATTTTGGTAATTTTTTTGTTGTCAGTGAAGAGCATAGTGATGATAAATTTGTTCTAAGTGTGTGGTCGTACCTAGTGATTTTCAATCGTTGGATCACAGCTGAAAGAGGAGGATGACAGAAGAAGATCCAAGTTCCTTATGTAATGGCCAACTAATGTTTTTAATCACTTGAAAACGAGAAAGATGATGTGTTTTGAAAATTTACTAAAATATGCATTTTGACATTTTCTCTCACATTTAAGTTTGGTATAGAAGGGTTATCATGAGAATGTGCCTTGGAATGATTGAAATTTTATGAACAGATATATATTATGGTCTCTTGTTCACATGTTAACATTCAACCTAATAAAATTTTCGAAGTGGTAAAATGAAATGTTGAAAAACTCAAGACCATCAAAAGGATGCAAGGAGAATTAGACAAAATATGAGAGTGCATATAATCAGAGTAAAAAAATCTGTGAAGGGGTCAATTTAAACCATTTCAATATACTTAGACATCCATATGGTCAAAGTGCCACATCATCCTTCCACATACTGGTTCAAATATATTCGTTCGACTTGTTGGTTTAGAAAACTTTTGGCCTATAATCATGGTAAAAAACTAAAAAATCGTGGGTCATATGATTGAGATGAAAACAAACCGAAATTCTGCTCTAATCCTATCATGTGTTATCCTCTTCCCCCGGCTCTCTTGTAGTGGGTGCAATGTTTAAAAGTACCAAAGATATGCAAAATATTTGTTTGTGTTTTGTGGTGGTGGTTGGGGGTGGGGGGAGGGGTGGAGGTCACATTTTCCACACCCTCCCCTCCCCCCTTTGTTTCACAGATACTTTCAAATGACTGGAAATGATCTATGGGTCTTCCGTTATACCCATCAAATTCTGCCCTATGTGCATCCTATTAGCACGCATAATTAAAACTAACCAGACTCAATGGCATTGTCTAAATTTTTTTTTGGTTAGCGGATCACTACCTAGCTGTGTGGCTCCTATGCCAGCATGAGGGCTAATAGAGTGCACTTATGGGAATTAAGGGGGTGGATTTATTCATTGCAAAGGGCACGATACAACGGTAATTTCACCTCTCTCTCTCTCTCTCTCTCTCTCTCTCTCTCTCTCTCTCTATATATATATATATATATATATATATATATATATATATATATATATATATATATATATATATATATATATAGGTAGGGAACTTTTTCTTTCTTTTTTTCAAAATTTAAGACTTAATACTTCTTTTTTTTTTTTTTTTTTTTTTACAATCACATTGAAATAAAAATTAGAGAACTGGTTGATGATTCAATATGAATATGAGAACTGATTGACCAGGAATCAACCAAACAAGGTTTCCAAGTCACACTTTTCATGAGTGAATCAATGTTCATGAAATGGTTTTCAGGAGATCAGTATAGAAGACAGAAGCACAATACATGGGATCAGGCTCCTCTCAAGTTCAGAATGTACTTGAGTAGAGCCAATGTCGGGTAGATGGCGGACACCTGACACTCCCTCAAGATCTGACGGTTTATTTTGATGAGAGTTAATGTAAAAAAAAAACTGCAATCAAAATCAACCATCGGATCTAAAGGAGTGCTAGGTGTCGGCCACCCACTTGACACTGGCTCTACTTGAGAGGAGCCCGATCCCAATACAGGTCCCTTTCAGATTGATCGTTCAAGGTTGGGCCTGATATTGCTAGGCCGGACCGGCCAAGGAAATGGTCACCAAGAGATCACCTGCTTAACCCATTAATATTTATACGGTTAGGCATGCAAATCCTGTTGTAATTATAAAAAGGAAACACACGAGGTGGCAATACATTTTTAAAGATATATAATTAATATAATTGATCAACTTCTCAAAGTCTTCTATCCACCCAAAATTAAGTCTTCGTTGAAGCAACCTTGTAATTATAAATCTCTACACACGGACACCACAACCACTCACAGAGAGAGAGAAAGAGAGAAAGAGAGAGAGAGAGAAGGGGAGGGGACCCACAAGTAACCATCAATCCTTGTACTGACGCCAACCAGAGAATCTAGAGGAGATCGCAAAAACTAAGAAAGGAAAAAACAGTTGCAGAAACCCAAGATTGCTTCTCACCGACTCAAAATCCAACGTGAATAACATCCCAACTCCCCACCCAACCGAACCAATTAACCTCTCCACTCCTCTCCTCTCCTCTCCTCTCCTCTCCTCTCCTCCCATTTCTTCTATTTCACTGCTTAATAAACCTATAAATACCCACACAGCCCCAACTGCACCGACCACCATCAAAATTCAAAATTTTAGAGAGAGAGAGAGAGAGAGAGAATGGCTTCAAACCCAGAAGACATTGATGATAATCAAGAGAACCAACACCAGCATTTCCATGTCTTAGCAGTAGATGATAGTCTCGTTGATAGAATGCTTTTGGAACGGCTCCTCACTGTTTCTTCCTACCAAGGTACTTCTCATACATCTCTTTACACAGCTCACCCTTTTTTTTCTTTTTTTTTTTTTTTTTGGGGGGGGGGGGAGAGAGAGAGAGAGAGAGAGAGAGAGAGAGAGAGAGAGAGAGAGAGGTTTCTGTTGTTTTTAGTACAGAACTTTTCTTCGATCTTAATTTTCTCTCTTTTATTCTATATTTGATACAGTAACTTGTGTGGAATCTGGTGACAAAGCTTTGGAATATTTGGGTTTGCTTGGCAATATTGATGATGATTCTACCTTCTCTTCATCATCTTCTGCAGACTCAGAACATGAGGTAAGAATGCGTGTTCTAAAATTCAGAACTCTCTCTCTCTCTCTCTCTTTTCTTTTTTAGGGAAAATTTTAACTTAAAACAAGGAAACAGAAGAGAGGGGTATTTGTGTTTTGAATAGGCAGGCAAAATAAAAATTATGTTCTCCATAAAACAACTTTCAGAATCAAGCTTTACCAGAACAAACTTTTTCAGAGACTAAACCTAAAAATACTATAAAATGAGAAGGAAAAAAAAGAGAAAGAAATAGAATATTCTTTGTCTCACAAGTCAGAATGTATGTAATTCACTGTCTCAGAAAGTTAAAAACATTTTGTTTTTCTCAATAATCTTTGAGCAATCTTACTCCCTCAGGATTTCACTCCATTTAATAATTTTTTTTCTTTGATTTTTATTTGTATTAATCAAGCTTTTGTTCATCAGGTTCCTAGTGTGAAGGTGAAAGTCAATTTGATCATGACAGACTATTCTATGCCTGGAATGAGTGGTTATGATTTACTTAAACGAGTCAAGGTCAAACTCAAAATTCCTTCCTCATACAACTCTCCTTGTTCTTTGCATGATTAAAATATAAGTTAATATTTCATTCAAAATTTAATTTTGAGTTTAATTTATTTCCATTACATGAACAGAAATCCTCTTGGAAAGACATTCCTGTGGTGGTAATGTCATCAGAGAACGTGCCCTCCAGAATCAACATGTAAGTCATTTTCTTCTTCCCTAAGTATGATTTTACGCAAAATCATATAATCAAATTAATTTTCAATTTCTTTACTGTAATGGGGAAAACTAAAATATTTTTGCAGTTTCAATTTCAGTTTCAAAAATTCTACTAAAATCCATGTAATATTTCTTGAACTGGAATCAATTTAATAATTCCATCTTGTTCTCCCAAAACAAAATTATTTGACATTAAATCAGGAAAATAAAGAGAAAAAAAAACAGTAGAATGAATCTACCCAAGATATTCATCCACTACGTGAGTACCCCTTACAAGTTTCTTAAGATTTCAGATTTCAAATTTACACAGTGGTCCTACTCGAAATATCTTGATAGATTTTATATAGGCATATGATCTAAGGATCTTTTACTTTCCTTAAAAAAAGCACTTTTTTTTTTTGGAAGAAGGATATATATATATATATATAGAGAGAGAGAGAGAGAGAGAGAGAGAGAGAGAGAGAGATAAGTTACAGAGGAACCTGAAGCATCTGTATCTAAAAGCATGAAGGCCTATTAAGGTTTGGTAGGACACTAAAGTTGGAAATTGTATTTTCATGTAGGGATGAAATAAAGAGTCTCAAAACATAGAGCCTATCCATTATGAGGTTTGCTAAGATATGATCTGCCTCTTCTCTTAACAAAATGCACATTCATTTTATTAACGATAAAGGAAAAAAAATTCTCTGAACAGTAGAACGGGATCCCACTCCATCAACACCAGCACCAGCACAAGCACTGTGTCTTTCTCTCTCCTATGATACACGCATTCTCTCTTTCCTCCCCGTCATTTATTGATCAATTTGTCATTGTTCGCACCCATTGGGCATAGGTAACCACACCATTCAAAGAACCCTCTCCCAAAGCATAAATATAGAAAGATTACAAAATCACAACAATAAATCCGTATGGTCCCACCTTTAGATCAGCTTGTCTAAAAGACTAAAAGTTGATCCCATGGAATAATTGCAACCACATGATTTGTCATCCTTAGTTAGATCCTAAGGTGCTGTTTGGGGTAAGGATGCAAAAAGCAAACATAAAAAGAAAATTACCTAATGTATTCATTTTACTTTTACTGACTTGTTCTTATCAAGCAAGAAACTCCGACCAAAATTCTTACACATAGATCTTCTTAGACTTGTGATCATTAGAGATTTTTGACTAGTTGAATCGTGCAAAAATTCGTTTCCTTTGGTTGATGTTTTATGTATCATTATATTTGTCCCTATTATTGAGCTGAGATGTGCAAAGACGAAAAAAAAAAAAAAAAAAAAAACAAATTAAAAAGCTGCCTATTAACTGAAATATAAGTTAATATTTTTTGCTAAAAAAAGAAGGATATATAGGTGGAAAGAGTAGGACATTCTAGATAAAAAAAAAATGAGGAAAAAAAAGACTGAAACCCATTTTCCACATTGCCATCAGCAACGCTCAATCAAATGAGTACAAAGAATTCACAAACATCCAATAGGCATATTCCACTTTTTTTTTTTCTTTTTTTTTATGGGAAAAGGTTGTATACCCATTGATATATACAGTTCTCTCACAAACTCTCCTCTCCATGACATGTGGGCTTCCTGTATACGAACCGACACCTACTCTTCTGTGCACCCAATTGCTTGACGTGTAGATATCATTACATGCTGGTGGCATGTAGACCCCCTTTCCTTTCTTATAAACATTCTTTTAAGGATGGCAGTAATCAAACATTTATCAATCACATGGTTTGCTCTACCGCACCCCACCCCCGAACAAATAGTTCCAACTCTGAAATTACTATAACTCTTATCTTCGATTGTATTGCTACCATAAACAGTCTTTTGTATTAATTGAACATTCAATGGCTTTTGATCTTTAATAAGCATGTATTTGACAACTGGAGGTCCCAATGTTACCACATTCTTTAAATGAATAGACAACTAAGGATATTGATCAAGGAACTGAAGGACCACTCAAGAGTATCATCATCAAGACCACCAGATCTTAGATGAGACACTTTATGAGACAAAGCAAGAAAGGAAAAGAAGGCATCAAAACCATTGGATCACTGTAGGAGAAAAGACATAATGCCTTAGTTATGTTTACCCATTTGTGTCTTCATTTGAAAGGAAAACCCTATCTTTAGGTTTTCATGTTTCTAATATCATTGGTTATCACATTTACCTGAGAAAAAAAAGGGTGGTTAACACAGTAATATGTCACCAATACATTGGATTCAGTGCCATAAATAAACATATAAACTCTGGTGATATTAAATTTTTTTTTACCAGGTTTTTATGTAGAAACAAATGGAGATTTAAGTGTTCTTTATTGGGTCTGTGTAATGTAACAAGGGTTGTTGCAATATGTAGTTGTAACTAATTCCTTTTAATACCTATTTATTGGGCTATAGTGGAAACCAAAATATACAGGAGAACAGTTTTGATATTTCATTTAGAGACTAGTGATAAATTTGATGGTGAAAAATGCTAGTTGTTACAACATGTTCATAGTTGTAAACTAGAAAAACCCCTTTTTAATTTATTCTCTATTATTGAACAAATTCATTCTCTCTTGTTCTAGACTAGAAAATGTCTGTGAGTACTTGTCTGTAATCCTTCTTTGTGGTCCAAATACTTACCCTTTACTTCAAGGTTGCCGGAAAGAACCACTAACCCATGTCATGGTAGTTACCGGTGGCAGGCAATTCCAGCCAAACTAATAGGTCAGTCGGTCAATACCGGCCTCCCCACTCATCAGTTGATCACTTTGTCAAAAGCCACTCCATTCATATGACTCAAGAACTTCTGGATGATGTGTAGCTCACTCCAACATTATTCTTAGACGAGCAGAATGGCCAACTTGTAAAGGAATTCAAAGACGGGCTAACTTAGGTTGGTCCCACTTAAATGCTAAAAATTGACCAGATTGAATGATTCCAACCACTTGATCTGTCGCATTCTCTATCACATCCTATGGACCTGTTTGGGAAAGGAAACCTAAGGAGCTAAAAAACGAAAATTTTGCTTAGAAAAATCTCATTGCCATTGTTGTCATTCGTTTGTTAGGGACCCATGAGTCCATGGGTTCCACCCCTTTGAGAAAGGTTCCATGTGACCCCATGTGAACTGCCTCACAAGTCTTCTTTTAGACTTTTTTTTTCCACAAATGTCTTTCTCTTGCGTCGTTGGGACAAAAAGATTCGGAGAAGATCTTCTCTCTCATTTTGACTCATTGAGAATGATGTAAAGTTTGAAAACATTTCTTTTCTCCATATTTGACAAACCCACCTTGTGGTTGTATTCAAACAAAAAGCATAAAGTGTGGGCTGGAAGAGTTGGTCAGTCCCCTTCCACGATAAATGTATGATGACCTGATAATGTCTCATTTGGTTGGGTTTGTCATGGAGAAGTTTAGTATTATCTTAAGCTAGGAAGTTTTATTCAATTTATCACGAATGTTTTTTTGAGGTAGTTGTACTCAAGATAATCTTATAGTTTCGGGGTTTAGGGTTTCTTTTTATATAGTATGATAAGGAGAGAGAGTGAGGGTTTGTAATTTTTTTCATTGGAATAGTAAAAACTGTGACTGGTCTTTCTACTGTTCACATAACCCTTACATCTTGTGTTGGTGGGGTGAACCACAGTAAATTGACGGTTTTTTTTTTTTTTTTTTGGAGGTGAAGAGGCTATCGTTCTTTTGTTGCGTTGTTAATTCCTAACAGGATTTATGACAATTGATAGGTGCTTGGAAGGAGGAGCAGAGGAGTTCCTTTTGAAGCCTGTTCAGTTATCAGATTTAGAGAAGCTTCAACCTCATCTTATGAAATCTCTGACATGTAGATGCAACAACCACGCCAACACCACCAGCAACAGTACCACCACCACCACCAATAACAATAACAACAATAACAATAACAATAATGACAATAGCAGCAACTCTAATAACAATGGCATTAGCATCAACTATAACAGTGACAACAGCATTGAAAACAAAAGGAAGACAGTGTCTCCTGATCCCCCAGAGAGAATATCCAACCTCAACAAAGGCTTAACTGTGATGTAAATATACAGAGAACTGTTTTTACTTTGTGTCATTGTAGTAGAGATGGATGATTACATGTTTAAACTTGCATCTCTTTAACCATGAGAAATCAATTACTCTCTTCTCTTTTCCCTCCCCTTCCCCTTCCCCTACCCTTACCCAAAAGAAAAAAAAAGTACCTTTTACAATAGGAGTTGCAGGAAGCTATGAGGTATTTTATGTATATTACATGTAACTAAAAAAGTGAAAATAGACTAAAGCTCACATAGCTTTATCTTTTTAACTTGCCGAGTGTTTAGCCTCTTAAAGCTCTCATGGTGATAATAGGATAAACTTTCTCTCCACCAGTGATCTTTTTATTTTTTATTTTTTTTATTTTGGGTAAATTCCACCAGTGATTTCATTATCATTCTCATTATTATTCTCCTCCTCTTCTCTTGATGTGTCCGTTATTGTATAATGTCCTAAATGCCATTTCCACTATTGTAGGCTTCCAACCGCCTCATCCAACCATAAAAAATACTAGGTGGGGAGATACTCTCTTGCCGAGTGTCTTAATTTGCCTTTCACAAGGTGTATGAATAATATTCGAAAACAATGTGGCAATTTTTTTTCTAGCAGGTGTAGGAAAATTATTAGTCTCGTGCATATAATGGCACAAGTCAGAAAGGACTGAAATCTTGTGCTAAAGTAGACCCAAGGTCTTCTGTTGGCATATCAAGTTAGCGTGCTAATAGAATTTTCAAATTTGCAAAAGAAAGCCCAAAATACATATGGGATAGGGTATGACATTACATGGAGATTAGATTTATATGATTGAATTTGTATTTGAAATTTAACAATTGATTTATCATGACCATCACTCATATATCCAATCCTCAGATTTACCACCTCATTTTTTTCACATGTCACAAAAAAGTGTGCAATACCAGAAAATTTTCATGGACTTGCAAGACCAGAAAACCAATTGCCTTGATATTTGTAAATAATTAATGTACATATCATATTTCTGAAAGACAAGGATGGGCACCACAAAGACCTGATTGTGTGGCTGCTTTGAGGCTTGCCCAGTTTCCCTTTTGTCCAAGACTCGAAGGGTAAAGCAAACCCTAGAAAGGAACTTGAAGCGGCAAAACCCTATATGCGAGAATGCCTATTAAGTGTTATAGCCTATTGTTCGCAGATACCTAAATGGAGCCAATTATATTTAATCCAAATGAGTGATATTCTTGTTTGCATCAGAAACTCATCTAAACTATCTAAATTCGTCGATTGTTGGGATTTAGATTCCCTTAAATAGATGTAAATGCGAATCAAATCCGAATTTTTGATTATCCGTTCATATATCTAATTACGTGTGCTACTATGCATCTTTTTCTTTTGTATTAACGGTCTATGAGCAAAAAAAAAAAAAACATGCACCAAAACAATATCATTGGCAAAAAGTATGCACCAAAGGAACTTCATCTTAACCAGAGACATTCAAGATGAAGTTCCTTGGTGCATGCTTTTTGCCGATGATATTGTTTTGATGAATGAGACAAAAGCATGGATTAATGTCAAGTTGGAGCTATGGAGATCAACATTGGAATCAAAGGATTTTAAGATAAATAGAATGAAGATAGAATATATGTTATGTTACTTTAATCACACAAGGATGGATAATGAGGTAGTGAATATTCTTGAGAGAGATAACACAAAATGATCATTTTAGGTATTTAGGTTCAATCATAGATAAATAAGGAGATATAAAGGATGATGTTTCATAGAAGATTAAAATAGGATGGATGAGGTGGAGATGTTCGTTTGGAGTGTTGTGTGATCGACGTATTCCCTTAAAACTTAAAGGAAATTTTTATAGGACAATTATTGTTGGAAAAATGTCAAAAGTCAAAAGAAGTTTTTCCAAATAAAAGTTTAAAAAGATTTAAATTCAAAATTTGCCTTTTGTTTTAGCTCCAAAATTTGTTTTTCGTTTTGGGTGGGAATTTCAAATTTTTGGTTTTGAGTTGGCCTTTCCAATGTAGGATTTTTTAGTCTCACATTACTTAAGGATTGTGGAGGAGAGGTCTTTATTTGTAGGGAGTGTCGTTTATCTTTTGATCCCCAAAAAGGAAGCAATGCTCGGTTGACTCACGCGTGCACGCGCCGGACAACGACCTGCGACAGTGACGCAGCGCGGGAGTGGCCGCGGGCTACGGGCTATGGGTTATGGGCTATGGGTTTTTGTTGGATTCGGACACACCCCTACCCGGATACCCTTTTGGAAAGGGTTTATGTGTAGAGATATATTCTACACATAAAAGGGTGCCATCTGGACTGTTGATCTCAGGATCTGAGATCTGGATCAATCTGGACGGTCCATTTGGAGGGTCACACCCCATCCAGTAGACACATGCAAGAGGTACTTGGACCTTATAAATAGAGCCCGACCCCATGCTTCATATTTATTCAAAATCAATACGATTTCTCTCTCTCTCTCCCTCCCCAACTCTCTCTCTTCATATTCTGTTTAATCGGAGAGTCGAAACTCGTTGTTCTTCCAAAGGAGTTGATCTTAGCCGTTGGGTCTGCATATATCTGTCAGTGTGTGCATGTTGGGTGGGTATCCTACATAAGGGGTTGTTTTATTTTGGAGGCAGATTTGCAGGAGACCTACTGCACCAATAGAGGACAAATACTTTCTTAAGGAGAGTGTACCAACATGACTCAACCCTCCTTCATAACTTCGAGTTACTGCTTATAAGGTACGCATGGTTATGTTTATTTATGTTTCAGATTTAACTATATGATTATAGTTAATATATATATATATATAGGTATATATGCATATATTGTTGATACATGTGTGACTATTGTACTATATAATTATTCTGTTACATATTATTCTAGTCCATACAATATATAGTTGTTGCTCTATTATAACATCATTTAAGACAACAATCTTAAGACAATATATTTGTTATATATATTGTAGTGACTGGTATCATGGCTGAATCTGGTATAACCACTGAAGTTGGGCCTGCCATGGGAAAGATGCACATCGTGTCTGAGTTTGACAATATTGAGCCATTTAATGGTTCAAATTTCAAGCGTTGGAGACAGATGATGCACTTCGCCCTGTCCCAACTGGGAGCTATCTTCACCCTTACTAAAAAGATGCCTGAGGAATCTAATGACCCTGAAATGAGATCCAATAGGGTTGCATGGATCAATGTTGACTTCTAGTGCAAGAACAGAATCCTGAATGCTATGACCAATGATCTATACAATGTGTACTCTTCCTATGACTATGCATATACCATATGGGAGGCTCTTGACAAAAAATATTCTCTGGAAGATGCGGGGTGTAAGAAATATGTTACTGTAAACTTCTTAAATTTCAAAATGAAAGAAGATTTGAGTGTATCCATGCAAATAGACATGTTCCAAGTTTTGGTAGCAAGCCTTGTCAAAAAAAGAATGTCACTACCAGAACAGTTTATATCTGCAGCATTAATTGAGAAATTGCTTAACTCCTAGAGTGACTTCAAATCACACATGAAGCACAAATCTAAATACTGAACTCTTGAGCATTACATCATGCGTATCAAGATAGAAGAGAAGAATCGTGAGACTGACAAGGTGGAAAAAGCCAAGGAATTCAAAACCAAGGCTAATCTTGTGAAAGGTGGAAAAATTGAAAAGAGAGACAAGTCAAAGAAGTTTCTTCAGGTGAAGAAAGAAGGAAAGTTCAATAAGACCAAGGGAGGTTGCTTCTTCTATGGGAAACCGGGTCATTTCAAAAGGACTGTCGGGCCCTTAAGAAGAAACTGGAAAATGACAAAGCTAAGGTCCATCTCACTGAAGAGGACTTGTTTAAAGCTGAGTAACTGAGGTGAATTTGATTGAGAAACCAAAGGAGTGGATAATAGACACTGGAGCTTCCAAGCACATATGCTCTGACTGATATGTTTTCATAAAATATTCTTTGGTCAAAGGAAGTGATTTTGTGTATATGGGAAATTCTCAAACCTCACCAGTTATGGGCAAGGGTCAAGTAGCTCTAAAGCTGACTTCTGAAAAGACTCTTGTTTTAAATGAAGTGCTACATGTTCCAGACATTCGTAGAAATTTGGTATTTGGCTTCTATTTTAATAAAGCTGAAATGAAACTCAGCTTTAAAATTGATAAGGTCATTGTACTACAGGGAGACAAATATGTAGGGAAGGGTTATGCCAATAATGGTTTATTTGTAATGAGTGTTGAAAATGTTATGAATGAAATTCCTGCTTCTTCTTACTTGATTAAGTCATTTGATGTTTGAAATGGTAGATTAGGACATCGTAGTATACCTTACATTAAAAGATTATCTTACTTAGATTATATTCAAGGTCCATCTGAACCCTCACAACATAAATGCCCCGTATGCATTAAAGCAAAAATTACTAAAAAAAACCTCATAAGTCTATAGAAAGACAAACCAATCTTTTAGAATTAATACATAGTGACTTGGCTGATTTTAAATCTCATGAATCAAGATGAGGTATTAAATATTATATAACCTTCATTGATGATTATTTTAGGTATACTAAGGTATATCTTTTAAAATCTAAGGATGAAACTGAGTATGCTTTTAAAACATATAAGTTAGAAATTGAAAACCAACTTAACAAGAAAATTAAAAGATTGAGAACCGACAGAGGGACTGAGTATGACACTCATAGCCTATCTTTGTTTTGTGAAGAAAATAGAATAATTCATGAAACTACTGCACCATACCAATCTGAGTCTAATGGTGTAGCAGAAAGAAAAAATAGAACATTAAAAGAAATGATGAATTATTTTCTTATTAGCTCTGGATTACCTTATAATATGTGGGGGGAAGCTATCTTATCTGCATGTTATATACTTAATAGAATACCTCCTAAGAAATCAAATCTAGTTTCTTTTGAACTTTGGCATGGTAGGAAACCAACCTTTAATCATTTAAGGGTATGGGGGTGTTTAGCCGAAGTTAGAATACCTGAACCCAAGAAAAGAAAGTTTGGACCTAAAACCTGTGATTGTATTTTTATAGGATATGCTTAACATAGTGCTGCTTGTAGGTTCTTGGTTTTGAAATCAATTGAAAATATTTTTGATGCTAACACCATCATTGAATCTCGTGATGCTGAATTCTTTGAACATGTGTTTCCTAAATTGGTTAGAACTACTTCTAATGAGAATCATAATGAGGTCTCTGTTATAAGTAATGAAATTAGTGTAGAACAAGAATCTGACAAACTTAATACTGAGTTACTTAGGAGAAGTAAAAGACAGAGGAGACCCGCTAACCTAGGTGATGATATGTTACTATATCATGTAGATAGAGACCCCTTTATTTATCAAGAGGCTGTAACATCTCTAGATGTTGTATTCTGGAAAGAGACTATTAAAAGTGAATTAGATTCTATTATCTAAAATCATACTTGGGAGTTGATGGATCTTCCACCAGGAACAAAGCTTTTAGATACCAAATGGATTTTTAAAAAGAAATTAAAACCTGATGAATCTCTTGATAAGTTTAAGGCAAGGTTGGTAGTAAAAGGGTTTAGACAAAAGAAGGATATAGATTATTTTGATACATTCTCTCCTATAGCTCGTATTGTAATCATAAGAACTTTATTTGCTATAGTCTCTATATATAACTTAGCAATTCATCAAATGAATGTTAAACTAGCATTTCTAAATGAGGATTTAGAGGAAGAAATTTATATCAAACAACCTGAAGGATGCATAGTATTAGGACAAGAACAAAAAGTTTGTAAATTAATTAAATCTTTGTATGGTTTAAAATAAGCACCTAAATAATGACATGAAAAAATTGATCAAGTATTATTAAATAATGATTTTATTATTAATAATTCTGATAGGTGTGTATATATTAAATTTAATAATGGCAAGGGTGTTATGTTGATGATATGCTGATAATGGGAACAGATTTAAATATTATGAATTTAACAAAGAATATTCTTATGTCTAAGTTTGATACAAAGGACAAGGGAGAAGTTAATGTCATTTTAGGCATCAAAGCTACAAGAAGACCCAATGAGATAATATTATTTCAAGCACATTATGTGGAAAGCCTACTAAAGAAATATAGATATTATGAGTGCTCTCAATAAAGATACCTTTAGAGGTAGGGAGTCATCTCATAAAACCCAAGGTGAACCTATCACACCCCAATTCTGGCTGAACCAGAAGTGTTTGTAAACCGGCACTAAACCAATGGTTCACACCAGGATCTCAATAAGACCGTGTCCACTCATACAAATCATTGCATATAATCATAATCAGAATATAATAAAATACAGCGAAGTCTTAAATTAAATGAACTGAGTACTTCTATTGATAAATAAATTATCCAATTATTCAAAATACCAAAACATAAATAATTATCCTTACATCTCAATTATAAATCAAACTAAAAATAAATAAAATAAACAAATCAAATATCCTAAAGGTACACACAGAAAGGGCACTCGCATGAAGCGTCATGCTCGTCCTCTCCTGCTTGCACTTCCAGGGCAGCAGCTCTTCCATATATTAGAGCATCCACGTAGTCCTCCACAGTGTAACCTACACCAACATCTAAAAACATGTATATATATAAGGGTGAGCTCACAACTTAGCTCAGCAAGAAAATTAGACAATGGAACAAACACATGCCTGAGTAACATTCACATTATGGTCTGATTTTAAGTTTACAATGTGCTATAGAAAGGATTGGCGACCACCGCACCTCTATATACGAGTGTATAAAGCCTCCCAATGGGTCAAACACCACTGTCGTCCCACATGCATCTACCATGGAATAGAGATAGAGCTAAAGCGTTCGGATCAAACACCGTCAACACTTCCCCTGATGCCCTATCCATTGTAAAATCCGTATCGAACTAATCGGTCTTACCACCTTGTATCAGGTCTTCCTATCATGGTCGGGCCAAGTGGACCAAGTGCGTGAAGAAACCATAAGACTAGGTATGAAATTGAACCAAAAAACAGTCAATTATGAGGGTGTGGTCGCATACCTAAACAGGTGTGGTCGACCACACCTCAAAATAATGCAACCACAGGAAATTAGGTCGTGTGGTGGCATGTTTCAGAAGGTGTGGTTGACGGGTTCTGCGACCCCACTTGGAACCACACAGAACTCAGACAGAAACCGAGTTTAGGAAACCTTCCTAATCCAAAGGGGGTTCTTTCCTAAACTGAGTAGGGCTTATTAGGGAGGATTTTCCTCTATAAATAGGACATACCTTAGCCTCTTTCACCCTTTTAGAACTCAAACTGAAAGTGAGAGAAAGAGAAGAGAAGGAAGAAAAGGAGAATTAAAGAGGAAGACTAAGAAAGGAAAATTCAGAGAAAACCTCTGAATCTTCAACAAGCTTAAGGTATGAAAACATTCCCCTTGTCAAATTGAAAGCCTAGAATAGTCCATGAAAGAGATAGGATTTAAGTGAGACCCCAATCATCAATCCACGGATAAATTCCAAGAGAATCCATGGAAGGAATTATGTAGACGAAGTATTATGTAAAAATAATAATTCTGAGCCATAGAACAATCATAGGAAGGACCATGATGATAAACCAAGGAATCCAAATATGAAGGAATGGAGTTGAGAGTGAAAAAGTTGATCATCACATGTGTGGTCGCATGATATGCGACCACACGAGACACACATATTCGATCACACACCCTCGAAAAATCCAAGAAGGGTGTGGTCGCATGTGTGGTCGCATGATATGCGACCACACCTTGCGACCACATGCCCTCGGGATGTTACAGGGAGGGTGTGGTCGCATGTGTGGTCGCAGGATATGCGACCATACCTTGCGACCACACACCCTGTGGTCGCTGAAACTGAGACCACAGGTGCTGCCACACATGCGACCCCTCAGTTTCTGTTAGTCTAAATTCATGGGAATTAATTCTAATTTAAATTCTATAAATTTTTTAGGTTTCCATGTGGTTTAAAAGAGATTTACAAAGCTTGAACGAGGATCAACTATCAACCAAAGGTGAGGGAACAAGACCTAAATTAATTGGCTAATAATAAACTATTTTTATTTATTGAGTCCAATACCATGAATGATTCTATGCTTGTATGATTGTAATGTGCATTTCACATCTCATTCAATATTTCTGTTATTACTGCTCATGCATATTTAATTCTGTTTATTTATAACATGATGTTGATGATGATGCTAGGAATGGGCATGTGAATGTATGTGTGTGGTTAGTGTACTTGATGCGAGTGGGGCATCAAGGGGAGGACGTGACATTGTGGTTCATCCTGGTCACCAGACTCTAGCTCTATCTCTACTCAAGTCTTGTCCACTAACATCGTCGTATCGTCATTACTTTAACGGAACTATTACGTCGTAGGGCATCAGGGGAGGTGGTCTCGTACCGTGTAGTCTCTGACTCTGTCGGGGGGCCTTAGCTCTATCTCTATGGACGTATTGAGGGATGCTGGGGTAAGGCCTTGGATACACTATTTGACATTAGGATTGGTTAGTTGCGAGTCCGGTTTGCAAGCCCTTGCCAATAGGGGCTTACGTGTTGTATGGATAGGGCATCAGGGGAATTGTCATGCGGTGTTTGATTTGGGCACTTTAGCTCTATCTCTATTCCATGATGGGTGCATGTGGGACGACAATGGCATTTGATCTATTGGACGGCTTCACACACTCGTGTACAGAGGTGCGGCGGCCACCTATCCTTTCTATTGCACATTACAAACTTATGAACTAGACCAAAGATATGAATTGAATGCATGCATATGTTTGTTGTATTGTTTTATTTTCTCACTGAGCCATGATGTGTGCTCACCCTTCGACATTGAATATTTTTAGTTGATGTTGCATGTCCTACTGTAGAAGATTATGTGAATGCTCCGATGTACGAACATATTGTGGCGATGGATATGAAAGCTATGATGGAGTCGCATGATTCGTCGTGCGAGTGCATCTCATGTGTTTTTGAGTAGTTTTAGTTGTTGGATTATTCAGAACATGTAATTGATTAATTTATTTTATTTTATGTCTTAGTCTTTTGGAGATAATTGGATACTTTATTTATGTTATCATTGTTAGATACTCAGTTCATTAATATTAAAGAGTTTCGATATTGTTTATTTACTCTGATTATGGTTGTGGATGTATATGGTTTAAGCAAAGGGACACGGCCTATTCGAGATCCTGGTTGAACCGTTAGATCATAGACGGTTCATCACACCATTTTAGTTAGTTCAGAATTGGGGTGTGATAACTTGGTATCAGAGCTCTCGAGCTCTGTCTATTGAACCTGCATACCTCCACAAAAGTTTGTAAACTGAGTTAGGATAAAATTTAAAAACTTTAATAAGAACACACCATAAGCACCTGTGTTGTATGAGACAAAAATTAAGAAAGAGAATAATGCACATAAACAAGTTTCATATATGCATCAAATAAAATAATCCGAATCAGAGTACGGTCCACAATCTAGACAGTTACTCTGTAATACAAGGAAAGAAAAAAAATGAATGCATCATTGAGCTGGGGGCGTTGGAGGAGGAGGTGCCTCACGATCTCGATCATAATTCTCGGCATATACCCTCGTAAGCCAGGCTACCTAAATCTGGGTCACCTGGAGACTAGCTGCCAGATCTGCCACCCGCTGATCAGTAGCAAGCTGGGCCTGCCGAATTTCAAGCAGCAGCCCCATCACGTCATTTGGTGGTGGGTTCGAAGGATCAGCTGAGTGGGAAGGAACCCAAGAAGGGCCAGCTTCAGTGGAATGTAGTGGTAATGGAGGAGGTATGGTGTCCACATTCATGTACATCCGATCATCATCTGCCTCAGCGTCACCCCCATTGACCTCAGTTGATGCTGCTGCTGCTGCCTCAGCGTCTGCTACCTCTACTCGAGTACGAGGATGCACCATAGCGTTCTTCTCCTCATCACTGACCTGCGCATCTCGCATCCCCATCCTGCAGATGGCCTCCCAGTCAAGGTCAGTCGAAAATGTGTCCTCGTGAATCCTCTTATCATCTAAGTCAACTTATAGGTGGGTGAGCAAAGTGGTGATCAAACGCCCATAGGGTAGGTTGGCCCTCAGACCAGACGTCGTAGCATGGAGCATAGTCCTGATAATAATGTACGGGAGGTAGACGGGTTGCCTAGTGCAGATGCAGTACAAGAGATACTAGGTCAACTGAGAAATCTTCTCATAGTGCCCACTCTGAGGAATCAAGTAGTGTTGAATAATCTTGCAGTACACCCGAGGTTCCAGCCGTAGGTTGATTGCCTTCATCTCCCAGCGATCATCCCTAAGAAGCTGGCGGTCAATCTCTGCACGCATCATTACTGAAAGGAACTGGGGTTCCTTGGGTGTACAGTATACTAATGGGCCATCATTGGATATACCCAGGTGATCAGCCAACTCCTGACAGTTAAAGGAGATATCCACCCCTTTAACATAGCTAGTGATCCTGAGCTCTCTACCCCTGTCTATATCATCTGGGTCACCCACTACCTAGAGATTACAATAAAACTACTTCACCAGTGCAGGATAGGTGCAACCCTCATACAATATCACGGGGAGCCAACCCATATCACCAAAGGCACCCTCCACGTTAAATAAGGCTAAATTAGCCAGGTTTGCACAACGACCCCCTTCCACCTTTTTACGTTCATAACGAGCATACTGAGTCTCCGCTTCATTAGACCAGAAGCGAAGAGGATCATGAACTCTGGGGACCTTGGTGTGAGCCATGTTATCTGCAAAGACACAGGCCACCAAGCAAGATATTAGATATAGAGAAAAATTCAAAAATTTGGCATTATAACGGTGTGATTTGGCCAAGAGCCTCACTTTTCATCCAAACTGTTGGGAAGGAGGACTTACATATGTTCCAAACTATCTTACAAGGCTCATACAGTTGGAAATTTAAACTAGGTAGATCGAATTTGAAGAAATTTAGACAATTTGGAAAAAATCCCAAAAATTAGGTCAAAAATGGAAAATTTCAAGTTTCTCATAAACTAACTGAAACTTAAATTTTCTTCAGGGCTTTCATCCATTGGGTGGCCAATAGCAAAAGCACCCAATAAAAATCAAATTTATATGGTTAGAAAAATTTTAATTTGAAGAAAACCCTATAAATGGAGAAAACCTAGTTTTGAAAGTTTTAAAAGGAGAACCAGTAGAGAACATACCTGAAAGAACGGAGCAGAGGTTGTGAATGGATGAAAGAATCACCAAACACGAGTGGTAGACATTGTAGCAACTCAGTGGAAGCTAGTTGAGTTGAAAGCAAAAGAGAAAGTGGAGAATGACTCCAAAAATCAGGTTTAAAAACCTGATTTTGGGTCATGTGGTCGTAAAATTCGACCAAATATGCGACCACACGATCGACCACAGGCTCTCGGTAAGCTGATAGATTTCGTGTGGTCGCACCCTGTGGTCGCACATATTGCGACCATACGATCAACCACAGGCTCTCGGTGAGCTGACAGGGTTTTGTGAGGTCGCATACCCTGTGGTCGCATATATTGCGACCCCACAATCGACCACACGATGGAAAATACAATATTTTGACTATATAACTTGAAAAATTAGAATTTTACATTGATTAATTTGATTTTGACATGGGAATGATGTAAATTATGATTGCCTCACATGTTCTATGATTTTCAGACACTACCACCATCGAAAACAGGAAATGGCTGGGCGAAGAGTAACCAGGCGAGGATGTAACCCAATTCTACCACCACCACTTGTAGAGGAAAATAGCCATGAAAACCCTGAAAGACAAGAGAATCAGAATGTGGTACTACCAGGAGATAATGACCAGGCTAATCCTACAAACTTGCCAGCCCCACCTACAGATTTGGCTATCGCAGTAATGAACCTAGCACAATAGCTGCAGCAAATACAGTAGGTGCAAGCCAATATGCAATCTGCTATGGGAATGGCTTTTCCAGTTGCACATACTACACCTATACCAACCAGACAAGCTAGCACCGTACCAGGGGGTAGCAACACGGTACCTCAAGCACCTCAAACGCCAATTGTACAAGCTCCAGTACAAAACCCTGAAGTAGCCCAAGGCAGTTACCAGTATCAATCACCTATATATGGGGCCTATGCTCAGTATCAGTTGGACCATTTTTGACTGGTCGAGCGTTTTCTGAAAATGAAGCCTAAGGAATATAATGGCAAGCCAGCAGATCCTTTGTGGCCAGCTCACTGGATCGATGAGATGGAAAGGAATTTCATGATGATGACTGTTAATGAAGAGGAAAAAGTGTTGTGTGCCACATTTATGCTGAAGGGCGATGCACACCACTGGTGAAAGTCTACTCAGACTTATATATTAATAAAGCACGCCCAATTGACCTGGGCTATCTATAAAGAGGCATTCTTCGAGAAATATTTTCCCAAAAGTGTCAGAGACGCTATGGAAAGAGAGTTCCTGAGTTTGCATCAGGGACAGATGACTGTGGATGCATATCAATAGCGTTATGAAGAGCTGTTTTTCTTTGCTCCCTCGAGCATGCAGGAGAAAAATACTAAAACCCTAAGGTTCGTCATGGGACTTAGGGGAACCATTCGGGAGCATGTTTTGGGACTAGAAAAGAAAGTTTATAATGAAGCAGTACAGATTGCTTGAGTACTAGAATTGAGCCAGAGGGAAAGCTACTTTGCTCAGAATAGAGGTATCAAAAGGCCAAATGGAAATTCATATAACGGAGGGAACACAGACATTTAAACCCTTCCGTCCTCAAGGCTTTAATGCTGCAGCCAAGACTACTCCAACAGTCCAACCTCAACAGAAGCAAAATAATAAAGGAGTAAAATGCTATAACTGTAATCAAATGGGACATTATTCAAGGGAGTGTCCTAAGCCCAGGAAGCAGCTACAGCAAGAAAAGGTTTATGCAGTTACATCTGAGGATGCTGTCGCATCGCCTGATGTGGTCACAGGTATGACTTGAACTTTTCATTTTGTATTACCCTGTATGAGCATGTAGACTAAATTAAAACAAATCACAGGTATCATACCTATTAATGGCATTTCCGCAGAATACTCTTTGATTCTGGAGCTACTCATTCTTTTATATCTGTGTCATTTGGAAAGAAACTAAATCTACCCCTCAGATCTTTAGACTACAAATTGCTTGTATGATCACCTATGGGATTAGAAGTGAAACTAGAAAAAGATTATGAACCATGTCCAGTTCTTATCAGCAAAAAGATTTTGGATGCAACCTTAATTTTACTTGAGATGGGAGACTTTGACGTTATCTTGGGAATGGATTGGTTAGCTCGACATTCTGTAAACCTATTATGTGTAGAAAAGAAACTGACATTTAAAGACAAGGAATGAGCAGAGTTTAGTTTTGCGGGAATCAAACTTTGCCATAGATGAAAACTCATCCTCTCTACATTAAAGGCTAAAAAATGCCTCGAGAAAGGAGGAGTTGGGTATCTAGTATCCGTGGTTGACCTCACCAAGGAAGCACCACGAATGGAAGATATTGATATTATGCGTGACTTTCTGGATGTATTTCCTGAGGAACTACCAGGACTACCACCCGATCGAGCGACAGAGTTCGTTATAGATCTTATACCCGGAGCCGCACCAGTATCTAATGCACCCTATCGAATGGCTCCTACTGAACTGAAGGAATTGAAGGTACAACTGGACAAGGGTTATATCAGACTCAGTATATCACCATGGGGAGCGCCAGTATTTCTTGTGAAAAAGAAGGACGGTAGCATTCGACTGTATATGACTATCGAGAATTGAATAAGCTTACAATCAAGAATCGATACCTGTTGCCTCGGATCGATGACTTGTTCGATCAGTTGCAAGGTGCCAAGGTGTTCTCCAAGATTGATCTTCGATCAGGATACCATCAGTTGAAGATTAAGGAAGGTGATATTTTGAAGACAGCATTTAGAGCAAGATATGGACATTATGAATTTTTAGTCATGTCTTTTGGATTGACTAACGCACCCGTAATTTTTATGGAACTCATGAATCGAGTATTCCATGATATGTTGGATACATCAGTCATTGTGTTTATTGATGATATATTGGTCTACTCCAAGGACAAGGAAACTCATGTCATGAATCTAAGAGCCGCGCTGCAGCGACTAAGAAAAGAGAAGCTTTACGCCAAATTTACAAAGTATGAGTTTTGGCTAAATGAGGTCGCTTTCTTAGGCCATGTTGTATCCACTGAGGGAATTAAAGTGGATCCTAGCAAGATTGAAGCAATTGTAAAATGGGAAGCACCTAAGAGTGTTGCAAAAATCAAAAGTTTCCTAGGTCTAGCTGGGTATTATCGACGATTCGTGGAAGATTACTCTAAAATCGCCGTACCTCTCACCAGCTTGACTAAGAAAGGGGAGAAGTTTGTTTGGACCGACAAATGTGAGAAGAGTTTCCAAACATTGAAAGCTAGATTGTTATCCGCTCCCATCTTGACTATTCCTATCCCAAAACAATCATTTACCTTGTACACTGATGCGTCTGGGTTGGGTTTAGGATGTGTACTTATGCAAGGAGAAAAGGTAGTTGCATATGCCTCAAGACAACTGAAGACACATAAGAAGAACTATCTCACTCATGACTTGGAATTAGCAGCAGTAGTACATGCTGTTAAGATATGGAGACATTATTTTGTATGGAGAGAAATTTCAGATTAAATCAGATCATAAGAGTCTCACTTATCTTTTAATCAGAAGGAGTTGAACATGAGACAAAGAAGATGGCTAGAATTATTGAAGGATTATGATTACGATATCCAGTATCATCCAGGAAAGGCTAATGTAGTTGTTGATGCACTAAGCAGGAAAGTAATGATAAAATCCCAGGAGTGGATAACACGATTGCGACAATGTGTATTACAGGAAAAGTATTCAATCATGGTAATGAGCAGTTCATGATAGATGCACGGGTGGATCAACCAACCAAGGATTTATTCATCGGTTTTAAAATATGTTTGCCACATTGAAGATTATACCTAATATATTAGATGAAGTGAAAGCCGCTATTAAATCAGACCCTTATCTAAGAATGGTGCAAGAAGACATCGAAAAAGGTAGGACTATTCCTGAGTTCACCTTGGACATTGAAAAGGTACTAAAATATAAAGGAAGAGTATGTGTTCCTAAAAATAAAGACTTGGATATTAGCACAGACTAATGAAGGAAGCTCACACCACCGCTTATTCGGTACATTCTGGAAGTACAAAGATGTATCATGATCTGAAGAAATTATATTAGTGGAGAGGAATGAAAGCGGATGTAGCTAAATTTGTGTCTCAATGCCTAAATTGTGAGAGGGGAAAGGCTGAAAGGCAAAGACTTATAGGATTATTGTAGCCACTGCCAGAACTAGCATGGAAATGGGACTGCATCACTATGGACTTCGTCATCGGGTTACCATTGACTCCCCGAGTAGTTGACGCGGTCTGGGTGATTGTAGATCCTTTGACTAAGACAGCTCGCTTCATAGCTATACGACCTCAGTATACCCTAGAGAGGTTATCCAAGCTATATGTGGATAATATTGTCAGATTACATGGTGTACCTGAAAGCATTATGTCCGACAGAGACCCACGCTTTACCTCCAAGTTTTGGGAAGGATTACAGAAAGCTATGGGTACAACGTTGAAGTTTAGTACTGCATTCCATCCTCAGACAGACGGACAGTCGGAGAGTCCATTCAGATTTTAGAAGACATGCTTCGAGCCTGTGTTATTGATTTCAAAGGATTATGGGATGAGAAACTACCATTGATCGAGTTCGCCTATAACAACAGCTATCAGGCTACTATGCAGATGTCACCCTATGAAGCACCGTATGGTAAGAAGTGTCGAACTCCTTTGTTTTGGAATGAAGTTGGTGAATAGAGTATCGTTGGACCAGAATTTGTTGAAGAGACTTATCGAGTAGTCAACATTATCAAGGAAAGAGTTAGAACAGCTCATAATCGTCAGAAACAATATGCAGATACTAGACGTCGAGACCTTGAATTCGTCATAGGTGATAAGGTATTCTTAAAAGTATCACCTATGCAAGGCTTAAAACGATTCGAACAGAAAAGGAAGCTAAGTCTGAGATATGTCGGGCCATACGAGATTCTAGATAAATGTGGAAAAGTAGCGTATCAGTTAGCACTACCCCCATCTATGTCAAGTGTGCATGATGTATTTTATATCTCATTACTGAAGAAGTACGTTAGAGATCCAATACATGTTATAACAGCGGATCCATCGGGTTTAACTGATGAATTGACAATCTAAGTAGCACCAACTGAAATTACCAATCGAAAGATTCAACGTCTACACAACCGTGACATTTATTATGTTAAGGTTACTTGGAGAAGCCAAGATATAAAAGAGATCACATGGAAAGAAGAGAATGCTATGCGAAAGCAATATCCTCACCTTTTTTACTCAAAAGGTATGTGCAAATTTTGAGGATGAAATTTATAATAAGAGGGAGGGGGGAGTTGTAAGACCCGTATCGAACTAACCGGTCTTACCACCTTGTATCAGGTCTTCCTATCATGGTCGGGCTAAGCGGACCAAGTGCCTGAAGAAACCATAAGACTAGGTATGAAATTGAACCAAAAAATAGTCAATTATGAGGGGGCGGTCGCATACCTAAACAGGTGTGGTCGACCACACCTCAAAATAATGCAACCACAAGAAATTAGGTCGTGTGGTTGCATGTTTCAGAGGGTGTGGTCGACGGGTTCTGCAGCCCCAATTGCGACCACACGGAACTCAGACAGAAACCGAGTTTAGAAAACCTTCCTAATCCAAAGGAGGTTCTTTCCTAAACTAAGTAGGGCTTATTAGGGAGGGTTTTACTCCATAAATAGGATGTACCTTAGCCTCTTTCACCCTTTTAGAACTCAAGCTGAAAGTGAGAGAAAGAGAAAAGAAGGAAGAGAAAGAGAATTGAAGAGAAAGATTAAGAAAGGAAAATTCAGAGAAAACCCTTGAATCTTCAACAAGCTTAAGGTATGAAAACATTCCCCTTGTCAAATTGAAAGCCTAGAATAGTCCATGAAAGAGATAGGATTTAAGTGAGACCCCATTCATCAGTTTACGGACAAATTCCAAGAGAATCCATGGAAGAAATTATGTAGATGAAGTATTATGTAAAAATAGTAATTTTGAGCCCTAGAACAATCATAGGAAGGACCATGATGATAAACCAAGGAATACAAACATGAAAGAATGGAGTTGAGAGTGAAAAAGTTGACCATCACATGTGTGGTCGCACGTGTGGTCACATGATATGCGACCACACGAGACACACCTATTCGACCATACACCCTCGGAAAGTCCAGGAAGGGTATGGTCGCATGTGTGGTCGCATGATATGCGACCACACCTTGCGACCACATGCCCTCGGGAAGTTCTAGAGAGGGTGTGGTCTCATGTGTGGTCACAGGATATGCGATCACACCTTGCGACCACACACCCTGTGGTCACTGAAACTGAGACCACAGGTGTTGCCACACCTGCGACCCCTCAGTTTCTGTTAGTCTAAATTCATGGAAATTAATTCTAATTTAAAGTCTATAAATTTGTTAGGTTTCCAAGTGGTTTAAAAGAGATTTACAAAGCTTGAACGAAGATCTACTATCAACCAAAGGTGAGGGAGCAAGAGCTAAATTAATTGGCTAATAATAAACTATTTTTTATTTATTGAGTCCAATACCATGAATGATTCTATGCTTGTATGATTGTAATGTGTATTTCACATCTCATCCAATATTTTTGTTATTACTGCTCATGCATATTTAATTCCGTTTATTTATAACATGATATTGATGATGATGCTAGGAATAGGCATGTGAATGTATGTGTGTGGTTAGTGTACTTGATGCGAGTGGGGCTTCAGGGGGAGGACGTGACATTGTGGTTCATCCTGGTCACCAGACTCTAGCTCTATCTCTACTCAAGTCTTGTCCACTAACATCATCGTATCGCCATTACCTTAGCAGAACTATTATGTCGTAGGGCATCAGGGGAGGTGGTCTCAGACCGTTTAGTCTCTGACTCTGTCGAGGGGTCTTAGCTCTATCTTTATGGACGTATTGAGGGATGCTGGGGTGAGGCCTTGGATACACTGTTTGACATTAGGATCGATTAGTTGCGAGCCCGGTTTGCAAGCCCTCGCCAATAGGGACTTATTTGTTGGTATGGGTAGGGCATCAGGGGAAGTGTCATGCGGTGTTTGATCCGGGCACTTTCGCTCTATCTCTATTCCATGATGGGTGCATGTGAGACGGCAATGGTATTTGATCCACTGGACGGCTTGACACACTCGTGTATAGAGGTGCGGCGGCTACCTATCCTTTCTATTGCACATTGTAAACTTATGAACTAGACCAAAGATATGAATTGAATGCATGCATATGTTTGTTGCATTGTTTTGTTTACTCACTGAGCCATGATGTGTACTCACCCTTTCGACATCAAATATTTTTAGTTGATGATGCAGGTCCTACTGTAGAAGATTATGTGAATGCACCGATGTACAGACATGTTGCGGCGATGGATATGGAAGTTGTGATGGAGTCGCATGATTCGTCGTGCGAGTGCAACTCATGCGTTTTTGAGTAGTTTTAGTTGTTGGATTATTCAGAACATGTAATTGATTAATTTATTTTATTTTATGTCTTAGTCTTTTGGAGATAATTGGATACTTTATTTATGTTATCATTGTTAGATACTCAGTTCATTAATATTAAAGACTTCCACTATTGTTTATTTACTCTGATTATGGTTGTGGATGTATATGGTTTAAGCAAAGGGACACGGCCTATTCGAGATCCTGGTTGAACTGTTGGATCATAAATGGTTCATCACACCATTCTAGTTGGTTCAAAATTAGGGTGTGACACCCATACCAACACGTAAGCCCCTATTGGCGAGGGCTTGCAAACTGGGCTCGCAACTAGCCAATCTTATATGTCATCACAGTAGGTCCTATCCCAGCATAGCTCCCTATAGCATAGAGATAGAGCTAGAGTCTAGTGGCTAGACCGGAGAGCACAGTGCCACTTCTTCCCTCTGATACTCTACCCGCACCAAGAATGCTATGATAAAGACGATACGAAAAGGTGCTAGTGTGAGGAATGATCCTAGACCCCAGGTCCTTCCCATTCCACACACCAACGAAAATAATCACATGTCTAAGAGTCACATCCTAGCTTAGAGAGTATGCATAAACAATATAATAATTGAAAGTAAAGATGACATGTGAGTATGCATAAACATCAGTCCATAGAATCATAATTATTAACAACGTTTTACTGTTATTAAATTATTAGGGTTTAGGTTCGATTCCCTTACTTGACGCTTGATTGCTAGCTTTCCCCACGTCACAGAATCCAAACTCACTATCACAAGGTCCTACATGATGTTAGGATTGAATTAGAATTAGTTTCTTAGGGTTTACGTTGGTCGAAAAATCAACTGGGTCAAAACACTCCTCACAGTGCAGACCGGTGGCAGGTACCGATTGCAGGTACCGGTTGCGGCACTGTGGGGAAAGGTGTGACCGGTATGGTCGACCGGTCCCCACAGACCAGTCTTCGAGAGATACCGATCGCAGTACTGGTCGCATAGGGTGCGACCAGTATGATCGACCGGTATGTCTACTGAAGACCATACGCTCGGTTCTCACCTTTCGTCGGTTACCCCCTATTGATTCTAGGGTTTCTCCTATACATTTTAGGTCTAAGTAATGAGTTAGAGTTGTTTCAAACTCTATTTAAGTCCTAGTTTTGATGACCCTCATCCTAGAACTTGAATCTAGGGTTTATCGACTGTATTAGGGTTTGACGGAAAATTCTGGTTTAGATCAATACCTCGCCTTGCATGGTATTGATCCATTCATGACTAACCTTCTATAACGCTTAACTTAGAGGAAGGTTTAAGCACTTACCGTTGGTTCGCAGTAGAGTGTTCTTCGTCCAATGAAAATGGCAGCTCCTCTCCCTCCTTCCTTAGCTCTTTCTCCTTCTTCGATCTCTTTCTCCTCTCTAGGGTTTGTGAGGATCAATGAAAGAGATTTTAGGAGGTTTAGGTCCTTAAATAGACTAGGATTGAGTTTAGGAAGTCCCCCTTATGTTAAGAAAGTCCTAGGGTTTGATATTTGGAAAGTGGGACCTATAGAGATCCGGTTTTAAATCTAAGTAGTCTGCCTGCGCAGACATATCGATCGACCGGTACCATCGACCGGTATGAATTAATTATCATACATGGTCTGTTTTCGTACCTGGTTGTCATCGGTTTGTCCCTTCTGGCCCGGTGATGATTGGATGACCTGTTACGACATGAATTAAAGGTTTAGATCGGGTTCATGGAGTGCGGGTCTTACAACTCCCCCACCCTTAAAAGAAATTTAGTCCCCGAAATTTACACGTAGGTTTCACAACTCCCCTATCCTTAAAATAAATTTTGGCCTCGAAATTTGTACGTACCTTGTTCGTTGAAAAGGTTAGGGTATTCCTTTCGCATCGCGTTCTCTTCCTCCCAAGTGATTTCTTCTACATCTTGGCTTTTCCAATGAACTTTCACATAATGGATATCTTTGCTTCGGAGATGTTGTACCTTTTGGCTTGTGAGCATCACAGGTACCATTTCAAATGTCAAGTCCTCTGTCAAGTCTAGTGGGTCTTGTGTCAAGATGTGCGATGGATCCCTGACATACTTCTTCAATAAAGAAATATGGAACACATCATGAACGCTTGACATGGATGATGGTAGAGCTAGTTGATATGCCACATTACCACGTTTGGTCAAAATCTCGTATGGTCCCACATACCTGGGGCATAGCTTTCCCTTCTTACCAAACCGTTTCAGACCTCGCACATGTGATATCTTCAAGAACACCTTATCACCCACTGCAAACTCCAGATCTCGACGTCGGTTATCTGCATAGTGCTTTTGTCGAACTTGAGCTATCTTCACTCTTTCCTTAATTTGATCAATCGTTCGACAAGTTTCTTCTACGAAATCCGGTCCTATAATCCTTCTCTCTCCCACCTCATTCCATAATAGAGGTGTACGATATTTCTTCCCATAGAGTGCCTCATATGGAGCCATCTGGATCGTAGCCTGGTAACTATTGTTATAAGCAAACTCAATAAGCGATAGCTTCTCGTCCCAAGCTCCTTTAAAATCTAGGACACACGCTCGGAGCATATCCTCTAGGATTTGAATAGTTCTTTCTGACTATCCGTCTGTCTGAGGATGAAAAGCTGTACTAAACTTCAACTTGGTTCCCATGGCCTTATATAACCCTTCCCAGAACTTTGATGTAAAACAAGGATCTCTGTCAGATACTATACTTTCTGGGACGCCATGAAGTCTGACTATATTATCCACATATAGCTTGGCTAACTTCTCCATGGTATACTGAGGTCTGACATCAATGAATCAAGCTGTCTTGGTAAGTCGATCGACTATAACCCACATGGCATCCATTGACCTTGGTGTCAAGGGTAGGCCAGTGATGAAATCCATTGTGATACAATCTCACTTCCATGCGGGCTCCGGTAGTGGTTGTAGCAAACCTATGAGTCTCTGCCTTTCTACTTTAACTTGCTGGCAATTCAGACATTGGAACAAGAATCGAGCTACATCCGCTTTCATACCCTTTCACCAATATAGTTTTTTAAATCATGGTACATCTTGGTGCTTCCTGGATGTACCAAATATGGGGTGTAATGAGCTTCTGTCATAACTCTATCTCAGATATTTGAGTTCTCACTCTCGGGTATACATAATCGTCCACGATACCTGAGTACTTGTCTGAATCCAAGGTAAAGTTAGGGTTGCTTTTACCCTTCTCTAAATCTTCTTGCACAGTCTTGAGGTGTGGATCCTGTAGGATTGCTACTTTGACCTCATCTATTAGATCCGATGAGATCTTTAAAGCTGCGAACATCAATGTGAACTTATGAATTAAGCCCTGTTCCACTAGATCTCTTGCAGTTTCTAATATATACTCTTTATCATTCTCTATTAAGCCTGAGGCTGCAGCACACAGTGCAGCGTTTGTACTAGGTCCTACCTCAGGTTTCAATGCCCACTTTCTGCTTAAGGCATCAGCCACAATGTTTGTCTTACCTGGATGGTATTGGATGTCACAATCATAATCTTTTAATAGCTTCATCCATCTCCTCTGTCTCATATTCAGGTCCTTCTAAGTAAAAAGGTAAGTTAAACTCTTGTGATCCGACTTAATCTGAAACTTTTCACCATAAAGGTAGTGCCTCTAAGTCTTGATTGCGTGAATGACCGCTGCTAACTTCAAATCATGTGTAGGATAGTTCTTCTCATGTTCTTTTAACTGTCTTGATGCATAGGCAATCACCTGTTCTCCTTGCATCAATACACATCCAAGACCCAACCCTGAGGCATCCGTATATAGGGTAAACAGCAAGCCTGGTGCTGGGATGGTTAAGATAGGTGCAGAGACTAGTTTTGACTTCAGAGTCTGAAAGCACTTCTCACTCATCTGTCCATATAAACTTTTCTCCTTTCTTGGTTAGTCTGGTAAGTGGAACAACGATTATTGAGTAGTCTTCCACGAATCTTCTATAATAACCAACCAATCCAAGGAAACTACGAATCTCTGTAACTGATTTCGGTGCATCCCATCCTACTATAGCTGCGATCTTGCTTGGATCTACCTTGATTCCGTCTGCAGATACTACGTGACCCAAGAAGGTCACTTGCTTCAGCCAAAATTTGTATTTCTTGAACTTGGTGTAAAGCTTCTCCCTTCTTAGCCGTTGTAGGGCTGCTCTCAAGTGTGTTGCATGAGCCTCCCTGTCCTTTGAGTAGACCAAGATGTCGTCAATGAATACGATGACTGAAGTGTCCAACATGTCATGAAACACTCGATTCATCAGTTCCATGAATGACACTGGGGCATTGGTCAATTCGAACGACATTACAAGGAACTCATAATGTCCATACCTTGTTCTGAAAGCAGTCTTCGGAATATCTGCTGCCTTGATCTTCAATTAGTGATACCCTGATCTAAGATCAATCTTCAAGAAAACCTTTGCACCCTGCAACTGATCGAACAGATCATCGATCCTAGGCAAAGGATATCGGTTCTTGATGGTTAACTTGTTCAACTCTCGGTAGTTGATACATAGTCGTACGCTACCGTCCTTCTTCTTTATGGACAATACAGGTGCTCCCCATGACGATATGCTTGGTCGTATGAAACCCTTATCTAGTAGCTCTTGTAATTGGGTCTTCAAGTCTTTTAATTCTATAGGGACCATCCTGTATGGTGCCTTAGACACCGGCGTCTGCCCTAGCATGAGGTCTATCATGAACTTTGTAGCCCTGTCTGGAGGTAGACCTGGTAGATCCTCTGGAAACACATCTGAAAATTCTCATACCACATCTAGATCTTCCATCTTTGGTACCTCTGCAATGATGTCGACCACAGACACTAAATACCCCACTCCTCCCTTCTCTAAGCATCTCTTAGCTTTTAGGGCAGAGAAGATCAGCTTCCACTTCCTAGGTAATTTGGTTCCAGTGAAGCTAAACTCATTTTCCTTATCATTTTTAAAAACAAGTTTTCTTTCGTCACATAAAAAGCTAGCTGAATGATGGCCTAACCAATCCATTCCCAAGATGACGTCAAAGTCTGCCATCTCAAGTTGAACCAGATTTTCTTCTAGGTTTCGCCCCTCAATACTAACTGAACACGGCCCATAGCATTCATTCAACGCTACTTCTACTCCCAACGGAGAGCAAACTATCAAGATTGGGGTTAAATACTTGAGAGATAATTCCATTCTCTTTCCAAAAGACATAGAAACAAAGGAGTGTGTAGCCCCAGAGTCGAAGAGTACTCTGGCGGGTACACCAGCTATATCTACAGTTCATGAAATTTACTTCTCCCTTAGTTCTACATGCTCATATATAACAAAACAGTAAGCAAAATAGTAAGAGACGAAATCATACCAGTAACCACATCAGGTGATGCGGCTGCCTCTTCAGTGGTGACTGCAAATATCTTCCCTTGCTGTGGCAACTGCTTTCTAGGTAGAGTACAGGTCTTTGCATAATGGTCCAATTGTTGACAGTTGAAGCATTTGACATTTGGGTTTTGTCCAGCTACCTGTGATGGTGGTGGTGCAGTAGTATTCCTTGCTTTCACCATAGCAGTATGGGCGAAATGGTCTAGTGTTTCCTCCACCCGAAGTCTCAGTAGCAGGCCTCTTCAGTCCCCTGTTTTGAGCAAAGAAGCTGTCTCTTTGGCTTGATTCAATCATCCTAGCAATCTACACAGCCTCGTTATACACCTTCTTCTCCAAACCCAAGATGTGCTCTCAGATACTTCCTCGCAATCCCATGGTGAACCTATGGGTCTTGGTTTTCTCCTCTTACATGCTTGCTGGAGCGAAGAAAAACAGCTCTTCATACCTCTGCTGGTACGCATCAACAGTCAACTAGGATTGTTACAGGTTAAGGAATTCCTTCTCCATTTGATCACGAAAGCTCTTAGGAAAGTACTTATCAAAGAAGGCTCCCTTGAATATTTCCCAAGTGATCTGAGTGTGCTTTGTCTCTAAGTATGTCCGGGTAGAATTCCACCAGGCATTAGCATCTTCCTTGAGCATGTGCGTAGCAAATAGCACCTTCTCATCCTCCATGTAAGTCATCAGACAGAAGTTCTTCTCCATCTCAGCAACCCACTGTGCAGGCCATAGTGGTTTTCCTGGTTTCCCTGTGAAGGTAGGGGGTTTTAATTTCAAAAACCTATCCACCACTCGGCTTAGGTCATTTTACCCCTGTGCATTTGTTCCATACCATGGTGGTGGGTACGGATAGATCCCTTGATAGGCAGACGACGTTGGAAATTGGTGTGGTGGTTGTAGATTCTGTCCTTGGCCCATCGGCCCAGTACTACCATCCATTGGCAGTGTGGTGTTATTTCCCCCAGACTCAGGCGTACCTTCTATAGGAATATATTCCGGTGGCCTGAACATCTTCAACATCTCGTTCAGGAACACCTTCTACTGATGTTCCATCTAATAAACCAGATTTGTCACAATAGTCTCAGAGTTAGTGTGAGGAGGGCTTGGCAAATTTGTTGGTGCTCTGTGAGTCTGTCCTTCTCTATCTTTCAGGTTCAGGTTTTGCTCATCTACAGTTCCTGCTTCCACATTGTCCTCGGCTTGACGCCCCCTTGAGTGGTGACACTTTCGTGAGCCTCTACGACCATTTCCGCCTACCATATTAAATTACTCTTTCCTGTCTGGATCTGGGAAGAAGACATAACACATGAGGTACATTCGAATATTCATAATAATGTTAGTCTTTAACAAGTGCAAGGCAAAAATCATAAAGGACGCTTTAAATCAAAATTTTTAAAATTTCCTCATTTTTTTGTCCGGTCACGACTTACCAGTCGTAACACTGTAGAGTGTGGTGGGACCAGTTTGGTCAATTGGTCAGAACCACTCTTGTGGCCGAGAGGTACCGGTCGCAGGTACCAAGGGGTACCGGTCGATGGTTTGCCCGGTCGACCGGTATAGGGCAAACCATCGACCGGTATGCCCAAAAAGGCTTTAAAATCACAAAAAGTGAGTCTTTTCTCACTTTTCTTCTTTCCATTCTCTCCGGTGGTGATTTCTCTCTGACTTGGTGAGTTGCTACAGTCTGACCAGTGACCTTAGGAGCGATCTTCTTCTGATCAAGACCTTGAACATCATCTCCAAGTAAGGTTCTTCTTTCCTCTCTTCCTTTTACATTGTTTCTTCATGGTTTCTTGACCAAAAACTAGATTTTTCTTGGTTTGGAAGATTCTAACCGTAGGAACTCTTTTCCTTCGGCTTAGAAATAGTTTAGGGACCTCTATGAACAAAAGCCCTCAACTTATTTGAGGTTCCACCGTATGGTTTTTCTCAAAATCGAATTTTTGGGTTTTTAACCTAGATTTTGGTCAAAATCGATTTTTTTTCTTGTAATTGTTAAATTTCTTGCTTGTTTGATGGTTGTTTGGTTTCCATATGGTGTTAGATTGTTACATAAGTCCTCCTTCCCAGATTTTGGGTGAGTTCGAGGCTTTTGCTTCAATTACTGTCGTTATACTGCCGAAATTTTAGAAATTCTAACCAATTTCTCATGTGTTTTGTTTTGTTTTTTTGTTTTTTGTTTTTTTTGTTGTTGTTGTTGTTTTGTAGTTCACAATGTCTCAACGTCGGGGTGCTGGTAAACATGCATTCGCTCCTGGCATAAACCGTCCACACCCGCCGGTTCTGCCGTTTGATGAACAGTGGTTTCATTTCGTGGCGGCTCAAGCCCGTTTTCCCTAGTTTGAAGAGAAGAACATAGAATCGGGGTGATGTGTAAACCTGGAGCAGCTACAACGATTTGACGTTGAAGCAGCCTTTGGTACACTTGGGTGGTTACCTGTTATTACTTACACAGTGACTACCCATCCCAACCTAGTCAAGCATTTCTATGCTAACCTGGAGGTCGAGGGGAATGTTAACGACTTCAGCCGTTATAGGGACCTCCGCCTAACCAGCTTTGTCAAAGGTGTTCCCATATCCTTCGACACTTACCAGCTCGCTGATCTCTTGGGGTTTCCAAATGATGGTGACTTGGTTTACTGCACCCCCAAGATGAAGGGCTTCTTTACTGATGATCTGCGCCAGGAGGTTTCTGAACAGATCCTTAACCCAGGGGCGCCCATGAAAGCTGCCAGTTTGAGACCTGTTCCTCAGGTATATTGCCGCATCATCTAGCATGACATTGTTCCTCAGAGCGGCCACTACAGTGAGTTATCTCAGCTCATCCACGACTTACGACTCGTGTCTGCACTAGGGAGCGGGTCTGTCTTCCTTACATTATCATTAGGACCATGCGTCAGCCTACCATGCCCGATCAGATAAGAAACCTTGCTTATGGTCGACTTATCACTACACTCCTGCAGTACCTTCGAGTAGACATGAGGGGTGAAATTGGGGTTGAGAACACCATGACCTTAGACATTGATTGGGATGCCATTGTCCAGATGAGGATGGACAATCTGCCGATCAATGATGAGGAGCTAGAGGCTCGTCCTCATCCGCTTAGGAGGGTAGAAACAACGGCAACAACAGTAGCAATAGCCATGCGGCTCATGCAGAAGAGGCAGGGGATGACGATGATCAGATGGAGGACGTCCCTGCACCGGACCCGCAGCCCATACCTGCAGCGGGACCATCCCAGCCTCCTCTCGATACCGTGATGGGTATGTTTATGGAGATTCGGGATGCCCAGCGCGAGATGAATCGTGACCTAGGGTGCCTTTATCGCAGCCTCAGAGTTACGCAGGAGCAGATACACTGGCTTAGGGTAGCATATGAGCGTGATTATGACATCGCTGACCCTATTCCTCCTATGCCCCCAACCCCATGATAGATCACTTTATTTTTCTCTCCTCCTAATACCTTAACTTTTATAACAGGGTAACTGTCCAGTTTGTGGACTGTACCCTATAGCACAATTAACTTTTTACTCTTTGGATATTTTATGTTTATAAAATTTTCTTCTTACTTGTCATGATAATTTATGATCATTCTGCTTGTCACTATGGTTTCCTCACTTGAGCATGTCTATTTATTAGTTTCACCTTTAGTATAGTACATATGTTCTTTAGTATTTAGTCTCAGGCATCAAACAAGTGCTTAAGGTGTGTTTTTATTACAGCTTTTTAATTTTTCCTATCTCAGTTCATCGACTCAGTAAGTGCAAATATGGTCTGTTGGACAGAGCCTAAGAGCTTTGATACCAAGTTGTCACATCCCAATTTCAGTTGAACCAGAAGTATGAGTGAACCGTCACTGAATCAACGGTTCACACCAAGATTTCAATAAGATCGTATCCACTCATACAAACCATTGCACATAACCATAATTAGAATATAATAAAATACAACAGAAGTCTTAAATTAAATGAACTGAGTACTTCTATTGATAAATAAATTATTCAATTATTTAAAATACCAAAAAAAATAATAATTATCCTTACATCCCAATTATAAATCCAACTAAAAATAAATAAAATAAACAAATCAAATATCCTAAAGGTACACGCAGAAAGGGCACTCGCATAAAGCGGCATGCTCGTCCTCTCCTGCTTGCACTTCCAGGGCAGCAACTCTTCCATATATTGGAGCATCCACGTAGTCCTCCACAGTGTAACCTGCATCAACATCTAAAAACATATATATATATATATATATATATATATATATATATATATACAAGGGTGAGCTCATAACTTAGCTCAGTAAGAAAATCAGACAATGCAACAAACACATGCATGAGTAACATTCACATTATGGTCTAGTTTTAAGTTTGCAATGTGCTATAGAAAGGATTGGCGGCCACCACACCTCTATACACGAGTGTGTAAAGTCATCCAATGGATCAAACACCATTATCGTCCCACATGTACCCACCATGGAATAGAGATAGAGCTAAAGCGTCCGGATCAAACACCGCCAATACATCCCCTGATGCCTTATCCATACCAACACGTAAGCTCCTATTGGCGAGGGCTTGCAAACTGGGCTCGCAACTAACCAATCCTATATGTCATCACAGTAGGCCCTATCCCAGCACAGCTCCCTACGGCATAAAGATAGAGCTAGAGTCTAGTGGCTAGGCCGGAGACCACAATGCCACTTTTTTCCCCTGATACCCTACCCGCATCAAGCATGCTAAGATAGAAATGATACGAAAAGTTGCTAGTGTGAGGAATGATCCTAGATCCCAGGCCCTTCCCATTCCACACACCAACGACAACAATCACATGTCTAACAGTCACATCCTAACATAGCGAGTATGCATGAACAATATAATAACTAAAAGCAAAGATGACATGCGAGTATGCACAAACATCAGTCTATAGAATCATAATTATTAATAACGTTTTATTGTTATTAAATTATTAGGGTTTAAGTCAGATTCCCTTACCTGACGCTTGATTGCTAGCTTGCTCTGCGTCACAGAATCCAAACTCGCTATTACAAGGTCCTACATGATGTTATGATTGAATAGAATTAGTTTCTTAGGATTTACATTGGTCAAAAAACCAACTGGGTCAAAACACTCCTCACAGTGCAGACCGATTGCAAGTACCGGTCGCAGGTACCGGTCGAGGCACTGTGGGGAAAGGTGCGACTGGTATGGTCGACCGGTCCCCACAGACCAGTCTCCGAGAGATATTGGTCGCAGTACCGATCGCATAGGGTGCGACCGGTATGGTCGACCGGTATGTCTCTTAAAGAACATACGCTCGGTTCTCGCCTTCCGTTGGTCACCCCCTATTGATTCTAGGGTTTCTCCTATACATTCTAGGTCTAAGCAATGAGTTAGAGTCATTTCAAACTCCATTCAAGTCCTAGTTTCGATGATCCTTAGCCTAGAATTTGAATCTAGAGTTTATAGACTGTATTAGGGTTTGACGAAAAATTCTGGTTTAGATCAATACCTCGCCTTGCAACGACAGCTCCTCTCCCTCCTTCCTTAGCTCTTTCTCCTTCTTCGATCTCTTTCTCCTCTCTAGGATTTGTGAGGATCAATGAAAGATTTTAGGAGGTTTAGGGGTCCTTAAATAGACTAGGAATGAGTTTAGGAAGTCCCCCTTACATTAGGAAAGTCCTAGGGTTCGATATTTGGAAAGTCGGACCTGCAGAGATCCGGTTCTGGATCTAAGCAATCTGCCTGCGCAGACATACCGGTCGACCGGTACCATCGATCGGTATAAATTAGTTATCATACATGGTCCATTTTCGTACCTGGTTGTCATCTGTTAGTCCCGTCTGTTTCGATGATGATTGGAAGACCTATTACAACATGAATTAAAGGTTTAGATCGGGTTCATGGAGTGCGGGTCTTAAAGAACCAGTCTCCCAAAAGAAGTATTCTTAGATTATAGGTTCAGTGTCATACTTAATGAACTCAACAAGATCGGACATAGCCTTGGCAGTAGGAAAATTGAGTCAACATACTCATAACCCTGGAAAGGAGCACTAAGAAGCTCTAACAAGGTTATTGAGGTACTTAAAGGGAACAATAAACTATGACTTATACTATAATGGAAATCCTTCAGTTCTAGAAGGATATTATGATGCTAATTGGATATCTGATACAGAAGAATCCCTAGCCATAGGTGGTTACATATTTACTCTTGGTGGAGGAGCGATTTCTCATGAAAATCTGTTAAACAAACCTGTGGTACAGGTTCTACTATGGAAGCAGAATTTATAGCCTTAGAGAAGGCTGGGGCAGAAGCCGAATGGCTCAAAAATTTGGTGGTAGAAATTTTGTTATGGCCTAAACTTATGCCTCCAATATCACTAAATTGTGATAGTCAGACAGCCATTGCTAAAGCAAAAAGCAAGATATATAATGGAAAAAGAAGACATATATGCCTGAGACACAACCTTGTGAGGCAATATGTAAGTGAAGGAACGATAGATATCGACTTTGTAAAATCAAAAAAGAATCAGAAAAGATACTATACTTTTGGAAAGGGTTTATGTGTAGAGATGTATAAAAGTGTGCCATCTAGACCGTTGATCTCAGGATCTGAGATCTTGATCAATCTGGACGGTCCATCTGGAGGGTCACACCCCATCCAGTAGACACATATACATCTCTACACATAAAAGAGTGCCATCTGGACTGTTGATCTCAGGATCTGAGATCTTGATCAATATGGACGGTCCATCTGGAGGGTCACACCCCATCCAGTAGACACATCCAAGAGGTACTTGGGCCCTATAAATAGAGTCTGACCCCATGCTTCATATTCATTCGAAATCAATACGATTTCTCTCTCTCTCTCCCTCCCCAACTCTCTCTCTTCATATTCTGTTTAATCGGAGAGTCGAAACTCGTTGTTCTTCCAAAGGAGTTGATCCTCGCCGTCGGGTCTGCATATATCTGTCAGTGTGTGCACGCTGGGTGGGTATCCTACATAAGAGGTTGTTTTATTTTGGAGGCATATTTGCAGGAGACCTACTGCACCAATAGAGGAAAAATACTGTCTTAAGGAAAGTGTACCAACACGACTCAACCCTCCTTCATAACTTCAAGTTACTGTTTATAAGGGTCGCATGGTTATGTTTATTTATGTTTCAGATTTAACTATATGATTATTGTTGATACATGTATGACTATTGTTTACTATATAATTATTCTGTTACATATTATTCTAGTCCATACAATATATAGTTGTTGCTCTATTATAACATCATTTAAGACAACAATTATTCGACCGGCTATGATGTATGGTACGGAATGTTGGGCAGTTAAGAAACATCATATAGATAAACTTAGTGTAGAAGAGATGGGGATGTTGAGATGAATTTGTAGTAAAACTAGGAAGGATAAGGTAAGGAATGATCATATAAGAGTTGATTTGGGAGTAACGTCGACACATAATAAATTACGAGAAAGTCGTTTGAGATGGTATGGCTAAGTTCAATGGAGACTGTTAGATGTTCCTATATAGAGGAATGATTTGATTCATATTGAAGGATCTAAAAGAACTAGGGGTAGACCTAAGATGACCCTAAGGGAGATGGTGAAGAAAGACATGAATAGCTTAGGTCTTGTTTCAAGTATGACATCGAACAGAACTAATTGGAGGACAAAAATCCATATAATCGACCTTATTTAGTAGGAATAAAGTTTTGTTGTTTGTTGTTGACCTATGTGCAAAAAAGTTCGTTGAGACATTGCATATTTCCTTTCAATAGCATTAGGGCTGCAAGGGCTGAGGCAGCCCAATGGCGTACCGGTCGGGATTGGACTGCAAATTTGGTCAAGGCCGGAAACTGACCGAAGCCTCTGAACAGGCACATTTGTAAGTCTTCTGCATATTATTATATTTGAGTTGGAACATATATGAAGCTGGAATTGTGGATCCGCTGTAGCCAGGACTAGGATTTGGGGGCCTAACGTGGACAGTATTGAGGCCCACAATCCTAAAGCCTCATTATGTTTTAAAGAAAGGTGAGTCTGAGGACCACCTACGCTACACAAATGACAATCCAAGAAACGGTATAATTCATGTTGGCCTACATGGTCAAGATTGGAGAGAGGAAATAAAAATAAAAATCTAATATGGAACACTGTATGATTTTATGGAATCAAACGGTGTGGAAAACATTTTCTCATAATAATATTGCAAAGATATCTCATATTATATCTCTCAATTATTATTATCACAAAGGTTTGTTATTTTTTATAGGTCACAAGACATGTATTTTGCTATGTATACAGATGATGTGTATCCATTCCGATCATTGTGTAGAAGAACATGGTGTAGATTAACCATATGTCAAATTTCAAGTTTTAATTCAATTAAATACCATCATTTATATTAGTATACATCCCATGTATTTTGCTATGTATACAGATGATGTGTATCCATTCCGATCATTCTGTAGAAGAACATGGTGTAGATTAACCATATGTCAAATTTCAAGCTTTAATTCAATTAAATACCATCATTTATATTAGTATACATCCCATGTATTTCTACGATTGTCTCCTAGCTATTACTGTAAACATTATTATGCACTCTTCCAACTTTGAATGATTTAAATTAAAAAATCATATATAAAAATGAATAGCCCATATCTGTCTTGTGATTTTCAGAAACATCGCATTCCATTGGCCGGTAATCCGATGCGTCTAGCAATATTAATAATATCAGATATCGGATACCTTTTGGTAACTTCATGGCAATGCCAATGGTAATCATCCGGATTATCAGATATCATATGGCGGCTGATGGGTTTTGATCCTAATCTCAATCATTCCCTGATGATTAGACAGAGGAGAGAGAGAGAAGCAAATTAATTAGAAATAAGAGAAATTCTTAATGCAAGGAATAAGAAGTTTCTTAATGCACAATCAATAACTCAGATTAGAGTATTAGACATAGTTTTTAGATTTGGTTCCGGAAGATCATGGGAAGATACAAGATTCACACTAGATGTCAATGATATAAGATTGACATTTGAAGAAAAAGAATATTGTATAGTTGAACCTTCTTCAAATTTTGATGATATCTTGGAGGACAGATTCTCTTCGAGTCCTTACCACTTGGTCAATTGATATCCCATATCTCCATCTCTAAGATTAATACTAATCTGATCTAGATTCGATCAATGTATAGATCCAGTGGAAGATTGATATGTGTTTAATATTATATATAATAATATTAAAATAGAATCGAATCGAAGATTGATCTGATCCAAAGTCAATAGTCAATATGAATCGATTGAACCGATTTAAACATTTTAAGTGAGTGAATATGGTCAAATTAGTGCAAGGTCCATTTTGTATTTTTAGAACTTGATTTATTATTAGATTGGGCACAATTTAATTTATTCTTGGACTTTGGATACTTCATTTCATCATCATGTACAATGACTTTTACCATCTAAAAAAAAATAAAAATAATAATAATAAATAAAAATCATGTACAATGACGATTATGTAATCGCTAATAGCTTACAAAGGGGAGTTCATCCATGCAGTTTCTATACCCTTGCTTCTCTCCTCGGCTCAAGTTGGGGAAGCCTGGCTATTAGACATGCTCTGGTCTTTGCCTTTGAAAATGGTTTTACAAATCTTCAAATTGAGGCCGATTGTGATGTGGTGACCAAAGCGCTAAACAACGAGGAATCTTCATGTGAGCTGTCCACCCGTTCCATTGTGGATGACATTTTCCAGTGCCACCTGTCTTTTGTGAGAATATTTCTTTCCTCTATGTCTCAAATGATGCTAATACCATAGTTTATACCCTTGCCAGAAGGCCATTAAACAAACGTTACGTATAGGAAAATGAGTTAGTTACATGGGTAGTTATGTAATGTATTTCTAAGATAATTGTTAGGAGATTAGTTAGGATTAAATAAGTCATCCATTAATTTCTTTATAATTCTCAATTAGTTAGCATAAATCAAGCTAGTTGGAGAGTAGTGGGTGTTTCCTATAATATTGGGATTTTATTTTTTATTATTTTCTTTCTTATTTCTTTTTAGTTTTCTTCTTTTATGGGATTATAACGTTGTATGTAATCTATAAATAGAAAGGATTGGAATAAGAAAGGGAAAACTAATTTATCTCAACATTGACGTGTTTTTATTGGAGGTTTTGGTTCCCTCGAAATAACCTTTATTGGAGGTTTTTGTTCCCTCAAAGTAACCACACTATCTTTTCTCTTTCCCTTTTTACTCTATCTTATCCAACATTCAAAATAAGGAAGGGAAAGACATCTAAAACGAGTTCGAATGTATCAACAAATCGCTCTGTTTCATTGGCCCTTTTCTTCTCCCTGCTTAAAGGTTATGTGAATTTTAAAGCCTCGATTTTTTTCTGGTTATTTTCTCGATAAATTTTTTTCTTTACTAAAAATAGTAATAATAATAATAAAAAAATCTCTAAGAGCCTAATATAGCCTTATGCTACTTTCATAATGTTCATTATATGTTTAATATTATTTTAAAAAATAAATTATGGCTAAAGTATCAATGTTTGACAAAACTATGTTTAAGGTACCTCATGTTTCAAATATTATGTTCAAGGTTTCTTTTGACAGCAGTTTTAAATTATGATTGAAAGGAGGATCTACAAATTAACGGGGCATATTAGAGTCTTATATGTTAGCAAGGAAAATGGGAGTACAAAAAAACTGGTAACCGATGACTTAGAGAGAGAGAGAGAGAGAGAGAGAGAGAGAGAGACTTCCTTTCCCCTTTGTTGATACAAAGAACTGGATGAGGAATTTCAACAGTTTCGTAAGCAATAGGTAGTGATTAGTGAGGTTTTCAGCACGAACAAAATGACCTTCGGTATTTAGCAAATAACTTGTATAAAGAACGACTTATGAAGGGTGTCTGAAATAAGAAACAATAAGGCATCAAAAGGGTGGACTTTCCAATCTGATGGCCACTCCGATGCTTAAGTCAGTCCTTGGATCAAGCAGAATGAAATGCCCCTAGAATTGACATTTCTTGGAATGTAGGGTAAGGTCTAAATCTACCAAAATTTACCAAGAAAATGAACTTACCTTGCTCAAAGGTCGAACCTACTCTTTATAGACTCTTGGATAACTGATCAGTGTGGTTACAGATTGTTAGATAGCGTGGGTAGTTATGTGAACGATTTGCTGAGTCCCAGCCGTCGGATTTACGGATGTGAATTCGACGGTGGATTGGATGATGATGCTGAACATTGTGGTTGGTTACACAAAACCCATTACTGGGCGTAGTGGCTGCTAGTTTGGACACATGTTTGTGCTTGCAAGAGGTCGTAATACAGTTATAGGTCGATGACTCTATCCAGGTGTTGGCGAATAGAATGATTCCACTAACATTTAGTGTCACATTAATTGAGACAAATGTATCGATCTTCTGTAAGACCCGCACTCTAATAACCCAGTCTAACCGTGTTGTGCTAGGTATTTCCATCATTGCTGGATCGAGTGGACCAACCGTGTGAAGAAAACCACAAGACCAAGTAAGAGAAACGACTCAAAAACACTTAAAATTAAGTGTATGGTCGACTACTTAAGTAGGTATTGTCACACCCCAATTCTGCACCATTCAGAATGGTGTGATGAACCGCTATAAACCAATGGTTCAACCAGGATCTCTAATAGGTGGTATCCATTAAAAATAAAACCATGCGCATCCACAACAATAATCAGAATAAATACACAATAGTGGAAGTCTTATAGTAAATGAACTGAACATTCTAAATGTAATAATCATAATTAAAAATATCAAATTATTGTTGTATCAACTGAGACATAAATAAATAAAATATCAATTACATCTCTTATAAATCCAAATAAAATCCTAATAGAACACGCATGAGTTGCACTCGCATGAGGGGTCATGCGTATCCTCTAAGTCTTCAGCCTCCATTGCAGCAACACGCGCATACACCGAATCATTTATATAATCTGCAACTGTGGTACCTGCATCATCAACTAAAAATAATCGACGTCGAGAGGGTGAGCACACATCATGGCTCAGTGAGCAAACGAAACAATGCAACAAATATATGCATGCACTCAATTCATATCTTTGGTCTGGTAAATAAGTTTGCAATGTGCTATAGAAAGGATAGGTGGCCAAAGATCACGTTTATTGACGCCGCACCTCTATACACAAGTGTGTGAAGCCGCCCAAAGGTAACGTTTATTACCGACTCACATGCACCCAACCATGGACAATGTACACACAAAGGTTACTTTTATTGTTGTACCCGTTGCCCATACCAACACGTAAGTCCCTGCTGGTGAGGGCTTGCAAACTGGACTCGCAACTAACCAATCCTAATTTCAATCAGTGTATCCAAGGCCCCACCCCAGCATCCCTCAATACGTCCATAGAGATAAGGCTAAGGCCCCCCGACAGAGTCAGAGACTACACTGTCCGAGACCACCTCCCTTCATACCCTATGATGTAATAGTTCTGCTAAGGAAATGACGATACGAAAATGTCAGTGGACAAGACTTGAGTTAGAGATAGAGCTAGAGTGATGAGGCCCCGGTTATGACACCTCCCCCTGATACTCGCTCGCATCAAGCACACCAACCACACACATACATCCACATGCCTATTCCTATCATCATCATCATCATCATTATCACAAACAATAAATAAATATGCATGAACAGTAATAATAGAAATATTGGATGACATGTTATATGCACATAACAATCATACCCGCATAAATCATTCATTGCACTGGACTCAAGAATAAAAATAGTTTATTATTAACCAATTAGTTTAGGTCATGTTCCCTCACCTTTACTTGATCGTAGATCCTCTTTCAAGCTTTAAGAATCAACTATATATCAATATTATATCACTAAAAGACCTAACCAAGTCGATAGATGGTTTAATTAGAATTAATTCTGATTTTAAAAAGCATGTTATTAACTGGGGGTCGATGCTAGGGTTAGAGGTTTCATCGACCCTGGGTGCGACCACCCCTATTCTGGACTTCCCGAACACTGGGGGTCAATGATCAGGGTCTAGTAGGGTCGATTGGCCATCGACCCCCTGTGGGTTTAGTCAATTTTTCATCCTACAGTCCATTCTTCGTGTTTGGGGTCCTATGACTTGCTTCTACAATCCATTCCACACATGTTCTATGGCCTAGAACCGTGGTTCATTGACCTAGATGGCTTTCATGATTTTCCCCATGGTTTTCCATAAAAACCTAACCATGGGTGGATGATTTGGGTTTCTCCTAGATCATTCCCTCTTCTCTATCTATCCTAAGGACTGTAGAATTTCATGGGGATAGTATCCATACCTGAGAATTAGGCTTGTTTCTCTGAAGCCTTCTCCTTAATCTTTTTCTCCACTTTCCTTCTCTTCTCTTTCTCTTCTCCTTCTCTTCTCTTTCTCTCAATCCAATTAGGTTTCTAAAATGAGTGAAAGAGGCTTAGGGACGTCCTATTTATAGAGTAGAAACTCCCAAAATAAGTCCCATTGAGATTAGGAAGGAATCCCATTGAAATTAGGAAAGTTTCCTAATTTTTGATTCGTGCTGTTTTTACCGATTATCGGGGGTCGATGGGGGGGTCAGAGATCCCGTCGACCCCTGGTTCTTAAAATGTCCAACCCCCGGTATAAAACTTGGGGTCTGACTTTTATACTGGGGGGTTCCGACCCTCCCTTGCTGGGTATGTGACCCTCCCGCTAATTTTGGTGTTTTTGGGTCAGTTTAATACCTGGGATCGTGATCTCCTTCACGCACTTGATCAATTTGGTTCAACCATGATGGGTAGACCTGGTTCAAGGTGGTAAGACCGGGTTAGTTCGATACGGGTCTTACAACTCTCCCCTACTTATAGAAATTTCATCCTCGAAATTGTACATACTTTCTGAGTCGAATAAGTGAGGGTATTGCTTTCGCATAGCATTCTCTTCTTCCCATGTAATTTCTTCCATGTCTCTACTTCTCCAGGTGACCTTAACATAATAGATATCTCTGTTGCGTAGTCATTGAACCTTTCGACTGGTGATTTCAGATGGTGTTACTTCAAATGTCGAATCATCAGTCAAATCAGGTAAGTCTATTGTCAAAACGTGTGTTGGATCCTTGACATACTTCTTCAATAAGAAAATGTGAAATACGTCATGCACACTTGACATAGATGGTGGTAGTGCTAACTGGTAAGCCACTTTCTCACGCTTAACTAGAATCTCATATGGCTCCACATATCTTGGACTTAATTTCCCTTTCTGTCCGAACCATTTCAATCATATCTTGGACTTAATTTCCATTTTTAAGAATACTTTATCACCCACGACGAACTCAAGGTCTTGGTGTCGGGTATCGACATACTGCTTCTGACAATTCTAAGTTGTTCTCACTCTTTCTTTGATAATGTCGACCACTCGACAAGTCTCTTCAACAAATTTCGGTCCAATAATACTACGTTCCCCGACTTCATTCCAAAACAAAGGAGTTCGACACTTTCTGCCATACAGTGCTTCATAGGGTGACATCTGTATAGTAGCCTGATAGCTATTATTATGAGCGAACTCAATCAGTGGTAACTTTTCATCCCATGATCCTTTGAAGTCAATTACACATGCTCGAAGCATATCTTCTAGAATCTGAATTGTATGCTCCGACTGTCCATCTGTCTGTGGATGGAATGCAGTACTAAACTTCAATGTTGTACCCATAGCCTTTTGCAATCCTTCTAAAAACTTTGAAGTAAATCGTGGATCTCTATCGGACACAATACTTTCAGGTACACCGTGTAATCGCACAATGTTATCCACATACAGCTTAGCTAACCTCTCCAGTGTATACTGGGGTCGTATAGGTATAAAGCGAGTTGTTTTAATCAGGCGGTCTATAATCACCAAAACTGCGTCAACTACTCGAGGAGTCAGTGGTAATCCTGTGACGAAGTCCATAGTGATGCAGTCCTATTTCCATGCTGGTTTCGGTAACGACTGTAACAGTCCTACCGGTCTTTGTCATTCAGCCTTTACTTTCTGACAATTTAGGCATTGAGACACGAACTTAGCTACATCTGCTTTCATTCCTCTCCACCAATATAGTTTCTTTAGATCATGATACATCTTAGTGGTTCCAGAATGTATCGAATAGATGGTGGTATGGGCTTCCTTCATCAATCGGTGTCTAATGTCCACACTTTCTGTTTCGGGTACACATATTCTTCCTTTGTACTTCAATACCTTTTCTTCGTCCAAGGTGAACTTAGGGTTAGTTCTACCTTTTTTGATGTCTTCTTGTACCGTTCTCAGGTAAGGGTCTGATTTGATAGCTGTCTTCAGTTCATCAACTATATCTGGTATAATTTTTAATGCGGCGAACATATTTGAAAATCGATGAATAAATCCTTGGTTGGCTGATCCATCTGGTGCATCTATCACAAACTGCTCGTTACCGTGCTTGAATACCTTTCTGGTAGTACACATTGCGGCAGTTGTGCTAACCTCTCCCTGAGATTTTATCATTGCCTTTCTGCTCAACGCAACGGCTACTACATTAGCTTTCCCTGGATGATACTGGATATCACAATCATAGTCTTTTAATAGTTCCAGCCATCTTCTTTGTCTCATATTCAGCTCCTTCTGATTAAATAGATAAGTAAGACTTTTATGGTCTGATTTAATCTGAAACTTCTCCCCATACAGATAATGTCTTCATATTTTGACAGCATGTACTACTGTCGCTAGTTCCAAATCATGAGTGGGGTAGTTCTTTTCATGTGTCTTCAGTTGTCTTGTGGCATATGCAATTACTTGTTCTCCTTGCATAAGTACACATCCTAATCCCAATCCTGACACATCGGTGTACAAGATCCGTTGGTGGTTTGCACTTCTCGTTTCCTCGTCTACACCTCCACTACAGGTATTTCTTCTACCTTTTCATGTTTTTAGGTTTCTTAACCTAGGTTTTTGCTCGTTTATCTTGTATTTTTCAAATTAAACTTTTTTTCCAACCGTAAAAATTTGGTTTTTATTGGGGGCTTTTGTTGTTGGTGACTCGAGGAACGAAAGTCCTCAAAAATATTTGAGTTTCATCGGTTGGTTATCGAGAAACTTAAAATTTTCATTTTTTGCCCTAATTTTGTCGAAATTTTGAATTTCTTGAAATTTCTTGCAATTCAATACAATTAGTTGAAATTGCCGACTGTTTGAGTCTCACAAGATAGTTTAGGATCTATGTAAGTCCTCCTGCCCACTTGTATGGGTGAAAAGTGAGGTTTTTGGCCCATCTACCTCGTTATTACGTCAAAATCTCGAGTTTTTCCTCTCTACTAACCCATTATTTGTTTTTATTTCTTATTTGCAGATACTATGGCTCGTACCAAGGTACCTAGAGTTCGCGACCGTCTTCGCTTCTGTACCAACGAAGCCAAGGCACAGTATGCCCACTATGCTAGCAAGAAGGTAAAGGGAGGCCGCAAAGTGGACTTGGCTGACTTAGCCTTGTTCAATGTGGAGAGCCTTTGGTGATATGGGATGGCTCCCTGTCATCACTTATGATGCGTGTACCCGTCCTAACTTGGTACGCCAGTTCTACTGTAATCTCCAGGTGGTGGGAGATTACAATGATGTAGAGAGAGGTGAGGAGCTTCGCATCACGAGCTACGTCAAGGGGGTTGACGTTTCATTTGATTATCGGTAGCTGGCCGACTTGTTGGGCATTTCCTATGTTGGCCCCATGGTGTTCTGTGCTCCTGGAGAGCCCCAGTTCTTTTCTCTACAGATGAGGGCTAAGATCGATAACCAGCGGGATGCCCAAGTCAGTGATGAGGAGAGGAACGCGATGGTACGCCCTCACACTCGAGTGGAGATGGCTGATGCTGAGGCCGCAGAAGCAGCCGCTGGAGCAGGGGTTCCTGGGGATGATGACGATCGGTTGTACATGGATGTAGATGCCATACCTCCTCCATCACCTACCCATGCTACTGGAGCTGGTCTGTCTTCTTCAGCTGGTCCTTCGCATGCAGCTGGCCCTTCGTATACTCCATCTGATGACATGATGAGGATATTACACGAGATACGAGAGGCTCAGCGTATGTCTGACTTGAGGATGGGAGAGCTTATAGAGGCTCAGTGTATGACTGACCAGCGGGTGGCTGATCTCACAGCTAGTCTCCAAACGAGCCAGACTCAGCTAGCTTGGTTGACCAGGGTCTACGCTGAGGACTATGATAGAGACCATGAGGCACCACCTCCCCCATCACCTCCAGCTTCTTGATGTACTCCTTTTATTTTTTTTCTTTTTGTACTTCAGAGTAACTATCCGAACTGTGGACTGTACTCTGCTTAAATTATATATATAAACGTATGTTTATCCTTTTTGGTTGTATATATATTTGTTTCTCATTTAATAGATGCATTATTCTCTTTCAGTTTAGTCTCAAAAAACACAAATGCTTATGGTGTGTTATTATTATGTCTTTTATATTTTTATCCTGTCTCAGTTCACACCCTTTTTGTGGAAGTATATGGTTTCACAGATAAAGCCTGAGATGCTCTGATACCAAGTTGTCACACCCCAATTCTGCACCATTCAGAATGGTGTGATGAACCGCTATAAACCAACGGTTCAACCAGGATCTCTAATAGGCGGTATCCATTAAAAATAAAATCATGCGCATCCACAACCATAATCAGAATAAATATACAATAGCAGAAGTCTTATAGTAAATGAACTGAGTATTCTAAATGTAATAATCATAATTAAAAATATCAAATTATTGTTGTATCAACTGAGACATAAATAAATAAAATATCAATTACATCTTTTATAAATCCAAATAAAATCCTAATAGAACATGCATGAGTTGCACTCGCATAAGGGGTCATGCGTATTCTCTAAGTCTTCAGCCTCCATTGCAGCAACACGTGCATACACCGAATCATTTATATAATCTGCAACTGTGGTACTTGCATCATCAACTAAAAATATTCGACGTCGAGAGGGTGAGTACACATCATGGCTCAGTGAGCAAACAAAACAATGCAACAAACATATGCATGCACTCAATTCATATCTTTGGTCTGCTAATAAGTTTGCAATGTGCTATAGAAAGGATAGGTGGCCAAAGATCACGTTTATTGACGCCGCACCTCTATACACAAGTGTGTGAAGCCGCCCAAAGGTAACGTTTATTGCCGACTCACATGCACCCAACCATGGACAATGTACACAAAAAGGTCACATTTATTGTTGTACCCATTGCCCATACCAACACGTAAGCCCCTACTGGCGAGGGCTCACAAACTGGGTTCGTAACTAACCAATCCTAATGCCAATCAGTGTATCCAAGGCCTCACCCAGCATCCCTCAATACGTCCATAGAGATAGGGCTAAGGCCCCCCGACAGAGTCAGAGACTACACGGTCCGAGACCACCTCCCTTCATACCCTATGACGTAATAGTTCTGCTAAGGTAATGGCGATACGACAATGTCAATGGACAAGACTTGAGTTAGAGATAGAGCCAGAGAGCTGAGGCCCCGCCTATAACACCTCCCCCTGATACTCGCTCGCATCAAGCACACCAACCACACACATACATCCACATGCCTATTCCTATCATCATCATCATCATCATTATCACAAACAATAAATAAATATGCATGAACAGTAATAATAGAAATATTGGATGACATGTTATATGCACATAACAATCATACACGCATAAATCATTCATTGCACTGGACTCAAGAATAAAAATAGTTTATTATTAACCAATTAGTTTAGGTCTTGTTCCCTCACCTTTCCTTGATCGAAGATCCTCTTTCAAGATTTAAGAATCAACTATATATTGATATTATATCACTAGAAGACCTAACCAAGTCGATAGATGGTTTAATTAGAATTAATTTTGATTTTAAAAAGCATGCTGTTAACTGGGGGTCGATGCTAGGGTTAGAGGTTTCATCGACCCTGGGTGCGACTACCCCTATTCTGGACTTCCCGAACACTGGGGGTCGATGATCAGGGTCTGGTAGGGTCGATTGGCCATCGACCCCCCGTGCGACCCCCTGTGGGTTTAGTCAATTTTTCATTCTATAGTACATTCTTCATGTTTGGGGTCCTTTGGCTTGCTTCTACAATCCATTCTACACATGTTCAATGGCCTAGAACCGTGGTTCATTCACCTAGATGGCTTTCATGATTTTCCCCATGATTTTCCATGAAAACCTAACCATGGGTGGATGATTTGGGTTTCTCCTAGATCATTCCCTCTTCTCTATCTATCCTAAGGTCTGTAGAATTTCATGGGGATAGTATCTATACATGAGAATTAGGCTTGTTTCTCTGAAGCCTTCTCCTTAATCTTCTTCTCCACTTTCCTTCTCTTCTCTTTCTCTTCTCCTTTTCTTCTCTTTCTCTCAATCCAATTAGGTTTCTAAAAGGAGTGAAAGAGGCTTAGGGACATCCTATTTATAGAGTAGAAACTCCCAAACTAAGTCACATTGAGATTAGGAAGAAATCCCATTGATATTAGGAAAGTTTCCTAATTTTTGGTTCTTGCTGTTTTTACCGATTACCAGGGGTCGATGGGGGGGTTGGAGATCCCGTCAACCCCTGGTTATTAAATGTCCGACCCCCGGTATAAAACTGGGGATCTGACATTTATACTGGGGGGTTCCGACCCTCCCTTGATTGGTATGCCACCCTCCCCCTATTTTTGGTGTTTTTGGGTTAGTTTAATACCTGGGATCGTGATCTCCTTCACGCACTTGATCCGTTTGGTTTGACCATGATGGGTAGACCTGGTTCAAGGTGGTAAGACCGGGTTAGTTCGATACGGGTCTTACAGGTATGGTCGAACATACTATGAGAAATGAAGACCATTGATAATGGAACGTATGGTCGATACTTTTGAAACGTGTGGTCGATAAATTTTGCAATCCTACGTTCGACCGCACGCACCCAAATCAGACTTTAGAGTTTAGAAACTTTTTAAATAAAAGGGGATCTATTTTATATTGTTGGAGAGCTTTATATGGAAAGTTTCTCTTCATATAAAGGACGTCCCTTAACCCTTTTTTACTTTTTTGGAATATTATCAAACCCTAAAACTTAAGGGAGAAAGGAAGAAGAAGAGAAAGAGAGGGAGATTTGGAGAAGAAGGCTGAAAGAAGGAGTTCTACAGACTCTCTGCAACAAGTAAGGTATGGCCTTTAAACACCAAGAGTAGGAGTTTCTAATGTAAATTGTGATTCCAAGCCCAATGTAAGGATTTAACTATGGGATTTTTTAAGAAAATCTCAAAAGGGGATCGTGGATATGGGTTAGGGTAATTAGCTTGGTAAAACTAAGAATTTTGGCCTTAGAATGATCATTAGGGAGAACCCCGTTGATGAGCCAAAAGAAGGAATTTGTATTGGAAGTAAAAGTTCAGATTAAACTCGTATGGTCGAAGCTATGGTCGATCATAGGGTGGTGATAGAGTCGACTACAGTCATTCGGAAAGAATCCAAGAAAAGTATGGTCGCAGGTGTGGTCACATATAGTGCGACCGTAGGGGGTTGACCATACATGGTATGGTCAATACAGGCATGTGACCATAGGACCAATCAATTACCTATCAATGATCTGCTTTGATTTTTGACTACTGCAACTTGTTATAAATGAACCCTAACTTAAATTCATATAACTCCTAGGTTGCTAAATTGACTCATAGTGATTTGCAAGGCTTGGAAGGAGATTGAATATCGTAAAAAGGTGAAGGAACAAGACCTAAACTAACTTGGTAATAACAAACTATGTTTTTTTATTTCGTCCAATGCCATGAATGATTTTATGCTTGTATGTTTGTAATGTGCATCTCACATGTCATCTAATATTACTGCTATTCCTGTTCATGCATATTTACTTTTTTTGTTTCTACCATATTGATGGATGATGATAGGAATAGGCATGTGCTTGTGAGTGTGGTTGGTGTGCTATGTGAGGAAGGGTGTTTGATTCCTAAATCATGCTTCACACTGACATCGTTGTATTATCTTAACATAAATATTACATCGTAGGACATCAGAGGAGGTAGTCTAGAACCGTATGGTCTCTGACTACGTCGAGGGGCCTTAGCTTTATCTCTATTGACGTATTGAGGGATGCTGGGGTGAGGCCTTGGATACATTTGGATGGCATTAGGATTGGTTAGTTGTGAGCCCAGTTTACAAGCCCTCGCCAGCAGGGGCTTACGTGTTGGTATGGGTAGGGCATCATGAAAAGTATAGACGGAGTGTGATCCGAACACTTTAGCTCTATCTCTATTCCATGATGGAGCATGTGGGATGACAATAGTGTTCGATCCATTGGGTGGATTCACACACTTGTGTATAGAGGTGCGGTGGCCAATCCTTTTTATAGCACATTACAAACTTAAAACAAGACCAAAGATATGAATTGAATATATGTATGTGTTTGTCTATTTTTTTGTTTGCTCACTGAGCCATGATGTGTGCTCATACTTTCGACGTCGAATATTTTCAGTTAATGATACAGGTCCTACTGTAGAAGACTATATGAATGCACCGTCGTATGGACATATGGCGGCTATGGACGTAGAAGCTGTGAAAGATGCTTATGATCCATCATGCTAGTGCAACCAATGTATTTTTTATTAGTTTAGTTATATTTGAGTACTGGAACATGTAATAGATTATTTATTTTATGTCTCGAGTTATTTGGAGATAACTAGATTAAATATTTATTATATCACTATTAGACCTCAGTTCATTAATTATAAAGACTTCCGCTTATTTTATTTATTATCTCTGATTATTACTGTAGAATGTGTTAATATGGTGGGTACGGCCTATACGAGATTCTGATTGAATCATTGGTTTATTGACGGTTCATTACACCATTGGTTAGTCCATAATTGGGGTGTGATAGCTTGGTATTAGAACTCTCAGGCTCTACCCATTTGACCTAACTACTTCCACATGAGTTATGAACTGAATTAGGAAAATTAAAAACTGTAATAAGAACATACCATAAGCAACTTGTTGATTGAGACATAAACTAAGAAAGTGAATAATGCACATATTGTAAAGGTGAAACAAACATATATATATATATATATATATATATATATATATATATATATATATATATATATATATATATATATATATGACAAGTAAAAGATGAGAATAAAATATATATCCGAATCAGAGTATGGTCCACAATCCGAATAGTTACTCACTATACAAACAAAAGAAAAAAAATAATAAAAGAGCGACCATGGAGCTAGGGGCGCTGGAGGAGGAGGTGCCTCTCAATCTCAATCACAATCCTCAGCGTACACCCTCGTAAGCCAGACTACTTGTGTCTAGGTCGCCCGGAGACTCTCGATGAGACTCGTCACTTGTCCATCAGTCTGGCCCTGAGCATCGTGAATCTCACATAGTAGAGCCATCATGTCATCTGGTGGTGGGCGTAAATGGCCAGCTCCTGTAGAATGTTGCGGTGATGAAGGAGGGATGGCATCTACATCCATGTACATTCGATTATCATCCCCCTCATCATCACTCTCATCTGCGGCGCCGCTGCCTCCTCCGCATCTGTCACTACTACTCTAGTAAGAGGACGTCTTATGGTATTCCTCTCATCATAACTGACCTGTATCTCTTTCATCCCCATCCTGCAGATGGCATCCCAATTGAGGTCAGCTGAGAAGGTGTCCACTCATAAATATTTTCATCTTCTAAGCTTACATGTAGGATAGAGAGTAGGGTGGTGATCAATCGTTCATAGGGCAGGTAACCCCTCGAACCAGGCATCATGGCTCTGTGCATAGTCCGTATAATGATGTATGGAAGGTAAACGAGTTGTCTGGGACAGATGCAATATAGTAGGAACTGGGTCAATTGTGAGACCATCTTGTAATGTCCACCCTGAGGAATAAGATTATGCTGGATAGTCTTACAGTTTACCCGTGGCTCAGAACACAAATTGACTACCTTCATCTCCCAACGATCATCACGAAGAATCTGATTGCTACCTCTGCGCGCATCATATTTGTTAAGAACTTGGGTTCTTTAGGAGCGCAGTATACCAATGGTCCAGCGGTCAAGATACCCAGAAGATCTACCAATTGTTGGGTGTTGAAAGAAATAGGAGTACCTTTCACCCAACTAATGATCCGAAGCTCTCTCTGTCACACCCCAATTCTGAACCCAACCAGAATGGTGTGAGTGAACCGTCATTGAACCAACGGTTCACACCAGGATCTCGAATAGATCGTGTCCACTCATACAAACCATTGCACATAACCACAATCAGAATATAATAGATACAACGGAAGTCTTAAAATAAAATGAACTGAGAATCTATTGATAAATTTAAATAAAATATCCAATTATTCAAAATTCAAACATAAAATATAATATCCTTACACCCACTTAATCCAACTGAAAATAACTGAAAATAATTAAAAACCAATGAAAGGTACACACAGAAAGGGCACTCGCATGAAACGTCATGCTCGTCTTCTCCTGCCTGCACATCCATAGCAGCAACGCCATCGTACGTCGGAGCGTTCACGTAGTCGTCCACTGAGTAACCTGCATCAACATCTAAAACAATGTATATACAAAGGGTGAGCTCACAACTTAGCTCAGTAAGACAATCAGACAGTTTCACAATGTTATGCATGAGTAATAATCATTTTATGCTGTGGTCTGGTTTAAGTTTACAATGTTCTATAGAAAGGTTTGGTGGCCCCCGCACCTCTATACACGAGTGTGTGGCACCGCATAGTAGATCACACTACCACCGGCGCCCACATGCACCCATCATGGGATAGAGATAGAGCTAAGATATCCATGTACCTCCCCTGATACTCTACCCATACCAGTACCTAAGCCCCTACTGGCCAGCGCTTGCAAATTGGGCTCGCAACTAACCAATCCTATATGTCATCAATGTAGGCTCTATCCCAGCACAGCCGTCTACGGCATAGAGATAGAGCTAAGGTATCCCCGTACCTCCCCTGATACCCCATCCGCAACTAACCCACTAGGATAAAACAATACGCAGGTAGACTCTATCCCAACATAATTCCCTACGGCATAGAGATAGAGCTAAAGCATCTAGACAAGCCAGCGTCGGCATCGGAGACCATAGTGCCACATAACCATGGTCAGGCCAACATCAACATCGGAGAGCACCGTACCACGACCATCCCCTGATGCCCCACCCGTACCAAGCATGTCAAAATAAAATACTACAAAAAGTGCCAGTGTGAGGAATGATCCCAGGCCCCATGCCCCACTCCACACACCAACGAAAACAATCATATGCCTAACAATCACATCCTATCAATGCATGAACAATAATAATAACTGAAAGTAAAGGATGGCATGTGAATATGCACAAACATCACATCATGTATATTTAGGTTATTAACAACGATTTACTGTCCATTAATTATTAGAGTTTAGGTCAGATTCCCTTACCTGACGCTTGTTTGATAGCTTGCTCCACGTCGCAAGATCCAAACGTGCTATCACAAAGTCCTACATAATATTAGGGTTTCATTAGAATAGTTTCTTAAAGTTTCACGTTTGTCAAAAAACCAACGAGGTTACAAAAATACACTCACAGAGCTGACCGGTGGCATGTACCGGTCGCAGCTTTGTGGGGAAGACTGGCTACGGTATGGTCAACCGGTCCCCACAGACCAGCCCCCCGGAAGGTACCAGTGGCAACATACCGGTCACACAGGGTGCAACGGGTATAGTCGACCGGTATGTCTCTGGAAGACCATACTTTGGGTTTTTCGACTGTCGTCGATCATTCTCCATGGATTTCTAGGGTTTCTCCTATCCATTCTAAATCTGAGCTTTGAGTTAGAGTTATCTCCAACTCATTCAACTCTAGTTTCGATGATAATCATCCTAGAACTCGAATCTAGGGTTTGACGGTAACTTAGGGTTTAATGGCAATTAGGGTTTTAGATCAATACCCGCTTTGCATGGTATTGATCCACCCATACAACTATCCCAGAGTCACAGAGTAAGAAGAATGATTAAAACACTTACCGTCGACTGGCGTAAGGTGAGCGTCGTCGAACGGCAATGGCAGCACTTTTTTCTTCTTCCTAGCTTTTTCTCCTTCTCACATATTCTAATACATAAAAATATTAAACATGGGAATTACAGCATCAACATGCATGCAATATAACATCTCTAATCATGATTTATCAAAAATAGGCATATTCAAGCAATTTTTGACATGTTAACATCATGGAATCATATCAAAACAAAAATTTTGGTTGCAGCAATGGGTGAGGGGCCATGAATTACAGGTATGTACTAAAAAATAACAATGAAGAATGGACTTACCTCTTTGCAGAGAGTTCCCTCTCTCTTAGCTTCTCCTTCTTCTTTCTTTTCTTCTCTTTTCCTTCTTCTTCCTCTTCTCTCTCCCAATTTCGTCTCCCTCTTTTCTTCTTCTCTTCTTCTCCTATTAGACTCTCTCCTTCTCTTCCAACCCTTTTTAGATTTCCTTCTTTTTTTTTTCTTCTTTCCTCTCCTATTAGACTCTCTCTCCCACTCTCTCTTTCCTTTTTTTTTTTTTCCTTTTTTTTTCTTTTTCTTTTCTCCACTCACGTTCTCTCCTCTTTCCAAGCCTCTTCTTCTCTTAGACTCTCTCTCCCACTCTCTCTTTCCTTTTTTTTTTCTTTTTCCTTTTTTTTTCTTTTTCCTTTTTGGAGTCCACCCGTGCTCTCCCTTTCCCTTTTTTTTCCTTTTTTTTTCTTTTATTTCTTTCCTTCTCCACTCACGTTCCCCCCTTTTCTATTCTTTCCTTTTTTTTTCTTTCCTTATTTTCTTTTTTTTTCCTCCTCTCTTGAGAAACTGCCCTCTTTCTCCTTTCCTTTTTTTTTCTTTCCATTTTTTTTCCTTTAGAGTCCCACGGCTCTCTTTTCTTCTCCTGATTTCTTTCATTTTTCTAAAACCTGGCCGAATCTTATTATCTCTTCTCACAGCCTCTCTCGACTCCCCATATATGGATACGTATAATATAGATAACCCACTATATATACCTACATCTCATGACATGTTACATGTAATGCATAATATTATACCATATATGATATATAGTATAGAATAATATATATAATATACATTATAATATATAATATAATGCATCTAATGTAAAATGCACGCGAGTCGAACTGGTTGGTTCTAGACTAGCCTGACTTGATTGGATTCGGACCAACATGAGTTGACTGGGTTAAACTGATATAGATTGAGCTGGGTTAGGCCAAGATTGGTTTTTCTCTCTCTCTATCACTTCATAGGTCATTTCCGTCGTCATTCTGCATAGAATTTTTGGACAGTTTCTATCCCAAATTTTCTATGTTCACTTTGTAGAACACTAAAAATGAGAAGTACTAGAGTTTGAATCACCTTATTTGGACGTAAAATGACCAACTTATGAATTTTTGAAGTTTAAATAAGCCAATTCATGATAATTCGGCTAGCAACTTTGCATGGGATGCCTCGAAGATCTCTATCTCAAATCCTTCATGTCCACTTTGTAGAGCACCAAAAATGAGAAACACTGGAGTTTAAATCACATGATTTGGACATCTGATAATAAAATTATGAGGAATTAAAATTTACACAGGCATATCGGCTTACGGCTCCGCATGGGATCCCTCAGAAATCTCTATCCCAAATTCTCCACTTTTACTTTGTAGAGCACTAAAAATAAAACATATTGGAGTTTGAATCACCTCATTTGGACGTCGGATAATAAAATTATGAGGGATTGAAGTTTAAGTGGGCATATCGGCTTGCAGCTTTGCATGGGATCCCTCGAAGACCTCTGCTCCAGATTTTCCACGTCCACTTTGTAGAGCACCAAAAACGAGGAATAATGACACTGGAATCACTTTATTTGGACATCAGATGAGCGAGATATGAGAAGATGAAGTTTAAATAATTAAACGTACAATAATTTGCATACAAGCCCCTGGATATTATTAATCTTCAGACAATACCCTTATTCTTATTCCTAGACTAAAATTGCCATATCTTCTTCATTTGACATCAGAATTGAGTGATTCTGGTATCAATTAGAAGCTATTTCCAAGACCTATGCAACCTATTTCCTTAATGTGGGGCCCATCGAAAACCTCCTCAAAATCACAGTCAAAATCCAAACCTTGCATGGGGATTCACCAATCTACCATATGATTTCACTTAAACTCCTAGACACTGGGGATCATCTCAGTTATTCTCAAAACATTATAGAGAGTATTCCGGGACTAATCGACTGTCATTTTTGAGAGAGTTTCACTCACCTCCCCTGTATTTTCCAAAATTTCTCTTACTTCTCCCACTTTGATGTCTAATCTCTAGTAAGACTTTGTTCAACTAGGGATGGCAAAAATGGGGTGCTTACAAGCTACAGAGACAAGGTTCATACCTTACTTGTTGCAGAGAGTCTATAGAACTCCTTCTCTCAGCCTTCTTCTCCAAATCTCCTTCTCCTTCTCTTCCTCTCTCTCTTTCTCTCTTAGGTTTAGAGTTTCAATTTGGGTTCTAAAAGTGTGAGAGAGGCTAATGAACATCCCTTATATGGAAGAAAACCTCCATATAGAGTCCTCTTTCAATTAGGAAAGAGTCCTCCTTAAATTAGGAAAGTTTCCTAAACACGGAATCAATTATGGGTTCGTACGATCGATCATACGGTCGCATAAACCATCGATCATACAACCAAAACATGCGACCATAGGTTATACAGTCTTAATACGGTCGACCATAGGTGCAATCGTAGCCCTCAAAATTGTCACTATACGTCCAAAATTTACTAGTTTTTAATTTTTGCTTGTTGCTTCCAGACAAACTTAAACAGTCAACCACAACAACTAAATTTTGACTTGTGGCTTACCTCATCTTGTGGTTTCTTCATATAATGGGTTCAGTTGAGCCTATTATGATAGGAAGACCAATCATGACACGAGAATGTAAGGTTAGACCGGGTTCGTGGCATGCGGGTCTTACAATAACTGTGAGAAAAAGGAATAAGAAAATAAGTTAAAAAGTTAAAAATTTGGGCAACATAACGATGTAAAATGGGAAAAAGCCTTACTTCTCACCCAAACACCTGAGCAGGAGAACTTACATGAGGCACACACGATCTTGCAAGGTTTATTTAATCTAAAATTTCAAATAATTAGATTGAATTTGAAGAAATTTCGAAACTTGGGAAAAACCCCCAAATTTTAGGTAAAAATTGAGATTTTCAGAATTTTAACCAAACCAACTGATGAAACTCGAAATTTCTTGAAGGCTTTCATCTATTGGGTGGCCAATAGCAAGGACCACTAATAAAAATAGAATTTTTATGGTCAAATAAATATTAATTTGAAGAAAACCCTATAGATTGTGAAAACCTAGGTATGAAAGCTTAAACAAAAGAAAGGAGTAAAGAACGTGCCTTGAGGAATAGAATGAAGGTTGTCGACTGATGAAAAAACCACCAAACTCATGCTGTTGACACTGTAGCAACCCAGTGGTGGCGAGTCGAGTTGAGACCATAGGAAAACAAGAGAGAATGAGAGGGAAAAGTCATGAATCAGATATAAAAACCTGATTTTTGAGTCGTACAATCTCACAATTAGACCAAAACAGTCGACCACATGATCAACTGTAAGATCGACCATAGGGTCTCGGGAAGTTGCCAGGGTTGGTACGATTGAACCTATGGTTTCATGTAATGCGATCGTACGATATCGACCACACGATTGACTGTTGCTTGTTTTAGTTCTTTAGGCCTAATGCCTCATAAATTTTTTTCTCCTTCTATTGTGAGACTAACAAAATATTACCATTCTACCTTGTCTCACATGTATAGCCTTTCCGATACTCTTTTACCCAAGAGTTGAAATGGCTGGGCGTAAATCAAGTAGAAGGGGATGGAATGTAAACCCACCTCCACCACCACCTATGGAGGTCAATGCCAATGAAAACCAAGAAGGACAAGAAGAAGATGCTAGGAATCAAAATGATGCGTCTCAAGATGTTCACACCTTGGCCAACCCAACTAACTTACCAATACCACTAACGGATTTGGTCACCGTTGTGATTAATTTAGCACAATAGGTACAACAGTTGCATCAAATGTAGACAAACATGCAAGGTGTCTTGGGGATTGCACCACCAGCTACAAATACCACACCAACACCTCTTGGTAGCCACACTATGTCTCCTGCACCTGTTGTTAATAATACAATGCCCATTACACCTGTGGAGAACAACACCGTACCCACAGTACAGCAAACTCCAGCAATACGAATCCCAATCCAGAATCTCGGAGCACAACAGGGGGAATTACCAAAATCAGCCAACTGTGTACGGCTACTATGCGCAAAATCAGCTTGACCACTCCAGATTGATCGAGCATTTTCTAAAGATGAAACTGAAGGAGTTTACAGGTAAGCTGTCAGATCCATTGTGGTCAGCTCACTGGATTAACGAAATAAAAAGGAATTTCCTGATGATGACTATTACAGAAGAGGAGAAGGTATTGTGTGCAACATTTACATTGAAAAGAGATGCGTACCATTGGTGGAAATCCACTTGAGGTTATCTATTGACCAAGCATACCCAGTTAACCTGAGCTATCTTTAAAGAAGCTTTCTTCGAGAAGTATTTTCCCAGGAGTTTCAGGGATCAGATGGAAAAAGAATTTTTGAGTCTATATCAAGGTCAGATGATTGTTGAAGCGTATTAGCAGCGTTATGAAGAGTTGTTCTTCTTTCCTCCCACCAGTATGTATGAGGAAGATACTAAGACCCATAGGTTCATCATGGGACTTAGGGGAAGTATCTGTGAGTACGTGTTGGGATTGAAAAAGAAGATATACAATGAAGTTGTACAAATAGCATGAGTTTTGGAGTCTAATCAAAGGGAGAGTTACTTTGCTCAAAGCAGAGGTATGAAGAGGCCTAATGGAAACTCATTTAATTGAGGGAATACAAAGACCTTCAAGCCTTTTCGTACTCAAAGCTTCAATGTAGCAGCCAAGACTACTCCAACAGCCCAACCTCGATAGAAGCAGGGTAATACTGGAGTCAAATGCTTCAACTGCGATCAAGTAGGGCATTATTCAAGAGATTGCCCTAAGCCAAGGAAGCAGTTATAGCAAGGGAAGGTTTATGCAGTTACTTCTGAGGATGTTGTAGCATCGCCTAATGTGATCATAGGTATGATTCAACCTTATATTTTGGAATACCTTGTGTGAACATGTAGACTAATTTAGGTAAAATTACAGGTATCGTACCTATAGCTAACATACCAGCCAGAGTGCTTTTTGACTCTAGAGCCACACACTCATTTGTATCTGTGTCTTTCGAAAAGAAGCTAGGTATACCCCTCAGACCTTTAGAATACAAGCTATTAGTACAGTCACCTATGGGATTAGAAGCAGAGTTTGACCAAGGTTATGGAATTTGCCCAGTTATCATAAATGGACGAGGCTTGGACTCCAACCTGGTGCAACTAGAGATGGCAGACTTCGACGTCATCCTAGGGATGGATTAGTTATCCCAGCATTCCACGAGTTTGTTTGGTGCTAAAAAGAAGATATCATTCAAAGATAAGGGAGGAGCAGTATTCAGTTTTATAGGAACCAAACTTCTCCGTAGATAAAAACTCATTCTTTCTGCATTAAAGACTAGGAAATGTCTTGAGAAATGAGGAATTTGGTACTTAGTGTCCGTTACTCAAGTCTTGTCCACTAATATCGTCGTATCACCATTACCTTAGCAGAACTATTACGTCGTAGGGCATCAGGGGAGGTGGTCTCGGACCGTGTAGTCTCTGACTCTGCCGGGGGACCTTAGCTCTATCTCTATGGATGTATTGAGGGATGCTGGGGTGAGGCCTTGGATACACTATTTGACATTAGGATTGGTTAGTTGCGAGCCCAGTTTGCAAGCCCTCGCCAACAGGGACTTACGTATTGGTATGGATAGAGCATCAGGGGAAGTGTGATGCGGTGCGGTCCTAAACACTTTAGCTCTATCTCTATTCCATGGTGGATGCATGTGGGGCGGCAATGGTGTTTGATCCATTAGGCGGTTCCATGATATGTGCATGTGGGACGGCAATGGTGTTTGATCCATTAGGCAGATTCACACACTCGTGTATAGAGGTGCGGCGGCCACCAAACCTTTCTATTACACATTGTAAACTTATGAACCAGACCAAAGATATGAATTGAATGTATGCATATGTTTGTTGCATTGTTTTGTTTACTCACTGAGCTCAAGTTGGAGAGCTGACCCTCGCGCGCGTAATTCTTTTTAGTTTCTGATGTTGCAGGTATTACGGCTGAAGATTATGTCGACACGCCAACATACGAATAGGTGGCGGCTATGATGAGCAAACTGTGGAGGACTACTGTGATTCGTTAAGCGAGCGTTTCAACTATGGATACGCTTAGTGTTTAACTTTCGTATTTGGATATTGAAATATGTATTAAATTATGTTTTGGTTACTTGGAGATAAATAGAATATTAATTATTTATCATGACTAGACCTCAGTTCATTATCTGTAAGACTTTCGCTATTTACTTTATTATCTCTGATTAATGTGGAATGTGTTTTGGTTTAACATGGTGGGGATAGCCTATTCGAGATCCTGGTTGAACCGTTGATTTATTGGCGGTTCATCACACCATTCTAGTTGGTGCAGAATTGGGGTGTGACACTAATTGTTGAAAACAACACATGTGTTGTGTTAATGTAGCAGTTGTTATATGAGGACATGGTAGTGTTACAGGAGTACGCATATGTGTTTTAATCGAGTCGATCGGACTTAACCGGTGAGTTGACTGGGTTTTATCCCAATACAGAATCAATCAATTCCTACACACTTTCACTGATGTTTTGAGGTAACTATATATGTTTTACGGTGCATGGGGAACCCATGGCCCATGTGGTTACAGTTTCGTAGCCAAATTTTAAGTTTCTTTTGAAACATTTTACTTTGAGGTAGATTTTGATCAGTACCACAGAAGTTTCATAAAGTGCATTGAACATGAAACATTAAAGCATCGAGTTAGCTTCGCAACGCATTTCACGTCACTCGCTTTCGATGTCGTATATCGAAACTAACGTGTGTTTTGTGTCGATGCATCAAAAAAATCACAAAAGTCAGATTTAAAGAGCTCTTGGGTGGATTGGCTTTAGATGGGGGCTTTTTGTTTATAATTATATATTACTTTTGTCCTCTAATGCAATTCCTGAGACTAAGTGGGAAGTGGTTTAAATTCAACTTTTTGTTAAATGATGACTAAGAGTTAAAAAGGCTTAGTGAGGCTTATATCCATGACCAATAATCTATGTTGAGTGGTTAGGCTCTTCTCGGGTATAACTTTACAATCCTTAATAACAATCTATCATGCCTTCTAGCTAGAAGGAAATCAATTTGGCTTTTGTGATGTCCACTTTTGGAGGTGACTAGATTCTCCTCTCTCTTTTCAAAGTATGTATTTACGATGGCTAAATCATAAGCCGTAGTAAAATCTAAAATTGAGGTCCCCTTCTCATTACTCACTCCAAAACCATATCCCATATGCACATCTTCATCACCTCTACAATCTCCCCCTACATGCCCATTCAGATCATCCCCTATTATAATCTTTTCTCCTTATCGTAAACCTTCCATTAATCCATCCATGTCTTCCCAAAATTGTAACTTACTATTCACATCCAATCCGACTTGGGGAGCGTATGCGCTAATTATATTGACTATTTCTTTCCCCATCACTAACTTGATGGCTATAATCATATCACAAAATCTTTTAACATCCACCACATCATTTAATAAATCTTTATCCATTATTATACCCACTCCGTTGCTATTATTTTTATCCCTCGTATACCAAAGCTTAAAACCATCAAACTCCGTACCATTTTTTTACCCTTCCTTCTAGTCTCTTTTATGCAAGCTATGTTAATCCTTCTTCTCCTCGGAACATCTATCAATCCTAAACTCTTACCCGTTAAAGATCCTATGTTCCAAAATGCTATTCTAATCCTACACTTATGGACTAACTTCTTTGCCCGCACTCGTCCACGGTGCGAAAACTCTTGCCAATTTATCACCACATCCGGGCGCCGATGCGGTGGCCCCTACTAATTTTTCACCACATTCAGGTGATGTGGCAGCCCTTGCCCATTTTTCGCTACACCAGGGACCAGGTGTAATGTGTCATTTACAGATAATGCCCTCTACCTTTATCTGGGCCTGGGACAAGCAGCATAAAATATCTGTCGCACGTAAGTGATTATGTTTCATTAAATAATAAAGTGTTTAAGTGATGACTATATTGAAATACGAGAAGTTATACGTTTCTTGTGTTCAGATCCTACATTATTTATCTAGCAGACACTACTGAGATGTCAACCTTGAATCTAAAAGAGTAATGTTGTCAATGAATGTCATATATATGTCCATGCTCACTAACTCCACTATCGTCTAATCACCACAGAAGGTTTGTCAAATTTTTTTATTTTTTTTCCTTTTTGATAAGCTTCCAAATGCTAAACATTTCAATATGTTGTTACAACCTAATACATTACAAATTCTAATAAATGGATTAAAGGGACACAAGAGAAATATTAAGAGATTATATGGCTTCTAGAAGGCCCCCTCTTATTTCTTTGTTTAGAAAGAAAAATGCGTCAAGCTGGAGAACATCCTAGAAAGGGATGTGCATTAGGTAGGGATTGAGTCGTTGAGAGTTTAGAAACACATCAACACCTTCATGGAACAAAGTAAAAAAGCTTCATGCAACAAAAGTAAAAGTCTATTCTAAAAAGATATATCTCAACATAGTCGTAAAGTAAGACAAACCTGGAATCCTGCCCATACATAACATGGGGCCTCATTGGCCTTACATTGGGTCTAACTTTTTTTTTTTTTCTTGTGAGGAACTTATGACCCGTCCTTTAGATGAACCAGGTAAACCCCAGTCTATGTAGATCCCACCATCTACATGTATCAAGTCCATCCAAGAGCCATGAGAACCATCAGGCCTTGGGTGGGTGGTCATAGAAGATTCTTCTCGATAAAAAAAGTGAAAGTCAGATGACTCGAGAGAAGTGGTTGTTTACTTCAAAAAATAAAAGATATATCATGGGTGTGATTATGTTGTTCTAATTAGCAAATTATTTTGAGAAATTAAATATCTACAAATGCTTTTTTCTTCATGGTCAAAAAGATACAATTGATCTATTTATTTCGACATGGATAACATTTGGGTTCTATGATACACGCTTCATCATGCTATGGAGTGAATGGAGGTCAATCTGTCTTGCATGTCACGATTACGTTCCTGACCAAAGTGTCCGCCAAATTGTTAGCTTCCCATGGAATATAAGTAAAAGGATAAATTACACAGACACCCCCTCTACTGTAGTGAAATTACACAACACTACCCTACTTTTTCAGAAGTTACATAGAATACCCCTATAATAATGCTATCATACAATCTCACTCTTACCGTTACTTTCAACTTAACGGCAGAGGCTCAATTTTTTTTAAGATGAAAATACCCTTACTAAGGGTAAAATGACTAAAAGGTTTTCTTCTACTGTATTCCTCTTTCTTCTCTTCACTTCCGTTTTCTTCTAGGTTTTCTTCTCCATGGCTTGGCGTCTCAGAGTTTCTTCTCCAATTATGCCTCTTATTCCTCCATCTTTTCCTTCATCTTAAACCCTAGAATACTTCGATTGAATTTCTATACATTCCAGATTAGTACCAATTGATCCAAATTAGCTGCTGCTTGTTTAGAATTTAGATTGCCGATTCTCGTTTTCTTTCCCTGCATCAAAGCTCCCATCATCTTCTTCCTCTACACTTTTGTTCAAATCCACACCATTCATCTCTTTCCCGAAATACCCCTCTCTTCCATCATCACTCAGCTTCATGCACTTCCCCTCCATGGATTGGAGGGACCAAGCTTTCTTCTACTGTTCCAATGCAAGACCCAAAACCTGGAAAGCCAACTCAGCATTCCCACACTCAATCCCCACAGGAGAACCCGAAAATCCAAAACAGGGAGAAAGAGAAGAAGATGATGATGGAACAGAAAAGTTCACCCCTGCAAACCCTTTGCAACCTTCGGCACCGTTACCCTGACACATGGTGGATTGCAGGTGTTGTAAACTCTTCTTCTCCATCAAACCAGTTAAAAAAGAAACGAAATAGATTGGGATTACAAAAACTAAAAATAAAGAAATCCTCAAATTAAGATAGCGTTTTTGTGGTTTCTAAGCCTCAAGAAGAATTGCCAGGATTCGTAGACGGAATTACGGATGGCCTCGGTTGGGTCTTCTTCTCGGTGCTACAAATGCGGTCGATTTGTCGGGTGTGGGCTCGAGATACTATTGTCCGCCCGATTGTGATGGTGGATTTGTTGAAGAGGTCGATAACCCACCTTCCCGGGCTGCACAGGCTGATGCTCGACGCGAACGGTTCCCTGTCGCTGCTATGTACATGATCGGGAATCGACCGGGGGATCCAATTGGTTTTCCCTTCTTATCACAACTGAAGAATTAGAAAAAGAGGAAGTTTTTTTATTGGAAAACGCAAGACCCAACAAGAGATTCCCCTCTGAAACCTCCTGCGAGAGTCACAAAAGGTTAGATGCTGATTAGAAATCAGAAAACTAAGAACTTTAACCCCTTTCCATATTTTAATCTCCCCCTCGCGTTTCCTTAGTGGGGTTTGTTTTATGGAGCAGGAAACAATGGGAGAAGAGTTTCCTCTCAGTGGGGTTCTGTTAACTCATAGAACACACAGGCGGTAGTTGGAGAAAAAAGAGGAACAAAGAGAGATTTTCATTTGAGAATAAAGAGGAACAAAGGGTATTTTTGTCTTTAAAAAATTTTGACCATCTGTCGTTAAGTTGAAAGTAACGGTAGGGGTGAGATTGTATGATAGCATTGTTAGAGGGGTATTCTGTGTAACTTTTAAAAAAGTAGGGTAATTCTGTTAATTTCACAACAATAGAGGGGGTGTCTGTGTAATTTTACTTAATAACACAACCAAATAAAATGTTGAGTATGATTCCAGGATTAACCATGGACAATGCTTTGCTTCCTAATAAATATTTTGTTTCTTTTTAAGCACTTGAGAAGATATAAAAATCAATCAGGCTCATTCCACAACTAAGACAGTTAGAACATCTAAATTATCAGGTACAAAAATAGATAAATATTTTTTTTACTCTTTTAAAAACTGGAGTTATATGATAATAAAATAAAAAAAAGGTCAAACGATTGCATGTTAATCTAAGGACATAGTAGCGCTAAAACATCCAGAACAGGCAATATTGACAATATATGTATTTTTTAATTCTGAAAATATTTAGTATTTCCATTATTTGATCAATTTAGGCATCTTTATTATTCTTCTGCTTAATTAATTTTCACTTAGGTGTGATGTAGCATATTTAGGGAATGATCATTTAGATTGGTCATATTGTCAACTGTTAAATTCAAATATTGACCCTCTCATTTATGTCTATGCCATGCTCACCCCTTCTAAAAGCCATATAATCTAATAATGAGTTTTGTGTCCCTTCCATTAAATTATCAGAGTTTGTAATGTAGTGGGCAGGTGGCTACTGGAAAAGATAACGCTTTCACATAAATTATTTTATATTCATTATGCTGTGATATTGACAATGCATTCTTCTTATATTATTTTTCTTTTTTTTCTTTTTTTTTTTTTAGTGCAACATTAGTCCTATTGTTTCAATGTTAACATCTTAATAGCATCACCCAGTTTTAGAATTTAGAAGCTCGCTACAAGAAACATTTATGAGTTTTGCTAGTGTCTCTTGAATCTTGGTCAACGTAACATCAAATATGTCCATATAATGGTATCTTTAGGAATTTCAATTTTGATTAAATAAGTGTGAAAAAATAAATATTCATTAAAATTATTTTCTAGACAATTGATAATGTCACAAATTCATGACATTAGGGTTTAATAAGTAAATTTAAATGTTTAAATTATAATCCTTTTTTTTTTGTATATATTTATCTACCATATAAATTATTCTTTATTTCCAACCTTTGCCAAAATGATGACCTATTGAGGTTTTAATTTCCTATTTACAAGCTGAATTTTTAAATAAATGAGAGCATGAGGTTAGATCCTACAACTATGGTGTAGGTGTTCAAGATGAGGAGCAGCCTTAGCTTTCAAGTTTTACCCCACGTGCCCTATCTTCTTCCTGTCTTTCCTTGTAATTCGAGGTGGCATTTTGCAATATTTCCTTATAATCCAAGTTGAAAATATTGTATTAATCTGGATCACACTCCTACATGTAGCCCTTGTGGCAGTCCCTTTTCCCCCTTTCTTATGTGCCCAAATCTCTCAAGCATTAGTTATCTTCCTTTTATTTGTAAAAAGAAAAAGATTTTCTACTATATGAATGCTCTTTCTATTTATATGGGGGGGGGGTGTTTTGTGGAAACAATTAGAATAGGGAAAAATTAATTGTCCGCCAATGTTTATGATCCCATATTATCCTTAAAGGGGATTTATCCCACATTGGTCCGGTTATTTGTTGTGGGTTATATGGTCTTGGGTTTGCTGACCTAGCACGTTGGTCTCGAGAGGTCTTTCCTAACATTGAGAAAGAAGTAAAAACACTAGATTGGTTTAGTGGATATCTAAGAAACCATCCAAGTGGTGGGATGTAATGATCTACAAAACTTCTCAGAAGCATGATGAAGCAGGATTCGGCTCGTCTCAAGTTCACTTTGAACTTGAAACTTGCCAGTGATCATGCGATCGTCACCACGTGGCAACTTTAAAAATCAATGGTCCTACACAAGGTGGAGCAAAGAAACTTGGTGAGAGAAGTTGTATGGGAAAAACAAAAAAAAGTGAGAAAGAGAAACGAAAAGACTATCTCCGAATTTCTCCTCTCCAACCTTATTTTTCTCTCCTTCCTCTATGCAACTCTTGATCCATAGATTCTTTAAGGCTGAAAGTTCGGCGTCTAAACAGATGCAGAGAGAGATGCGGTGGTGGCCTGGTTATGACGCAGCTGTTGCTGCTGGTGCGAGTGATTGCACAGAGGGTGCCAAACGCAAGGCACAGATGCTGCTCAAGCTTCCAGTGGCCCATTGATTACATTGCCAATTCTGACAATTTTGGTGGCACTATTTTTTTTTTTTTTTTTTGAGATTCTTCTTTTGTACTTTTGAAAAAAAAATTCTATCTTCTTAAAAAAAAAAAAAAAAAAACAAAGGAAGATATAGAAATTCAGGTTCAGAATATTGGTATATAGACAAACAGAACAATGAGAACATGAGAACATTTGTATGGAAGAATTTTTGTTTTTTGTTTTTTTTAAGAAACAAGAAATTTTTTTTTCAAAAGCTGCAAAGTGGAAAAATCTGAATTGTATCATTCCATTGGCCCACTAATGAGTGATAACTTGTGATGAGAAAGAGATTAGAGATGATAATGCTGGTCTTCCGTTATCTCATTTGATTAAATTTTCCTTGTTGAGCAAAGAGAGACGAAATCGGTTCTCTGCTTTGACTGCCAACTTAAAAGAAGGGGGGAAATGCAGAAAAGAGGTGGGAACGAAAGGGGTTTCGCTTTTTCTTCTTCTCATTATTCTTCTATTATTTCCTGTCCTGTTGGGTGATACTAGCAGTGCCTAGAATTTGAGTTTGGGAAGAAGAGGTTGCAAAGAAGAAGAAGGACGATGGATTCCCTCAAGTAGTTTCAGCAGTGGATCAAGAGTTACAGAGAAGCAAGAGAGAAAAAGGGTTGAAGAGAAGAAGAAACTTGGAGATGCAGCATCTTCTCCTTTCTCTTCCCTAATTTTTTGTATTTTTCCCATACAAAAACCTCTCATCAAGTTTCTTTATTCCACTCCACGAATGACCATTGATTTTCAAAGCACCACGTGTCGCCGATCGCATGATCACTAGCAAGTCTAACGAGCCGAATCCTGATGAAGCATGTTTTTTGCAGGAAGCTCTCTGGTCGAAAAAAGGAAGGGTGAAATGGTTGAAGCGTGGGGATCATAACAAAACAGTGCCCCAGGTCCACATGGATTTTCGAGAAGTTTTTCTGCATGTGTTGGGATATTATGGGCAAGGAGGTTTGCCCGGTAGTTAAATATTTCTTTACTTCCAGGGGATGCCAAGGGACGTGAATAATAATCACATCAGCCTAATCCCAAAAAAAATGGTGTAGTAAAGCGGTCAAAAGTCAGACCCATATGTGTTTGAACTTTGTCTACAAGATTGTTCCAATGCTACTTGCTAATAGGTTGGGGCTGTTGGTGGGGAAATGTATCTTAGCAAAATAAGGTGCTTTTGTTCAAGGCAGAGCCATTCATGATAATATTGATCTAGCTTCTGAGCTAGTGTCACTTACGCATAGAAAAACAAAATTAGGTAATATTTCCTTAAAATTAAACATACATTAAGCCTATGACACCATTGAATGCGAGTTTCTCTATGCTGTCCTACAGAAGTTTGGTTTCTCTTCTCTGTTTGTCAGTAGGGTGAAATCACTTCTCCAATCTGCCAAATTATCAATTATGATAAATGAGGGCCCGGTGGGTTTCTTTGGAGTGGAAAGGGGTCTTCAGCAGGGGGACCTTTTATCCCCTCTTTTGTTTGTACTTGCTGAAGAGGTGCTCTGCATGGGATTACAAGATATGGTTGCAAAAGGTTTAATCGACCCAGTATTCAAGGGTCATTCGGTGGTGGCCCCTACCCACCTCCTTTTTGCAGATGACATTTTTGTGTTCATGAAGACTTCCATGAGTGCGTGCAGGCATCTGAACAGGTTTCTGTCCTTATATAATGAATTTGGAGGTCAGCGTATCAGCCCAACCAAAAACAAGTGCTTCTTTTCCCCTAATGTCTGCAGGAACAGAAGGCATCGAATGCTGAGATGTTTGAAATTCATAAAAGGCCATTTTCCTACGACGTACTTGGGAGTGACTCTCTTTAAAGGGCGGGTTTGTAAAGATTACTTTAACCCACTAATGTATAGATTCTGAAAAAAGTTTGCTACATGGAAATGCCAATTTTTATCTTATGCAGGGAGGTTGGAACTTGCCAGTGCTTTTATCTCATCCTAATAAAGATGGTTAAAGGATGGATGCATAATTTTATCTGGTCTAGTGATCTTGACAAGAGGAAGTTGGTAACCATTAAATGGGAATTCTTGTGTAGACCAATGAAAGAGGGAGGTTTGGGTTTAAGAAGGCTGAACCAAATGAACAATGCATTACTTAGTAAGATGGCGTAGAGAATTAAAATTGAACACTCTGCTTATGCTAGTTTCATGAAAGGCCGGTATCTTTTGAAGGATGGTAGCATACGAATATCACAATGCTCTTTACTTGTATGGCTAAGCATTAAGAGGGTATGGGACTGGACATCGAAGTACTACAGATGGCTGAATGGAGATGGAAGTAGGGTTAATATTTAGTCAGATAATAGCTAGGGAATTTCAGTTTAAAAGATCGGCTGGAGTTGAATATGAACGAATTTTATGGTAAGGATTGTTCTCTACTTCGGGTTATCTCTAATAGCAGTTGGCAGTGACCAACTAAAAGCTCACCAAAGTTGAGGGACTGGATTAATGTTGCATGCCATATACCAGTTGCTAGTAGGGACATATTGGTTTGGACTGGCAAGATATCGGGTAAGTTTTTGGTAAATTCCGCCTAGAACCTCTTACGAAAATATTACCACACCCTATCTTGGACTTCTATAATCTGAAACAAATCCAAGTCACCACGGTTGTCATGGTTTGGGTGCAGATGGTGTCTCAAAAATTTGCAAACTGATGATAGTATCATGCGAAGAGGAATTGTTCTAGCATCCAGATGCACTCTTTGTAGGCATGCTACAGAGGACTTTGATCACTTATTCTATTCATGTTCTTTCACTCGACCTATATGGACTGAAGTTGGTTATATATTTGGGATGGTGATTCCATCTTTGGAATCAGAAGTAGATTTGCTAGATTGGTGGATGAGAAAGGCTATGGTTGCGCCGATAATATCCCTGTGGAATGGTGTCCTTTTTGTAGTTTTGTATAATATATGGGTTGCCAGAAATAACTCAATTCACATGAATGTATTAGCATCGAGATTAGGTATTTGTGAGATGATCAGGAGGGGTTGCAAAGACCTTTCCATTAGACAACCAGGTGTGGTGAGATTACTGGAGGATTTGCGGGTGTGTAGGCTATTATCTTTGTTTACAATCCATTGGAAAGCTTTTCAGATGGTAGAATTATTTTGGGAACCACCTCGTAATGAATGGTGTAAATTAAATTATGATGGGTTCAGCCTTGGCAACTCTGGTATTGCAGGTGTGATTCGGACGAGTAGAGGCATGGTAGTTTATGCATTTGCAGAATCTATAGGGGTAGCCATGAATTATGTAGCTGAGTTAAAAAAGGGCTTTGAGAGAGAGATATATCAGAAGCTATTAACTTAGGATTCACTTGCATATGGGGGGAATCTGATTCTGAATCTGTGGTGAATGCTCTGAAAAAGAAGGAGGTTCCTTGGTATTGTATGCAGGAGCTCCTGGAAGGCTTTAACCGTTCGATTATTTTCCTGTCAAATTAGATATACACGTTGTTATAGAGAGGTCAACATGGTGGCTGACATGCTACTTAGGAGAGCTTCCCATGATAGGAGATCCTATGTCTGGCAGTCTTGCCCAGTTTTTGTAGCAAGTGAGGTAGTGTGGGATAATTCCCATAGACCTAAATATATATTCTCTTAGTAGTATGGGTCTGGGATGGTCCCTACTGATGGCAATGCCGAAGGTGGAGGTTTAACATCCTAATAAGACCAGTCTGTATTCTCTGTTTGATTTTTAATATAATTATTTTCAAGCTTTTTGCAAAAAAAAAAATTTGGAGGACTTAGGCATAATATATGGGTCAACCCTTGTGGTAACCCAAATCCATCCAAGTTCGTTAACCACAGTGTTTAGCACATGAATCCCACAGTTTACACAAGCAATATCCATAATAATTAAGAATCAAATACTAAGAAAAAATTTCATCTAACCCCCAAAAACTATATCAAATTCGATCTAACCCCCACAAATTTCAAAAGTCTCATCTACCACCAAAACGTTTACAAATGTCTCATCTAGCACCCAAAATTTTTCCAGTGTTAATCAAAGAGACCCCACCCGTTAGTGCAGTTCCGTTAGTTGCAAATATTATGACAATATTGCCCTTATTCTAAAAGTAAAAGACCATAATGCCCCCCAAAATAAAAAACACCTTTACTTACCAATTCGTATAATCCTTTTTCATCTTCGATAGTAAAAGTAAAAAAAGAAAATCTCACTTTCGATACCTTTCTTCCTTGACGAAGTTTTTTTTTTTCCTTCTTTTTTTGGTTATCGAGGTTTGTTTCGTTATTGGCTCTTTTGATCTGCTCATGGACTCTCGAGATTTATCGTCTTCAGCCACTGCTAGTTTTTTACCAAGAATTCTCCTCTCAGACAAACTCAATCAATAAATACTATTCTGTTGTAGTTGCAGGAGAAGAAGAAAATAAAACTAAATTGAACAAGTAAAAATCAAATGAAAACCAAATTCCCCTTACTCTCCTCAGTTTACAGTGAGCAATCAATACACAGTTAACAATTTTAACACACTAGTTTCTTCTTCCAATTCAAAATCAAATTTCAACGAAGAAGATAAGGCGTGGAGGGAGGGAAAAATAAATTAAAACCCCAAAACTCCTAATCATAAATCAAAATTAAAAAAAAAATCAAAAGACAAAATTCAACTAACAACAAAACAAAACACCATCATTGCCATCCTCGTCAATTCGTGGAGTTCTGAGTTAAAACTCGTCGAAGCGGCAGCTGCAATATCTAAATTTTGATCAATTTATCTGACCAAAAGAGAGGGGCTTTCTTCGATCAATTCCATTTCTCATTTGATAAAACCAGAAGAAAAATTCTCATCAGATAAATTCCACCAACAATTTATGAAAACATTCTTCGAAACAATCAGACACCGTCTCTCCAGGCACTACATGCAAATTCCCTTCTTCTTCATCCCTAGCAGCAACTGTAACAAGGGGCATAACCCTATCTACCGAAGATCTTGACAGAAACAACGCAAGCTCATCCCATTCTCTTTCATCCAAATGAACCCAAGGAACTGTCGATGTGCCTTCCACGACGATTGATTCCTTCAACTAGTTGCCAGAACCGCAAAAGGGTTCCTATGCCATAAATCTACAATACAAACGAAAATTTCATTCTGGTTCTCATCCCATTCTCTTTCATCCAAACGAACCCAAGGAACCATCGATGTGCCTTCCACGATGACTAATTCCTACAACTAGTCGCCGGAATCGCAACAGGGTTCCTGTGCCACGAATCTACAATACAAAAGAAAATTTCATTCTGGTTCTCTAGTTCTCTCTCTCCGGAATCGCAACAGGTACTTGTGCCACGAATCCATAAACAATGCTCTGGTTCTCTCTCTCCCTCCGAGAGAAGATCTGCAGAAAGATTTCATTGCCAGTTCCATTACATTATGAAATTTAGGGCTTTTATATTTAGATTGAAAGAGATGAGATAGAAAAACAAAAAGGGTTAAAAACCAATTTGGATTGTGATAATTATAAGGTCAAATTAGTAATTGTATCTCATTTTAATGTTTTTCAATTTCAAAGAGAAAGGGTAGAAATGTCTACTCACATGTTCAGTCAAGTCTGTCAGTTAAATGGGGCCGGTTAGAGTTTATGGAAACCATTGGATAGTAGATAGAATTTGGCATCCTTTTTGGGGGTTAGATGAAAATTTTTCAAATAATAACAATAGCGGAAGCATTAATAACTGACAGATGCAACTATACTGATATCATAACTATAAATATATTTGTTATGAATTACACATATTGATCTCCCCAAAATAGTACTGTATCTGGTATACACATAGTCAAACCAAAAAGAGTAAATCTATTACATGGTTTTGATAGACCTCTTCGCCTACCAACAAAAGGAATCATAAGGAAGAAGGGAGAGAGTAAGGAGAGAGCTAACTTGTGCGTAGATGCAGTCATTGCAAGTGCAGCCCTCGCCGTGCTCCCCACCAACATCATCAGTCCCAGCGACAAAGCTCTCCAATGGAAACTCCATAAAATCTACAACAAAGTAATCACCTACAACAAAATCTGAAAAGAAGTATCGATACAAGGGTGAGCTCCCATCCCAGCTCAGTGAGAAATCCAGTATCACATGCAAGTTTCATACAATGAGATGAAATACAATTTTAATATTAAACCTCAGAGTTAATGTTTCTACTTGGTATCATATTGAGATTCGACCTGTACTTTCGGTCCTGCCTACAGTCCCCAAGCCTCCAACTTTCATATATCGGGCAAGGGTGGAAATAAAATATACGACCCCGGGCCATTAAATAACTTCTACAAGCAAACCCCCATCCAGGTCTCCAAACCCTTCATACTTGTCACCTCCCACCATAGACCCCATCCAACATCAGAGACCCCAGGCCGATCTGATTCTTCCATCAGGTCCCAAACCAAGGAAGTGTGACTCTATACCAGTACCTAAACCCCTAATGGCAAGGGTGTAGAAAATAGAGTAATAGCACCACCTATATCTTTTATGTACATTCATTTAATAGGGCTACAACCCCACTATAGATCTCCGGCATCACTCCTATGGTCCACCATGCCCCCACTAGAGTGTTAGCAAATCCAACGTGAAACGTGTGCCCATGCTCCAACATGCCACATGCACCATCATACATAGTTAAACAGATGCATTAATAATGAAAAACTATACCTCAGCAGAGACCCCTAGCTCCCCTCCATTGGATCACCGTGCCCCCGCTAGGGTGATGGTATAAAACAACATGGTTCATATATTATGCTCCAATATGTCACACGACCATCATACCCAAACAATATTCAATCCACAAGCATAGTTGTTATAATGCAAATGCATGCTCAGATATAAACAAGTATTGGATGGCATATTATAAAGTATAAATTAGATATGTTATAAATGCCCTACGTCTATGGACCAAACCCCTCACCTGATAGCATTACAAGTGCTGCTGTAATGCGAAGCCAAACAGAAGGCTTTCACTTTGCATCAGTTCGTTACCTATTTAAGTAGATAATGTTTTATTAGTTGGTTGTATATCTTTTAACCAATATGGACAAGCCTTACATTCTGAACACAGGTTCCAAGACAAGCTAGGAACCCAGTGGTTGGTCCCATTGGCCCTAACCAGGCATACTGGCCAACAGAGCTAGAATCGGATGATCCAACTAGGTGGTACACCCTCCGAAATCATCATCTGACTGACACTTAGAGTATTTTCTAAATACCCAGAACCAGAGGGTGCAATCGAATGGTCAAGCCTCCAATAGACCATCCAGTTATACACCAAGTCATAGTTGTCACACTCCAATTTTGGACGAATCAAAAGTGTGAATGAATCGTCAATGAATCAACGGCTCAAACCAGGATCATATAAGAACCGTGCCAACAATCAAACCATACATTGAACCATAATCAGAATATATAAATAATCAGTGAAAGTCTTTATTAATAAATGAATTGAGTGTCTAAGTGATAAATAGTAATTAGCCAATTATTTTAAAACCAAAACATAAATAAATATATCGTTACAAATTCATAATCCAAATACTAAAATAACCCTAATGGTAAACACAATTGAAACACTGGCATGACGAGTCATGCTTGTTCTCCATCATTTGCACATCCATAGTTGCTACTCTTTCAACAGAAGGTGCATTAACGTAGTCGTCCACAATATAACCTGCATCATCAGAAACTAAAAAGAAAACGTATACATGGGGTGAGCTCATAACTTAGCTCAATGAGAAACAAAACATGCAGCAAGCAATATGCATAGTGTAACATTCAATCATTGGGTCTAGTTAAGTTGTAATGTGCTATGGTAATGATAGGTTTACAACAACACTTCCATACACGAGAGTGTGATCACATCCAATGGTCAGGCTCCAACCAAAACTGTCGTCACCCCACAACACTCATTACAAGATAGAGATAGAGTTAGAGCTAGGGTTAACGGTAGGGTACAATCAAACTGTCAGCGTCCCCTTTCGATACCTTATCCCATACCAGTACATATACCCCTACTGGCGAGGGCTTGCAAATCGAGATATGTCACTAACCAATCCAACATGTCATCACAAGTGTATCCAAGGCCTTACCCTAGCATCCTTCAATACAAAATAGAGATAGAATTAGAGCCTAATGGTAAGGCTATGGCCAACACCGCCAGCACTCCCCCTGAAATCCTTCAACATACTAAGCACGATAAGGTAGAAGGCGATACGATGATGTCAGTGCAGTGAACAGTTCAAGGCTCCAACCTCTCTCCACTCAACACACCAACCACACATAATCACATGTCTATCCTCGATCACATAATCATAAAGAATTTAAATATGCATGAGCAGCAATATAGAAGTTAAAAAGATGACATGTTGTATGCACACTACAAACAGACATCAATCATACAAGGTAGTTTGTTATTAACCAATTAGTTTAGGGTCTTCTCCCTCATCTGTAGAGTGATGTTTGACTCTTCCCGAGATGTGAAAACTAGCTTTACTTGATTATAAACCCTAGACAAACAATAGGATTTATTTATGTTTAATTCTGACCAATTTTCCTTCTTCAGATTTACTGTCTGGACTGGAAAACAGTCACTCTGGACATTGTCCAGTGTAGCATATTGTCTGACCGGACATCAATCCGGACAACCTTGAGACACTTCTCGATAGTGTCTGGATCTGTCACCAGTTTCACTATGGTGTGATCGATCAGTCAAACCAGACAACCTCTAGGTTATTCTTCTGTCTATATCTTTCCTCAGAGTTGATCCTTTAACTTATTCTAGGGTCCTCCTACGTACTTGTATGGATGAGGACATGTTAAGGCTAGGTTTTCCAGTGGAACCCTGAGCTATCATATCGTTCTTGTTAATGGATCTTGTAACCCTTTCGATATGATCCTTAACATGTTGGAACTAGTCGTTGACGACTGTAATCCGAAGTTTACATACCTTTTAACTTATATACAGAGATTAAGAACGTACCGTCGATTTCTTGGCGACGTTGATCGAAAATCAACGGTGAACTCTTCTTCCCCCAGCCTTTTCTCCTTCCACAGCTTCTCTCTCAGATCTCCTCTCAGTCTCTAGGGTTTGTGACTGATCAAAAAGTGAGAGAAAATGGAGGAATAAAGTATATATATATATATATATATATATATATATATATATATATATATATATATATATATATATATATTACAATGTCCTAATTAGAGTCCTTTCTCGATTAGGAAAGTGGTCTACACAAACTAGGAAACTTTTCTATTTTCGGAGTTGAAATTTTATGCTTGTCCAATCGCATGTCAGGTCGCACAATATGTGAAACCAGACAACCTCAATCAATTAGACCGGACAGTTAAAGTTGTCTGTTTCGTACCTTGAATGTGTGGTCTGTCATTCGATCGTCTTTTCTGATCCGGTTATGATGGGAAGACCTGTCACGACACGTTAACCCATGTTAGACCAAGTTAGTGGACTGCGGGTCTTATAATAGCAGTGGGCTTTCACAAGGTTATTCGGAGGCTTAATTTGCCGGATGGTGAATCACCCAGCACTACCATCAATGACCGACAAATGGGTGTCAACTGAATCCGAGCCGTCCAGCCACTACTAACGCATAAACAGACACCCCCTCTGCAGCTCACCTTATCAAACGGCTGGACGATTCAGATGCAATCGACACCCACACGTCAGACATCAATTGGTGGCAATCGAGTCTCCTCCGATCCCCTAGAAGGAAATCATTTGGATCCAATCACACGTCACCTGTTTTAATGACATAAAGCTATTGTCATTCTCTCACTCTCTTACCCTGAGTCTGCTGCAGTTACTATCTTTCATTCGAAATTGGGATGATTTTATATTGGATTGGATTAGATTGTTTGTAGTTTACACGTAGAAGAAACAAAGAAAAACAAAGCAAAAGCAATCAGTAATGAGCTGGTCCCAGTTGGAACCTCTGTATTGGGAAACAACCCCTCATCTTCCTTCTTTCTTTACTGTTTCTTTTGGTGAACATATCAACCTCAACGCCACCTTATTCCCATATCCGTATGAACCAAGAAAAACCATCAGAAAAATCTGTTTATTTTATTGGTTTTCTGTCGTGACCCAGCATCTCCGTTTTTCTCAGCCGCCGTAAACGTGAAAGCTTTCTGCTGCAACTTAAACCCAAAAAGCAAGCAGATCTCTTTCTCTCAATATTCAAGTCAAACTTAATTCAAGTTCCTTTGAATTCATCCTTGCCTTTCACTTCAGAGTCATTGAACCAACCTCAGACTACCTTCTTATAGTAAAGGACCGATCTCTGTCCTCCTGAAACAAAACGGTACCTCTAGGAAGATTCCAACTTCACTCAGAGCTCCTCAGCTAAACAAGACAAAACCCATGTCTGTCCTCCCAAGCACTGAGGAATTCATGGCTTTGGCAGTCCGTAGCGGCACTCCTGTGCACAATAACTTCCACAGATTCTTTGAATGTTGGATTGCAGAGCAGAATCTGTACCTGCAAGAGCTACTCGCTGCCTCCAAAGATGACAACTTCTCTAACAGAAACGAAGACCCAGCAAGGGTAGAGGAAGAAGAACAGAGGGTCTTGCGACCCTTGATTAACCGAGTCGTTCGTCACTATGAAGAATACTACAAAGCTAAATCCATCTGGGTTGACCACGATGTGCTTGGCATGTTGTCTCCAACATGGAGGAGCACGCTTGAGGAAGCATTCCTCTGGATCGGTGGGTGGAGACCAACTATGACTTTTCATCTCCTCTACTCCAAATCGGGGTTGCAAATGGAGGATCGTCTCTCTGAGTTACTTCGTGATCTAAGAACGGGAGACTTGGCCAACATTTCACCGTGTCAACTCACCTGTATCGACGAGTTGCATATGAAAACTATTACAGAAGAGAAGCACAATTAACGGAAAAGATGGCGAAACATCAAGAGACCATAGCGGGTTCCGAGATGGTTGAGTTGTCCCACGTTGTGACTGAGTTTCTGAATGACAAGGAGGGTGAAACGAGATCCCATGAAGGAGCTGAGAAGGAACGAGTGAACTCCGCACTGGTGCATAAAGAAGAAGGGCTGAAAAGGATCATGAAGGGAGCAGATGATCTACGGCTGAGGACGCTGAAGAGTGTGATCGAGATCCTACGGCCGATGCAGGCCGCACATTTCTTGATTGCTGCTGCTGAGCTGCACGTTAGGCTGCATGAATGGGGCCAAGAGAGGGACGCCAGTAACCACCGAGCTGCTGAGGCCAACGACAATGACTGAACCACCAAACGTAAAGGGTTGAACCGCTTTCGTCTTTTTTCTTTTTTTTCTTTTTTTTTTCTTTTTTTTTTTTTTTTTTGGCTGCATTTGATAACATTCCTTGTCTAGTATTGTTGTTCTTTTCAAGAGATGATTTTTTCTGTTTATGTTCTGAAACAGGGTTGTTTTTTACTATTTTGATTATTCTTTTGACCTAAAGCCTATTTAGCAAATATATTCTAAAACTAGTCTGAAAACTGTTACTGTTTTGATCAATTTACTATTTGGTAACATTTTTTGAGTATTTTTTCAAATGATTAAAATATTACAAAATTACAACCAAACCAATATCTTATCAAATAAATCTATATTAATGTCATTCGAACAATTGACTTGAGCATAGTCACAACATAAGGGTGATGATGTACATTTTTCTAAATTCAAAAAAGAAAAATGAAATAAAAGCTCTACTTGTTACAGATACATGATGCCGTTACCTGCTCCTTCAAAATCAACAGTTATAGTATCGAGCTTTAGAGCAAGAGGATAGTTTGTTTGTAGTGTTCAATATCATGGTTGTTTCCACCCCTTTCATCCCAGTTTCTCTTCTCACAGAGAATCATTCCATCACTCAAATTTAAACAAAGATTATCAGTCTTGTCACATTTGCAACAATTCCACCCAGATCAAGGCACAATGACTTGTTGAACAGAAAAACTGTTCTCTGTTCTCTGGGAAAGTTATCAGACGCAACCTTTATGAACCAAAAAAAAAATGAGCCAAAGAGAATATTAAATAGGAAGTAATCATGTTGTAAGGTTTTATGACTTTTCGGATTGAGAAACGTAAATGTGCTATATCGATTACAATTTCTATTCTAGTGTCAGAGTCCTCTCTTCTCACCTATGTTTCCGTTTTTTCTTCCATTACCAGGTGGAAGTGGAACGAAAGATTTAATGACTTGAGAGTCCATCGCCAAGGGCATGTCAACTGTGCTTCTTCCCTGTCTGCGTCTGAAATTCCACCACATTCAATCATATCCTTCTGTTCAAAAGAATTGTGACCAGGATCTGAGAATCGAGATCAGGTCACCAAAATCAGATCCAAATCCGCTCATTCCAATTACAGGCAATTCAGATAATTAAGGGCCTTTTGGGCGATTCTTCCCAATTATGGCCAATTCAGACTCTGATTCTTCCAGATTCAAATTAAAATCAGCAGCGACCGATCCAGGATCAATCCAGTACCGATTCCAATCTCTTGAACCCTGACCCTGATAAGAATCTCAAGCAATACTGTTAACAGAACCTTCAGTTATCTGGGAAGGTACACAAGTAGTTGGCAGTTTGATTAGGGTGTAGTTGCTACTAAACTGTCTTGGTCCCAAGAGTAAAACAACAATCCACCAGGTCCCAATCCACAAAATGGGATCTTTTGCTATTGAGTTCAAATTTTCCAATCGGTTCAAATCATATCAGAATTATCATATCCTGGCTCCCCGGCTGAGGGCTGATAGGCTCCTCATAATTAAGGAGCCAGAAAACAAAGGAAACATCAACAGATAGAGAAAGTCAAAATAGCTCTGATTTTGTCATAGATTAAACTTTAAAACTAAATCCGGAATCCGGATCACTGTTTACCTATTCCAACATAAATAAGGAAAAGAAAAAAACTATGATAACAAAAAGCCAACTATTTTCCGTTTTATTCAGGATAATCTCTTGAACATGCTTCTTCTGCTTGCTAGTTGCTACTCTACCACTGTAGCCCACTGTCAGCTGAGGGTCTATATCCGTTTACACCCCTCTGTAATTTCAGGGAAGCAAATCCTGCAGAATAAGGAGAGGGATTAATCTCTAACTTCAGAAGCCCATAACTCTTAAATAATCATCCATAACTAAACAGAAATCGAGTGGTGAGATATAAGAATAGCACTGGCCATGTTTCCTAGCTAGAACAGGACATCAACTATGATGCGCACTCACACATGCAAATACATAAAAGGGACGAAGAATCAGTGCAAAAGCAATGCTTCCATGATGACTAATCATATTTTAGAGAATACTAGTATTATACCGGAAATTCCATAAATCTACTACCACACTCCTGCAAGCATATAGCACAATATTGGACTATTACCTCATTCATCACAGCTCATCTTTTGCAGAGTCTTGCTCATCTTTTGCTGACTCCTGCTCATCTTTTACAGATTCCTGCTTACCAGTATGATCCCGGTTCTTTTGAATGAAATCAAGGATATCCTCCTTTGTTCTATCACCTTCATACAGCAAAAGGTTGCCACTAGCTGTGTTGAAGTATATAGTCGGGTAACCTTTAATATCAAAAATATCGACCGGAATGTCATTTGCAGTTGAATCCTAGAAAGGGATAGCAAGAGGTGAGATTTGTCAGGATTTAGGAAGAGAATCTCCAACACATAATTCTATATAACAACAGGAAATGTGTCAGCCAATAATTCTAGCAACAAAATAACACCAGAAAATCAAGAGAGTGAAACCAATTGAATTTCAAAGAGAACATTTTTCAGAAACAAAACAAAAAAGAAAACAGAACAATAGAAACATGGTATAAAAAGGATTTCTGCCACTAGGTTTTCACGGGCAAACCTTCCAAACAGAGTTCCTACTAATCTTTTTTTGTTATCTTCAAATGATCTGAAATTGGAAAAAGAATGATATCATAAGGTATCATTGGATCATCTAAGTTCGTTTTCTGCTCCCTTCCCAGATCTGAATCTGCCTATGTTTCATCTGATCTCTTTGTCTTTATTATCCTTCTTTAATTAAGTTCAATACTACTAATTAACTTCAGATCTGATCCATTACAATCATACTCCATTGAATCACCGTAGATCTGATTTCTGTGTTGCTTCATCTTTTTACTTACTCTCAGCTTTAACGTTTCAAAGTTTCCTTGCTGCTAAATCATTAATTGCTTCAAGGTTTAAACTCCTAATCCATTAATGTGCACAAACATTCACTTCTTCTCTCCCTCTCTCAGCTCTTTCCATCTTCTTTTCTTTAATTTGTTACATTACTAATGGTATAACTTGAACTTAGTAATATACGACATGCTCAATATGTTAATCGTTACATATAACAGATAAGTTGCTTGTTTAGTATTCATTTACTAACATATATAGAATGCTTATTTGCTTACCAATGGCTTGGATTTCAATTACATTTAAAACTGGTGTTTTATTGTTCATCTGCTAAGCGGACTTCTGATACCAACGTGAGGGATTTGAATCCTCTCATCTCCTAACACCATGCTTTAGTGATTAGATATTGTTATTTATTGTTTATTTATAATGTCATATGCTTAAAAACACTACTTTTGCATTTATCCATGTGTATTTAAATGTGTCCAACATGTCTTAGCAACTCTCCAATTCGTCTCCCTAAATGTCTGTTAAAATCACCTACTAGATATGCTACCCAATACTGATACTTTAAACCTTGGATTTTATTCTCTTCAGTGGTGATTCTAGAGGTGAGAAACTGATTTGGTTTTGCTGGATTTAGATAGTAATGAAAATCAAGTTTATTCAGTACACATTTTTATCTTGCTGATAGCTGATTTTAAGAGTCTGCTACTTGGCTGTTCGCTCTATAGCTTGAAGTGAGGCTGCTGCGTATCACAATTTCCACAACTTTCTAATTGAATATAGGTCTGGCTCTGGTACTATTATTATATTCGTGGAAATAACTGGAAGCCAAATATTTTATCGGCTTGGCTGGAATTTAAGTACTAAATCTGTTTGGATAAATGGGTAGGCTGAGAAGAGAGCTATCTGGCAACTACTAACCCTACCTAACATCACTTAATTGACCTACATATTGTCATCCATCTATTAATTTCTTTAAATGATGACAAGCAAAATTTCATCTGAAATGTATAAAGATGCAGAAAGGGGATCTTACTAATTTTAAAAATAAAAACTAAAAGAGGAGCTTACTATCTTTGCAATGATAACATCGGCATCATTTTGGAGAGAGAGAGCAACTTCATCCAAGATTGGAGCCAGCTTCTTGCAATGTCCACACCAAGGTGCATAAAACTCCAGCAGAACTGTGAACCGAACAAGTCAAATTATTAGATCCCCCTAAACAATCTATAAGCAATTTTTTATGGTTTATGATAGCTAATGAAACCATACTTATAATGGCGACAAGGCGATCCAAGGCGTTGGACACCTAAGTGCTTATGAGACAAAGCGCCTGCCTAGGCGTCGTATAGGGGCCCTAGTGGTTTGTTCGAAAATGTATCCATTATATCTAATATGACATTGACATAATTATGTTTATATTATATCAAGAATAAACATTAAAGCCACATGAATATCACAAATCATCATGTAGACAATCCAAGGATGCTAATCTATCCAAAAATCATATTTTTTTTTTTAAAAATGCATCATAAGTGGCAAAAGTGCTATATTATACACTCATGCAGAAATACCTTTCTAGAGTTGCCTGACTGCCTTAAAAAAACTTATTGTCTTCAATGTATATTATAAAAAAAATTATTTCATTGGAACTTAGGACGGTAGCAAGTCACTCCACTGCTGGATCTCGTAGTGATTCGAGTAAAGTACTAAGCATGGTGCTTCAACTTGACTTATAGTATGGTACTTCAACTTGATTTATAGTATAGTGCTTTAAATAGTTTAAATAGATTCGTATCCCTTTCTTTGGCTCATGGTTTTTCAGTTTGACTGACACATAGTAGAATATAAGAGCCTTTGATCCCCTGTGGGGGCTCTTTATCCACTTAAAATCGTGCATTGAATTCCAGTATGGAATTATTTTTTCCCAATACTAATTCTATGGGGATTTGTTCGTTCTGATCGACAAAGAAGTACAAACCATTCTTTTTAGACTTGAAAACAACATCCTGGAGGGTGTCAGCAACCACGACCTTCACTCCTTCATTGTTATCTTCAGGAATACGTTCAGACTTCACATGCGGCTTTAAATTGCCAGCCTGCATACATGTACAAATGTCAAAATTTTCGTTAACTAAATCAAAGAAATGACTTGAACCAGGCCAGGAATTTGCATCTATTTATCAAATAAACAAAAAGGTAATAAAATATTTGATTTCAACACACTAGGTTTGGATTGTGAGAATTGAAAACCCTATCAGTTTAGGACACACTTTCAGTAATTAAAAGTAACAACCAACATGAGATACCAGATGTCATTCCCATGTTTCATTGAAGTCCACAATTTCAGGTCGAGATATAAACTTCTACTTGTGCTAATTAGATCAGTGAGATGGCATGAAGAACTCTCAAATACCCAATTTAGCCCCACCCAATACAAGTTAAATAGTCTTTTGCAGCACAGTTTTTTTTTTTTAATAAGGGTCGGCAAATGAATATATTAAGAAACAAAATCAAAACAAGATAGTAAAAGCTCCACCTTCGGCATTGCCATCAGCAGAGCCCTACCATCGCACGTGCACAATTACATGGTAAATCTATATCTTGGGCGCTCAGATGCGTCCCAAGTTATTTCACTAGCAATAAAATTTGGACATGTAGACCATTCAGAAAATCAATGGAAGAGCATCATATAAATACAGAATTATGTCAACAACAAAGAAGTAAAAGTATCACCAGGTACTCTTTCAACCAGGGTGCAATACAATCAGGTTCAAGATTTGCTTTGAGATATTTCTTGCCATCCTTATTCTGTATGATGAGGAGAGGCACCTGATCCTCTTGAACTCCAAAATACTGTTCATCAGAGCAAATGGAAAATTAACCATGTCAAAAAGATTTAATTAGTGGAAGGACACAACAATAAGAATGCACCAGCTAAAAGATAATAGTTACCTGGAATGCACCTTGACTGGCCTCAAGGTCACCCAGTAAAAAGCCTATTTCCTTTCCTTTGGACTGCAGTGCAACATCATGGTATTTTGACTTGAAAGCATCAAAAAGCTCACTACTGAAGTTCAAAAATAGCATTGCCTGCACATTCCAAAATAAGAAAGAAGGTTATTGAGGATAAATGTGATAGTAGCAATACATGTGAAACAGAGCCCATTAATAGATCATGGCGATGCTTTCAGAACTTTAAGTGTACAATCAAGTTCTACTTCCTGGTGGACCCTGAAACAATACCACTAGCATCACCAACACCAACTACGTCCATACAATAATTAAGAAAGAAGAATTATATATTATTAGTGAATGAATGCTACCAAGACTTGGATCATTGGGTTCATTAGATAAACTAAGACAACACAGAGGAAGAAAGCGCAACAAAATACTTGGTACTTGGGCAGGTAGAAAATCCTATATCACCAAAATAATGAAGGGCATTGATTGTTTCTTGTTCGTTTGCTCCCTTGGGCCAGTTTTCCCACATATCAGTACAGACAAGCCAAAGGCAGACCACAAAAGCCCATACTATAAGGCATGGGTGCAGAATGGACTTATGCATAACTTCAGGAAAGACAATTAAGCCCTTCCAACATGCCATTAGATAAGGTTGTATCAGGCCAGCCCAGAGTTCACATGATTTTTCCTCATTACAATTTTAGATAAACATATGTACTAGAAGATGCAAATGTATACAAAGTATAACACATCTGTCATTTTTGTAAAGCATAGCATACATGGTGTGCATATGCATATTAATGTTGTATGTGATAATTTCAATCTATGCCGGCATGCACTATATGGGCCAGGCCCAAATTTATATCAATGAGAAAGGCTAGGTCAACACCAATGTCTGCTTCACCCAAGCCTGAGTAACACTTATTGGCCTCCTAACCTAGCCTTAGGTCCAGCCCAAAAGGCATAAACAATAGCTGAGTAGACCGGATTTCGTGCAAAGTTGAGCAGGGACTGGACCAACCACTTTGTGGCCCATCCTTGTAATAGATTTTCGCTCCCATGCTTGGAAGAATGGAAGCAATGGTTTCTTGTAACAAAAATAAATTTAGAAGAACATTTATCAGTGACATACTTAAAAGAATACTTTGTAACACTAAGAAATTGCTAAATGGTATATATATATATATATATATATATATGACATCATTATATAAGTTGTTATGGCTATGCCAACTACTTTTCTCTTCCTCCAGTTCACAACTTAAAGGTACAACCAAATTAAAAACACCAAGCGCCCAAGCTGGTTTCATCAGCCTATATCAAAACACTGTATAGATCACTGATATAATATTTTTCCAATAAAAAAATCATAATTTTCCACACTAGGAAATTAAATGAATTAAATATTTTAAAATACCTCACAATACAAGATATGTAAGTCAAACGCATTTTAGTTTTGTAGGAGGAAGCATATGCAATGTCTGTACTACGGAGTAATATGGAAGAAAAAAATTGAGGGTGTTTCGCAGGGGGAGATTAGGGGCTGTGGGAACATTGGCATTCATATTCACAACCAACATCATTAGAACAGCTCAGCAGGCAGTAGACTTGAAGGTCAAGTTGAAAAATAGTCATCGTTTGCAATACCAACAAAAAAAAAAGGAAAAAGAAAAACTTATTTACCTTGGCATTAGGGCTGTCAAAGAATTTTACGACGAACGGTTGTTTGCTAGGATCCTTGTTGAAAAGAGTTACAATAGGAGTACTAGCTTCCTCAATAAATTTCTCCAGAGCATCAACATGAAAATTCTGCAGCTACAAGATCCATGGTGTAATACATTCAATTCACAGCAAAACCAGAATCAAGAAAACCCCATATGGAGAAAAACAAAGCAAGAACCTGTGGAATATCTTGCAATACCTGGAAATCAACAACCAGTTCATCAAATGGCTTGAACAACCTAACAGTAGGCCCACTCACTGTTGATTCCCCTCTTGGAAGGTGTTTTGCATCCAAGGTATGAGCAAAATCATATTCAGAGCGCAATTTCTCTGCTAATTGTTTAAAGTTATCAAATTCCTCCCCAGAAAATTCGGAGAAAACCCCAACCTACAAAAATGTGCAACAACATCAGTAATGATTAATCATTAACCGGAGAAAAAAACAATGAAAGATCAATAAAAGATGAATCCTTTACAATAAAAATCTTGTCGTCGTCAATAAGACTTCTAGCATCTTCTGCAGATTTTATCTCAGCTGATGCTGGACCAGCTTGCTTTTTCAAATATGTCACTATACCATCAGCATCCCTAGGACCTTTGTAGTCTTGAACATTCTTTCCTCCATCCCTTAGAATCTTGATGGTAGGGAAGCCCCTTATCTCAAATTCAGTGGCAAGTCCTTTGTTAGATTCATCACTGGCATCCACTTTAGCAAGAACTACAGGAAGCTCATGACTACTCAAAACTGATGCAGCTTTCTCGTACTACAGTTCAATTAACATAGAACAGAAACAAGCCCATTAGAAACTGATCATATACTTGATAATCTAAAAGTTCCAAGTAACGAAAGAATGAAAGTAATATCCTGGTTTGAACATTTGAAATTTGAAACTTATACCTCAGGAGCAAGATTCTTACAATGACCACACCTGGAACAGAAGATGAAGGAAAAAAATCAATTGTATACCTCAGATATCAAACATCTTGGCCGAGGGCTTGATTTGTTATGGTTGAACAAAAAGATATAATGTTTACGATACAAAGTTTCAAATAATTGACATGAAATCTCCCACAATAAAACCAACGGTATTCCAACAAAATCAGCCAGTAACTAGCTGGATGGCGGATATATGACCATGTAATACCAACCATGAACCACCACTGCCATACCATTAGTATAGATCACCCATGAGGATCAATCTCATGTAGATTGATGAATTACTTCCCGACAAAAGGACCAAAATGAAATATATAAAAAGAAAAGAAAAGAAAAATCTCGTCTCACTCATAAACCACAATTAAATATCAGAGAGAAGATGTAAGCTTAATGCTCGACCTAACAATTTATCATCCCAAAAGCACAATAACACATGATCCAGATGCATACATAATGCCTCAACAATCTCTTGAAATGCGCATAATCCCCGTGGCTAAACAAAAAAAAAATTAGAAAATCAACTAATTCATGTCAGGAGACACCTAAAACTCGGAAAATCTCGATCCAGCTACGTTTAGAACAATATAATTACATCCGAAAAAAACTTTCTTAAAATAAAAAATAATATTTTCACAAGTTTGTCATATAAAAATCATCTACTCATAACCGAAGGAACAATCTTAGATCACGATCAAAAAAAGCTATCAGAAACAAAGAATACGAAAAAAACAAAAAGCGGTAGATCTAAAATAAGTACGAACTGAATTCGGCACAAAGAAAAGAGAAATAGCGATCAGATACATCAATTCGAGTTGCATCGCAGAACGAAATAACGAAAAGAACAGGAAGCAATACCATGGAGCGTAGAACTCAACAACGATGAAGTTATGCTTGCTAACAGTATCATGGAAGTTGGAGTGATCGAGAGTGACCACAAACTCCGCAGACTTGTCGTCTCCTTCCGCAGCAGAGTCTAATCTATGAAATGAAACGAAAAGACAGAAAACAAAAATGCAGAAGCAAATGCAAACCCTAGACGCCATGGCCAGAGCTCGCTCTCACCCTCTCTCTCTTATGTGCGGAAAACGGACTGACCACGCTTGTGTGACTGTGTCGCCTCTTTCTATGAATATATCTAAAATCCGCGCTCAATAAATAGAATTAAAAATCTTACGCAACCAAATCGTCTCCTGCCGATCTGATCCCAACCCCTTCATCAGTCGCAGGACCCTCGTACCGCATGAGAGAATTTGGATAAAAGATAGAAAAATCACACATCTCTCTTGAACTATAGTTTAATTTCAATCTTTTCCCAATATTCTCTGAAAATTACAGCTGCACCTTTTTTATCTAACAATATTAATCATAAATTAAAGAGACAGTATTATCCTTGAGGCTTAAGGTCAATAAGGTTGAAATGACCAGTTTAACTTCCCTAATATTTTAAATCTCCTTTTCCAAACTCTTGATTTTTATCAAACATAACCTCCAACTCGATTTGATCCTGTGAGCATCATCTTCGGTGAGCAACTTTCAGCGGGTAACTCAGCGAACATCACCTCCGGCAAAGGATGATAGGCAATACCCTCTATTGGATTTGGGATTTCTTCGAGCAGAAAACCTAATAACTTTTTTGGGGAGATAAACGTTAGGCGCTTCAACCCTTGAGCTGTCTTGAGGCATTTTTCGTGCCCGAAGAAGAAAAACTTTTTGAGCTAGAGAATGTGAATCACCTTGAGGACTGCTTAAGCAACAATAATGGTTTTTCAAGTCAGGCCTACCCATCTCGTTTCATACCCTAAGATCCTCATCAGTATCCAATTGTTCGCAGCCAAGTCTCGAAGAAAATTAGGGATCATCGGTGGTGAAACCACAATCCCCCTCCCTCATTCTATTTCTCAATTTATCTCCCCAAATTAAACAAAGATATACTATATGGTCTCTATCATAGATAGGGGTGCAAGTTTTACCTTAACGACCCGAACCCGCCCAAGCCCACCCTGAACCTTGGCAGGGTTGAACCCGGCCCGAACCCTAATAGTGATGGGTTAGGGCTTAACTTTTTATCAACCCTGGCAGGGTTGGGTTCGTTTAGGGTTGAACCCCTGGGTTGAGCCAAGCCCGGCCCGACCCTGTATGTATATATATATATATATATATATATATATATATATAAACCAAATCCTAAATCGACTCTCAGTCTCACCTATTCTCTCAATCTCTCAATTGTGTCTGGACTCTCAACGGCACCTCCCAAACTCCCATTCCCTCAATCTCTCAATTGTGTTTGGACTCTCAATGGCACCTCCCAAACTCCCATTCCCTCAATCTCTCAGACTCTCCCTAATCTCTCTCGACTCTCGACTCTCCCCAGTGTCATCGGCACATCGCACATATTTTCAAGGAAAAAAAACTTCTCCGGAAGGTATTTGTTGTTCCCATTATTTTACTTATTTACTTTCTTTTTTTCTTACAGTTCTGTTTGTAGGTTGTCTTTGTTATTTTTCCTTCTATTTAAGAGTATTGGGAAACTTTTTTACTGAAAAAAAGTGGAATATTAGTCAAGTAAAAATAGTAGACAGAATAGGATTTTGAAATCCTAGTAAAAGAGTGTTCGGTATTTCATCTTATCTTCTCTTCTTTCCTGTTCTTTTTCGCTTTACTTATTATTTTACTTTATGGATGATTGAAGTGGGAAGCTAAGGTTGGTTTGAATTATTAGCAGGTCTTAGACTTAGAGTATTTCTGTTTACTTATTTTACTTTGTAGGACTGTCTCGCATCTTATATTCAACTAAGGTATTTCTGTTTACTTTTTTTTTTTTTTTTTAGGGTTTCAAATTGCCAGATCTGTAAGATGATGATCTTTGTCTGTACATCTCATTTCTTACGGATTCATTCTGTTTGTTTGGATTTATTGCAGAAACTAGAGAGAAGATGGAGTCTTTTAGTTGTTACATTGTAATTTACTATAGTACTAGTAGTACAATATGTGTTTAATAATGTTTAGGAAAGAAAGTGAAGACTAAAAATATGATTAGATGTCGTGTCTCTCTCTATAATTTATTGTATGTCAATCAAAGTCAATATCAGGGTCAACCCGATCCTAAACAAGGTTAATCAGGGTTAACCCGGCCCAACCCGGCCTTGTTAGAGTCAATCAGGGCAGGTTAGGGTTAGGCCCAACCTTGCCAGGGTCAGGGTTAAGGTTGTACATTTTCTGACCCAGGCAGGATTGGGTTGGATTAGGGTTAAATTTAAATAATCAGGGTTGGGGTTTGGGTTTTGAAAAATCCGACCCAACCTGGCCCTGTGGCAGCCCTACCCAAAACTATAGTTTCTATTCATCTTGCAAATTGATTTGAGCTCTACCCAGACACAAATGGATTTCCAAATTTATTCTCAAGTCCATATTTTGGATAAAAAACATCTCTCCATCTTTTTTTCATTTCCTGATTTTTCCTCTTCCAAAGAACCCTATAGCTCTTCACTTTTTTATAGCTCTGTCTCTTCGTTGTAGGCCGAGAGAGGATCACAGTTGAGTTGAATTTGTTGAATTTTTTCATTTGTCACTTCATGTCTCTCGATTGTTCAAAGACTTGGAACAGAGCCCGTAAATCTCTGGATGATATGTCGAGCTTGAAGTTCTTTTTCTTGTGGGACTTCACCCTCCTACCCCTGCAACTTTGCCGGTCTATTATTGTGAAGCCGGCAAGGTAATTATTGTGAACCTGACAATCTCAGAGCTGGTTACTAATCTCAATGGCCGGATCCTCCATCAATTGAACAATCCCTCCTACCCTCCCAAACACCTTGGTTCATGGAAATCCCTTTCATTGTCATGTACGACAATTTCTCTGGTAGTTTAATGGTTTAGGTAGACGTGTTGCAGAATTATTAAAGGAAGTAGTGAAGGCAAAAATGACATTTCATGTCCTAATAAAGGCAACAATGACACTTCACTGTCCTATTAAGAGTATTTTTGTCCTTAAAATTTTAAAAATTAGATGACGTCTTCAACTAAAAGAAATCAACTAATTGCGGCTGTCTGTAATTAGGTTTTGAAATTAGGGATAGTATGCATAATTGTCTGAAACTTTAGGATAGAGGTTGGAATTAGGCCATAGTTTAGGGAGGTCTGAATAATTTTTCCAAAAATAAATAAATGGAAGTAACTTAAAAGAGATTGATTTACCAACCTGAATCAAGGATTATGGATGTATGTGATTTATTATTTTCCATTTAATTCTCCTTCATTATCTTTCCTTATATTTGGTGAGTATTTATGGTATCTCTTGCCTTCAATATTACCTTATTTGTGAAGACCAGATGGTTCAGATAATTTGACTCAAGTGTACATACCTACGTAGAGAAGACTTCTTTCTATGGTGGGTTTAGATTGATGTGACTCCTACTACTCCACTAGGCAACTTGATTTTTGTAGACGGATTACCAATATACGGTGTTTGGTTGCAAGGGAAAATAAAATGAATGTAAGAGAAAAAAATTGTCTCATGGCTAGTTTCTCTAGGCGTGATTAGAGGATTGGAATTTATCCGATGCACGTATTAATGTATTGGTATGCATATTGAGTGACTCTAACCGTTCGATCACAATCAGAGGAATGCTGGAAATAGAAGAAGATTATAGTCCAAATGGAAGTGAAATTTTAAGTTTAAAATGGAAACTTTTATAATCATTATAGCATATATGCTATCACATAACTGGGTAACTAATTCAAAATCATTATATTTTTAACTACTAGTTTACCATTTATTTGGTGTCCAAATCCATTGCATTGAAATATAAAATAATTGTTTTATTTTATTTTATTATAAAAATAAAAAAAATTTGTACCAAAAAAATTAAATAATAATTAAATTTAATAAGAATTATTACTAAATATAACAAGAAATTCAAGCATTTTATACAATCAATGTTGTGTTATAGTTATAAAAATTTTCTTAAATTTTTTCTTGTCTTTCCTATAATCAAACCAAACCAAGCTTTAAGATCTTAATACAATCTACATCATTTTAAAAAGTTACTTTAAGCTATGTTTGGATATCAAGAAAAGCAAAGAAAAAAGCATACTACAAAAGTAGTAATGAAATAGTGATTGTGTTTAAATTTTTTTCTCTGTTAAAAAAACCCAAAAAAAAAAAAAAAAAAAAAAAAACTTTTCTTGCCTTTTTGGGCATCCAAACATAGTCTTGTGGCTTTAAAGGTGGATTTACATCGTCTCCTCCCAATGGTTATGGGAGGACAGTGGCAATCTATCCCAGATGATTGCCACGTGGCTCTCGGTGAATCCAAGACCCACGTCCGAGCCGACACCCTCTGTCAATTTGGCTTGTCGACTGAGTGTCGACTCGGACGTAGGTCTCGGATTCACCAAAAGCCACGTGGCAACCATCCAGGATAGGTTACCACTGTCCTCCCAGACCACTGGGAGGAGAGGATGCGGATCCTTTAAAGGTGTGATAAGGATGTTAAAAAAAAATGAATCGACGTTTAAATCAAACCACAAAATCGAATATTAAATAGTTTGACTCTCTAGTTACAAAATTAAAATTGTATAAAATCAATTGTATGGAACCGTTAAAATCAATTAAACTCTTACTCTAATCCCTTTATTAACATTGAAAGTCAATTCATAAAAATAAATCAAAACTATTTTAATACTTTTCCTCATGACCTACTTCTTCTAAATCGTAAACGCCCACCTTTTGCATATGATTAAATTTTTTATTATTATTTTCCCTTGCTTTCTTTGAGACTAATTCACTTGCTTGTACTTGTAACTTCTTTGGGATCCATCATCCTCCATATCTAGTGGGTCTCATACTCCAGAAGTAGGTCTCATACCACATCGATGGTGATGGGATCCTAAAAAGGATACAAGTACAAACAAGTGATCTGAACTCGTTTTCTCTTTCCCCCCCTCTCTCTCTCTCTCTCTCTCTCTCTCTCTCTCTCTCTCTCTCTCTCTCTCTCTCTCTCTCCAATAGTAAAACTATTTAAAACTGAAATTGATTAATGATTAATTTTGGTAAACATTTTAGAATTGTTTAATACTCGATTCGATTTTAATTTTATCTGAGGACCGTTTTATCTATTAGATACTGAACTGGTATCAAAATTCCTGAGTGTACAATGTTAGTCGTGTGACACAAGATATTTTATTATTATTAAACAATGAAAAAGATTCATTATAATGAGACCATCTTTATAGTGAGAAAACGAATCAATATATATCTCGATACACTTTGATTACCTCAAAATACATGTTGATCCACTTTCGTTAGAGAGGTGGCCTCACTCAAAACTCAGAGTATTCCAATCCTATCAACAATACTCTCAAAGCTAACCTTTTTTTTTCCTGATTTCTTATTAAAAGCAAATTTTCCTTTTTTATGAGATTCTCTTGTCTTTCTCACTTTTTTTTATTTTTTGTTTGCTGTATATTTTATTCCAGAAACAAAAGTTGTCATTTTCTCCTCCTCACGTATCCTTTGTGTTCTTTTGTCTTTTTCCTCCACCCCTTCTTTAAATATTGTTCCGTCACTGTTCCATCGTCGGTTCCCCCTCCACCCCCCTTATGGCAATTTGGTACATGGTTCAAGCAATCAGTATCGGATCAGTACAATTGTATCGATTTGTGACATGATCGATTCTAATCCAATAGTTATTCGTGACAGGTTTTGAGGATCAGTTTGATACAATCCCAAATAGTTTGGATCGGCTGATCTGATTGGATACTTATTATTTTATTTTTTAAATAGTCCATATCATTTATCAATTGTCCAACATATAAGATTATCACATGGCGATCAACCCCAATTATTAGTATTATAAAAATAATATTTAATTTTTTTAATAAAATAATAACGGAACCATGTCATGGGATGAGACTGATTCTAAAAAAGTGCATTTCCAACTGGATATGACCGATACCAACTCTGATCGATCCATATCGATATCGGATCAATTTTCAAAAGGATCAATGGATAACGATTGGTTGGTGTATGATACTTAGAATTAGAATTTGCTTTTGCATAATGCGGTGAACCAAGCCCATTAAAAAGGATCCGCATCCTCTCCTCTTAGTGGTTCTGAGAGGATAGCGACAGTTTGCCCTAAATGACTTCCATATGGTTTTCGGTGAATTCAAGACCTACGTTCAAATTAACACTCAACTCACAAATAGAACCGATAAGAGATATCAACTCGAATATAGATCTTGAATTCATCCGAAAATCATGAGGGTCATCCAAATCATGCTGGAGGAGACAATCTGAATCCCATTAAAAATCACAAAAATCTTAAAGGGGAAGCAAACTATTTGGGTTTTGGGTTTTGGGTTTTAGGCTTCGGGATTTGGGCTTTGAGTTTTATTTGTTGAGTCAACCCTTTCAAGTGTGGGAGTATGTGCAAGAGTCATAGGTTGTTCAAACGCTGATTTAGATATTTCCAGCTGCGGAGATTGTGATGGTTAATGCGATCTCAGATGGCCGGAATTCAAGGGACTTGGTGCCTACCCATAGCCCACATCCCCATGTTGATCATTATTTATGTTATGAATTATTTTTAGACTCAAGGGACTTGGTGCCTACCCATAGCCCACATCCCCATGTTGATCATTATTCATTATGTTTATGATAAATATAAAAATTAATTTTTTAAAAAAAAAAAAAAAAAAAAAAAAAATTTTAAAAAAAAAAAAAAATAAAAATAAAAAAAAAAAAGGGGGGGGGGAGAAGAGGGGGGTAGATAAAAAAAAAGTATTTGGGGATGTTGCTTGAAATTGGGATAGAAATCTATTTTTACATTATTTTTAGACATCAAGTTGACTGGTTGTGGTTTGAATTCGACCGGCTTGTTATACCTTTGTAATCAATGGGGTTGGAAGATGGTCTCATGGCATCTATCTAGGTGATCCTTTGTCACCGGCTTTTTTCCTTTTTCGCTCACAAGGCCTCAGTAGTATCTTTGCTAAGCGGAGGTTGAGAACCTTATTCATGGCGTTAAGGTGTGTAATCAGGTTGAAGCCATCACTCATAATTTTTGCTGATGATAGCTTATTATTTGTTGAGGCAAAGCTGCCAAAGATCTATAAACTTTGTGATTGTCTTGATTTGTATTGCCTAGTAAGTGGGCAAGCGGTAAAACTTAAGAAATCCACTAAATCTTTAAGTCCCAACACCCTGGCCGCATTAAGTGAGGGTTCTCATGAGTCCTAAAGATCTCTTATAGTGATGGGCCTAAAAAAATCTCGATCTTTTATCTAAGATTGGGGTTTGTAAGGCTGATGTATTAAAGGAGATTAGTGATTGATTGGCTTCATGCATGGATGGACACAACAATTCCTTCCTCAAGCAAGAAAAGAGGTACTCCTCAAGTTTGTTACATTTTCCATGTCAAATTTGACAGCCTCTCATTTTAAGCTGGTTGCATCCTTTCATAAACGTATCACAAAGGAATCAGTTGATTTTTTTTTCTGGGGATCCAAAGATGACTCAAATACGATCCATTGGATATCATGGAAGAAACTTCGTCATTTTAAAAGAACAGTTGGCCTCGTTTTCATGATTCAAAACTGTAGAATTATATGCCTTACTCACCATGGTAGCATGAAGACTTTTTCACAATCTAGGATCGATATGGGCAAGATTCATGAAGTTGATTTATTTTTTGAATTGTGACTTCCTAGATGCACCACTAGGTAATCAACCATCTTGGACATGACATAGTATCATGGATGGGAGGGTGGTTTTGAAGGCGGGTCTTATGTGCAAGATAGGCCTTGGGGATAAGGTCCATATTTGGGATGATAACTGGGTCCCAGATTTACTAAATTTCAAGATAAAGCGGTTCTCAACCTTTGAATTGTTCAGTGTTTTGGGTCTCATATCTCATAGATCAACAACATCAAGATGGAACACCAAGCTTCTTGTTAGCCTCTTTTACCCCAGTGAGGTGGTGGTAATTCTTCTGATCCCCTTGGCAATTTTGCCACAAGAAGATAGATTGGTTTGGGGTGCATCAAAAGATGGTCGTTTCATAGTTAGTCCGCATATCTTTGCAATGTAACTTACAAAGATGGGCTCACGACCCATTTCTAAATACAAGCGTGATACCTGGGTCACCCAATGATGACCCGAACCACCCAAGATCACGCGCATGTTGTGATCTACTAACCACCACACAACAGTCTACATATGTAATGTCCAATATAAATCAAGTAACAATCGATAATAATACATCAGCGGAAGCAATAGGAAATCATATGAATAACTGATGCCAACAACATTGTATTCATAAAGTAATTTAACTGTTTATTATCTCAATACACTATTGGTTCCAAAACATAACCATAATGTATAACTATACACATACAATTCCAAAAGAATAGATCTGAACATATCCTATGATAAATAGACTACACAGTCTATTTACAGATCTACAAAATCCACTGGAAGGAGAGGGACGCTGCATCCCCTTAGATCAATTGCTGTAGACGTAGCCCTCGCCATGCTCTTCCTCAACGTCCTTGTCGGCAGAACCAACGTCTACCAATGGAAATTCCATGAAGTTAGCTACTGAAAGGGTACTTGCATTAGAATCTAGAAACAAGTATCGATACTTGGGTAAGCTCACATCCCAGCTCAATGATGAATCATGTATCAAATGCACATGCAAATGGATGTGAAAATGCAGTTCATTAATTATGCCTGTTGTAATGGTTCTGACAGTGCCTTCTCGTGATTTCACCACAGTCCCTGACTAATGGATCCCAATACTCATACACGAGTTAAATAAGTGTGATGTCTATGGCTCCGGTTAGTGACCTTTCATGCCCTAAGAGTGAACCACTACTGGCCCCAGGCCAATAGCACGCCACCCCTCAAGATAGGCTCCACCCTAAGATCTGAGACCCTTGGTCGATTGGGTTTACCCCATCGCCAATACACCATCATGTCTGGGTAATTGAGCCTATGCCAGTAAGCAACCCCCTACTGGAAAGGGTTTAGAAACCATGGTGTGAAAATATAACCATCTACGTCTAAACATATGCACATAATGTAAAGGGGGCCGCACTCTAATAGAGATCCCTAACCTAGGCCTTGGACCTCGCATCATGCCCCCATTAGAGTCTTAGCTATGCAAAACAGGGTCCATATGGCCAAACGTTATGCCACATAACTAAACAAATCTCATACATTACATCATTCATAGTTATATATATGCAAATACATGAACAATTAATATCAGTTATCACATGACATGTTATATCTCACTGACAAACAAGCATACAATAATGTCCTATTAATTCTATGGACCAAACACCTCACCTAAAGGCACAAGTAATGCTAAACTGGAAGTCGGCTGAAGACTGTTCAGATTTGCAAACGTTAAAGACTTCAACCTCATTATTACTATAGGACCATGGTTTGTCTTCGGACCTGGTCTTACGAAGATGGCACGCAAAGTTTGATCCATTTGAGACCAAACTGGACCTTCGCCCAAAGTCCCACGTAAGATTTTCTAAATAGTTGCATAGATTTTTATACATTAGTTGGATGTCTTTTAAACTAGAGTGGACTTGTCCACAACTTCATTATGCGGGTCCCAAGACAAGTCGGGAACCTACGGTCAGTAATTGAAGGAAACAGGTAGTCAGTTGGCCATCTAAAGACAAATCGGCAGATGGGAGCCTTCGGTAGTATATGTCAGCAGGCATCCACTAGCTTGTTTACATATAGTTCGGAAGCAAGGAAATTGCCTATATGTGGGTTGGGAGCCCAGCAGTAACATCCATTGACTCGCATCCACTGGCATAAGCATGAGCCCTTAAGGGGCTATTGAAACTAAGCTGGCTGACCAGAGCCGGCTGGTCATCTCGCCGGCTCTGTATAGCCCCTGACACACTAGCCAAAAGCATGGCTAGCACAAGGGCGAGCTAGTGGACATTAACTCGATGGAAGGTGCCGTTGGCTTGTGTCTACCAACTGAGCCCAACTTAGAATAGTATAAGTGCGGGTCTACCAGTGGATAGTAGCCCGACAGACTAATCTGCCGACTACATCCCTTACTCAACCAAGACAGAGCTAGGTTGTAACAACCATCCCAGGTTTGGGTTCGGATTGGTGGTCTAGACATTACATATCTGTACAATTTCATACAAATACTCGATAGAAATTTTTCTTTCCTTGAAACCATTCACATCATAACCATAAATATCATTTATCAATACAAACAATGGAAGACTTTAATCATTTACACAAAAACATAGATGGTGGCTAGAAAAGTTCTATACAAATATACAATAAGTGTTCTTTACCAAAGATGCGCATAACTAAACAAGGATATACTACATAGTCTGCATCGTGGTTGATCTAAAAGATGAAGAAGAAGAGGGAACCCCAAAACTATAGAATAAAAGATGAAGGAAAAAAAAGAAGAAAAAAAGAGTTAGGGGAGCAATGCCATTTTTAAATCTCTTGGATTTGGGGTTTCTACTATGAACCTGATGTAGGTTCGTGGAAAGTGGTAAAAATGGAAGAATAGGGTAGTAGCCAACACGAGACATCTCTGAATCTAGATTGTTTAGGAAAGGCTGGGATCCTGGCTGGAGAAAATGTGGTTGGGAAGAATGGTTTGAGCAAAAATGAGTCTCGAATTAGGATTTGGGAATCTAGACTTTGGAAATTAAAACTTGGGAGAGAAGAAACGAAACTAGAAATTTTCATGGGCTCTGGAAATCTTCGTACATCTCTGAATCTATTCATCTTGCAAATCGATTTGAGCTCTTCTTAGATGCAAATAGAATTGTAAATCTATTCTCAAGTCCAGATTTTTGGATAAAAACATCTCTCATCTTTTTTTCATTTCCCAATTTTCCTCTTCCAAAGAACCCTAAAGCAAACTTCTCGTTCTTTATAGCTTTGTCTCTTCATTGCAGACTGAGAGAGGGACATAGGTGAATTGAATTTGTTGAATTTTTCATTTGTCACTTCATGTCTCTCGATTGTTCAAAGACCTGAAACGGAGTCCGTAACTCTCTAGATGACATGCCAAGCTCGAATTTCTTTTCCTGATGGGACTTCACCCTCCTACCCCTGCAACTTTGCCAGTGTATACTATGAAGCTGACAAGGTAATCATTGTGAACCTGGGTGATCCCAGCACTGGTTCCTAATCTCAGTGGCAGGATCCTCCATTAATTGGAACAATCCCTCTCCACCCTCCCAAACACCTTGGCTAATGGGAATCCCTCTCATTGCCATGTATGTGCGATTTCTCTGGTAGTTTAATGCATAGTTAGTAAGTTTGGATATGGTGAAAAGTCGGATATGGATACGTACGAGTATTAAACGGAGTTAGACTTGATACAGGGACCAATAATCCGTTTTAAAAAAAATGTATGACATTAATATGGTACGTGTTTAATACGGTATCCTATAGAAAAATCAGGACCGAAAATATAGACATATATTCACTATACAATAAATATCTATAGCATTCAATAAATAAAATAATAACATATAAATAGAATTCTACCTATCAAAACATGGTTTCATTCTAAATATACTTTCTAATCTTGCCCATAGTTGACACACTCAGATTCAAAAGAATTGAAAAAATATATATATTAAAGAACAAAAAAACAAATTATAATAAAAAAAATTGCCAAAATTTGGTAGGAATCCCACTGTGGGATAGAAAGTAAAATATACTCACCGATAAGAAAAATAAGAAAACAATAGGTAAAAGAACTTGCAGAACTGAAATCATATTTCCTTTCTTAATGTCTGTAATACAATTTCTCTTTTTATATGTACTGCAGGACAATGAAGTCAATGAAGTCTATGGAAGACACTAGATTAACGTGGACTTTAGAAACTAGTCTTAAGGTAAGGCTGGGCCAATATTAAGTTCGATCTTAATGGGCCAGCCCATTTTCTGTATTGTTAATAACTGACTTACTTGGAAACCAAAAGGTTGGGTGGAAATCCTACCGTTGGATGGAATAAAAAAACAATATAATAAAGAAACCCTAAAGTAGACCCACCAACTCACTTTAATCTTTTCTGGACTTTCACTCGAATCGCTAAAGTAATCTCAATCTCTCTCTTTGTCTCTCTGGTGTCCAGTTATAGAACATAAACTACACGTGTTAGAATTGAAAAAGATTGAAGAAGATGCAGAAGATTGAAGAAGATGAGAAGATGCAGAAGATCGAAGAAGATGCAGAAATCGAAGATCGAAGCTCAAAGAAGATGCAGAAGATCAGCACACGCCGACAACCATGGAAGGGGTTCCTCGTACGTAGACGGCCAACTAGATGGGTTTATCCACTTATATGCTTGCAGGATCTTCGCACACCAACGGTCGTGGAAGGGTTTTGGTTAATAAGGGGAAAGGGATTTGGGGAACAAGGTTCTGTTTTGCTTGGGGAAACCCTAACAGTATAATATGTTTTTTTATGTTTATTTTAATTTTTATTTTTTTTTAAAATTATCATAGCACGTCTAATACGCGATATGTCTAATACGCGATATGACGTATTAAATGTGCATAATACAGTTCATAATTTTTAAAAAAAACTTTATACGAATCTCTATGTATATTCGGTAAAATATGAAAAAAGTCGTTTTAAAATATGGTATACATATAATATGCGTGTTATATGCGTATTTACTAACTATAGTTTAATGGTTTAAATAGACATGTTGCAGAATTATTAAAAGAAGTAGCAAGGGCAAAAATGACATTTCATGTCCCAATAAGGACAACAGTGATACTTCACTATCACATTAAGGGTATTTTGTCCTTACAAGTTTAAAAAACTAGATGACATCAGCAACTAATAGAAATCAGCTAACGAACTAAGACTGTCTCTAACAAGGTTTTGAAATTAATAATATGGGTAATTGTAAGAAACTTTAGTAATTGTAAGAAACTTTAGTGTAAGATTGAAATTAGGTCATAGTCCAAGAGTGTACGAGTAATTTTCCAAAAAAATAGATAATTGGAAGTAACTGGATGATTTACCAACCTAACTCAAGGATTATGGATTTATCTGATTTATTATTTTCCATTTAATTCTCCTTCATTATCTTTCCTCATATTTGGTGAGTATTGAGGGTATCTCTTGCCCACGGTATTTCCTCATTCGTGAAGATCATATGGCTCAGATGATTTGACTTTCAAGTATACAAACCCACGTAGAGAAGACTTTTTTCTCTGGTGAAATTTAGATTGATGTGACTCCTATTGCCCCACGAGACATCCTCATGTCTTTAGACCAATTCTCTATCAATATACGGTGGTTAGTAGTAAAAGGAAATTGAAGGAAATGAATGAGAAAAAAATCGTCTCATGGCCCATTTCTCTAGCCATGATTACACGGTTGGATGTCACTTGGTACATATATCAATGTATTGGTATGCATACAGAGTGACTCTAGCTATGTGGTAACAATCGAAAAAACACTAGCGGAGAAGATTACAGTCCGGATGGAAGTCAAATTTAGATTTAAAATGCATACTTTTATAATCAGTAAAACACATATCCTATCGTTGGACTATGTAACTAATCAAAATCATTTTATTTTTAGTTACTAGTTTACCATTCATTTTACATCCAAATCCATTGCATTGAAAAATAAAATAACAATTACATCTAATAAGTATCATTACTAAATATAACTAGAAATTTAGGCATTTTATACAATGATGTTGTTTTATAATTATAAAAGTTTTTCTTTTAGGTGTGAATTTTTTTGTTCTCTTCCCAATAATTTACTTTGAGGCCAAACTAAGCCTCATGATCTTAATGAAATATCATATCCTTTCAAAAAAAATTACTTTAACCTATGTTTGGATGTCAAGAAAAGCAAAGAAAAAAAGTGATGAAATAGTGATTGCGTTTAATTTTTTTCTGCGTTTAAAAAGATAAAACATTTTTTTGTCTTTTTCGACAAAAAGTAAACCGTTTAAATAGTGATCGTATGGAACCGTTACAACTAATTAAACCCTTACTTTAAATCTCTTCGTTAAAAGACGTCTATTTATAAAAATAAATTAAATTTATTTTAATGCTGTCATCTTTGTATATGATTACATTTTTTTATATTATTTTTCCATGTTTTCTCTAAGAATAATTCACCTACATGTACTTGTATCTTTTTGGGATTCCATCACTGTCCATATTCAATGGATCCCACATTCTAGAAGTGGGTCTTACACTACATTGATGGTGATGAAGTCCTAAGGATGATAGGTGATGTGAACTCGTTCTCTTTTCCCCTCTCTCTCTCTCTCTTCTCTCACATTTGCAAAACAGTTTAAAACCAAAATTGATTAATAATCGATTTTAATTAGTATTTTAAAATCATTTAATACACCATTCGATTTTGATTTTATCTATTACACACCGAACTGTAATTCAATCTAACAATTAAACTGAAACCACCCTGTTTAACATCTGATCAAAATTCTTCAGAGTACGGTGTGAAGCAAGATATTTTATTGTTATTAATGATACTCTCAAAACTATTTTTTTTTCCTGTTTTCCCATAAAATGCAAATTTTCCTTTTTTATGAGATTTTTTTTTCCCTTTCTCACCCTTTTTTTTTTGTTTGCTGTATTTTTTAGATCTCGCCAAGAAATCCTGTGTGTGTTGTTCCGCCATTGTTGCATCACCCTTGTTGCATCAAGGAAACCCCAGCTCGGCTTAATGGCAGACTAGTCAACCACCTTATAGTAATTTGACATATGGTTCAAACAATCGATATGGGATCAGTACATTTATATTAGTTTTGGACATGATTGATTCTGATACAATAGTGATCCGTGATAGATTTTGAGGATTAGTTTCATATCGTTCGGATTGGCCGATCTGATCAAATACTGGCTATCAACCCCAGTTATAAGTATTTCGAATATAATATTTAATTTTTTAATAAGATAATAATGGAACCATGTCATGAGATGGGATCGATTCTGAAAAGGTGCATTTCCAACTGGATAGGATCGATACCGACCGGTAAATATTGGATTGGTTTTCAAATTGACCGACACAATATCAGTCTAGTTCAACTCTAATCGGTCAATATGGATATCGATTCAGTTGGTGTCTGATGCTCAGATTTTGAGCCTTGCTTCAACATCCAGTGAACCAAGTCCATTAAAAATCACAAAAATCTTAAAGAGGGAAGCAAACTAGTTTTGGGTTTTGTTTATTGAGTCACCCTTTTAAGTGAGAGCATGTGCAAGAGTCACAGACAGGCGTTGCTCATATCGAGCTGATTTAGATTTTCCAGCTACGGAGACTGCGATAGTTAATGCTATCTCAGATGGCCGGAATTCAAGGGATTTGGTCATTTGGTGCCTGCCCATGGCCACATGTTGATCATTTATTTATGATATGATTAATTTTTACAAATTTTTTTTAAGATTTCAAGTTGACTTTATAAATTGACAAAGATGGATTCAAATCCTCTCATTGTCAACATGAAGAAATTCAGTGGCTATCATCCACTATATACGTATATCAATACATCAATATATACGTACAGTAAATTAAAATCACTGAATTTTCTCATGCCAACATGAGGGGCATGAGAGGATTTCTATCCCAAGAAATATATGTACTATTAAAAAGAAGAAAAAGGGAAGACAAAACAGATGGCGTTGAAGCTTCATATGAAACAAGAATGGTGCTTCCTAGATTGGATAGATTTTCCTGTGGATGGAGAGGCGATCATGATTGGGTAACAAGAGACAGTTTGGGTCCCTGAAATTGGGTTTTTGTCCCAGCTTTTTAAATTGGTTATGGTTTGAATTCGATCGGTTTGTTATACCTTTGTAATCAATGGGGTTGAAAGATGGTCTCATGGCATCTGTTTAAGTGATCCCTTGTTACTGGTGCTTTTCGCTCAAAAGGCTTCAGTAGTATCCTTGCCCAAGCGTAGGCTGAGAACCTTATTCATGGCGTTAAGGTGTGTAATCGAGCTGAAACCATCACTCATTTTTTTTTGTGTGCTGATGGTAGCTTATTATTTGTTGAGGCAAAGCTGCCAGAGATATTGTTCGAATAGATAATAAAGTTATGGAAGAATTCTTGGAGAATATGGTTTTAAAGATATGAATGAAAATGAGACTTTAATTTTAGAATTTATTATAGCTTATAATTTACCAATCGTAAACGCATGCGTTGAAAAAAGAAAAGAATATTTAATTACATTTAAAAGTGAAAAAAATAAATAAATTAATAGATTTTAGAAAAGTCGTTGACTGATCATGTAAAGATTGTAAAATTATATCGATAAGAGTTTAACCTTAGACTCTAGAATAATGTTCATAGATATGTGTTTTAATACACAGAATCGTATGAAATGTGAGATTAAACACAGAATCATATGAAATGTGAGATTATTATTCTTATATGGTAAAATGATAGATAAGGAAAAAAAAAATGCTTTGAAAACATTTACTGATAAATTAGTAACACAAAGAATCATTATCATTAATTTATCAACACAAAGAATCATTATCATTGGGATCTATGCTGCTAGTTCTTAACATCCCATCCCTTTTAATTCCAAAATTACCCCTAGCGCCGAAATGCCAATATGATGTAGGACGAAATTACTACTTATTATATTAAGAACCTAGCTTAAGGAGTTCTAAACGAATCTAAAGAAAAATGACATTCAATTAGAGAATCTTGATAGTAGGATGATTAAGTTTGACTAAAAAAAAAACTAATTTTATAACTTAGCAGAGACTTCAAGTTCAAGCAGCCATTATGCCATCCGGGCTAAAAAAAAAAAAAAAAAAAAAAAAAAAAAAAAATCCCTTAACAAAGCCTAAGAATGACAAGGATTTAAAAAATTTTCACAGGAAAATTGACTTTCCAAGACAGTAGCACCTTTTTTTTTTTAATCACTGCTGCATTTTTTAAAGTCTTTTCTCAAGAAATTCTTAAAAATAGACGAGAGTTAAAAAAAAAATTTCAAAAAAAATTCAAGAAAGCAACTTCTTCAATGATTCAGCAAATCAAATTATACGGGTTTTTATTTCTTTTTCTCTATTTTCTAACATTTTTCCATTTGAACAGAAGCACCTCTCTCTTCAAAAGTCTTTGATCATTCAATTTTATACATCTACATCTGTATATCAATCTTCTCCTACTCTCTCTTCAAGAACCACCACATCATCCGCTAACTCAGCATCCAATCAACCAATAAATGAATTTCTGTACAAATCCTGCTTAACTACATCCTGGTTTGTAGGAGCCCAAAATCCTAGTCCACAGGTCCTCAAGCCTCAATCTTTTCTTGTTTGTCCCATTGCTTGTGTATAAGAATGATCCAGAAGCCCCATGGGATGATTTCTATGTATAAATATTTTTCAGTCCTCTGTGATCCCTAGCTGTAACCTGTATAAATCTTTCAAGATTAACCAAGGAACCTGACTCATGGAGTTGAAACCAGAAAAGTGATATTGACATTGTCATGTATCATCCCCAGTATTTTGGGTTCTGACTTGTTCATAAGCTTTCAATGTCTCTGTAGTATAGTTGCCCAGGGCCTCAAAGATCGGAATAAGACCCGCTTGTAAACTACTGGAAGCAGCATTATGGACCTGTTTAATGGTTTCATTATGTCTATTCCTCTCTTCTTCCAATCTCTTCTTCATGGAATCTAGATCCACCTTTAGATCATCAAGTGGTGAAACTCCACTCTCAGTGGGAACCACTGATACAGCAGTCTTCTCTGACAATGCATCTTGCTCTCGAAGTTTTATTTCCTCCTTGCGCAGCATTCTTAGTCGCTTCTCAAAATCCTTGGTGAGGTACTCAGCCTTGAGTCTTTGACGTTGTTCCTCATCTTGCCTCTCCCAAAGCTCATGCAAGCTCAAAGCAAAAGTATGTATTGCATCCGCCACCTGAGTCTCTGAAAGCCTCTCCATTGCATGGAACCAATCATTGCAGGTAATGAAAACAGGAGGAGCTCGTACCCTGCTTGGGGAGAATGGAATGACTCCATCTACAGTTTCTTCCCGTTTCTGGTCCAGGCACTTCAGAAGCCATCCATTCAGAGACTCAACATATGTTTTCTGGGTGTTGACCCATGTATTAAAACAAGTACACCAATTCAGAAGCTGCAGTTCAAGTTCCACAGTAGCCCTCAAGCTTGAATCTCTTTGTACACTTGTGTTTGCTATAAGATTATGACTTTTGCTCTCTCTGATGGCTTGGAACTGCTTCTGATGGCATTTAAGCATGGATTTCCACATTTTAGTCAACCTGCACATACAGTAATGACCTCCTGAGAGTGGGAACTCCACATCAGCATTTTACAGATTGCTTATTCAGCATGGCAAATGTATTTGTTTAGTAAGAAGCACTCTAGTGCATTCATCCAAACAGACAGAGGAATCATCAGGCAAAGAGAGAGAGAAAGAGAGGCCCATCATAAATACACCACAGTAAAAAATGGATGTTTTTTCCATGCCATGATAAAGAAAAGAAAAAGTTTATGTAAATCCTCCACAAGCCATGTACAATGCACCTTACCATAAGCAATTATATGAGCACATGTGAATGTATCAACATGAACATAGATGTCAGGGTTCACGGACCATTCTTGAGGTTTTAGGCCAGTAAGAACAACAGACAGCACTCTGGAAAGCAATTCCAAGGTTCCAGCATTGAGAGATTGTTCTAAAGCAACTTTAGATAGACAACCCTAGTTTTCAGCAATGACTAAGGTACTAATGTTAGGCTGAAGAAAGAGAAATTCATGTGCATTACTTAGGGTAGGTTCTCGACTCTGACAGCAAAGAAGAAGATAGGGAAATGGGCATGAATATCAGAATGATCTAAGGAAAATACCTTGGCCAAGAATGGCAAAAGATGAAGCTATAATCTATTTGCTACAATAAACTTGATAACATCACCTATTAAATGTAGATAGCGGGGAGATAACTGTAGCCTAGGACAAAACCTAGTGTTGGCGTCAAAATGATGACAGGTGTCGAGGAAGAGCAAAACCCAGCATAGGAATCTAGCACAGAAGCATCATCAGGAACCAACTGAAGTAAAAGAAGCTAACCTAGGAGTTTGGAAGGAGGGTGAAAATTCAGAGTTTTTTTTTTTTTTTTTTTTTTTCTTCTGAGGATTATTTACATTAATATTTACATATAGTATTTACTCAGTCGCCATATTTATGCACTTGAACCAGACTGGTAACAGTCAGGCTGGCAGGGTGGAATGGAATTTGCAAATGGGGAAAAGCTGCACAAATCTTTCTTTAACAAACCATTTAATCACACACAAACAGATGTTGACTTGGATGCAAAAATAAAGAATTCCTGAGTGTAAAGACTGTCCACCAATGTTAAAAATACCTTGGCTAATATTTATGTTTCAAAAGTTGTTGAATGTAACCATTAACTGAAATATGTTCAGTGGTGTTAAACTCATCAAAACCTTAGCACAAACAAATCTTGACATATATAAACAGACTCGGGTTTATACTATACTTTCCAGAAAAAGGAAACCTTTTTTATTTGTTTTTGGGTGTTATTCTATTAATGCATCAATATTTTCTAATCCCCATCGTGATCTGTTTGCACAAACTGTGAGTGGGTTCATGCGAGTGTGTTGTATTTTATGAAAGCATGGCCACGTCAGTCTAATTCATAGGTGTTGCTTGCTTTATCAGCCAAGTCTGAACACAAATCTATTGATGTCCACAAAAAATAGGAATTAATGTCAATGCAGTTAAGACATAAGACGCAACAACGCACGCCTAAAGCAAAAGGTGCACCCACTATGCCTCATTCCCTAGGGTCTAGCACCCCTTATGCCTCTTTATTGTCCACCAATGCATCTTGGGATTGGGTTGCATTCAAGCAAACAAAGCACTTTAGCATTAGGGGCTTGCTAACATTAAGTAAATAAAGCCTGATCTATGATTTCATAAATTGGTTCAACTATGGTGCTTAGGCTTTAATATATTTTTACAACAATTATGTGCCAAAGAATGTAGGCTTTGTTTGCTTAGTGCAATTGTTACTGGTTATTGTAATTTTGTCTGGAAAAGCAATGTTATTTTCATACTGTCTTAATTGTTGTAAGCTATTTAATGCTGATTTTCTCATTCATGTAAATTATGTGTTACTGTCTAGTGTCTATCAAATGTAATAAAATGCACTTCACATCAGTCGCTGTGTGCCACAAATGTGCATCTTGCCTTCAGTAAGCTCAATTAATGTACGAATCAATTGTGTGTCCAGAAACTGAAATTCAAGTGGAAACACAATAATGAGACCAAGTAATGATCTTCAAAGTGTATATATATCTATAATAGTAATAATAATGAAATAAATACATGAGTTGAAGGGGAGAAAATTAACCATGGTTATTTTGTTCTATATTCAATAGAATTACGTATTTACAAAATACTATCTCAATTCATCCTATTTCATCAAATCAGGGATGTGACGTCGTCCTGAAGGATGAAACGGCTATGAACAATTCTGATAAGATCTCACTCAAATGTAAATCAGCTTTTTTAAATGCAAATGATCTAAACATGCAACAACATAAATAAGACAGAAAGCTACGTACCCAAGAATCAATTCAGTGAGTAGGGGTTGCAACTCTTCATCTCTTAATTTGTGTATCCTGCTTGATATAGCATCAATAGCTCTAATAGCAACATCAATTTTGGTGAGCAACTTCCTAATTGAAGTCCGAGTTGCATCAATCTTATAGGCCTCCGCACCACTATCATCCAAGACTTTCAACTTCTTACACTTCTTTTCGTAGATCACTCGAAGTCTTTCTTCATCCTAAAATTATTCCAACCAAAGCTAAACAAATTAAGAAAGAATTGGCCCAGAACTCGAGTAATATCAAAGCACCTGAATCATGATCAAAACGATATAAAGATGAAAAAAAAAAAAAAAAAAGAAAGAAAGAAGCAAATTTAATGCTCACTTGAGCACTAACATATCCAATACCAGTATCCACCACTGGTACACAAAAAAGAATGGAACGACATTCAAGAGCAAGAGCTAAAATTTATCAAGTTTAGGTCATAATCTGATTCAGATTTATCTTTGTTCCAACTTCAAAGTTCGAACTCCTTGGCTTCCATGTACAATTTCGTTAACTTGATAATAAAACATAGATAAGGTGTTTGCTTGTAGTGCTAACTGTACAAATAGAGCTATTTTGTTGTCTTCTACCTTAAAAATATTATTTAGCATAGATGTACGCCATGTTAGTATGAAAGATGGAAGAATGGAAAAGGTATCCTCCATAGAAACCGAAGTTTTAGGTACTTGACATATATAGAAAAGGGTTGACAGCTACACCCAAGTGAATAAGTGAATAGCATATCCCAAAACAGAAAAAGTGATGAATGGCTAAGGCAACAATGATGAGAAAACAGGTACAAGAACTTTAAGTACCCAATTTCCTTAAATGCATCATTTCTATTAGAATTGAATCATGGAATCATATTCAAAATTAATTATTGTACTAAATATAAATACGTATTGTAATACAAAAACAGGGTACCATAATTATTAATGCACGCAGACTTTCAATTGGCACATCACTTCCTAAGAGGACCCTCAACCCCCTCAAACCATTTTGAGGTAATGCAACAATATAATGACCCAAAAATCTCATGAGCTTTATTATATCCACAATTATTTAAAATAAATGTCTAGAGCTACCCTCCCCTTTTTGCCACACATTTGTCGCTCAGCTAAAAAGAAAGAACTTCTGGATTTCACTGAAATGTTTATTTACCAGGAAAGAAAGACTGAAAAAATTCTTATTTGTTGGAATTGAAACACTGGGGTCTACAAATGGGAGAAAAACTCTTTGACATAAATCTCCTTGTTAAGTCAAAACATAACATATAAACAAATGGAACAAATGTGGGAGACAAAAGAGAAGCCAGCAAATTTACGGTGCGCCAAAAAAAAAAAAAACAAAAACAAAAAAAAACCACCCCAAAGCAAACAAAAGACAGCCTAAGATGAACCTCTAGGAATTACTGACCATCATCCCATGTATAAGAAATATAAAACTTTTGTGAATAGGAAGGCAGGATATTACAAGTGACAAACCAAGGATATGGCAATGAAAGCATGGTGTCTGAATAAAGCATGGAAGATGTGTTTAACACAGACTCCATTAGTATTAAATATGAGACATCAAAATTTAGTTAGCAGAAGAGAGGGGACTTGCCGACTAGATCAGGCTATGAAAGTAAAGTACTCGCATCCCACATGGTAGAGCAAAAGCAAGGAAAACATGAAATTATTAACTTCACATATAAAAAAAAAAAAATATATATATATATATATATATATATATATATATATATATATATATATATATATATATATATATAAAAGTACTTTCCTTGTCAGATAATTAAAAAGGTTAATATGGATAATGGTTGATACAGTTTTTCGAAATAGGGGGTTGGAATACAAGAAGGATATGGACGATTAAGTACTCTGTAAAGCATTTCCTGGTTTAAAAGGAATGGAATGAATAAATATAGTTAAGGAACTCTAGATTTGCAGGTTGTGGAAATTGCCCAGATTCTGGGAGAAGAGGAAGTGTAAGAAGGAAGAAGTGACATAAAGGCAATATCATTACAATAAGGTAATATCACTACACTAATGGGATCAATGATGCCTTTTAAAGGTGAAGTCAAGCAATGACAGGTAGGAGGTTTTCAAAATCGCCATAACCTGGAGCAGAGCAATAGTAGTAGGAAGGAAGTAGTGACATAGAATTAATTTCTTTACATTCTGGTTTTGTTATATCTACGCTATCTTATAGGAGAAGTAGACAGCATAGCTCTTATGATCTTCCACTCCCAATCCTCCACCAAAATTTTCTGCCACATACATTTTGTATAACCACTGGTTCATCTATCCTTTAACCACCTATATTTCAAAGAATAAAATGCACATATTCTGCCATCATTGCTTATCCTCTGCCTTACTTTTGATCTCCTAAAAATATTTCTCATAAGATACTTCTAAAACCTCTCACTCTTACCCTCCTAAATAATCCTGAACTAATTCTTCATTTCTTTTAAGGGAATTATATTGCTTAGATAATGGAATCTCATTAAATTTCTAAATGAATAGCATTTTTGAAATGGGTGTATCCGTTTGTAATCAAGCAGGTTACAAACATGATCTGTAACCGGATTCTTTTTGCCCTCCACATAATGATGTGGCACTATAATAAAATGTTTAATTATGTGATTTCACAATGATGTGGCTCTGTTGAGATTTTTTTGCACTCTCACAAAAGGGGAAGAAGGACAGGGAGAGGATGAAATTACAAAAAAGAAATTAAAATAAAATAAAATCTCCATTCTAAAAAAGGAGTGAGAAAAATGGTTAAAGGCAAAACAGAAAAGAAAAGATGGTTACAATAGGTATTTGTAACTGTCTAGGTTACAAACAGATTTTCCCTTTTTAACTAAATAACCATTTTGTTTCGTTTCACAATAAAATTATTCACAAATCATTAAAAGTAATAATTTCTCCCATTTTTTAGTTTTTTGGGAGAAATGACATTTTTGACAACTTAAATTTCTATTATGTTTTCAAGCTATGAACATCAACAATCAGAACTCATTTGTTTAAATTAGTAGATAAGTAGACAAATTAACTGAAGTTCACAGCTGTTCTATTATTTCCAAACAGGGTATATTCTGTTGAGTCTGTTGACCTTTTTATCCTTGGAAAAAATTCCTTGCTTGTCTCTGAATTTTCCTAAAATACCAATTGTATAAAACCGAGTGGCGTTTAGCTGATATATAGATCTATAGATAAGGGCCCTTGAACCCTGATGAGGATCTCTGTCTACTGGAAGTACATAGTTCCCATATAATTCATCTTTATCTAACATCAGATTCTTGATCCACTCAAATGCACATTACAAACCTTACACTTTTTTTTTTTTTTTTGATAAACTATTACGTACCTTAACTTCCTTATAAAGTTTCTTCTCCCACACATAAAGCTGCTCTAGAGTTGATGAAAGCTTCATGCTGGTATCCATCTCAGGATCCCCAATCAGCGACTTGGCCATTTTCATTGAGCTATCTGCTGCCCGCTGTGACCAGAATGGAGCGTGCGAAGATGTCAACGTGGGAGGAGTTATGAAATCCAGGATCCTGGCCGAGATCACTGCAGAAAGACACAAGTTCAACAAATGAAGCAACCAGAATCACCAGATAGCTGAAGAATGAGAGAAATTTTTCAATCAACTAGCTTATATAATTTGCAATTTTAACAAGAACACTCCACTACCAACCAGATTATGAAACAAACACGGATAAGTATGACATTCACATTTATGGAGCCAACTCTCAACTATAGCTGTTAGTTTCCTTTATCAGCTACTGTTTATCAAGTTTCAAGGTGAGACACAAGGTGTGAACCCAGACATGGATCCCTTTAAATATACATCACACTAGCATTTCATTTGTTTACATATACTACTTATAGATTTTTTATTTATGCTTCCGTCCACCTCCATGACTTCATTTCAACTTTAATGCTCATATATAGACCCATTTTAATGTCCCAAAATCTTTTAATACCAAATTTACACAGATACACTGGCCCGTAGGGTTATTGGGATTAGAATGTCTGATGCTTTGTGTGGCTATCTGGTGATAATTCAAGTTCTTTTTTCAAGTGAAAACTATGACGTTCTTCCATGAGAGAAAAGCAGCAAGCCATATCCTCAAGCAGTATCCTGCTATGCATGGAACTTGAAACAGTAAACAGTGAAACACAAATAATAACATCCAGAGAAGAAATTTTCAGCTCCAGATACCAAAAGTATTCAAGGTGCTCTCTAAAATTCCTGTATTTGCTCCTTGAAGGGTAACACTTATGGGTCATCAACCTAAGAACATAACAGAGTAAGGTCCTCTTATGGCGAGAGCACAACACCGGATTTATAACAGGAAAGATGATGGAACAGTAAATTAAGTCCTTACCTTTAAGTATGGTACGTCTCGACTGATAACGCAGCTTCCCCACCTCAAGCAACACTGCAACCTCTTTCCCATACTCAGAAGCGTTCACAAACTCGTCCTTAATATCTTTTACAGCTTCCCGGAGGTCCCGTGTGCCATGAGCAGCCAATGTGCTCAAGCTACTCATCTTGGAGGATTCACCTTGTCCACCAAGCTCAACATCTTGAGTTGAAGCCTCACTAATCTCAAAGCTCACACCTTTCTTCCTGGGATTCTCTTCTTCAACGCTTTTTGGAGCAACAATTTCGGGGCTGCTCTTAATCTCTTTATCCTGAACTGATGGCGAACTATCCTCACTCTGCAATGGTGCAGCAGCCCGAGAAGTACCCTCACCCGAATTCCCCTTCACATCTTCCTCCACTTTTTTCCCCTTGCGAAGTTTTGCTTCCTTCAATTGCTCTGGTTCATTCTCATCTTCCAAATCAGGAATTCCTTCTCTCTCCCTCACTTCCTTTGAATCGGGACTACTAGTGCTCGACCCAATTCTGTAACTTTCTCTAGAATAATACCCAGGATAACCACCATCAATCGAATTGAAGGGATCGAGAAAGTCCCAAGCAGAGACCGTCGGGGGCGACGGAGGCGGCGGAGTCCCCCGCGGCGGACTCGGTGGCAGGTTGTAATAAGGATCACGAGGCGGCGACTGCATCGGAATTCCGAAGTAACCACCCATTCCATACTGTTGATTCGCAGAGTATGAATATTCCGGCCACTGAGTTGCCGCCGACGACATTCGAGGTCCCTCGTAAACGACGGAAGGAATCGCCGTCGATGACTTCTTCATGTAGTACGCCGACTGCGAATAAGGATACGGATTCCCTCTTAAATCAACAGGCGGCCAAGACGACGAAGCTTCAGGTTCAGGCTCTTCAGGGCTGCTGCTGTGGACGTGATGCTTGAACGATTCCGAATCGGACTCAGTATCTGATCCTGAGTCGATACGGATATGTGAATCCTCTTCCGGCGAGTGATGGTGTGAGAAGGAAAGCGAATGAGAGAGAGAAGTCGACGAAGACGAATCCTTATTGTCTCTTTTCTTCTTCCTTTCGTCTGATGGCAGAGTAAGAACTGGAGAAGATGGAGGCGAAGATCCAACACCGATGATCAGTTCCTCTTCAACGAATCGACAGAGAGCTTCGCCGACGTCTTTCAGTGACCGGAAGTACGAGACGTGAACAGAAGCAAGGGCATAGCGGTGATCAGCAGCAGCTTTGATGTACTCTTTCCTCTGTCTGCAGAGAGTCACCAAAGGCAAATCGTCTACTTTGGATCCGCCACAGCCCATAGCAACTCCAGAAAACCTAACCTTACCTCTTTTTCAGTTAACATCTCCATACCTGAACGCACAAATGCAACATATAATGGAAAACATGGTGAGAGTAACGTTGCAGATGACACCCGATCCGAAGAAGATTTCCATTACAGAGAAGGAAAACTGATAATGATATCAGAAACAAATAAACAGAAACCCTAATCAAGAGAGCATGTTGACAGTCTTTGTGAGAGTGAACAACAATAATCACTACCAAATTTGGGAAGAGAAGAGATTAAAATAGAAAATCTTATGGAAAATAACAAATTAATTGAAAATCTGACCGTTAAGATCTCTGAACTCCGCTCGTTACCGTCCATGCGACAGACAGACAGACACACACAGAGAACGGATTTTGGATTTTTGAATCCGAAACAGATAAATATGGCCTCTTGTTGAGCATTGAGATGAGTTTTTCCTTCTGAATCGAATTTTTTATTGGATTTTTAAATTTTTACCGCTTTCTTCCATCTGGATGTGTCATTGGGTCTCGCGTTTTGAAGAGAGAGAAATTAGAGAAAAAGGAAGAGCAGACGTGAGCAGAGCAGAGCGCTCGAAGAATCCGTCATTCAAAACGGACGCCATTATCATTGCATTACAGACACCCGTCTCCACTGTAACGTTGTATTATAAACCATCTCTCTTTCTCTCTCTTCTTTCTCTCTCTATCCTCGCGTCTGAAAATTTCTGTTTCAGTTCAGACCTGCAAAAATTCTATTCAGCCACGCGGAGAGAGCTGACGTGGCATCTCAGATATTTTATTTACGATATACCGGTTTTAACTTACTGAAAAGACGGTTTTGTCCATCGACGTGGAAACAGGATTCTGTTTGTCGTTATCGTCGTCGTCGTGTGTGTGAGTAAGTGACTAACGGAAGAGGAAAAGGTTTTTAGGAGTTGTTGGAAAGTAACAAACATACGTGTGAAACTGTTATGTTGGCCGTTGGATTGGAATCTGATGGGTTTTGAAGGAAGACCATGGTGATTTGTCATCTTAGAAAGGTACATTTTGGTTGCGTTTGATGCAATGTGTTAGAGGAAAGCAGGTGGCCAATCTTTAACAAACCACTTTTGTTTGACCCATGTAAAGCCTGTGTGACCTCTAACAGCTGATGGGACCCACATTCCAAACCAAACAGTTCTAAATTAAATCATGATTATTCCCAAAGGTTAGTTATGTCAACCCAAAGATTGTTCTTATGTTCTATATTAATAGGTACATCTCAAATTATGGTTTATTTAATCAAAACTAGAAATGTGGGCCATCTTTGATTTTGATTGAATTATATATAGTAAGGATGTTAAATGGTTTATTATTGGTTAAATGGTGCGATGCGATTTAGAGGAGGATGAATCAAAATCAAACTGATTAACTAAACGATGTCAAAATTAAAATCATATCAGTTTATTGGTTTTAATCGATTTTTCATTAAACAATTCTCCCTCCCCCCCCCCCTCCCCCCTCTTCATCCTATGATAATGGTTTCTTTCCCCTCCCCCCTCCCCCCTCTTCATCCTATGATAATGGTTTCTTTCCACATGTACTCTGCCCCAAGAGGAGCTTGTCCCTTCCATTGGGAATTCACAATATTACATATTGTCATGTGAATTTTCACTCATTCATTCTAGACTTAATAAACTTTTTATCCTTACCAATCATGTAATCATCTATTTTGGATTTGAAGAATATCATTTCTAGGGTGATGGCATTGCAGGTTAGATTTACATAGCCTCTTAATACTGATTTTCTGAACTTGATGAAGAGATCATTTCACCCCAAACAATATCTCATGTCTAATTTCAAAGAGTAATATTTTACCGTTAGTACCAAGTAATGGGGGCTCCACTGGTTTGGAGTACTATCAAGAGTATTAGGAATTAGGAGTTTGAAGAAGAAGACGGGTTTAAATGGTCCGCTCTCATTCAGGCTAACCGATGCTTAACCGTTTTGAGACCATTGGATTAAATGGGCTAAAACCATACTAATCCAATTAGGTAAATCGTGTGATAATCCAAATTAGAACCAACAGTTTTCCAACTCCACTGTAAATTGTTCGGTGCGGTTACGATAAACGATTTCGGTCCAAACTTCTTTCTTTTTTTCTGGTAAGTGATTTTCTGTCCAAATGTTGCACCCTTAAATTATAGCATGTTATTAAGATCATTACATTTAAGCTAAAGGTTTTGTGCAACAGCCGTCTTTCTACAGTCGGATTGGGGAGAAGGGAGGGTGTTTAATGATGATTCTACCCCCACCTATTGGATGAAGCGTTTGATGCCCAATTGTGTGGCCAAAAAAATAATAAAATATTTTTCACCAACTCTGATGCCCTGAAAATTGACCCATGACACAACACCCATTTGCTTGTGTGTAGGGAGGCAACGAAGTTCAGTTCATGAGACTGCAACGAAGTGGAGTAGCCACTGATCCTAGACCACCTTTACCTTAGCTGGATCTCGTTGGTGCCACCTAAACAATAGGTAGGTGGAGGATGTGTGATGTTTGGTCAACAAGATTTCCACCTTTTAGTAAGGCATATAGTTATGAAACAAATTTATTTGCCTTGCGAACTTGATTTTCGAAGGTAAATAGTTCAATATCCATCTCATATATATAGTTTTGGATTTGGCTGTCTTTTACTTATACAACTTTTATGAAAGTGTCTTTGAAAAATCGAATAGTATTCTAGAAAGGCAAAAAAAAGAAAAAAAAAAAGAGAGTAAGATTACAGTATCTTTCTCACAAACTTTGGTTACAACAAGACTTTCCCTTCTAATAAGATATAATTATAAAATGTACCTAGGTTATATGCTTGATTTTCAAAGATAAAGAGTACAATCCATCCCACATAGTTTTAAATTTAACCAATTCCATTTCATGAAAATGTCGGTTGGTGAAAAAGTAAGAAAATTTTGTAACTACTAAACTTTAACATTACCTTTTCACCTAATCAGTGTTCTAGATAATACTAAGAGAGTAAATGATGTTAACAATTACTTTTGACACTTAGAGTGAAAGAATTAGTTTCTTCCTTTATTTTGCTGACATTTTTGTTCTTCATACTTACTAGTCTAGTAAGGAAAAAACAAGCAATTTGCATGTCTTCTTCCGTAATGGATAGTCACATTTATTATGCTTTTTTTTTTTCTTTTTTTTTTTAAATTTGAGGGGAGAGAGAACTAGAGGGAGATAGAGATAGGTGGCGATGTTCGAAAGGGATAGAAGAGATGTTGATAAGAAAGAAGAACATATGAATGTGAATCACGACTACATTAAATTAATTAGTTATTGCAATTCTTCATTTATACTCAATATCAGCCTATCTTTGGTTAGCTTAATATTATTTTAAGCTAGGAAGTTGTACTATTTCGTTTTGCCACTATTTCCTTTTATGTCGGGTATAATCTTGTAAGGAGAATATTTGTAAACTTCTTCGGAATAGTGGATTGAATTGGTAATTGATCGCTCTATCGTGGATGTAGCCCATACACATTGTATGGGATGAACCACATAAAATCGTCATATTCTGATTCTTTCTTGTTTTTCTTTTTGCAATTGTTCTTCAATTGCATTGTTAATTTCTAACATCTTCTACTTCTAGTATTTATGGTAGTTTTATAATTTAAAAATTACATATAGTTCAATAAATAGAAGGTACAATTGACATATTCTTGTTGCTATCATTTATTTACATTTTCACAACAATCAAGATAAATCTCGGATTAGTATCTTATTCAATTAAATGACATGGAAAGTAAAATGAATTGCTCTGTTTTAGCTTGCGACTAAATATAACTTAAAAATAATAGTTGACTATTGAAACTTGATTTTTACAAGTTGACTTAATTTAAAAATCAACTCAATTCATGCTTGGCTTGATGAATGGATACCTCAAATAAAATCATAAGCAAAAGATTATGGTTTTGTGTAGTGTGGTTCTTGTCAGCTATGACAACCCTCCCATAACAGTTTTTGTTTGTTACAATATTAGACATCTAATAATAAGCTCAAATTACTTACATGTGACACATAATTTCTATAGCAACAAAATCCATTTCCTATTTGCATAACTGATAACTTCTACCATCTTTTTTTTTTTTTTTGGTTATTATAACTTCTTTTCTTCTTTTTTTTTGAAAATATTAATAGATTATACAAGTATGTAATTTTATGCTAGTTAATAAAATTGTATTATTTTTGTAATGTTTTAAGGCATTTATGAAGCTAAAGTCATCCCTTATTCTCTCATAATATTGTAGAGGCTGGCCTGATTCCAAAAATTATTTAAAAAAGTCAAAGCAAGTAATACTTCTTATTTTTCCTATTTTCTTTCCCCTTTCTCCATTCTATTTTGAGATAGAAACTCTTATTCTTCTCAATTCCACTGCATTTCTTCTTTTTTTTATTTATTTTACAATTGTGGAAAAAGATAGCCTAAAAGACCACAATTAATTTAGGAGACTTTTCTCTTTTATAGGGGAGGGAGAGTTTTTTATGTTATGAAGGCAATCATAAATTATAACCTCTATTATCTATTATAGAACAAATTTTCTTTTGTTATTATAATACTATTCATTTTTAAAATATTAACGTTTACTTGAATAGATTATGCATTTTTATGCTAGTAATACAATTTTATTATTTTGTAACGTTTTTTAAGGCATTTTATGAAGCTTCATTCATCCCAAATTGTCTCATAATATTATAGAGGCTGACTTTGTTCTAAAAATAAATTTAAAAAAAAAATGTGAAAACAAATGATACTTCTCATAGAGCGGGTTCCCCTGCAGCACCCTTTAAGTGCTACAGGGCCTATAGCACCCTTGGATATCCAACAAGTAGGCATCTAACGCTACAAAAAATAAGATACAACATTAAAATATAATTGAAGAAGTAGGAGATCAATGCTTCCTTTGCAAATGAATCGAACTAAGGCTCTCTTTGGTTTGTATTATATAATGTATTATGAATTATTTGTGACAAATCAATTATGATAATAGATTATGAGTAATAAATAATGACCGTTTGGTACCACTAAACATAATATATTATATAATGAGAAATATAATCAATCACTTAATAGATTATTCTAATAATGATAAACAATTACTCACCTATTTGTAGATAATGAATTATATTAATTTATTTTAATTATAAATAGACATTATAAATCATACCAAACAATCATAAATTTTATAATATATTATATAATATATTATATAATACAAACCAAAGAAAGTCTTAAGCCACTCTGCTTTTGCGTTCTCATATTTCCGTCCTGCAGACACCCTTCTTAGCTCCTTCCTCCCATTTCCATTTGCCCCTTGGAAATTGAATGAACCAGCTCCTCCTCTTCGTTCTCCCATTTCCCTCCTGCATAAACCCTTCTTAGCTCCTTCTTCCTCCCATTTCCATTTCCAGTGAAGCATGAGTGTTTTGTTTCTGGTTTGCGAGAGAGAATAAGCAAGTAAGGTTCCCTGTGACAATATCAAGTTTATCTCACTTTTTGCAACTTTTTCCTAAACGCTACTATAATCTCGTCTAACAGGAGGTCAGCAGTTATCTTTTCCTCTCATTCTAATTTTGGGGACAGTTTCTCAATTGCTCCAATGAGTAGAAGGTGTGCTTCAATGACGAAGACATCTTTCGCCAATATCCCTTTCGATGTCGTATCTCAGACTAACGAGAGATAGGAGATTTCTGCAACCCCAATGATTACTTGAGTCTTTAAACAATGCTTCCCTGTACCAAGTAGTCCTTTGATAGGTCTCAAACTTTTAAACTTTGAATGAAAAATGAGAATCTCTTATAGGTTATCAGAATGAACCATGAAAAGTCATTTCCATTTCGCAAGGGGAAATGATAATGGGAGGAAGCAGCTAAGAAGGGTCTTTGCAGAAGGGAAATGGGGGAACGAAGAAGAAGAGCAAGTTTGTTTGATTTGTTTGAAAAGGAATCATGAATCTCCTACTTCTTCAACTAATCTTAAAGTTACATTTTAGTTTTTTGTGAGGGTTGAATGTCTGCTTGTCCAAATGTGCCCATTTAGGGGTGTTATTGGCCTTATAGCTAATGGTGCTACAATGGGGAAAATAATCGTTTGTAGCACTCTGTTATAACAGAGTGCATGGAGACCATTGAAAGTGCATTGATTACGAGTTCTGATGCATTCCCAATGGCCAGGATCGAATCTGCTACACCAAAGTGTTACAAACGATCCTAGCCCCTACAAAAAAAACCCGCTACTACTTTTCACTTCGCCTTACTTTTCTTTCTCATTTCTCCTTCCCATTTTAAGATAAAAGCCCCTTATTCTTCCTAATTTCTTTGCATTTCTCTTATTTCATTGTACAATTGTGGTAGGGATCACTTTTTTCTAACTCAAAAAAATAGATGTACTACAACTACTATAGAAGACTTTCCCTTTTGTTTTATTTTCTTGTTTTATTTTATTTTTTGAAGGGGGGATAGAGAGTTTTTATTTCGAAGACAATCATAATATTTTACTATTAGAACTCTTGGAGACTTTTCTTTTCATTTTTTTGAGTGGGGTTTGGTGGGTGAGGGAGTTAATGAAGTCAGTATTCTAATATTTTTTATTTTTAAATGTGCTAACTTTAGCTGTTAAAAAATCACTACAGCACAATCACTAGAACACCTTAAATGGCAAAAATAACAAATAAAACCAATAGGATTTATCTAAGAATGCATTAATGCACTTAGATCAAAATTCATACAAGTGAAACTCTAGTTGTTCATATTGATGTAATGGGGAGGAAAAACTATTCTAACATTTAATCTATCTTATGTTTGCTCATATACACAACAGCTATGGTTGGAATGTTTTTACCTTTTATTTTTCTTTGTAAGTAATCCATGAACAATAGAATGTGAAGTTTTCAAAAATTACAAGAAAAATCTAAATCATTCAATTTTTTTTTTAAACTTAAATCATTTAGAGTTGGGAGAAGAGACATTAATGTTTTAAGCACTATTACACATGCATAAACATACACAAAATGCATGCCAATACAAAGGATAGTATTTAACTAAATTAGACTTTGAAATTTGACATGTTACATCCCTCGATGTAGCAGAATAGATGCCTTATGTGTTAGGGATGAAAGCGCAAACGAGAGAGAAATCAAAGATAAAAAAAACACACAATACGAAGATTTATCGTGATTCAGTATCCAATGCCAGAATGCCTACCTCCACCCAGAGAATTAGAGAATTTCTTTATTCACCAAGAAAAGTCTACACCTCCCTCCACCTACAAAGTGTTTTCCTTTTACTCTCATTCACCTAGGTTTTTCTCCATAGGGACAATATATATGTTCCATAGAAACTCTAATCCCACATGATTACAGATTAATATTTATACATATAATGGACTAAATTCAAATATAAATACAATTCTAATAACTGTGTGAACCTTATAGAATATAAGACACAACCCAACATTATGATATCCAGAAAAATAACAAACTATTGTGACAATAATAATTTAACTTTATTTTGTGTTTGTCAAAAATTTAGCCTCAAATAGAAAGTCTCTCCAATGGCCCTTTATATGGTATGTCCTATCTAGAAGCATTATGTTTCATACAGTAAGATTTGTAAAGTGCTTGGGTATAAATTTGGTAGGTGATTTATTAACAAAATAAAGGAGTCCTATTGATGAAGGAAACTAGAATTTTGCTTGCTCATCCTTCAAATTTCTAATATACAAATTTTTGCCCAGTTAAAGCAAAGATCGGAAAGAATACCTTTCATGGGAAAACATTCTTTCATTATGTAGTTACTAGTGCTTTTGTAGTTTAGAAAGGAAATAATTTTGTGCAACCATTTGTAATTGTTAGGGCTTTAACCAAGAAAAAAATTAAATTTGTAAATTAGAGAATTAAACGGATCAAATAATTGATCAGAGGTGATTGGTTACGAACACCTCTACATGAATACAAATGTGAATTGAATCCAGATTTTTGATTATTCGTTTATCCCTAACTAGTGTAACACAGACCTTTCTCCACTGACAAAAACAATTCTCTTTCAAATGTCTTAATCTCATGCTTCTCTGTTATTCATTCTCTATAACCTGTCGAATTTTCAAGAACCCCCAAGATCTTAGTTAATTGTTTTTTTATTATTAATTGGATATCTATTTGGATCAGACAGGATATATTATGGATTATTCAAATTCGAATCTAGACACCCCTAACTAGATATGAATATCCCTCAATAAATACAAATATGAATCAAATTCATATTTTCAATTATCTATTTATATCCCTATTTGTAATACTTATTACATGTGATTTCCTTTATTTAAGGGAAAGAAAAAGATTTACGATTTATATAAAAATTTTTGGAGAGGAAAGGCACCTCAAAAGGTACTTTTGAAATTAAACATATCTAATAATTAGGTATATGATCATTTCTTCCTCCATGCCAAAGAATTTAGAAAAGTATAAAAGATATGCCTTAAAATTTTATGAGAGATGAGAGATTTTTAGGAATAGATATTTAAAAAATAGGAAAACTTTATAGAGTCTTGAATCTAAAATGAAGACTAGGGATAGGTTTTAAATGGAGGAGAAAGATGCATAAAATAAGAATATTTAATTTGAGAGAGATAGAGGCGTGGGTGGAGTGACAGAAATTTTTTATTTTAATTTTTTTTTACTAAGTTTAAAAATTAGTAAGAATGTGACAAAGTTACCCTGTCATGCATCGGTTTCAGATGACACTAATATTTATGTTTTTTTTTTTTTTTTTTGTACTTAAATTAGGCTCACGTCAAGGTAAATAGAAAAGCTATTTTAATTAAGCTTTATTTTGCCATTGTTAATGGGTTGAATCGAATGGGACCCACATAACTTGACATCAGAAGACTTAATTAAGGTGGGAAAGATTCTGAGTGGTTGCAACTTGCAAGGGTAGTTTGAATTTGGTGGCCCAGGTTTTCCCACCATGGGACAAAAGCCATGGCAACCTCATAAGCTTATCGGAAGAAAATCACTTATCTTAAAAAAGAAATTCGTATGAAAATGGTAGGAGGATGTTATTTTCCTCCTGCCTAGTTATCAATGCTAGTCAAGGATGCTTTCACCCATGGGCAAATTGCAGCATTTATAGAGTTGATGGCACCTAATTCCAATTTTTGTTAGTTATATGAACCTTCTTTTGGATGATTCCGTTTCATGGTTCAAATTTTCGGTATTGGATTGATTTATTCATATCAATTGTAGGCCTGATCGATTTTCGATACTAGTCTAATTTAATACTATTTTATGAGGACACTTGATCTGTGTATCAATCTGATCCTATCGACTCAATCCGAATTGAATTGATTTTGAACATACCTAGGCACTTGGTGTAACTTTTCAATATTAACATACTCTGCTTCAAGGAAGAGTGGATGATATGCCTGCTCTTGTACCAAATTGTCATAGTTGTTAGGAACCCCCAAATTTTGTAGTGGCATCAGAGGTAACAGTCCCAAGATTTATCCCAATTTCATCTATTGGATTCAACAATTATAATATTTACTACTAATACAATATCCCGTTGATCAATGATAAAGCGACACCGGTCTCGTGAACCAGGGGCATCCGCAAGAAGACACGTGTCATCCACGCATCACAAGAATAATAGAGTTGGTGGTTTCTTATTCTGGTAGGAAACCATTCCCCACTTAGTAACTACACACCAGGATTGATGCACCATGACGCCATTAACCGCTACCATCTTAGTCATTGGATTCTCATCCAACGGTGAATTGCCATCCAAATGGTTTCTCAACTATCTCCACTACATAAGAAATTTGGACGACTCCAGCAAGTGTTTCAGGTTTCTATATATACACCAAAAACAAAGGTAAAATGACAAAATATTTGACATCCAAATTACTCTCCAGACTCAAACCTTATCCTACTTTCTTAAGAAGTATTTTCCTTTTAAGTACTTCATACTGTTTGATCTAAGAACTGACTTAATCATCGCAATGGCCGTTGGACTACCCAGTCCTCCCTCAGTGATTTATTTGTGATTTCAGGAAGATCACCACAACTCGTTTATAACAAAGCACAACTTGGTTATACCTTATACAACTCTTGTAAAACTTCATCAGTTCAGTTGCTCCGCATGCAACTCGATCATCGTGACCTCCAAATTAACTAGACCAATTTTTAGAATCAACATCTACTAATATACGAAAACTAGTTGCCGCCCCCATCGATTGTGGGAGATGTATGTAAATATTGATAAGATGAGTAACTTTTTATTTGATTGACAATTAAAAAAAAATCTTTTACTCATTAGTTTCGATACCAAAACCCCATGTCGTAGGTTCAAATCTCTTGAATTCGAGTTCAATTACTACAAAAACTTAAACAACAACATACCTATACGTCATCAAGATTAAAGAAAAGTGGATGAATTCAAAAAAAAAGATATGTAAACAAATCAAAGGTTGAATTTTACCGTTGTTTCTACAAGTTAGGAATAAAAAAGAATAAAATAATAATAATAATAAATAATATTTATGATTCATGAACCTTGCTTTCACCATTATTTGGGTTGGAAGGAAAATGAAAAAAGATCTTTTGTTGCATTTTTCTGTAGCAGTGGTGATGCTGAGTATTTAAAGTGCATCAGGATTATAACCGTATATCCTTTCAATACTTAAGATCAAGACTGCTACCAAAAAGTGCAGTAGACGATTCCATTATACTGGTAAATAAAGTAACTTTGAAAGTATACGAGGAGAAAATAATTTTGATCCTCCAATGGGTCATGCAAATTTAATGCAACAGGGGAAGGTGGGTACAGGACTTCGCATTTGTTCCACGTGTCAGAAATAAGGATTAAAAAGAGGAGTGAAAGTTATTTAAAAGTGTGGTCCCAACCTCCTCGGTTTGAAAATGAAAATGTCGGAAGATTACGGTGTTTAGAGTTCCAAAGCGTTTTGGTATTTTGTGTTTGGATGCAGTGTTTGACCAAAAAGCCTCAATTGGATGGAATTCCGGCAGACAAAAGGTCACTCTGGAAAATTCCAAACTCCCAAACGGTTCAAACTCCAAAGTTTTTCTTAAGGGCTCAAACTTCGAACAAAATTCAACAAAACCAAACAAACAAGGGGCAATGTGCTTCTTTTGAATATTAAGAGATAATGTCGCCACCTTGTACGCGGCTCGTTGGAAACATCTACACAAAAAACTTGGTGCGGGCCACCTTTGAAGTGCGGGAGTCCTTTGAAGGAATATAGATAGTAATAAAAAATAAAAAATAAAATAATATATATATATATATATATATAACGTAGTTCAATATCTCATTATAGGATATCTATATCCACTAGAGAGAAAAGAAATTCTTTATTCTCAAGAAACTTCTACAGTTCTCTACCTGACAGGTTTAGCTTATCTGTCGCATTATAAGATATCTATATCCACTAGAGAGAAAAGAAATTCTTTATTCTCAAAAAACTTCTACAGCTCTCTACCTGACAGGTTTAGCTTATTTGTCAGTCTTATAACGCCTTTAGTTCTCTACTGTCAGAGGATAATCCTTTGACAATCCTTACAACCTTATTTAAGTTTTTCCACACAGAGACAATATATAGGGAAACCTATAAATCCTAATCCCACTACAATTATAAGTTTATCTCCATACATAAAATCGATTCATATCCTAATACAAATACTACCTTTATAATTATGTAGACCCCACAGAATATAAGACATCAACCTAACAAATCTCCACTTTGTTTGGATTCTACAAACCACCTTGAAGAAAATTCGTTCATGTTGATTCTGAAAATTTGTTCCTGTCAAACCGCTACACCCAAACCGGCATAGCCCATACCTTGTCCGGATGTCCCATACAACTCATCACCGTATGATGTGATGTGACTCCATCTCTCCCACTGCTGTAGCATTATCGAAAAGATCACCATCACTCACAGTCCTCCTGCAATTTCAGTTGCACCTGGAACCCGAGCCTTCACCACCACATCTCCAATGCAAACCTTGAGAACCGACTCCTCATCCCAATCCTCTACAACTCCAATTGCACCTGGAACCTAAGTCTCTCACCTCTACACTTTCGATGCAGACCTAGAGACCCGACTCATTGTCCCAATCTGTCAGTACTCATCTGCCCCACAGTGCAACATCAATTGGCAATGATGCGCACCGAGGGGGAAGAAGTGGACTCTAGAGGTACTACTAATTAAGTTAAGTTAGGTAATCAAACTCTATCAATTGTTTCATAGATCGTTCTGCAAAGTACGTAAACAACATTAGGTTCCCTAGCCCGATCTGCTTACTTAGCTCGAACAACCAGATTTGTTTACTTCACTACTTAGCTACACCGGGATTCAATCCCACCATCAGTTCCCAGAGAAAACCTTCCCGATCTGATCAGATTCATGAATAACTATCATCCCTCCATTAATCCAATCACGATCTCCTAACCGTCACTGACCATCAGAAGCTTGGGTACCAAATACAAACTCAGAAACTATGGTGATGCCATCTCGCATTCTCCTTCCACGTCCGCTCCAACTCCCAAACTCAACCATACACCACCATCCGGTGCACAGGCCACCGTTGGAGACATTTGATTCATAATAACCCTTGCAACCCCTCTGCATGATTCTCGTGTCAGTCCTTGTATCTCCTCTGCACCCGTGACTTCACTCCCTAGATGCCATCCAGATACTTGGTTGCAAACACAAATCAAATCTTAAAATTGACGTCACGGTTTCATATTCTCTTCATGAAACCCCCCCCCTACCTTTTTTTTTTTCTTCAATGATCACTTTTCTTAAAAGTTGATTAGAGATTCAAAGTTAAAAAAAAAAAAAAAAAAAACTTACTTTTCTTGTACGTACGGTTTCAATTCCTTTTTTTTCTTCAAATTTTTTTTCAACTTCACAAAAGAGAAAAGACAGCACTAACCCTACCTTTTTTTTTTTTTTTCTTCTTCATACTGCTACCTCTCTCATTCTCCTAGATCATTGATCGATCTATCGAACCTTAGCTCTGATACCACTTGTTAGGATTTGAGACACGCAAACAAGAAGAAAACACAAAGAATTAACGTGGTTTAGCACCCCATCGTGGGATGCCTATGTCCACCAGAGAAAAGAAAAATTCTTTATTCCCAAGAAACTTCTGCAGTTCTCTCCCTGACAGGCTTAGCTCATCTGTCAACCTTACAACGTCTTCAGCTCTCCACTATCAGAGAAAAATCCTCTAACAGCCCTTATAGCCTTACTTAGGTTTTCCCACATAGAGACAATATATAGGGAAACCTATAAATCATAATCCAACCACAATTATAAGTTTATCTCCGTATATGTAATAGATTCATACCTTAAAACAAATACTACTCTTACAATTACATGGATCCCATAGAATACAAGACACTAACCCAACACTATATATTCTATGATACAATGAATTTATTGTATCTACCATCTGATTGTAGATTAGAATCGATCTCTTTCTCTCTCTTCTTTGCTTTTCTTTTCTCATCCTTTCTCAGGTGGAGTCAGTTTTGATAGATCCCTAGTACCCTACATGGAGAGAGAGAGAGAGAGAGAGAGAGAGAGAGAGAGAGAGAATTATGTAAAGAGATAGGGAGAGAGACTTATGTAAGGAGATTTTCAAAGTTCCTTGTCGTGGATCGTTGCTGCTCTGCTCGAGAAGAAGTCTCACATGTGTCAACTGCTCCAAAGTATGAAGACGTTCGATGAAGGAAGGGAGTTTGGGTTAAAGGAGAGTGGTGACTCTGGAGATGCAATCGGATAAGATTTGGGGAAAATGTTTCATTTGTCTAAAAACACTTTAGATTTTTTGTTTTTTTTATTTTTATTTTTTTTATTTCGGTTCATGCCCAAGCAACTGAAAAAATGAACCGGTATTCCCGTACATGATTCTGTCGGTTTTTGTTTCAAAAACACAAAAAAACACTTGAAATGTTTTTTTTTCTTTGGAAGGTTACCATAGAGAGCCAAGCTAACCTTACTTTTTTGTATTTTTATTATAATATTTTTTTAATAGAGGTAAAATTCTTGTCATTTCACATATAAATGTGTAATAACAATAACAACTTGGATCATTTTCAAATTAAATTTGAATTTTTTTATCATTATCTTAAGTAATTTTGGAGAATAAGACAAAAGGCAACGAAACATATTAGAATGTTACAGTTTTTTAGTTCACCATTTTGGTGACAATAAATTGCTCCTTACAAAAAGTTTCTTTTATTTTTGTGTTTGGATGTCAAGAAAAAAGAAAAAAAAAAAATATAAGACACAATAATCACTTTGTGTGTCTTTTGCTTTCTATTTTTTCTTTCTTTAAATTTGAAAAATTTTCTCTTCTCTAATTAACTTACATCCAAACAATGTCTAATTGTTTTTACCAAAAAAAAGAAAAAAAGCCTAATTGTTGTAAACCAAAAGTTTCATATACAGTTTCCATGTGCAAAGCCATACATGAAGCCTTTGAACCGTCATAAATGCATCCATCCGACAATACCAAAACCATCCCCTATTTGTTGAATGATCAAATCATAAAAAGTGGCATTGCATGAATCCCTTTAGCTATGTAAACGATTAAAATCACATCATTAAAGAAAGTGGATGGTTTTTATGCATGGTTGCATAAAATAAAACATACATTTGTTATACAAGTTTTTTTTTTTTTGGGTGAATGTAGAATAAGTAGATTTAAAAGGGGTTTTTTTTTATCCATACCACGGCCTCATGTATGCATGGTCAAACATGAAACCTTTTTTCTAAGTAAAATTAGTGTGAAAAAAAAATAGAATTTTACTTAAAATTTTTCATTTTATTTAATTTTTATCAAAAAATTAAATCTTAAGAAGAAATTTTAGTCATTTAGCCCATTAAGAGGCTTTTTTAGGATACTAATGAATAATCTTATCATTCACTAGAGACAGGTAGAAATTGGTGGATTGCCCATTTATCAAATTTCATGACCAATCTAAACTATATGGACTATGATCCAAATATATATGTATATATTTTTTCTAATGTATTTTAGTCATCAAATCAAAAAAGTGTTTATGTGATAATTTCAAGTGATGGATATATAAAGATTAGGAATGATACAAATTAACTATATGTCAAATTAACTTTGAATGCAAGTTGCGCTTTAGGCTGAGGGCCGAGGGCATGTTTGTCTAGGCATCATGCATCACGTCGCCTGCCAAACTTACCCAAAAAAAAAAAAAAAAAAAAAAAAAAAAACTGTATATCAAATTTGGGAGCCAAACTCATCTTCCCAATGCATCCAAGTTTTGATTATTATTATTATTATTATTATTATTTTATTTTATTTTTTGAAAAAAGTCTTTCTAAGCAAATGGCATAGGCTACAATAGCTTTCTTTGTCTCTATCACACCCCTTCTGACATTCGTTCAAAAAAAATGCCTTTTTTCTTTATATAGCAACGCCACTTTATATTGCTATTGTTTACAAACTTAATTTGTGAGTTCCGTTTGGATGACTCTTGATAATATTATTCTTATCCTAGCACAGTCAATAAGTCAACAGCCTACCATAGTTGTCAAGGCCTCAAAGTGATCCAAGCCATTGGAGATTGGTGTATGAGCGCTTAGGCATACCCAAAGTGTACGAAAGGCGTTCCCAAAGGATTATAAGGATATATCTTAATAAGGGGATTAATACAAAAAAGAGGAGATTAGAACATCAATTTTTATTATTTTAATACATATGCATGATTTCATATATTATGCTGTATATATGTATTTTATAAATCTAATAGAAATGACATTAATTAAAAAAAAACGTGATTTAATAAGATGACCAATCGCCCAAGGGTTAAAGAAGTGCCTATCCAAGCAGCGATACCTTAACAACTATGCAACCTTTAAAATTGTATCCAGCTCTTATAATCAGGTGGTATTGCTATTGATTTTATCAATTTTTAACTTATTAATTCTGTCACGTGATGTAAATATTTTAGGAAACTTTCATCAATATTTTATGTTATAATATCTAAAAATGGGTCAAGGGTATCATACTTGACTCATTAATATTGGAAAGAGATGTAAATATTTTATGCTAAAATATTCAACATGTGTCAAGGGTGATATGGCCAATATATAGATCAAAGTTAGCATTCATAAGTTACACAATAAAATTTTAAATCAAGTAGAGAAGCCTTCCTTAATAACCATTAAGGAAGTTACTTAAAAATTCAACTTTGGCAACTATACCATAAATTTAGTTCAATAACTAGAAATAAATCAACAAATGTCCTACAACGGCTAATCCGAATTCCGAAGAAGACACTTCTCATCGTAATATGATTGAATGACCTTTGGCGTGGCCCAAAAGAAACTAATCGTCATGATAAGCTTATCTTGTAAGGGTGGTAGGAAGACATTTTCCCTTTGCCTTTGTTTGTTTTCATATAAAATTTTATATTAAATTTTTTTTTTCGAATGTTTGTTTCAAGAAGGTAAAAAAAAAAAAAGAGAACTTTTTCCCTCCTCTTTAACGATGGACTTGATATGATACTGAGATAGGGGCTGAATCAGTGTCTAAAATTTTTCATTGATAAATTCACTATTGCCCAGAGCTGATGAAGATCTAATTGTTGACACACACACAAATGCATGCAAATCTACCTCGTTATCACTCAGTGGTTAGGTCTACCAAATTTACACACCCACCCTGCAAGTCATTCCACGTACTCCAAAATATACTAGAAAAATAAAATAATGAACACAGGGATATTACGTGGCTCACTAACACAGTGTGTGATAGCTAGTCCACGGAGTAATGCCCAACGGGCTCCGTATATACTCAATACTCAGCTTTTAGTCTTTAACAAAACAATGATACTAACCCTAGGTTTTCCAAGCATAAAACTGAGAGGGCGTAACAACGTCAAAATTCAGGCTTAACAACCAGTGTCTAGCACCCACTGAACACACCACGCTTAACCCGCATCCACGGAAAGCAAATAATAATTTTTAAGCTTATAACAATCCCTTACAATTTTTCCCCCACTAGCTGGGCATTCAAAAATTTTCACCTACGCTAGCATACAATAGATTGAAAGCATAAATAGATAGGGAATTAAAAATCTCACAAGCAATGCTTTCAAATGGCCAACAATCTCTTTGAAGCTTCACACTGATCTCAGGAACTCTTCAACAACCTTCAATGATGATAGAGATCGATTCATAGAGCATACCTCACTCACAGGCTTTCAATCTCTTCCACACAACCCATAATCACCATGAATGTAAACATAAAAGTTCTACTGACTTCTCAAAGCGGTTTAACACTCCATTGATGCACAGAGAATAGGTAGTTGGTGATTGATCACTCCTACAGGACACGAAACCCTAGAAAACCTTCTATCTGCCTTCAAAACGTTCTTTTCAATTTTTCTCTATGTTTTTATGACTCCCAACATCGCCCAATAAATAGAACATCCTAAAATATGGAAACTGCAACTTGAACAGACCGATTTGGAACTCGGATGACCGACTTATGGCAGTTTGAAGTTCTGCCAACCAGAACCAAGCAAATGGAATCTTTTTTGAGCGTTTGACGCACTTGCGCAACACCGTCGCAGTGCCGCGCCGATGCGTTGTCGAGATCGCATTGGCGCACAGAGAATCTTCATTTTAGCTCGTTCGATAACCTTAAAATGGTGGGATCAACAGATGGTCGTCGGATTCGAACAAATCACGCCTCCGAAAATCGAAGTAGTGCGCAGCCATTCAATCTGCATCTTCTTACTGTCGTATTACATGTATGCCACATGGAATCGAGACACTTACTACATGGAACATGGAGCACCTCATTAAAATGCTTTCGGCTAACCAGAAAGCTTACGGGAGTATCAAGACGATGTCACCGCGTAACACCTGAGCCCGCCTTATCAGAGGCCATGTGATCGGAATATGGACTTCGTGGGTTCCATTATGGCTGCCGATGATGGATTTTCTTCATTTGAACTACCCGAAATACCCTTGGAAATACTCAAAATCGCCTCTGTAACCACAAACCTCTTAACAAAACCTGTACAGGGATTTTTTGTCCGAGAGGTCCTCTCTTTAGAATTACTTGACCCTCTCTCTCTAGGAATTATGTCAAACAGGTGATGTGCATGAGCTGAGTGCGGCCAGGACCATGCGCATGGGCACGCGGTTGTGGCACCATGTTGTGCATGCAGGCTGGCCTAAAGGTGGCTGCCCAGGCAGTTGCTGCGTGGCTGGCTTGTTGCATGGCCTGTGGCCTGGGCAATGCCTTGTGGTTGTTGTGCTGCTACTGCCTTGCGGCTGGCCATGTGGCTGGCTGGCCATGTGGGGCTGCCACTATGGTGCCGCAGCCCTCGGCCAAGCTGGCTGCCATGGTGGCATGCCACCTTGGCATAGTGGGTCCCACCCATTGTTTTTCTCTCTCCTCATCCTCTCTCTTCTTTCTCTCTCCTCCTTCTCTCTCTACATCTTTTTTCTTTATTTCATGCTTCAAGATGTCGCAACACTGCCTAGAAGTGCCGTCACATATCAGACACTCTGCCATACCACCAGTAGGGCCCATAGATAATCTCTTTCATCAAATTCAATGTAGAATACCATTTAACTCGCTACAAGCCATTTGAAACACACTATAAGAGATGTAGAACACTGTAAAACACAAGTACGAGGTTGCTCCAACTTTGCCACTGTACTGACATTCTCTCTCCTACACAGACACTCTCTCTCCTTATTTCTCTGACTGTATGCTCATCAACTCTGTCACATCTGTCAAGTTACCAACAATGACAACATAAAGTCCAACACTTAAAGATTCAAATTGGAAAAAATATTTCATATGGAGACAAAATGAGCATTGATTTTCATTTTCTTTAATGACTTCCATTACTATCATGAGCTTAGTTTCCATCAGTGAAATAGGTGTAGGGTTTATAACATATAATCAATCGATGGATAATCTAATGACATTTAGATTTGTCAAAAATAAGAACCATATATTATCCCACCCTCATCCTTTAAGAGAGAGAAGATAAAAAAAAAATCAATTTAATCAACCGAGATGGCCAAACAATTTCTGAACTGAATTTGTTTGTTAAAATAAGAGGTCAACTGTAGAGGAAATCAAATCCAAAAGCATTTGAATTTTCCAAGTGGAATGAAAGAAAATTCTATTTTTATCTAGAAAGATATTTATAGAATTATTGAATGGTTCAAGCGGTCATAAGAATTCATTGCTTTTCAAGCTTTCTCTTGTTGGGTTAGTCTTCTACTCTTGTTGGGTTAGTCTTCTACTCTTCCCTAATATGGATTCCATCTTTTTAGAACCGTAGTTTCAAAGAAGCTTTGAAACCCATCAAAACTTTTGACAAAAGAAGAATAATTTAAGTTGAAGTCCATGAAAACTTTATAGAGCAAAATTTTAATTATAACCCTCAACTGTTCTTAGATTGTAATTTAATCCAACCAAAACCCAAGGTAAAGATATTTTTCTTCACTGTAGGTGACGAAAATTTGCCATAAAGATCCTCTTTTGTTTTCCAATCCTTTCAGTCGTGATCTAACGGCTAGAGTCCACCTAATATGCTACCAATGTATGGATATGCACCCCGAGTAAACTCCAACTGCTGGATTACTATTGTAGTCTCTCCAACGACATGAGAGGATCCAAATCCAAAAATTTGAATCCCAAATTTGATATCAAATTGCGATCCACAAGAATCAGATCCAAATCTAGCCCTTTCTTTGCCCTGCTGTTAAACTTTTTAATTTAATTCAACGAGGTTAGCCTCATTGAATATGAATCCTATTCCAACCCATTCATTATAGCTTTAGACAGTTGTCTTCCAAAAACAATGGGTCATTTTACTTGACATCGATTTCTTTACGCGTATATTCGTTAGGACATCATGGAAATCACAAATATAGGGGGTAATGTTGGTATTTAAGATAGAAAAGGTATTTAAATTCTTTTGCATAGTCCGGGGGCCGGCCACACCAGAACTGCGGGGCGGAGCGGCGCCCTCACTTGACGCAATTCCCAGACCTAACAGTAGACGGAGGGCCAGGCTTGCATTCGGACCGGACCAAACTCTTCATTTGAGTTATCCCTGTGCAGGTAGACCGAAAAGTCTCAATTGCCATGGATTGTACTAATCTGACGAAGACCGAATGTCGATATCGACAACCAAAACAGTGTCAATAAGAATAACCCAATAACATAAGGGGCATTCTAAGGTTTTAAAAAAATGAAAAATGCAGAAAGGACATCTGCTTTATTGGGGGAGTAAAGGGTTGCAAGTAAAGTTTCTTGACCATATCACTTTAATGATAACAAAAGATGCAAAATGAGTACTAAGCTAGAGAAAGGTTTAAGAGAAATAAATATCTCTGAAAAAAAAAAAAGGACCAAGAAGAAAGTGTTAAGGGTCATCAGAACTCAAAAGTAGTCTCTCTGTTGAGGCCATGATTCCTCCACTTGAGTTTAGGGTCTGGTTGAGATGTAGTGGCTCCACTTGTCTCCTGGCTCAAAAGCACTCAAATCCTCCCTACTGAAGAGTTGTCTTTACCCATCCTAATTTTATTTATAGAGATCGGGTTTCCATGCTGTCAGTGTGGGAGGATCTCCCACACTACAGCAATGATGGTCTTAAGAAAATGTATTATTCACATGGGACTCTGGTCGGAAGAAAAGAAAAGAAATAATTAAAAAAATATCATGTATGACTGTGTATGATACCATGACAATGGGGAAAATATTTTACCTTTCATTTACCTCTACTTTATTTCTATGCAAACGGAGTTATAGGCTGAGCTAATGGGCTTTTGGAGGGGGTGAATCGAAACATACACACATACACACAAAGAGGGTTGTGGGTTTGAATTCTCTTTTGTTGTTGGAGGGATTCTAGTCGTGATCCAATGGCTGGAGTTCACTCGGTGCACATAGCAACGATTGATAGGACTGGACAACAGGAGATGATCTTTTTTCAAAGATTATGTGGTGGAGCAAAGAATGGGAAGGGAAATCATAATAACTCTTGACGGGATGAGAGCGGCATTATGAAAACATCAAATACAGAAAGAGGGGAGGGGTTGTACATTTTTATGGTACTAAATCCAGACCATGAGGTCCCTTACCTGAGGCCTAAGGGATGGGGATGGACGGAAAAACTTTTCCTTTTAATAAAAAAAATCTTATAATCTTCTTTGGGCTTTAAATATCCAAGTTCCAGAAGGTTTCCTCTCAATGGGATTTCTCTCAATTAAGAGTGACTCTCCCAAGTTTCCCAAGTTTGGTGTTTACGCTTCATTTGTATCTATGTAAAATGATAGAAAAAGAACAAGTCTATGTAAAATATAATTTTTCCATTGTTTGTTTTAATGCAAAATATATTAAAAAAATGTAAAAATAAAAACTTTCATATATAAATATCACTTTCCCCCAAAAAAAATTACAATAAAACAAATAAGGCCTTGGGGTATAGGGCTCTAAGGAACCCAAGTCCATTTCATGATCTCATCTCCAAAAAAAAATAATGGAAAAGTAGCTCACGAGGATACACTCTCTCTCTCTCTCTCTCCCCGGAAAGAACCATCATCTTTTTCTTTCTTTCTTTTTTTTTGGTAAAAAAAATGAAATTTATTCATGCACTCACTACTCATGTCATAGCCGAGAATTTATTAGCGCAGAGCTTACGAATCCAAAGAGTGGAAAACAGGTGATCTATCACATACGGTCAAATAAACGTGAAATACTATACAAACTATTAAAATTATAATACAGTACTAGTCAAGTATAGAAGACCGGGACAAAGTCCTTTTATCAATTTTTAATAGCATTCCAAGACGTGCAATGACATTTCTTCAAGTAAATATATATATATATATTTTTTTTAAAAATTCAATTTGATTACGTTGAGGTTACTCTATTAAATTGATACTTCCTTAAAAATTGCAGATAAATGAAGGATTATGATAAAATGCAGGAGCTGGTTCCTTAGAGACATGCTATTTAATTATATTAATTGCAGGTACTCTTTCTTTGATTTCAAATGAGATAAGGATACATAGAGAGAGGATTTATATATGATGAATAGCTAAGGTCTCTTAATGGTTGAAACTCTCATACAATGCACCCGGAAATGGGGCAGAATCTTTAGAATACTAATGTTTGATGAATGGACATGTCAGGGCATGTTTGACTGGGGGAATGAGGAGATCCAACTGCACAATTATTGAAGAGAGGAAAAAGGTTTATATGAAGAATGTGTTTGGTTCAAATGAAAATATTTTTCACTTCATTCATGGATAAAGATTCAATATATCTTAATGTTTTTGTTCATTGGGATCCAATGATTTGTTTTTATGGATTCAGTATAACATAAAGGGAAAGTTTTCCAGGGTCAGATATTACCTGGCCCTACTCTATGGTGAAATCCGAAAATACTTTCACTTGTTCTTGGATCCTAATCTAACACTTCAAAAGAAAAGTGAAAATATTCCTCTTTACCATTGGTGAAGAAAAACTGGATCCTATAACATAAAATTAAAACAAGACCCACATAGCATAGATGTCTTTTTGTTATTCATTTACATGAACATACATTTAATAACTTGGAAAATGCTAAGTTGGCAATGCATTGGGTGTTGCACATTTGAGACCCACTGGCAGGGTCCATCCCTTGCTGGCATGAGGCCCACTGCACTTATTCTTGGATTTTAAGTTTTATTGACTTAAAACACGAATTAAATTCAATAGATCCTGTTATTTTGTTGTAAAAATTTTCATGAAATTTTTCCTCCATAAAAAATTTCAATTTTTTTTAGGAGTTTTTTTTTTTACTTTGCTTAAAAACAAAAATAGTTAAAAATTATATTTTACAAAAATTTTCCTTTTTCTCCTTTTGATATGGAAACAAACAGAACGTTAGTGTTTGTGTTTGACCAAATATGAATTTTAACCTTTGCTCAGTTTGTTTTCCCAGACCCAGGATATAGTTTACAGGAATTCGTCTCAGGAGCAAAAAGTTGCTCTCTTACTTTAAAGGGTCATATTATATTACTGAAATATAATACAATAATTTTGGAAAATAATATCCACCGCAAGTTACTTGAAATGTCCAGCTCTTTAAATAGTGGTACCTTGATCAGTGACAAAGTTGCAATCCATCATAAGGCTAAGGCTAAATTTCTTTTCTTAATAAACCGTGTATAAATATGCTTACTTGTTATGCACAACCAAAAAGAGAAAAAAAGAAGAAGTTAAATTGAAAATAATTTATTAATTAAAATCATTTTTAGATAAATTTTTTCACTAAGCCTTAAAAAATACCCAAAATTGCAATCCATCATATGGCTAAATTCCTTTTCTTACTCAACCATGTCTAAATATGCCTACTTGTCATGCACAACCAAAAAGAGGGGGAAAAAAAGATAAATTGCAAAGAATTTAATTAATTAATATCAATTCTATAAAAAATTTCCACCGGAACAAATGGAGCCTTAAAAAAGACCTACCAAGTCAGATATCAGCTTCCCCTCGAGCCCACTTCTATCTGCTCTCAAGCACATGAAATGAAGGATAGCATATGTTTTGCATTCTCAAAGCATGAATTTGACGAATGGGAGTTAAGAGTGCCATCCCTAAGTCCCTAACATCAGAATGTAAGTCACTGAGGTTAAGGCATTACCAAAGCCACATCAAGCTTGGTAGCCCCTGTAAAACTAAGTCCATAGGGTGACCAGTGAAAATGCTGTATATAACATCCACCAAAAGATAGAATTGGCAATATTTTGTTAAACCTGTCTGACTGAATTTTGTCCAATCCAATTTTGATCAAGTTCAAAAATAAATAGGTCAAGTAGGTAATTAACAAAAAAAAAAAAAAAGACAGGTTGGATCCATGTTGCATTTCAGACAACTTAACCTAGGTATTATATCGACTTTTTTACAAGAAACTAGTCAATCCATGAGCTAATGAGCCTGATACATCTACATATCTTAAGCATAATTAAAAGAATCAATCACAGTATACAACTGATGAGATTGCCGTGCACCCATGCTAGTGTAATAGCATCATACTGTTAATATGATATGTACCGAGACTGTTGCAGTAATTTTCTCTTGGTCTAAATAACTGCAATACAACCCAATTTCTTAGCAAAAAGTTATGGGTTGGACTGGACCAAAACTGGTCTGGAGTTAACAATTTGTTGTGTTATGCCCAGCTTGATCCACTTAATTGCTAGACATAGAAGATGACATAAGCCAAGAACTTATGCAGTTCAGAAGTTCCATTATTTCTTTTGGAATGGAAAGGGGAGGAGAAATGAAACAATACACATCAAATGCTTAAATTACAAAAACCATATGACCTGATACTAGCCTGAGACTGTCCACTCTCATCATTGTTGTGTAATACCTATTAGTTAAAAACCTTAGGTGGAACCCACTCAAAGAAAGTACATGAGAAAGGATCTATGGGTGAAAGAACCCAAGAATATCTTTCTTTCTTTCTTTTTATCTTTTTTTTTTTTTTTTTTTTAAATACAAACACCACCACCCTTATCTTTTTTACCCCCTGTTTACTCGCTCACTTTATATAAATTTTACCTAATATATATAATGAGAGAACCTGAATTGAGAATCCATTCATCTTTGTCATGGACTCATGATAATATCAGCATGCGAACACTAAACTAAGACCACGTTTTTCCATGGAATAAAATTACTCCACCTTATCCATAGTCCATTCAGTAGAATCTCAGGTTTATTCTCTTCCCCCACCCCCAAGGCTACAGTTGGTTGTCCAGTAACATAAAGTTTCCCAAAGGAAAATACCAGACAAATGTGAGGGCCACGACCACTTTTGCATTTGAAAGTCCACTTTTTTCTGGTGCTTGCATAAACTCTATAATTTCAAACAACCATACTTAGCCTCAGTGGTGCAGTAGGGTGGGCGTGGATATTAGTATAAGAAGAAATCAGGAACAAAATATGATCTTTATAATGAAACTAAAATATAGAAACAGGAAAAGCAATTTAATTACCTAGCAGAGATGTCAAAAAAAGCCAAAACAGACTATTATGATATTTAAGATATAGTTTGACCTAAGAGGCTTATCTGGGCTGCCACCAACAGCTTCATATTCTGCCCAGATCTGCTTCATAGCCTCTGAAAGTTCTCTCTGTAATTCAAATATGCAAACATATTGAATTTTTCTTCTGGTGTCCTTCACTTTGGACTTCAAAGTTTTAGGAGTGAGTTCACGTGATTCGAAATGGTTTCATCTTGTGTTGTTATTATAAGAGACGGCACACCAAAACAGGATTCTTGTTTCTTAAGCCTGCAGAAACCAAGAACAGTAAATATTGAAAAGCATTATGCACAGATGGCTTCCATTTAGAAGTTTTTCTTGTCAATGCAAGATTATAAGATATGTTTCATAATTAAAGAATAGAACAATAGGTTTTCCTTGATTACGACCTTTCCAGACGAGTATTTTGATGCCACAAATTTTTCTGGCTTAGCCTTAGATGGAGCCATCATCTAATGAGAAACCCTGGAAAAGGAAAAAGAGAAGTTCCTTAAAACAAACATGATACTTTGTACTCGTTGAAGAATTTAAGATATCAAAAGAGAAGCAAACAAGATGGAACAAAGAACCCAATGCTTTATTTACCAATAAAAAGCTGGATTTTCAGAAAAACCATAGATTTTTAAAGGACACAAAAACTGCATCTAGTTTGGTCATTGACTAGTATTTTAGGAACTGTAGATAGAAAATGTATACATAGAAAGGGATTAAAAAGCAGCTTGACAAAAGAACAATTAAAAGAATATAAAAACAATAAAAGAATTGAAAGACTAGACAACAAAGAAAACCTGCCATTTGCATGAAAAAAAAAAGAAGCAAGAAAACCAGGCAGTAAATGTGGTACCATCCAGTTTTGGGAAGATTTGGCCATGGAGATATCACGCTGCAGTCAAGTGCAGTTGAACCGCCCAGTCTGTCTGGTCCTTAAACTATGGGTTGGTGCTTTGTTAATTTTGAGTTTTATAATTGTAAGTGGAGAAATGCTGGTGCAATAATATTTGGGTGGAGATTTTTTTCCGCCATATGTTTTTATGTTTGGATTGAAGGTTTCACACTGCTGAATTAAGAGTATCCCATTCCTACTAGACATTTAATTAAATCTACTGATCTTTAGACCCGAATCATGTCAGCTGTTTCGGCCAAATTCCGTATCCGAGGTCCGCAATGCTGACGGGGCCTGCAAGATGAAAACAAGAGGCAAGAGGGGCGGGTCTTATGGCCCCGGGTCCACTCCGATGCCAAAATTAAGAATCTGTGAACAATCAATGAACTCGGGATCCGAGCCCACCTTTTATGTGGTGGGACAAGAGAGAAATCCCAAGTCTGAAGTGCCAAGGCGAGAATCCCAAGAGTGAGTAATTAATGTTTTGCGTACCTGAAATCTCAGGATTTGGGATATTTATAATGAACAGTGCTTTTTCCGTAAATGCTGATTTTGCCCTTCGCTGTATTTGATGGTTAAAACCTCCTCATAATAGTTCGAAAATGACGCTTTTACCCTTATCCATTGCCTGAATTTATAGGGATGCTCTTAGATCCATGTGGGAATGTATACATGGACGATTGGGTCTTAGCTGTCGCCATCTCCTTAGTGATGTGGGAAATTACCCCAACACTTGCCTCATTGCTCTATTTAATCTGTAAGGTTTGGGTGAGTAGGTAAAAAATAGAATAAAAATTCTCCCCAACACTTGCCTCGTTGCTCTGTTGAATCTGCAAGGTTCAGCTGAATAAAAAATAGAAACCCCAAAGTTGACACTAGCCCCTGAGGCCATCTACTTTGACTGGTCTGAGGGAAGTGGTCTTAAAGAAATAAGTCTGTCTTGAAGTTAACCCATGCTGTACAGATGTTTAAAGCGGGGGGGCGATGTAGGCGGCGCGGCCAGCACACATCGGTCCATTCCTGAATATTGGCCGATTGGGGGGGTGGGGGGGGTGGGGGCCGACATGAGAAGCTCAGTCAATACACGTCGGTTTATTTCTGAATGTTGAGTGATGTGAGTCACGGGATTTGCACGTAACCCACTTCTTCATAAGTATTTAAAGGGTGGCCGATGTGATGGGGCTGACGTGTGCGGCGCGACCAATACACATCGGTCCTTTTGTAAATCTTGACCGATGTGAGTCAAGATTTACACGTGACCACGATTACACAAGAGTTGGAATAGGGACCGATGTGCGCAGCACGGCCAATACACATTAGTCTATTTTTGAATTTTGACCGATGTGAGTCACGGGATTTGCATGTGATCCATTCTACATAAGGGTTTGAATGGGACCGATGTGGGTGGCACGACCAATACACATCGGTCCTGTTGTGAATCTTGTCTGATGTGAATCACGGGATTTGCACGTGACTCATTCTTCATAAGTGTCTGAATGGGGACCGAAGTGATGGGGCCGATGTGGGCAGCGCGGCCAATACACATCGGTCCTTTTGTGAATCTTGACCAATGTGAATTATGGGATTTGCACGTGACCTAATCTTCATAAGTGTTTGAATGGGAATCGATGTAATGGGGCCGATCTGGGAGGCACGGACAATACACATCGGTCTTTTTGTGAATCTTGACCGATGTGAATCACGGGATTTGCACGTGACGACTTTTTGGGCCTCAATTTGGATCCGGGTTGGTGGATTGGGTAGAACATATGGACACCGCAAGGCGGGCCCTGACCGACGGACCCGCCTTCCAACATCGGTAATTAATGCTGTCAGGATCTGGTCTTATTGGCATGCTCCACGTGGATGCTCGCTTCTCCATCCCTGAGGCTACCCCTTGGTATTTATAAATATATGAGATGTGGGTCTCCTTATTTCTCACAGTGAAGTTTGGAAGCGCTAAGATAGAAGGCACGACATCGGGAGTTTTATGAAGTGTTTTTTGACCTCGGCTCTTGCTATCTTCAGTCTTCATCAGTAAGTTTTACTTCCCTTGTACTTGTTTTTTGAGCGTCTTGCTACCTTGAATGATGTCGGGTGCCGAGGGGGATGTGGATGTGGAGATAGACGTGGAGACAGTAGATGTAGAGGGGCCCGGATCAACCTCCTCCAGCAATGGGTCATCATCCTCCAGTAGTGGGTTTAGCAAAAGTTCATCCTCTTCCAAGGAAGGGTCTGTAGGCCTTGTCTCCGAGGGCGGCCCCGAGGTGGAATTTAGAACAGAGCCATCTGAGGAGGCGCAACCCTCCGTTTCTTCTTTTGGAATCACAAGAGCAGGCCCATCTTCATTTGCTCTATCTGGGCAGGAGCAAGCAAAGGGCGTATCCACCCACGGTTTAGGAACCGAGGTGATTCATGAGCTAGGGAAGGCGTTGACCCGCCCCCCGGGGCGGGCACATCTTCATCTACTCTATCTAGGTAGGAGCAGGCAACGGGCATATCCATCCACGATCTAGAAACCGAGGTGATTCATGAAGCTAGGGAAGACGCCGACCCACCCCCCGAATTTGATGCATGGGAGGAAGTCTGTTCTCTGACCATGGCCGAGTTTTCTAAACTTCGCGACCGATATCAGATACTCCCTGATGTTGAGATTCGGATGCCTGAGCCGGGAGAAAGGGCCTGTTGGAACCGGGAGTCGGAGTTGTGCGTGAACTTAGAGATGTTCAACGCTGGTTTTAGTATACCCGTGCCGCAACTGGTGGTTGACCTCGTCGAGTATTATAGGGTCGCGCCGATCTAGCTGATGTCGGATTCCTAGAAGAACATGGTGGGCCCCATTGCTTACTTCCGACAGATGGAGGAGAAACCCACCTTGAACATGTTCAGGACCATGTTCACCTTCAACAACTACTGCAAGTCGGGGTGGTACTATTTTTCCAAGAAGCCAGAGTATGGTGACATCTTGGCAGACAAGCCCACATCCATCAAGGTGTGGAAGAATAAATTCTTCTACATCCATGGTGAAAAAGTGGTACTGGGAAATATTTGGGCGAAATTGGACGCCGAGTCATTTAATACCGACTTGACGCTCCGACCTTTTGAGTCCCAGCTGTTGCAACGTGCCCGGCGGTCCGAAGGGACCCCAGTTCTCGTTGCTGATCTGAGAAACCCGCTCTATTTATATGAACACAAGCTTTGTGAGTATTTTCACGTCATTCCTTTCTTATTCGGGCTTTAACCAATGGCTGATTTCATCTTGCTTGTTGTAGTGATGTTATCCAAAGAGTACTTGCTGGAGTTGCGCCGGAAGGAAGAGGCCAAGGACCGCGAGGCTGAAGAGAAAAGACTCAAGGCCGAGCAAGATAAGCAGAGGCTCCAAGAAAGGCGGAGGGGCGAGGGTGGGCCCTCGAGAAAAGCTTTGAAGAGACCACGTAAGACTTCTCCCGACTCAGCTCTTGCCGATGCGGCCCACATCTATGCCATGCCCTTGATTCAGTACCGTATTCTTGACTTTTCAGGGAAGGGGACCAACATAGTGACTCCTGAGGCTGTGCTCGCTTTTGCTGGAGACTACTGGTGTTGGGCTGGAGCGGCACCCCACTCCCCAGTCGTCCCAGCCGAGGGAATACATGTCTATGGGGAAAGATTTGAGCCATATCCGGTGGATTCCGCTGATGGGCCCTTTGCCCAGGAAGTAGACTGGCGACGAGCAGGTCTTCTATCCGGACTGGGCGCTGACAGAAGACAACACGGAGATGGGCGACATCCACGTGGTACGCGAGTTGACGAAAGATGCCGTCCTTCCTCGAGATTGGGAGTTGGTATCTGAACTGCCTATTCCATCTCTGATATTGGGCTCGGACACCCTGGGCGCCAGGGTGAGTTGCTGTTTTTTTTTGTTTTTGTATAAGATGTGTTTGATTCAAGCATGTAGTAACTTTGCTTCTGTTCCTTTCTTGGACAGCTTTTGGCATACATGGAGATGCTAAAGTAGCGCGCGGAACAAACGGCCAAGCATTTAGGTGAGATCGACCAGAAGCTACACCAGGTGGAGGAGCAGTGGGACAATGCTCAGGTGCAGCTAAGTGCCAAGGAAGATGAGGTCCGCATTATTGCGGCTGAGAACGCTCTGCTCCGAGCCGAGGTGGAATCCTTGTGAAAGGAGAAAGTCGGCCGTCGAGAGGCAGATATAAAGACTCAAGCCTGCATCGCCAAGTTGAAGTCTGCCAGCGAGATCTCTCGGGCTTGCGCTACCAAGTACAAGGATGCCTTCTGTAAGGCTAGATCCATCACTGACGGGGCCGTCCGCCTGTACAAGAAGTCCGAGGCATTTAAGGAGCTGGTGGGGAACCATTCGCTCCCTAGCTTTACCCAGGGTGCTGAATCGCTGAGGGAGTATGTAGATCAGAGGGTCCCAGGGGTGGACTATTCTGAAGCTGAGTGTCTAACGCCTGTCAAAGTTTCGCTGTATGAGGTTGAAGAGGATGACCCAGAGATCTTCCGGCAGCTCGCACAAGTGTTCGACGGAGAGGATCCTCCACAATCCCTTGACGCTGAGGTGGGGGATTCTCCTATCCGCGATCAGGCTTCTCGAGTGGGTGGGGAGTCTCCTTCCACACCGCGGGTCAGTATTTCTCCCACGACGGGGCTTCCTATCACCCCCGGCAGTTCTTTCCCTTGTGATCGCTCGGCTTCTGGTAGTAGCGGTGGGTCGGCCCAAGAAGGAAATGGTGGCCATTGATCTCGTATATTCTCTTCTTTTTTTTTTTGAAGTGCTACAGGGTGCCCTCAGATTGGTTTTTGTAAGAGGAGCCCTATTTTGAATTTTTTAAATTTTTGCAATCTATATATGATCTTCCTTTTTACTGACTGTAAGTGCTATTCCGTACTGAATTGTTGTTGGAGTTGGTTGTACTTGTGTTTTTCGACGCATGTCGATGCTTATTGCCATCTACCCTCCTCGGCCAAATGTGTTCGCAGAGCGGACTCTTTTGGCTGAACGGGTTACTTGCCAATTTTTTGGAGCTCGATCTACCCTCCTTGGCCAAATGTGTTCTCAAAGTGAACTCTTTTGGTCGAATGAGTCACTTTTGTATGTTGGAGCTCAATCTACCCTCCTCGGCCAAATGTGTTCGCATGAGGAACTCTTTTGTCCGAATGAGTCACTTTTAAATGTTGGAGTTCAATCTACCTTCCTCGGCCAAATGTGTTCGCATGGGGAGCTTTTTTGGCCGAATGGATCACTTTTGAATGTTGGAGCTCAATCTACCCTTCTCGGCCAAATGTGTTCGCATGGGGAACTATTTTGGCCGAATGGGTCCCCTTGGAATGTTGGACAAGATGCATCGTTGGAAATGTGGAAGATTCTCATTGACTGCAGTCATTACACTATGGAAAAAGAGCTGTACAGGCTGCAGTATGTCATTAAATTTTGAGAAAACTACTGGTAAAAACGGCGGAGGTGCTCTACGTTCCAGGCGCGAGGTAGGGGCTTGCCCTCCATGTCCTCAAGATGATAGGCATCGCTTTGGAGTGTCTGCATTACCTTGTAAGGCCCTTTCTAGTTGGGAGCCAACTTGCCTTGGTTGGTAGGATCTGAGGCAAGTGTACTACAGAGCACCAGGTCACCAACGCGGAACATCCTTTCTCGGACGCGCTTGTTGTAATGCCGAGCTGTCATTTGCTGTTGTGCCGCTATTCTGATCTGTGCCTAGTCCCGAACTCCTTAGAGCAAATCTAGGTTCGTCCAGAGGCCCTCATCATTGGTTGCCAGATCATAGTATGTCACCCTGTAGGACGGAACACAGACTTCAAGGGGGATTATAGCCTCTGCTCTGAATGCTAGCTTGAAAGGTGATTCACCCGTGGCCACCTTGGGAGTGGTGCGGTCTGCCCATAAAATGTGCGGTAGCTCATCCAACCATCGCCCTTTGGCGCCTTCCAAGTGTTTCTTAATTCCTTGCACGATGATTTTGTTGGTGGACTTGGTTTGGCCACTAGTTTGGGAGTGCTTGACCACACCGTGCCTATGATCAATGTTGTTCTCCGAGCAAAACTCGACAAAAACTTTGTTGGTGTGTGCCATTATCAGTAATCAACACGCGGGGGATGCCGTAGCGATAGACGACTGACTTTATGAAGACTTCCCGGATTGTATTCTCAGGGATGCTAGACACTGCCTCTGCCTCAGCCCACTTTGTGAAGTAATCCACCGCAACTATGACGTACTTCAGCTGGTATCGTGCCCGTGGGAAAGGTCCCATGATATCCATCTCCCATGTGGCAAATGAGATAGGTAAGGAGATCGGCCTTAGAGGTGCTACTGGGAGATAAGGGACTGGAACATACAGTTGGCACTTTTCACACTTCTTGATATAGTCCAAGCATTCCTCTCGCATCTTAAGCCAATAGTACCCCTGTCGAAGGATCTTTTGTACTAGATCCCGACCACCTAGGTGTGAACCTCAAATACCCTCGTGTACGTCTTTTACTGCTAAGGCAACCTCGGAGGTCGCAGACACCTAAGCAATGGGAAGGAGAAGGTTTTCTTGTACAAGATGCCCTGTTCAAGAACGTAATGTGTTGACTTTGACAGGATCCTTCGGGCTCCTATTTTTTCATCTGGAAGGCTTCCGCTTTCTAAGTATGAGTAGATTGGGTTTATCCACGAGGGCTCCGCCTTGGTGGGCATTACCGTTTCCGTACTGGGATCGACACTTAACTTGGCTAAAGTTTTAATATAAACTGAATAGCTCAGATTGGATAGGTCTGACGTTGCTAGCTTTGGAGAGTGCATTCGCTTGCGTGTTTTGATCCCTCGAGACATGCCTTAGGGTAAAACTGTCGAAGGTTGATGTTATTTCCCAAACCTTTGCCAAGTAGGCCACCATATTGGCCTTACGCGCCTCGTACTCCCCATTAGCATGCTTGACTACCAGCTGTGAGTCGCTGGACACATCGATCCTTCTAGCACAGACGGCTTTGGCCAATCGCAACCTAGCGAGGAGTGCCTTGTACTCTGCCGCGTTGTTTGAAGCACGAAACCTGAACAGTAAACCATATTGGATTTGAAAACACCTCCGGTTTGGTGAGAATATTCTTTAAAGGTTGGTTTGTAAAAAACAATTATGGAGTGTGTTTGGAAATATGGGCGAAGCTTCCTCGCCGCCATAATCAGAGCTAGGGCGACTTTTTCAATGAATTTATACCGAGTTTCGGCATCCAGTAGTATCTTGCTCACGTAGTATATAAGCCTTTGTGCATTATCTGCCTCCTTGATGAGGACGGCACTAACCGCTCGGAAATATACTACTAGGTACGGCTGGAGTACATCGCCTGTCTCAGGCTTGGCAAGTAGGGGTGGGGATGCTAGATATGCTTTTAGCTTTTTGAATGCCTGTTGGCATTCAGGCATTCATCTGTCCATTTGAAATTTTTATTTCCTCTCAAAGTTTGAAAGAATTAAAGGCACTTTTCGGCAGACCTGGACATGAATCGGCTTAGACAGCAGTCTTCCCTGTCAACTCTTGAACATGTCTTCCCCTGGTTAGGGTCAGCATATCCAATATGGCCGAAATCTTGGCAGGGTTGGCCTCTATCCTGCGGTTGGACACCATGAAACCAAGGAACTTTCCAGACGTGACACCGAATGCACACTTGGAGGGATTCAACAACATATGGTTGCGTTAAAGTACACTGAACGCTTCGTCCAAATCCTTCAGGTGGTCATTCCCAATTAGACTTTTGACCAGCATGTTGTTGACGGAGATTTTGATATTTTGGCCGATCTGCTTCTCAAAAACCTTGTTCACCAGCCTTTGGTATGTCACGCCGGCATTTTTCAATCCAAAGGGCATGACGTCGTAGCAGAACAAACCCCGGTTGGTTACAAATGCAGTTTTTTTAGCGTCAGCCTTGTGCATCCGGATCTGGTTGTAGCCTGAGTAGGCATCCATGAAGCTGAGTTGCCCGTGTCTTGTTGTGGCGTCGATCAACTGGTCAATGCACAGGAGGGGAAAGCTATCCTTGGGGCATGCCTTGTTGAGGTTTCAGAAGTCGATGCAAATTCGCTACTTCTTGTCTTTCTTAGGGACCATCACGATATTAGAGATCCATTCCGGGTAAGTAACTTCTCGTACGAAGTTAGCCTTAAGTAGTTTGTCGATTTCCTCATCTATGAGCCTCCGCCTGCCAAGGGCAAATGATCTTTTTTTCTGACGTACTGGGCGGTATAGTTGGTCAATGCCCAGGCAATGTTCCGCCACTTCCCTCGAAATGCCCGGCATGTCGGATGTCGACCATGCAAAGACATCTGCATTGTTGCGCAAAAAGGTTATCAGCTCTGTCTTCCGTGGCTCCTCAAGAGTTGAGCCTATCTGCATGGTCCTTTCTTGGTTCGTCTCACACAGGGGAACCGTGAAAAGGTCCTCAACTAGGGCCCCTTTACGCTGCTTGGCGTCATCCCTCTGATCTTCGAATTGTATTGGGAAGGCTTTTTTGAGGCCGGTCAGTTCGGCAGAATAACACTTTTGGGTGACTAACTGGTCCGTCTTGCATTCTCCTGCGCCCCTGGGGGTGGGAAATTTTATCACCAGGTGGTATGTAGATGGGATAGATCGCAGGGTGCAAAGCCAGGGTCGACCGAGTAAAGCGTTGTAAGAAAAAGGCACATCGACAACCAAAAAGTTCATCATAACTCGTGACTCTTTGGGGTGAGTGCCTACTTGAACCGGCAGCCGGATTGAGTCTTTAACTGTCACCAGATCTCCGGAAAAGCTAATCAGCACGTAATCCACTGTTGAAAGTCGATCCAAGGGTATTTCCATGGGCTGGAAGGCCTGCCAATATATTATGTCTGCAGAGCTGCCGGTGTCCACCATGATCGTGTGTACGTCGCTATCTTCGATGCACATATTGATAACGATGGCGTCATCATGAGGGACTTCCAGCCCGCAGAGGTCTTCATTACTGAAGATTAAAAAATCTCCAGTTCTTGCCCCTTTTTTCCGGCCATTCCATGGACTTTACACTCCTTCCATAGGCCTTTTGGACCTTAGCGGAAGTGTTGCCCGATGCGGGGCCGCTGGTGATGGTCATCGCCTTCCGTCCTTCCCGTGCGGGATCAAAATCTAGATTGTCTTCCAAGGCCAAGGTGGCCAACACTGTCACTGCAGGTCGGTCATTTATGACTTGGCTTTTGATGACCGAACCATTGCCAATGGTCTCTTGATTCGACACCCTCAAGGGAGAAATATAATTTGGTGGCATGACTCGAATGGCATTGACGTGGTCGAATGGGCAGTTGACCTGCTTGGGAGGATCCAACACTAAATGGGGAGAGGCAGCCTCGTATGATCTCGCCGATGGCGGGCAAATCTGGGGTCAGTCCGCACGAGCCGTCGCCCCCTGGTCTCCAAGGTGTTGAGGATTCTCCCGACCTTGTGCACTTGCTGAGAGACTGGATAGAGTGCGAAGGCAAACTGGGCTCAGATGACACCGATTTCCCTTTGTGCCGGACTAGGTGCTCTTTTTTGTCTTTCCTCCTGCCTTGGGGTGTCCTCCACCTGCCGGTCTATATGTCTTCTTTCATTTCCCTCTTCTCTCCTTCCGTTGTCCAATGGTTCTCGTCGAGCATCTCTCCTATGTCCCATGTCAGCCACTCTCCGAGGTTCTCTCCTTATCTCTCTGCCGCTCTCGCACGAGGGATCTCTCCCGGGGGGGTGGCGGTAGTATTCTTGCTTCCTCCTGAGCCGCTGTTGGTACCTTAGGTGCATCGTGGTCAACATACTAGCCGTAATATCCCCTTCTGATGAGGTCTTCAACCTCAGCTTGCAAGTGCCGACACTCATCAGTGGTGTGTCCGATGTCATGGTGATACCGACAATACTTGTTCGGATTCCTTCTTCAAGCCTCGGTCACAATCTTTAGCGGCGTCTAAAGGTAGCCATCTTTTTCAATTAACGTATACACAGCACCCAGGGGACAGTTCAAGGGGGTGTAGTCGTCAAATCTTTTCAGTATCCCCCTGGCTCTGGCTTTTTCTCTCCTTGACCGCTTGTGTTCACCAAGTTGTACTGCCTCCTTTGCCTCGTCTCCCCTTTTGCCTTGGGTGCTATGCACGCCCTTGTTGGCTTCATAAATTTCATTCACGGTAGCGAACTTCTCACAACAAGCCAGGAGCTCCTGGAGATCGGTTGGCTCTTTTTTGGCAATGGAGAATCGAAGTTTTTCATTAATGACTGCCGCTCTTAAGGTGGCGAAATGAACTGGATCCTCAATGTCTTTGACTTGTAGCACTTTTAGGTTGAACTTGGCCAGGAAAGCAAGCAGGGACTCCCCCGGTTGTTGCTTCATATTCATAAGGTGCGCTCGTCTTTCGTTGCACTCTGCTCACCTGGAAGTGCATTCGGAATGACTTGCTTAATGTTTGGAATCCATCTATTGACCTCGGGGGGAGCTTGTTGAACCACATCCGCGCAGCTCCCTTCAAGGTTAAACGCCCTACACATGATCGCGTCCGGATTGGCATCAAGCCTCATAGCTCCCACGAAATGATTTAAATGTTAAATTGGGTCGGTGGATCCATCGTAGGTGTCCACGGGCGGCATGCTGAAGCGCTTGGGTAAAGGCACTCTCTTGATAATATCGGTGAGGAGGTTGTCTGTTGAGTAATCCTTCTCCATTTCCATGGTATAACCGGCCCTATCCATAACTTCAATCTTTTGCCAGAGCAGAACCAGCTGATCTTCAAATTACGCAGCTGCCTCAGTGTGCATTGGGGCTCTTACTCTGTCATTAACCTGTACAACGGCCTCTGATGGTAGGGTGCGATTAGGGGATTCTGGGTCCTGAACTCCTTCGTCTTGTCGTTCGACGTTCGGGAGTGGTCCAAGCCTGTCCCTGACGGGTATCCGACCTCGCTAAGCAGTGGAGCCGGTTCTGCTTTCTTCCTGGAAGGGGGCGAGCCTTTCTCGCCCCTCCCTCAGCCTGGGGCCTTTTGGGTTTGCCATGCCGAGGGGGCTCTAGAGGAGGATCGTTTTGATGAGCTGGACGATATGGGGGAATAACCCCAACAGGGGGCCGTGAGGTGGCACCTATCGGTGGGTGCTGGGTCGCCTGCACAGCCCTTGTCACTTCTTCCGACATAGTCCAATGGTGGGGAATCGACCGCAACCCTTTTCCCCTTCCTCTGTACTGGTCTTCCTTCGGCCGACTGGTGTCATGAAGGTTTATGGGTGAGTTATGCAGGTTGAGATAGATTGTGTGGCTTTTCGTCCTTCGGGGACTCATGCTCAAGGATTTTGTTCTAACGTTAATCTTCCGACTGCGAATCGCCCAAAGGCCCCACGGTGGGAGCCAAACTGTTTCGGTCAAATTCCGTATCCGAGGTCCGCGATGCTGACGGGGTCTGCAAGACGAAAACAAGAGGCAAGAGAGGGGCGGGCCTTATGGCCCCGAGTCCACACCGATGCCAAAGTTAGAAATCTGTGAACAGTCCATGGGCTCGGGATCCGAGCCCACCTTTTATGTTGTGGGGCAAGAGAGAATCTCGAGTCCGAAGTGTCAGGGCGAGAATCCCAAGAGTGGGTAATTAATGTTTTGCGTACCTAAAATCTCATGATTTGGGATATTTATAGTGAACAATGCTTTTTCCGTCAATGCCGATTTTGGCCTTCGTTGTATTTGATGCCTAAAACGTCCTCATAATAGTTCGAAAATGGTACTTTTACCCTTACCCATTGCCTGGATTTATAAGGATGCTCTCTTAGATCCATGTGGGAATGTATACGTAGACGATTGGATCCTAGCTGTCGCCATCTCCTCGATGACGAGGGAAATTCCCCCAACACTTGCCTCATTGCTCTGCTAAATATGCAAGGTTTGGCTAAGTAGGTAAAAAATAGAATAGAAATTCTCCCCAACATCAGCCACATTTGACTCATTTACTTGAAATCTATTCCAATAACATTAGTAATTGTTAATGGAGATGTACAATAGTTCAAGCTGAATTTCATTTATTTTGAGATTTGATGGGTACAGCCCACGTCCTACTATCCATGAGCTTTTTTTGTTTTTGTTATTACTTTATTTTATTTTATTTTTTGTGGAGGGGGAGAGGGAGGGTTTCAGGTAAAACAGTGCTTACTTCAACAGGGCTGCCTCAATTAACTTTGAGGGTTGCCTGCCATACGCCGGCAGATAACCTGGATTTACAAAGCTAGAAATTCACCTTATTCTTGTACGAGTTGAGTGTTCTACAGTTCTTGGGCCTCTCTATGAGTGTATTATCCACATATTATGATTGGATATGATTGGGCATCTCAACACCAAGACATAAGTTTTCCATTTTCACGTCAATGAATTTTCAGCAACTGAACTTAGTTATTTATTGGGTTATTCCACCTGTTCTACACGAAAATGCCTAAAATAGTGTACTGTGATAGTGAATGATCTGGTGCAATTTCAAGGTTCCAGTTACATGGAGAAGGGAGAAAAGACATTGGTGGAAGTAGTTACAGAAAAAATTGAATGACTTCTGCATTTATGGCCAATGATGGGGCAGGGTGCAGCCAAATCTTTATAGTTAAGCTTTCTGAAGCAAACCTTCCAACTTAACTATCACATGCCAAACTGAAACAACAGGACATAACAAAGCCATAAACAGACAGATGCACACACATATACGACGATAGGAGGCCACCGGGCAAACTACAATCCCATCTCAAGTTCTTTAAAAGAGTGGATGATGGAACTCTCTATGGTGCTGATCCAAAAGGGTCCCCATCCATATAGATATTTATAACAAAGTACAAATGTAGTAAATGCCAGATTTGCCATCCATATGGTCACCTGAAAGAAACTTTCAACGTATTACATTTAAGAGAAAATACAATCTCTCATTCTGAATTTTATTACATACAAACTCAAGATAAAAATTGTTGCAATATGTAGATCGCAAGGGCATAGTAGTCGGTCCATGCCGGTCCATCCCATGAACCGACTCCTATTAGTAGAGTTGGTCATGGGTAGGGAGTTATAGGAGAGTTTTAGTTCTTTTGTAACTCTTCCTTCTTATTCTTTTCTTGTTATAAATAAGGCTGGGTGGTCCCTAAAGATCATCCAAGCATTCAGTCTCATTCTTTGTTGTAAACATGGCATCAGAGCAACATTTCTGACCTAAGTTTACTGCGAAGAGAAAACATTTTCCCTCTTCTACGATTTTCCCTTCCTTGCACTAAACCCCCTTCGCAAACCCCTCTCTCCTTTCTTCGTACACTTCACCCCTCCCCCCACCACACTCTCGGTTCCATTTTTCTCCTATAGGGCAGCACTAATGAGGTGATCTCTCCTGGATCTACTGCTGCCCTCTATGTTCACCCCGTTACAGGCATGAATTATTGAAGCTTGCTGGTTGCTGTCCACCTCAATCGAGTTACTCCTTCCCATTGAAGTTGAATTTTCCCCTATTAAAGATCCAGGTTCACAAATTATTGGCAGTAACTGTTATTACAAGGAATTGAGATCAGATATCTTCCATTTTTACATCTTTTTTGGGTTTTCTTCCAAAACTCTGTAAGATTGATTTTGGCTTTCTCTGATCAAGCATCGGTTGCATCGGTTTCTGTTCATCGATCAAGTAATCGATCCTCACTCTTATCGGACAGCATTAAATCAGAGCAGCCCAACCAGATTCAATCCTATCAGCAATATCGATCTTGCAATATCAATTCAGTGTTTTTCTCCCAGCGATATCGCACAGGGATATTACTTCTCGGTTTTTCTTTGAAAATCCCTATGAGATCGATCTTCCTCCTACCAGGCCAGAATTGATCCAGGATTTCAGCAGCAACCATCTTTTCTACCATAGAGCTTGATCCAGTATCTCCTAGGCAAACTGCGATTTCCTCCCAGCGCTATTGCTCTGGCTTTCTTCTCGGTAAAATCCTGTCACATTGATATTTTATATCAGCTTGGTTTACTACGATGTCGGATGTTACTATTGCCTCTTCCATTCTAATGGACAGAATCGTCACGAGTACCAACTGTTCACTGGTACCTCCATCAAATTGGATGGTACTAGTTATCTGATTTGGTCTCGATCAACGTACTTGACCATTGCTGGTCGTGGCTTCACTAGTCATCTCACTGATTCAACTGAGAAACTCTCTACTACTGGTATTACTCAAGATCGATGGATCTCCAATGATTCCTTAGTTATGCCCTTTCTCCTCAACTCTATGTTACCAAATATTGGTCGAGGTTATCTTTTGTTGGACTCTGCCACTCAGATTTGGATGGCTACTAAGGAACTTACAGTCAGTTAGAGAATGATGCCCAGGTGTATGAATTACATAAGAAACTTCATGACAACACTCAAAAGGAGTTGACTGTTTCTCAGTACTATGCCGAATTTCGAAGTCTATGGAAAGAACTTGATCATTATACTGATTACCAACCCACCAGTGCAATCGATATTGCCTCCTACAAGAAACATGTTGATAAGATACTGGCCTGTGATTTTCTAGCTGGATTGAACATTGAATATGAATCGTATTCAAATTCTCAGCAAATCTCTTTTTCCCACTTTGGAGCAGTCCTATGCTTTAGTACATACTGAGGAGAGCCGTAGGCCCATAGATGTGCCATGCTTGAGTCTTCTACTATTGATCATTCGGCCTTACAAAGTGTCTCCCGCTCTATCCCTACTACTGATGGACCTTCACGCTCCGACGACAGTACCAAAGAGGTAATTAAGTGTGAACATTGTGGCAAACCTTGGCATACTATGGCTACGTGTTGGAAACTTCATGGGAAACTAGCTGACTTTGAAGCCGAAGGTGGTCGTGGTCACTTCAAGAACAAGGGCAACCACACTGAGATGATGGTCCCTACTACCAGTTTTGACGCTGGTCTCTCTCCAAATAAGCTACAGGCGCTCTATCAGCTTCTCCAGGAATCTTTTGTTGCGTCTGCCTCTGCCTCTGCTCCCTCAGGTTCCAATTTTACCTATTCAGGTATGCCTTTTGGTTGTCATCGTGCATTGGTAGTCTTTAGCCCCTGGATCATTGACTCTGGTACCACTAATCACATGACTAGATCCTCCATCTTATTTCATCCGTACTCTCCATCCTCAGGGAAGACAAAGTTCGAATGGCTGATGGGACTCCCTCCAATGTCTACAAATCTATTCTATTAGTAGCCTTACTAGAGATTTAAAGTGTAAAGTCACCTTTTTTTCCAACCCATTGTGTTTTTCATGATCGGGTGACAGGGAAGACGATTAGATGTGGTAAGGTGCATGGTGGTCTCTACTTGCTCGATGATGGTTCTCTTCCATCGACGGTACCTCCACTAGTTCATTAGCTACACTCGGCTTCCTCAAAAATCCATTGTCGTTTAGGACATCCTCCCTTGGGACATTATCTCATGTTTTTCCTCGTTTATTTAAACAATGTACTAAGGATGAGTTTTTTTTCTGTAGCTTGTATTTTGGCTAAACAAACTTTTTATAGTTATTCCCCATTAAATAAGAGAAGTACATCTCCTTTCCATTTGGTTCATTTAGATGTATGGGGTCCTGCTCGTCATGCCTCCATTTCTGGTCATCTTTGGTCTGTTACATTCATTGACTGCTACTCTCACACAAGATGCGGGTATATGATGTTGCATAAAAGTAAAGTGTTCTACTGTTTTCAGCTCTTCCCTAACATGGTCTGCACTCAGTTTAATACCACCTTCAAGATTTGATAAAGCGACAATGGCCGCGAGTAACTTAAGGGACAGTTTGTTTCGCAGACTCTAGGATCCTCTACCAGACTAGCTATGTTGACACCCTGGCCCAGAATGGGGGTGGCCGAACGAAAGAACCGCCATCTCCTCTCATGTTTGCCATGTTCCGTCTCAGAATTGGACTGACACCGTACTCACTGCTGCTTATCTCATCAGCCGTATACCCACTAGCACTTTGGCATCTCGTTCCCCGATTGGGTTCCAGCTCCTTCGTCATTCCTCCCAAGATCTTTGGTTGCGTGTCTTATGCTCGCAATTATCAGTCTCCTGGCAAGCTAGAACTCCGTGGACTCCGGTGTATATTTTTGGGATACTCGGCTACTTAACAAGGTTACAAGTGCTACCATCCTCCCACGCATCGAACCTTGGTGACCATGGATATTTTCTTTCATGAAAGCTTTCCATATTACTCATCGGCACCTCTTCAGGGGAGTTTGTGAATAGTGAAGATGTGTCTATTCTTGAGTTTCTTCCTGTTTCAACTCTACCTGAGGATACTCTAGCTCAGCGGGAGCACTCGATTCTAGCTCAGGGGGATCACGGGGAGCAACCGCCACGAGTACCACCAGTTCAGGTCTAGGACGAAGCCGAGCGATAAATACTAGTTCAAGTTCAAGAAGAACCATAGGAGAATCTGGATGTGTCAACCTTCAGATCAATTAAAGGATTCAAAAGAAAAAGCAAGTTAAGACCACCACCACTGCTGCACCTTCTATCATCCTATTGCCATCCTTTGAGCCAAAGCCACCTACACCATCTCGTAAGATCTCTTCCTCTCCTAAATTACCTATTGTTGTCTGTAAAGTTACTAGGGCTTGTACTCAGCAATCTCATATCTCATGTTGTCACTTATGACTCTCTTTCTAGTACCTATCGTGCTTTTGTATAATCCCTTTCCTCTGTTAGTATTACATATAAGTGGTAGGAATCTTGTGCAGATCCGAAGTAGAAAGCAGCTATAATGGAAGATATGAAATCTCTAAAAAAGAATGATACATGGGATCTTATTGCTCTTCCTCCAGCAAGTCGACCTTTTTGTTGCAAATGAGTGTTTGTGGTGAAACAGAATATTGATGGGATGGTGGATAAGTACAAAGCCAGGCTTGTGGCTAAGGGCTTTACCAAGACATGGGATTGTTTACCAGGAGACATTTGTTCCAATTGCCAAATTAAATATTATTCTAATTCTATTATCATGTGCTGTTAATCTGAGATAAGAACTCCAACAACTTGATGTCAAGAATACATTTCTACATGAGAAACTTGACGAAGAAGGATATACAGACATTCCTCCAGGTTTTTCTTCTGATACAACTCATGGCAAAATTTGGAAATTGCAGCGTACGCTCTATGGGTTGAAGCAGTCTCATCGAGCGTGGTTAGGCAGGTTTCACAACGCTATGACTTCAGTAGGGTACGAGCAGAGCAATGCTGACCATACTACGTTCATTAAGCAATCCGGTGACAAAGTCGCTCTTTTCATAGTCTATGTTGATATGGTTGTTACTGGAAATGATAATAATGAGATCTCTTGCCTCAAGAGCTTCCTTGGTATTGATGCAGCAACGGGCCCACAAGCTGAGATGGGCATGGATTAGAATCTTTATCAGATTTAATTTTAATTGTAATATTTGTAATCTTTTATTTTTAGGAATTTTAGATTAGAAGTTTAGGTAATATTTTATTAAGCAATTAGTAATGGTTTCCATCTTGGTTAGGGAATTTATTTACTTACTAGTTTTATTTTATTTAGTTTAGGAAAGTTTTATCTTTAAATAGAACATGTAATCAGTCTTTTAATTTCAAAGAAAAAGAATGAAAGAATGAGTTAAGTTATTGTGGTTTTGTGCCTACGGGCAGGAAGTATTGGTGTGCACTTTCTCCCTCTCTCCCCTTTATCCCTGCGAACCAGAACAGACCCACTCCCTTGGTCTGGTCCCCTCCTTCTTCCTTTCTTACTTCTCATTCCTTCTTTTTAATCTGTCCCCTGTTTTAGGCGATTAACCCAGTCCCACATAATCCCATCGATCTCCCTCACCCCTTTCCTTTTTCTTCTACAATTCTGGACAGGAGTATCTCCTCCCTAAGCGATTCAGTCCCTCAAAGCCCTTGACAAGAAATCCCCTCAACAAGGAGAAGTGAACCTGCAACTAAATCTGGTTCTCAGTTCTTCCGCACTCACTGATTTCAATGTTTTATTTCCTTTCTAACTTGCTTCTATTGTCTGACCAATGCTTGCGTTTAAAAGGGTTTTGAGTGAAGAATCATCTCCTGCAGTCTCAGATCCAATCATAACCTATTGAAAGGGCTCTCGATTTCCCTAAATCTGGCTACCATTCGTGAGCCTGACGAAGAAGTAATATTTCAGCAATTATAAAAGGGCCCCTTGACTTTTATTGTTTCTTCTACCTTACCGTTCTTCATAATTTTATTTCCAGATTACCCTATTGGCTAAGAATTGTTGTTACTTTGGTCCTAAGGTTCTGTTTGTTTCTTAAACTACTGCAACTTTTGATTATTTACAGAATTGCCACTCTTGGTTGAGTGTTTGACTTAATTACATTTCTGCCATTAGTAATATTGTCTAAGTTATTATTGTTTTGGGTGGGCTTACTAGCGGATCAATTAGGGTTTTCTCAACCTGGATCCCACATCAGTTATTGAATTTGAAATAAAGGATCTAAGAAAACTAATGTATTTTCTTGGAATTGAAGTTGCTCGATCCTCAAAGGGCATCTTCTTTTCTTAAAGAAAACATATCCGTGATCTTTTATCTGAGATTGGTTTGTTAGGCTACCATCCCTGTGGCACTCCTTTGGAAGCCAATACTCAACTCAAGGATAAGGATGGTGAACCAGTTAAAAAGGATTGTTACCAACGACTAGTGGAAAAATTGATCTACCTCTCACACATGGTCAGAGATTGCTTTTGCAGTGAGTTTGGTAAGTTAGTTTATGCATGATCCTTAGTTTATGCATGATCCCTCTTCCTCTTATATGGAGGTTGTTCATCGTATTCTTCGTTACACGAAGTTAACCCCTAGAAAAAGGATTCGTTTATCTCCTCATGATCTTCTGTGGATTAAGGCATACAAAGATGCTGATTGGGGTAGATCTCCGAATAAGAAGTTTGTTTTTGGCTATGCTATTTTCGTTAGTGCTAATCTTGTCACGTGGCGTAGCAAGAAACAGAATGTTGTGGCAAAGTCAAGTGCTGAAGCATAATTTCATTCTATAGCTCAAGGGATCTACGAGTTACTTTGGCTCAAAATCTTACCAAAAGGCCTTAGTGTTCCTGTTCGCCTTCCAATGATGTTGTTTTGGGATAACAAAGTTGCAATTAATATTGCTCATAATCAACTACAACATGACAATACTAAGCATGTGGAGATTGACCATCACTTCATCAAGGAGAAACTCGAGACTAGACTGATTTGTATATCCTTCGTGAAGTCAAAAGACCAGTTGGCTAATGTATTCACTAAGGGTTTGAGAGGGGAAACTTTTTCATCCTAATTTAGCTAAGTTTGGCATGTGACATCATTGCGCCAACTTGAGGGGGAGTGTTGTGATATGTAACCCTCAAGGGCTTAATACTATAGTAGTCGGTGGTCCATCCTACGAGCTGATTCCTATTAGTAGAGTCGGTCATGGGTGGGGAGTTTTAGGAGAGTTTTAGTTCTTTTGTAACTCTTCCTTCGTATTCCTTTCTTGCTATAAATAAAGGCTGGATGGTCCCCAAAGATCATCCGAGCATTCAGTTCCATTCTTTGTTGTTAACAAAAAATTTTCATCCATTATCCCTTAAAACCTGAAGTTACTGAGTGTTCTGAAACATCCTGAGTTGTCTAAAAATTAGGAAAACTTCAAAATGAAGAAATGAAACAAAACAGCTAATAAAATTGAACCATGCAAAGAAGTGTGAAATATGGTATTGAAAGCTCCATATGAGTTATTCATGAAATGCGCAATTTTTGAATGCAGCAAAGTGATACTTTTTTTTTTTTTTTTTTTTTTTTGCTGGGTGATATTAAAGTGTTATTTAGATGCAGTGTTACTTAGATCTAAAAAGTAGCTCTGTTCCAATACAGTCAGATTTAGGTGCTCAAAAACTAGCCAGTGCCAAAGTTGAATCCAGGAGACCAGGACCCACAACCATACATAGATAGTTTAGAACTAAACACACAATAACTTAAAAAGAATAAAATTCAGTGGTTGAAATGTTTCAGAGAATGATCTGCCAGAAAAATGTAAATAACAAACCTCAAGAGGGTCAAATTTGGCACCGAGATTGCTGAGTTTGGCGTGGGCTTCAGCATAGTCCTTGAAAAATACTTCTTGATCTTCTGCATATCTTTCAGCATATGCCTGCATAACAGATTGCATCCAAAAAAAAAAAAGAAGGAAAGACAATGTTTTAGTCTTGCCCTCAAGTTTTCAATATGGTCTAGACAGATGAAGCTTCATTTATTCACCTTGAACGACAGATCTTCGAAAAGAACAGCATCAGTTGGCAAAACTAGCAGATCTTCATCCCTTCTCTCTTTTATATCCTGGACCAGATCAATCATATATCAGAAAATAAGAAAGTTGCATATGTGTGTAATTTTGCAAACAGAGTGGGCTAATAATTTCATACTTTGAAGTAGGAATTATCGAACTTCAACCACTGAACGGTCCATGAATGTCCGCCAGGTGCTCCAGGACCGTCTTTCTATGATGCAACAATAAAATAGTTGGAAAGTCGAATACATATTAATTAATGCAGTTCAATTGATTATTGAGCAAAAAGTTGCCATGAAATATTTGATTTGCATTCTCATCACTACATTTTCAAGATGAAAATGGTGATTGATACATACAGTATACTTTGTCACTGGCTTTCCCCAACCGCTGCGCTCTGGTCTAGACCTTCCTAATGTGTGTGCTCCAGATAATGCAACTATTTCCTGCAAACCAAACAGCGCAAACTTGCAGGAATCCAGTTGAAATACATTAAGAAATGTAATGTAGCAATGGCATATAAAGTATGATGAGACAAACCTGGTCACCTAACCCCATCCGATAGAAAACATCGCGTAGATGACCAGCAGGTGATGGGGGGCCAGCATCTAACATTAAAATTAACTACAAAATTAAGACTACAGAAATAACAGGAAACTGAAGTAAGAATGGATTAGTAAGAGCATCAACAATTAGGAAATGCGAGGTCATGATCCAAGGACCCATAAATAGGACGATGCAAAGGTAGCAATTTAAGTGTGTCATCCAGTAAGATTTCTTATGCTACAAAGTTAGATATCCAAACAAAATAGCAAACTTCATGTCCCTACATAAGCTCTCTCATCAAACCTGGTTTGGAAGAAACATAAACCAAGCAGTTTGAGAGGTGAAAAATTAGTAAGAGCAGTAAATTGGCTTTGAGAAATGTCTCCTCATGTTAAAAACAGCGATGCTCAATGAAACTTGTTTTCAAGGTTCATATCATATTTTGGCAGTATAATTTTTTTTAATGAGAAAATTTTTCTGGTCTGCCAACTAGAAAACTGACTCTGGTCTGGAGTCATCCACTACGGGCAAGACATAAATACTCTCCCCACTATTAAACGAAGTGACTGAAATGCCCCCCAAGTCCCATCCGACTGCAATCATCACTATCTTTTTTTACTCCCCCGACTGGAGAACCTCTCCCCATTTTTTATAGGTAATATTTTGGCAAATTATTAGAATTTCCAAGTCTTTATCCACCACAATGGGCTCCTCCCTTCAGTTTTTCCTTACAAGTGTGCAACATATAGAAAAAGATGCCACTAGCACGTTTTATCAAAGTTTAGGTTACAGGCAATTTGTAGCAGCATGATTCTTCTTAAATTACATTTTAATACCCAAATGGGGAAGAAAAGGAGGCAGATAGAAAGATTTTTTTTTACCATCACAGCCATGCCAAATCCATTGAGCATGTGTATCTTACCAGGAAGCTTTCCTTCTGGTGGACATTGTTCAGGTTCAGATACATCTACTCGTCCATATTTCATGGGAATTTTGGGGCCTCCAGCCTCCTGAAACTCATGATGGATTCAGTAAGTGAAAATTTCTTATTTCCCAATATATATTAAGTCAATTCTTGATTAAGTACTAAATAAAACTAAGAAATACCTCCACAGATGCTGCACTGGCCAACTGGAACAGATCTGCATATGTCACACTTGGATACTTGTCTTTGATAGGCTGAAGAAGCTTTAATGCATTTACAAGACCTGAAAACATCACTTATGAGGGGAAACTGCCACCTGCCATGTAAGATTATGCACAATGAAGAATCATTACCAGCATTAGCCGCATGTTTCAGTTCTACTTCAAATCTCAAACTTCCGTTAGCTCCACCTCGTTGTGGCCATTCTTCGATGTTACAGTCATAAGTTCCAGAATCATGCCATCCAAGTCGAACCTGTGGAATAAAATGAATTAAAGAATCTTCTCAGATTTTGCTTTTCATTCAACATTCAAATTTCCACCAACTAAAATACACCAATCTGGGAATCCTATGTCTTCCTGAATTAGTATTATAATATGAAACACAAATTCAACAACAAAACACTGAATTAATGATAATGGATCCTATCCTTAGGTTCACTCATCCGAAACAGAGTTCAACTAGCCTAAGTAGGCTAGTTTGCGATAGCAGAGTATGAAATATTTGATCTACTTTCTTGTTTTAGTTTTTTTTTTTTTTTTTTCTAAGCAAAAAATTGTCATTATTGTTCTCATTGACACATTCAGTTTCCAAGTCAGTTATCAAATGAGACCAAATTAATTGATCAGACAGCATCATTAACCAGGATTACATTTTAAGCACTACTTTTATCAGCCTTTCTGTTTTTTGAATGGCATTCCAGGCCGATCAGGCTCTGGAGGTGTGTTCAGGGATCATGATGGGCATGTCATACTTGCTTTTCAGGAATTTCTAGGGGTGGGTACAAACTACGAAACTGAGTTCACTGGATTTATTAAAGGAGTCATTGTTGCTAAGAAGTTGGCCTTCTCTCTTTCATCATTTGAATGTGATTCTGGAGCTGTGGTTGTTGCTGTGCAGGGGAATTCTATTCCTTGGTTTATTCTTCAGAAGTGGTTGTCTGTTCAATTGTATCTTTCTTCCATCTCTTGTAAGATGACAAATTGTTACAGAGAAACTAATCCAATAGCAGATTATCTGGCCAAGCAAGTGGCGAAGACGGCTCTCTCCGAACATACTTGATGCAAAGGGGGTTAAAGAATGACAAACCCAATTAATTCCCTTTGCTGCAGGATCTTTTTTTTAAATCCAACCCAAAATCAGAATTAGAAACTAATAGAAAATTCAACTTATCTGAGGATCCAACCATTGGTTGGTCCTTCAAACTATAAGAGAATGATCTTTAGGATGTACTTGAAGACATATCCGAAGCTGAAGATGATCCGATCACAGATGAGAGATATATGAATTTTTGAAAACTGGCTATTTTTCTGACGACGCCTCTGGTTCAGCAGATCTGACCGATTTGATGAATAACTCCAATTCAGCAAGCTGGGGTGACTCAGAACAGGCAGTACTGAAGTTGTAATGATCTCTGGAAGTTGAAGAGAGAGAATAGATAGATCGACAATCGAATATAGCTCACAAGAACACCTTCGGTTGAGTCTCACAACAGTGAGACTTCAACCAAAATTTGCAAACAGAATTTCAGTTTCTAAAATCTACTTGAACCAAGATCTCAATCTCGCTCTTGACCACTTCAGCACATTCTTCAACGGATGACTCTAAAACGATAGAATCTTCCACCATGTGACTGATTTGGTCTTCAACTTTGCCTTCAACTGTACGTTCGAGAGGAGAAACATCTTTCACCTTGAAATTGGTTATTTCTTCTACCGTCTTTATCTCCTCATCACATTCGTGATCCACAATAGACTTACATACGGGGGTTGCATCTTCCTTTGATAGTGCAAAGCTGAATTGAGATTGGATTAAATCAAGTTGTTCCCCTGACTTCTTGGGGAAGTTGTTTGCTATTGTGCCCCCTCTTTCCTGAATGAGAACATCCAATTTACTGTTCATGTGTCCCAATGTCGCATTAATTTCAGAGGTTAACCTGAGTATCTGAGCCCCTAGTTCAGAGCGTTTGGTATCACTAGTACCCATGATAGATAAGCTAGTGGCTAGTTAGATAGCCAATTGTTGGAGCACCATAATCATGAAGTCAAAGGGCTGGTTAGGAGAGTTAGAACTCTCCATTACTAAGCTCTGATACCAATTGATGGCAAGGACAAGGGTTTCAATTCAGTTTCAGCCTAATCCTTGCAATGGAGGATCTTTTCCAACCAACCCAATTGAAATTTCATGTAAACAGTAAAATCAGAATTGACACAATGTGGGAAAATAGACTTATCTGAAAATCTGGCCAATGGAATGCCTTGAAACTTGGTGGGGACGAACTCTAGTCTACTCTTCCTGACATATCCAAATCTGATGTTGATCCGGCCATAGATTGAAGAGAAAATAAATTTTCAAAGTCAGACTATTCTCTGCTGCCGCCACTGGTACTTTTATGACAGGTAAATCTGATTGCTAATACTCAATTCCACAATAGAGGATGACCAGGGACAGTATGGTTGATGTCGCAACTCAGTAGGAAATAATGAAAGTCTGAAGGAATTAATAAAAGAACAAAGAAAACCATAAAAGAAAGATTTCGGTTGAGTCTCACAACCTATGAGACTCAACCAGAATTTCGACAGCAGTCTGGTTTTCTGAATCTGCATCTCTCTTCTCCTTCATCTTATTTATAAACTTTAATAAAAATTACAAAATATGGCAGGATTGATTCCACAAAGGACCATCCAGAAATAACACCATAATAATAAGAAACTTACCTTTACAGCTTTAGGAAAGTTTCCCAAAAAAAAAAACAACTAAACAAAGTACTAGTCCATAACGTAATTAGAAGCTGAATAATTAGGAAACAATTCTAATAATAAACTGTAGGAGAAGAGGAAAGAAAAGGCTTGCGCAAGCAAGCTGTGGACAGCTGTCCATTTCAGCTTGGCTTGGTCAACTTGGCTTCAAGGCTTTTGTCTTCTTGTGCTCTTGTCTTCTTGTGCTTCCGTCTTCTTGTGTACACTTTGACTGCATCAATACTGTTACTTTCCCCCTCTATTCTGCAGGATGAACTGCGTGTGGATGCGAGTTTCAGGCTTCGTTTCAGATTTATTTAGTCCTCTTCTTTCTCTCAGTCTCCTTGCTCCCTGCTGATGGCATTGCCAAACGTGGGGCTCAGGGAGATTAGTTTTTCTCTTTTGCTCATCGCTCTATACGATTTTTGCTTTGGTTCTAAGGTTCTCATTGGCCTTAGCTGCTTGTAACTATTTATTCATCTTTTTAATATAATCAGATCTTTAGGGGGGAAAATGGCATTTCTGCAATTCTCTCATTGGAAGTAGTCAGCACCGTGTTCTTGTAAAGAAAAAGTAAAGGCTAAAGAATAGCACATTATTCGGAGGTTTGGGTCAAATGATTTCTGGATAGACAGATCTTTTTTGCAAGCCTTTCTTGGGGGCTCTGAGAGGTAAGTGAAGCCTGAGAGCCAATCCCCCACTGGTAGCTTGACTAAGGACTTGAGATGCCTAAAGATTGAATAAAGAATAGCTGCAAAAGTTTATCTTCCTTGAAACCTAGAATGTCCTTATTGATATGATAGTTTTCTTTTCATTCTGAGAGAAAAATTCAACCAGAATCATAATTGGGAAATACTTGAAAGATCGCCTATACCAATTCCAAAAGAATTAATGGTTGTATATGACAAGAAGCAGAATCTTTTTTAACCATTTTTTTACAGGTAATACAAAGATTTCATTCATGTATTAGGAAATTGTCACAAGCATATCCTACAAGCTTCACATCAAGATAATGTAAATTCGCGAAAAATTACAGAAAGTATCGGGAAAAGTCAAGACTGAATTTAAAGTCAAATCTCTGAAAGCCTTCAAACTGCTTTTAGTTTGTCAAGACCGAGAAGAAGAGTTCAGGAACACACTTCCAAATTACCACCAGGATTTCATAGTGTTAAAATTACCAAACAGCAATCCCTATTTTATATAAGCGGCTTAAGTAAAAAAAAAAATATAAGTAAGCAATTAGAATGGCATCCAGTACAAGCCTACCCTGCCCCCCATTTTATATAAGCGGCTTAAGTAAAAAAAAAATATAAGTAAGCAATTAGAATGGCATCCAGTACAAGCCTACCCTCCCCCCCCCCCCAAAAAAAAAAACCCAACACACACACACACAAGAAAAAAGATAAAACGCTGTGATTGTAGTGGAAAAGAAATTTTATGAGGTCTCAGCAATATCTTTTTCAACTTTGCTTGCCAACTTCTCCAACTGGATTGAAACTTCCACAACAAGCAGACTCTCTAGCTCCCAGGTCAAGAGCTATACACATTTCACAAATAAATTTTGACAAGTATATTGGAAGTTTTGAACTGAAAAATGTTTAAGAGCAGTAATTTTTTTTTTTTTAAGACTCCAGTTTACTTGGTAAATCAAGTTATCATTGACCTCTCTGCGGTTCACTACCACTTTAAAAGGGCTTTACATATCATAAAAACACTTCAATAATTGATCTTTGATGATGTATAAACAAGTACCACTGGATCAAAAAATTGACAATTCACCTACACAAGCTATTTCACTCTCTCATGCACAAGAATAAAATTTATTTTTTGCAATAGGAGGAAATATTAAAAAAGAACGAACAGATGAGGAGAAGCTCACTCGACATCTTTATTTATTAGCAATTAAGACTATCTGTCAATCTTTACTTATAGATTTATAACTTTCTAAATTGATTTCAGTAACATCTGTTGGGTTCCTCCTCACCACACGTGGGTGGAGGGACCCACACCATTTATTATTCCGTGATGAAGTCAATGGCAGTTTTAAAACCGCCTCCCATCTCACCCTTCTGTCTTTGCTTTCGAATGAAATAATTTAAGATGGTTTGTACAAACCGTCTTCCAACTCATCTCTTATATATAAAGCCTTTAAGAGGCACTAAGTGATATGAAAAAGATGATTTCCCGAGTCTTAGAGAGCCAGAGAGAATGTTGTCACGCCACAATCTCGTACCTTGTACGTGATTGCGGCATGACGACATTCTCCCTATACAGGGAAGAGAGAAAGGTGACAATTATCCCTGTATTTGTTATGTTGGCATCGAGGTGAGAGTATTCTTGTACCTTGTATTATCACCTATTGTTTTGGTGAGTTATTGTATTATCCAAGAGTGGGTTATTTCTCTTGATGCTTAGTAACCTCTACCTATGACTAGAGTATCGTGTACCCATTATTATCATAGTGGAGATTTACCTGGATTAGGTCCTGTGGTTTTTCCCTTTTTACCTTGGCAGGGTAATCCTCATAAAAATTTGTCTCTTGTGGTTTGATTGACTCAATTTATTTCCGTTGTTATCTCTGTGCAAATATTTGTGGTTGTGTATCTCCATTAATTTGCATACAGGAGGGAAAGTCTTGCGTTTTCCCTAACAATATCTCTCAATCATCGAATACTGAATTACTAATGCCACTTAGAGTGAATTCAAAATCAGTAATGATGAGAACAGCATTGATCTGATTACAGACAGATTTCATGAAGGAAGTCAAAGCAGACTTATTCAGGGATAAACCAACAGACATAACTATGAAGTACTGAAAAGTTGCCGCTCAGTCAAGATCCAACCCTCGGTTCTGCACTCTGGGCCCCCCTGTTCATCTGGGTTTCACATGCTTAAACTTCGGAGGCTGCCTTCCAGAAATCCTGCACCTTCAAGTGTTGGCAGCATTTCAGAGATTGGAGAAGGAATTCTCCCCCTTCTCCACCTATTCTCAGGTCCAATTGGAGAATCCAAATTCATGATAACAGGATGCATGCAATTCTCTAGACTGTTCTAGTGCTTCAAATATCAACTTTGAGAGGCTTGTTTAGGGAGAAAAGATAATCAAATTATTATTTCTTGACTTCTGAGACAGTCATACTATTTGTGGAAATTAGTGCATCGACTTAAAAAAAGGTAGAGTTCGGCATCTAGATTGGTTGTATTCTCTACTTGAAGACCTAGATAACCCAATGTCAACATAGCATAACTATTATGGTGCCAAGTTTCCCAAGGCAAGTGTTTCTTTTGGACAAAAACATGCCACTTCAAGGAAAGTGCCATATTTGGCTGCATTCTTCTACCTCGTTTCCTTTCCCATCCCCCTTCTTTTTTGGGCTGGATATGATTAGCGGCCCTAGGTACATGAGGTGACCTGCCACTTGATGACCATGCATTGTAGATATTCTTGCTAAATCTGTAGCTGCTAGGGATTCACTGTATGGGGGCAGTTACCTATATAGTTTCTTTGGCTATTTGGTTTTCATTTAGGGTGCACTCCCTTCTTAGGACCTCTTCAAAGTGCTAGTAATTTTTTCACTTTTTCAACAATTCTCATCATTCATACTAGAAAAGCCATGGCTTTCTCTAGTAAACAATCTACTAACTACGCTGACAAAAGGTGTAAATTTCAAAGCACTTTTTAGAATTTACACCTGATATGGGTAAAAACTTGTATGCAAAAAATCGTGAAGAGGTCTTAGAATGAGACATCAGACATAAGAACAAACATCCAAAGTAAGAAATTTACTGTAACATTTCACCCAAAAGTTTAGAAAAAAAATTATTTCTTAGAGCAATCATATTTGTTAGGCATTTTGTATTTTTAGAAAGACCTGCCGCTGTAACAGTAATTGGAAACAAAAGTGAACTCTTTACAACGACGGGAATCTTCAGGGAAACTCAGAATGTGAAATTTTTTTTCCCAAACATAAACAATTCTCTAAGCATTCAATCACTAACCAAAACAACATAACCAAACATGAATAAGAGGAAATCATTAAACCCCACATTATCATCATCATCATCACCACCACAACCACAACATTCATATGATAAACAAACAATCACACTATTAACCCCAAATGCAAATGATAAAACCAAAAGCTCTGTAACTCAAATACGCTCCAGCATATGAAATTACCAAAATCGGATGGCAAAAGGTATTCTTCAGAAGCTCTTTGATATCTTCTCTAGCACTTTTCAACTGTTCTGGATCGGACGCGAAGCAAGTTGGGGTCATGACTGTACTCCCGCTATTAAGTCTTCGAACTAACGACCTCCTCTGAAGCTTCTGAATTATTACAAGACAGGGAAGATTATTAATAAAGAGAGAGATAGAGAGAGATAGAGACAGTATAAATCACACCTGGCGGAGAACCAAAGAAGGCAGTAGAGAAGACGATCGAGTACATTTGAGAGAAGAAAGAGAAAGAGAAGAGGGGGAAAGAAGTGATGAGGCTTTGGCCGTGGAGGCCGACGGCAAAAGACGAGAAGAGCTGCCCAAGGAAGCCATTGATGATGATGTTAATGACAAAGCCTGTGCCATGACTTTGTCGTTTGTGTGGGTTGATCTTGGTTGCTCTAATATTCAGAAAGAAAAACCATAGACAAGAGCTCTGTTACTCAGCCATTTATATGTCCAAGTCTTGGGTACTGCTGTGCTCTCGTCCTTTCTCAATCTCGAATGGTCACGTTTCCAAATTCCACCTGTACAGCTGTTTACCATAAATCCATTTTTAAAATCTTATTTAGCATTTTCACACAGATACTCAATGAACGATGGTCACGTGTAATTCCAAAGCTCTATTTTTTTAAAGCTTTTTTTTTTTTTTTTTTTTTTTTTTTTGGCTTTTTGAGTGGTTTGATGGGTTAGTATAGTATATGATGCTTGAAGTCGACATTCCACACATATGGGTCAAAGTAAAACAGGGTGGGCGAGTGATTCGAAATTCACTCTTGGAATCCACATTTGGCATTTTATTATAACTTTAGAAAATCGTGGGTCAATCAAGGGACAAAATTATCCTGAAAATTAGTTTGAAGGAATTTTTGTTGTGGTTTCGCATGCATGCATTCATATAAAATTGAATTTGGCTTTGCTGCGCAAAAAAAGAAAAAGCTTTTAAGTATTTTATTCATGGTTCGCATGCATGCATGCATGCATTCATATAAAATTGAATTTGGCTTTGCACTTTTATTCACACTTTCTCTATCTACAGGTGGCCATGGGCTTTGATAAAAACAATAGAGCTATGGATGCACAACTTTATCTGGACGAGGGATCCCAATAAAAAGAAAGTTGTGGTAGTAATTAAAATGGGAAAAAGTGTGCAAGCCAAAATCAGAAGGAAGACTTGGAATCTGAAAGTTGAAGGACTTAAATAGTGCGGTTCTATGTAACTGATCTAGAAAATTAAAACAAAAGACTCAGCTTTTGCTAAATTGATGAAGGGAAGATATTTGCCAAGGGACGGCAACTTAAGGAAACCATCCTGCACATCTCCTGTTTGGACTAGTATTCGTGATTTATGGGACTAGACAGCAAAGCATATCAGGTGGATTATTGGTGATGGATCACGTATAAACCCTTGGAGGGACAAGTGGTTAGGAGACTTCTTATTGGAAGAAGTGCTTCACCTTAATTTTAGGTACTTCTGTGACTTTGATGCACCCTTATCCAGATTTATTTCAGGAAGAGATCGGGTGTTCCTAGTGGTGAGTTCACAAACCTTGAAACACTAGTTTGATGAAGCTAGAAAAATAAAATTCTCTAGTGATAACACAGATAAACTGGTAGGGATGGGTAAATATAGTTGATGCTTCTCTACGAAATCTGCATTGAACCTGATTAGAGAAGTATGCCCTAAAACTAGCTGTTCTTCAACAGTGTGGACAAAGAATATGATTCCAAGAGAATCAATTTTTGTGTGGAGATGGTCTCATAAAAAGCTGCCAATAGATGATTTTATTAAAAGAAAACAGGTTTACTTAACCTCAAGGTGTCACTTATTCCAGAAGGATGAGGAGACATTCTAGCATTTCTTCACTAGTTGTTAGGTAGCTGATGGAGTATGAAAGGAAGTAACATGAATATTCGGCCAACAATGGTCTACAATATATTCAACGGAGGTCCTTATAGGCTAGTGGAACAGGAAAAGCCGAGTAGTATCCCTTTCGGATATCTGGAAACAGCTGTTGTATATTGTCACTACAGCAAAATGGCGTGCAAGACATGAATGTTGCTATAGGAATTCCAAGCCTAATATTGACGTGATTTTCACATGGATACAAAAGGGATGTATAGATTTATCATTGATAAGTCCTTGTTCGTTTAAATCTGATAATGATCTTATGCTCTCCGGAGACCTGCATCTCAAAACAATGGTGGGAAAAAAAATAAGATTACCCAAACATATTAGAGGCTTCCTTTACCACAGTGGTGCAAAGTTAATGTGGATGGATGTAGTATAGGAAATCCAAGTGAGGCATCAGCAGGTGGTGTAATCAAAGATGCTTATGGTCGTGTTCTCATTGCTTTCGCACAGTATATAGGAGTAAACACAAACTTTATAGTTGAATTTAGAGGGGCACTAAAGGATTACAGGAAGCAAGAAATCTTGGGTTCACGAAAATATGGCTTGAAAGTGACTCAGGTTCTGTAGTCTCTTTTTTGAGATCCTCAAATATACCATGGTTTCTTCTGCAAGAATGGAGAACCAATTCTCAAAACTATGCAGGATGTGAATTGAGATACAGTCATAGCTGTAGAGAAACAAATACGGTGGCAGATGAACTAGCCAGAAATGCTGCTTTTGATAGAAGATCATATGTATGGAATCACCATCCAAACTTTATTGCTAGAGAGATGGAATGGGATGCATCCGACAGAACATGTTATAGATTTGCTTAGTTTATCTTGGCAACCTATGCCTTTTCTGGCTTATGGTAATGCCAAAGATGGGATTAGGAACAATTGGCCTACTTTCTTATCCTACTATTTTGGTCCCTATTGGCCCTACTGATGGTAATGCCAAAGGTGGGGTCTTACCAAGAGGTGATTTGTAATTTATTTTCATTTCTTTCTATTTTAATACAAATTGCTAGAAGTGGTGGGGTCTTACCAAGAGGTGACTTGTAATTTATTTTCATTTCTTTCTATTTTAATACAAATTGCTGACTTCTAGCAACAAAAAAAAAAAAAAGAATAATGTTGTAAAATTGATCTCAAATCTCAATTTAGTCGATCATTTAAAAATTCTTGTAAATTTTATATTATATATCATAAAAAAGGGAAATTAAAAAAAAATACAATCCAAAAGTTTTGTTGTACAATATAGCAAAGTTTTATCAATCCTTTTACCCCTTTTTGTTTTTGAAAGAAAAAAGAAACACCTATCACATCCCACCCTCTTTCCTCCTTAAAATTTGGGACTCCTCCAAGTGCTATCCATTCCCCTTGTATTCCCATTTCTTTCCGCTAGCGGGTGGATCCTCGAATGCACCGATAACGTGTAGATACCTCTCCCTTATTGCTTTACTCCAATGTCCTAATCTTATCATTTATGTTTTCCTATTTTAATTGTATACATCTTTAGTCGGAAAGAAAATTAAAGAACCAAAATATGGTGAACACATTGGACCAATGAGTTGTTGTATAAACAAATCATGCCAATAATTAACTTACCGTCATGCATCGTTTTCATCCCTGAGTCATAACAAATACATGCTTTTTAATAACTACTTAATTACACATGGAAAACATCTTATTAAGATATTGAAATTTATATTTTTATTTTCTATTATAAAAAGGGTCATAGGATAGATTAATATTACATTTCTTATTTTTATGATGATTCATTATTTACCTTATCAAAATAAATTTACTATATGATTATCAAAGAATTTTCATGATGATCCACCCTGTTAGTGAAATGAATTAGGATCCTACAATATAGCCACACATACTATGAACTAAAATAAAATTATCCAAATTCAATTATTGTGTGTAGAGCTATACCACCCTCTCTCAAAGAGTAAAATATTTTTCTTTCTTTTGTGTTCCACTGCCCTTCCATAGGACCCTACCAGTGTATATTCTTCTACTGGAAATCTAAGGATATGCTATTCATTGGTCGTGCAAGACAGGTGGTACAGATGATACTAAACAATTTTGCAAACACAGGAATCGATTTCATAGCCTTTCTTAAAGTCATCACTTAATTAATTTGCTAGTGATCAGACTCTATGTTCTGATGTGCATCCTTCTAACTTGGCATGATCAAAGCAACCAGATAGAAAACCTCAACCCTATAATTAGGGTCATCTTTCATGTCACTACATGCAGTAAAGCAATCCCATTTCACTATGACATTTTTATTTCTTACAAATATATATATTTTTTTCAATTCGTGAAAATAAAAATTTCTGTGAGAGCAAGGCTTATTTTCAATATAATGTCGTTATGAGGATATGCATTAGGAATCATGTGCATAAAAGGTTGAGTAAAAGTCAAATGGTTAGAAGTTTTGAGAGTTGTATTTTCAACGATGTAGGGTATCTTACAAAGAATGTGGAATATAGGGCACGTAAATTTATTGACATCTAACCCCACTCCATTGAATAGGATCCAGATGCTCTTCAATGTGTACGGCCGCTGGATGAACGCCACGTGATCTTCTTCTCATCTATGGGCCATGTCTATCTGGGAGTGTGGAAATGGAATTATACATAACAGCAGGTAAGTATTTCTTCCTTTTCAATGTGTACAACTTTCAAATCGCAAAGAGGGAAGAAGAAAGAGGAAATCGTTCCTGCAACCAAAGGTGAAGTAGAAGAAACCGGTGAAACCTCTTTCCGGTAACTACTCCTGTTCTTCAGCACCTCCGAGAAGAACAACTTCAGCTTCAACAACAAAAATAAGATTGATGGGGATATTCTTCCCAAAGTAGTTCAACATGTTCCCATCGAGGAGCAGAGCTCCTGTTGTGTAAATATATGTACAAAGAGTCACCTCATTACCACCACAGTTCAAATACGTCATGAATTCAGTTGGGGAAAAAAAATAAATCAAAAGAAATTTCTTACAATCTCTTTCTCATAAATATACAATATCTCTACACCTTGTATATTCTCTACAATCCAAAAGATTGTAATTAACAGAGATCTCTAGCCTAAAGATAAGCCTAGAGATTGGATCTAATGGATCATAGGACATGGATATCTAGCCTAAAAATAAGCCTAGAGATTGGATCAAACCCGCCCTGAACCCTGATAGGGCCAGGTTAGGGCCAGGTTAGGGCCAAGTTTTTATTAAACTCTGTCAAGGTCGGGTCGGGCCAGGGTTGAGGCCTCGGGCTGAGCCCAGCTTGGCCATATATATATATATATATATATATATTTTATATATATATATATATATATATATATATATATATATATATATATATATATATATATATATATATATATATATATATATATATATATATATATATTGAAAGTGAAACCCTAATGCCGAAGAACCGAATCTCCAATTTCATTTCCTTTCCTCTCTCAATCTCTCTAACAGTTGCAATGACTCTCAGCCACTCTCTCTCGCAGCGATCCAACCTGAAGCGGCGAAGCTCCCTGCTTGCCGGCTACCTCCTTTCCTGATCTCCCTCCTCTCTCTCGCTACTCGAGCATCTTCTCTGGAGAAATGAATGGAGTTGCATTTCGTTTTGCCTCTTTTTCAATTTCACTTTTGCATTTAGTTTAATATATCATCGATCATAGGGAGTAATTTTAGTTTCATCTCAATAATGTTTGATATTTTGTTGTAATTCGTTGAAACTCTTCTATTCTTTCTGATCTAGGGTTTTTCACTCTCATAAATCCCAATTCTATGCGATTTATGTTGTTTTATCTCTACTGTTGTAAGTTTTTGTTCGTTACGATGATTGATTTGATGCATCATTCTGTTTTACAGTGATCCCATGGCAGATTTCTTTTGTGAGCATTGCTACATGACATTGTTGCGTTGTGTTTTCCAAATCTTTACTTCGAAAATTTTAGTGCCCTGTTGTTATTGTTGTTTTTCCTATTTGCCGGTCAATTTTTCCACCAACTTGAGGTGTGTGTAATGGGGGAGGAAGAACTCCTCAACCCCCACTTCCAGCAATAGGGTAGATTAATTCAAAAACTCAGGAACTCCGGGGCAAGGTAGAACTCATTGGATAGTTCCTCAAGGATGCGAAAGGGTTGAAGAACCAGGTTGTGAATACATAAGATCTCCTTTTCTTCCCAAAATCCCGCCTACCAAACAAATTTAAATGGTAGGATGAAAAGTTTGAAAAGTTTGATGGGACTGGGGACCCCGCACTTACCTGAGGCTATTTATCGGATTGTTGAAGGGAGAAAGAAACTTTACTGATGAGCAATTAGGCCAGGCCTTCCAACATTCCTTGATAGGAAGCGCTCCTCGTTGGTTAATGAACCTTAGGCCAAGCCAAATTTGCTCATGGGCCGATATTCACAACGCCTTCATCGAGCAGTATTCATACAATATAGAGATTGAGACAACTAGAAGGCAGTTGGAGACATTGGTCCAGATGCAAGGGGAGAGTTTCACATCTTATCTGCCAAGGTTCAGGGCATTGGCTGCACAAATGTGGGACCGCCCTCCAGAAAGGGAGTTGGTGGCCATGATGATGAAAGGGCTCCATAAGACATATAAAGACTACATCTTTGGTCAAGGAATTTTTACATTTGAGGTTCTTATCACTGTTGCGCAGCAAGTAGAAGACATCTTGGCTCATGGGGAAGAGCTCCCTAGGAAGAAAAAGAAAAATACACTTGAAGCTGGCAGCATTAGCAGCAAGAAGCCTTACTCTCCAAAACTGTACCTTTTAGTCGCAATCCTACTCCCGCACCTAAGAACACTATCACGGCAGCTACCCAAGCCCCAATTATGATTGGAAGGGATCCGACCTTTGCCCCACTGTCCAAAAACTACAAAGACAGTTCACTGACCTTGGCATGTCAAGAACGACTGCCTTCGAGCATCTATGCAAAGTGGGATTTCTAGCACCCTTAGAAGCAAGACCCTTGCCAGAAATTAAGTCGAGGGGGTTCAACCCTGCACTCTTTTGCAAGTATCACAATCAGGTAGGACATGATGTGGAGAATTGTCCTCACACTGGTGACTCCGTTGAGGAAACATGTAAGACTCCAAAATAAAATTTTTCATTCATGTTTTACTAATTGAATTTGACTATTCAATCATAGTTGTTCAATCAGTTCCAAAATACCAAGTGAATTTGCAATCTATGTGATTTCCGGTCTAGCAGTGGCAAAGACGACTCCAATTAAGTATTTCTCTTTAGAGCTACTGGCCTTCAACATTGTTTCCTACATTATTTGTACTCTCCCTTTTACTTGATTTTGTGTTAAGATTTATTCATCTATGCAAAAAATATTTTTTCTATACTTCAACTACTGTAATTTATTTGAGCAGACAACTTAATTCGGTGCCACATAATTTGGGACAATAGGGATCTTACAGGAAATGGATAATATGCTGAATTCAGGGCCAATCAGGGTCAACTCGGCCCGGCCTGGCCAGGCCCAGTCAGGTCAATCAGGGTCGGGTAGGGTTAGGTTGAACCCTACCAGGTAAGGTTAAGGTTGGAGATATATTTTATCCTGACAGGATTGGACTGGTTTAGGATCAACATTAAAAGGCTTAGAGTGGGATTGGAGTTAGCAAATACCCGCTCAACCTAACCCTGATGATCAATCAAATAAGAAAGAAAAGAAAACAATCAAATTAACTATTTATCCACGATTCTCATCCTTTAAATTTCTCTTAAAAACAATTGAATTTTGATTTCGTTTATGATTGGGGATTGGGTAGAAGTCGGTTTCGTTGTTTTTTTATTCATTATAATTGTTTTTGTCAATTAAAAAATGTTTCTGCAATTGCGTCTCAATTTGTTTTCTGCAAAAGGGTGACGTTGAATGACACGCGTAACTTTTAGGGTTACTCCGAATTTTATATGACCATGTTAATATTTTCATTGATATTCTTTGGTTTGGTTTCCTGGTGCTGTTTAATATTTTTTTCCATCAGGGTTCGCTAATTGATCACTTAACAAATGAACAATACCAATTGACACAATTATAAAAGAAATTAAGAATCTATAAAAAATACATTTTGGATTTGTAGTTGAGACTTTTTTTTTCTTTTTTTATCAAGAATAATTTGAAGAACACAATTTTTTTTTATTGATTATTGATTCTTGAACTGTTTCAGTGAAACTTAAATTAATAATTTGTGTCTTGAAAATGTTGATATAAAGAATTGGGAATTTTATAACAATATGTAATGGTACTAATCGTTCCATTTTAAAGAATTAAGAATATATTTTTTATTGTAAATAAAGATTTTATTGAAAAACAATAGGGATACAAACCGACATATCATTGATACAAGAATCAATTAACCAATGAGAGGATAACGACCAATCGAACATTCCTAAAATTGTCTTCCGGACAAGGGTATGAGTCGATGAGTTTGCTTCATTTGGAATAAATGAGAAGGTATATATTCCACACACTTTTTAGCAAGATCCATTATATTTGAAATGATAGGATGGATAACAAAGCTTGGTAGATGAGTCGGATCTACAATTATGAATAACTTCCTTGTAGTCAGCCTCTACAATGATCTTTTTTGGACTCCCCACTACGGCACTACCCGAATGACTCTGATATGCATATGACACGTGTCATTCTCGTAGACCTGTTTTTAAGTCTGTCCGGTTGCAAGGTCGGGTCTCTTCTGGCTATTACAAGTCCAACTTCACAATCAAATATAAGATATTCCTTTATTTACCCAAAAAAAATATAAGACATTCTTTACATAGTTTGACCAAAAATTCTAAACCGTTGTCCATAGTGGAAAAACCTGATACGGAAAAGAAAACCAAGGTTAGATCGGATTTTTCAGGTACAAGTTTTTAAATATTGATCTTTAAATTGAATTCTATCAATTCATGAAAAATGTCACCTAAACTGAATGACTTTTCCACTTAGATGTTGGCTCAAGGAATGATTGGCAATGCTTGGAACAATCATGACTCGAAGAAGAGCCTCAAGCTTTTCCACATTCAAAGATGTTGTGAATAACAAAACATATAAATCAATAAATGTTATTGAAAGTTTTCCTCAACAAACTCTTCAAAACCAGTAAAGTTCAAGGACACTTCTTCTTCTTTTTTTTTTTTTTTTTTTTTTAAACCCTCCATGGGCGAACTTATCAAGCCCTCTTCAGGTTATTAAGCCTCTTCGGGGTTAATGGATGAGAGATCCTTGAGAAAGGACTTCCATAACCCTTGAATTTAGGATTGTGGGGTTCAGGAGAATAGGCTTCTTTTAAGTTTTAACACCCCTAGGCCCTTATGGATGTCAAAATTGAGGCTGAACTGAAAACTGAATTGAACTAGGCAGCCCGAACCGAAACCGAACCCTATTCAGCCATAATTGGATTTTCTTTTGAGTTGATGAAAAAATTGAAACCATACGGACGATTGATTAGCCAGAACCAACATGACCCAAAAAGTCCAAACCAATATTGAAACCAATCAAATCTGATAATGGACCGATAAGGCCCATTAAGCCAACATTTTAGTGAATATATATGTGGAAAATCTAAATTAGAATCAAATCAGCCCGATCGTAGCTCGACAGAGCCCATTAAGCCAACTTGTTAGTATATATATATATATATATAGGAAACCGATAGTAGACTGATAAGAGCCTATTAAGCCAATTTGTTACTAAATATACATATAGGAAACCGATAATGGACCCGATAAGAGTCCATTAAGTTAACTTGATAAAAACTCAAAATTGAATAAACCCAGATCGAAACTGGACCGCACTAACCTATTGACCCAGTGACACCCCTACCTCAAAAAAATCCCAAGAAAAACGGGAGAAACATGTATACTTAAAAGCTTTGTTGAGATTTCAAAAGATTTCCTTTATTACTTGGGATTCTTTCCAAAATATATTTTCCTTTGACCGCTAACCCACACATCAGGCCGAGGTGAGCATTATTATTGAAAGAAAAGAAATATTCCATATTTGATCTTATCATAAATGCTAATGAAAGATTTAAAGGTTTTAAATTATCATAAATGATAATGATAATAGAAGATTTGAAAATTTATAAGGAAAATGATTTTTTAAGTCTGGATTCATGTTGACATCGAGTGGATGGGAACCTAAACCCTTTTTTTTTTTTTTCTTTTCCCAGCGACTGATTCATACTGGATTATATATAATCTTGGATCCATCCACATCTTTATCTTTTATTTACTCAAATTAAAGGTTCAAGATAGACCACATCATCTCGCCCTCCTCTCTATCTCTCTCTGGAATAGAAATCGTCTCCCGCCTGGGTTTGGGCGGGAGATTGGGCGGCCGGATGGATGACTGTCATGTGGCACTTGGAAGGATCAAGCCCTCCATCCGAGCCGACCGCCGAGTCGATAAGCTGAGCCGATTGGGGGGTCGGCTCGGATGGAGGGTTCGGATCCCTCCCAGTCGACAAGTTGAACCGATTGGGGGTCGGCTCGATGGAGGGCTCAGATCCCTCTGAGTGATACATGACGGCCATCCATCCGGCCCTCTCTCTCTCACTACACACTTTTTGTCTTCTGGAAAGCATTCTCACCAATTTCATGCTCTATAACTCTCTTCATTCTCACATTTTTTTTCACGCTCTCACTCTCTTTCTATAGAAGCATTCTTATGTTTCCAAGCCCATGAGATGATGAGAAGCGTCGGTGTCGAGCTCGTTCGTGATTGCAGGTACATCATTTTCTCCTCTGATCTTATTCTCATTTTATCTGTTTCTTTGAAGAATTTGATTGCACAACTATCTCTGTTCGTCTGCAACTTTCCTACGGCCCTTTGATTTCTTCATTTAAGTTGTTGTTGCCCTTGGGAATTGAGTATTTCTCTCCTCTTTTCTCCCTTCCGGGAACTTGTTTTTTCTCCTTAACAAATTATTTTTTTGAGTTCAAATCACTTGCGTGTATTAATATTTTGCCTGAGATTCCATTACCGACAATTAGGGATTCAAACAAATCGAATTCGAATCGGATACACCAGTATCCGAATCCGTTTATCAACTACCCAATCCAATCCGATCCGAATCCGAACTCGAAATTTAATCGGATATCAAATTAAAATCCAGTTCGAATTAGAAAAAATGTAATGAGAAAAAAAACCCAGTTTAAAAATAAATATATAATATATCCTAAGAAAATAAGAGACAAAACCTTAAATAGCTATATAAACATAAGCTATATATGTTTAACACTCTAAAACCTAAGGTTATATGTGTTTTAACACTAGGCTAAATGGAGCGGTTATAATCCTGGCTGTTTGACTGATATTTAAATCCGACCCCTACTATCCGAAATCAAATCTGAATTCAATTGTTCAAATTTGGATTCCCCTAAATGGATGTGAATCTAAATCGGATCCAGATTTTTGGTTATCCATTTACATCCTTACCGACAATAAAATATGGCAACCATCTCTAGAGTATGGGACCCTTGAAATATAGACAGTATTTCTTTTGTTGGATTTTGATATATTTTATTTAAAATAAAACTTAAAAGTCATAAAAGAGTTTGTGAACTTCTGTGACATCAATCCTATCCCTTCCCATCTGTCTATTGTGTTCCCTACCTTAGCTGATAAGTTCTGTTAAGAAAAATAACCAGTATTGGACCCAAAACGCATTCTTGGCCTAAAATGGTAGATATGTTGTAAAAACGATTGATTGGTTTATGAGATTCTTTGCTTGTGACTTTTGTCCTCCAACCATAGGAACTCCTACAATACATGAAGAAAAGAAGAGAATTTCATGGTATTATCGATGCAAGATCAATAAGACTATGAGACTAGAATAAATGAATCTCCATCTTTGCTAGAAGTAGAGAATAACTTTGTAATGTTATGGGTGCAAGCTTGGTCCTGTTGGCCAGAGTTTGAATAGGGATTAAGTTGAAATATCTTGGCCTTGAGGGGGGTTAAGACTGGGAATTCTGACCAAGTCAGGCTAGGTTGAGGCTTTAGGCAGAGCTTGGCCCTATCTTCTTCTTCTTTCTCCTCTTGTTCTTTTCATTTGACAAGCTACTCTCGAAATGCTGCTTTCCGTTTGAGAATGGACATCTCCGGTTCTTTGTCTATTTAGCTCAAAACAAGCTTTTAGGGGTAATAACCTTTTAAAACAACACCTGATCCAAGGTGTTTTGAATAATTGAAAAGTATTTTGAACTCTAAAATGGTTCACTGGTACTAGAACTGAAATCACCCCTTTGCCCAATTCTAAAATCTAAGTAATATTAAAATATATGATCAGGTAATAAATCCTGTCAATTCACAAAACACGATGCTTGTATGTGCACTACAAGGAACTTAATGGGATGAATCTTTGAAGATTAATGTATATGTATTTGTGGGGTCTTCTATCACATGAACCTACTCTTGTTTGTTAATGATGTTATTGTTTTGTGAGGTGTGGCATTTGACCTGAATTGCAACACCTTTTTAATGTGTTGGAATTTTAATTGATTTTAAAATTAAAAATTCAAAATAATATTTAACTAGCTTTATTGTTTGTTGGAGAGGTGTCCCTTTTTCTAATAAGTACCTAAATTTAAGAATGGATGTGACTATTGATAATATGTTTGAATCATCAATAAACATGTGTTATGGAAAGGGCATGGCTTTTGGTGGCTTCTCTTTTGGAAAGAATCTTTGATGGTATCTCTTTTTCTCCTTTATATAGAGAGTTGTAGCCCATTTCTCTTGCAGTATTGGTGTAAAAGAATTGCTTCTTGTTTTACCATTGTGTTTAAGAGTGTTTGTCACAATCGTCGGTGTTCAAACGAGGCCTAGTTTTTTTAGTGTAACATAACTGGAAGAGCAAAAAAGGGAGTTGTTTTATCTTGGAGATTGATTCTGGAGAACCCTTTGCACCAATAAAGGTGAATACAATCTTAAGATAGTGACTGATGGCACACTCAACCCTACCATCATTTCAAGTGACTAACACTTAATATTTGTAAGTCATTTACTTATTTAATTTGATATGCATGCTTCACATATTCTTGATTTGGTTGTTTTCATATCAAGTCATATTGGTTGATCGGTTTGTTGAGTCTCAAATTTATATATTGAACCTATTTTTACTATAGTTCTTAAGATTGTTTTCAGTATTTAATAAGACCATTAAAGAATGTAGAGAATTGTTAATTACGGTTGATGGCAATCCCATGAAGAGTTACTGGTACCAAACAAAGTATCAACTCTGGATGCCTTTCTTATTGGATAAGAATGTGTGTGTGTGTGTGTGTATGTGAGAGAGAGAGAGAGAGAGAGAGAGAGAGAGAGAGAGAGAGAGAGAGAGAGGTTGGTAATAAATTATACCAACTAGTAAAAGCCAGCGTAGCAGGACACAACAGATTTACTCCATTGGACCTTAGAGAACCAAAGGAGTGGGGCACTACTATTGAAAGTAAATTATAGCAATCAGTAGAATCCCTCATCACGACGCAACAGTTTTATTTCAATAGACCTTACGGGACCAAAGGAGTAGGGGATTATTGTTGGGAGTAAATTTTACCGATCAGTAGAAGCTCGGTGTTGTTGGAAGCAAAGGACACCGACCCGAGGCAATGTGATACACTGATGCAAACATCCCTCGAATCAGAATCCCCCGAGCCAAGAGAGATCCCAGACGGAGCACCTCTGCTAGCCTGTCAAAGACGTGTCATTGCATTTAATGCGATGGTCTCAAGCATGGCATGAATAGTGATTGCCTTATAACAAAAGATGTCATAATAAATGCACTGACAACAATTCAAGAATCTTGCATTAACGACGCCTTCCTCGCTGCCTTAACTAAAGGACAAACTCTTAACCAGGCATGGGTTCGACACATTGATCTGCACAAGTGCCACACCACACTCAACAACGCCATAAGCTGAACCTATTGCCTTCGATGCTCAAGCCCAAAGACACGAGATTCAATGTACTGATAAGACATAAAGAAGAGTTCCTCAATTTACCTACGGAAAGAAAACCACGTTGCAATATTTAATGTATAACGTCATGTACTGAATGTACGACAGCTAATGTCCAAGTCCAAAGACAGCATTTAAGGCATAAAAAACAACTCAAAAGGACTTACATTAAATGCGCCACACAATGCCTAAAGCCGAGTGGCAGGCAAGCCATACCGCCCTTGAAGGGCCCGACACGTCAAGTGATGGCCGACTGAAAGGACCTTTGCCTTTTCACAAACATGGCGCCAAATGGTTCGACATGCCTCATATCTGACCACTCACTTAGGCATTAAGTCTAGTCCAACCTTGAGCTATAAAAGTACAAACTTACATTTTCATAGACACTAACACTGGAACACACCAGACTACACCCGAGAAAAAGAGGGATTCTCTTAGCCCTGATTCTTTTGGTGTTTCCACTTATCATTATTCTCTCATCCTCAGTTTGCCCTCTCGATATTCGACCTCTTATCTAGAGTTTGCTGTTTGGAATCTAGTTTAGGCATCCGAGTGGACCTGGGGCACCGAGCCCATCCCTTCTTTTGCCTGCTTTGTCCATGTCTCTTGAAGGGCATTTCATCTGAGGAGACTGCATGTTAATTCTGGTCACAATAGATTGAACCCACAACCAAATGGTTAAAAGCCATCTGGTAAATTTCTTATCAAGCCAATCTAACTGTCCAGATCAATGTGATGCCGCAAGAAAAACAAAAGGAAGAGTTAGGTCGACTTCATGAGAGTTAAATGAAGGAAAAGCCGATCGAATTGTCTAGTTTGGTGCAATGCTACAAGGAAAGCAGAAGGAAGAGTTGGTCGATTTCCTGAGATAAACACGGATTTTTGCTTAAATGAGGTGTTTGATAAGAAATTTACCACACGGTTTTTAACCATGTGTTCGAGGGTTCGATTAGTTGTGACTAGAATCAACATGTGGTCTCCCAAGGTGAGATGACCTGCAAGAGACATGGACAAAGTATGCAGAAGAGGGAACAAGCTCGGTTCCCTAGGTCCACTTTGATGCCTAAGTCAGATTCCAAGTAGCAAACAATAGATAAGAGGTTGGATAATGAGAGGGTAAACCGAGGATGAGAGAATAGGGGTAAGTGGAAACACCAGAAGCATTGGGGATAAGAGAATCCCTCTTTTTCTCGTGTTTATTTTAGTGTCTTCCAGTTGTGTCTGCGAAAATGTAACTTTGTACCTTTATAACGAGGTTGGAGTTGACTTAGTACATGAGCCGTGGTCAGGTATGAGGCATGTCAGAACATTCGATGCCCTTATATGTGAAATGACAAAGGTCCCTTCAGTCGACTGTCGCTCAATTTGTCGGACCCTTATAGTGCTATATGGCCTGTCCACGCCGCTCAACTTTAGGCATCGTGTGACGCATTTGATGTAAGTGCTTTGAGTTGTTATCGACAACTTAAATGCTACATCTTTGGACTTGGACATTAACTAACGTAAACTCAATACATGACGTTACGCATTAAATGTTACGACGTGGTGTGCCTTCCATAGGGAAACCGAGGAGTTCTTCTTTGTGTCTTATCAGTGCATTGAATGTCATCTCTTCGAGATTGAGCATTAAAAGCTACATGTTCAACTTCCGGTACTGTAGAGTGTGGTATGGCTCGTGTTGAACCCATGTCTGGTCGAGGGTTTGTCTTTTAGTTGAGGCAGAGAGGAATGTCGTCATTAATGCAAGCTTTTTGAATTGTTGTCAGCGCATTTCTTGTGATCTCTTTTGCTATAGGCAATCACTGTGCATGTTGTGCTTGAGACCATTGCATTAAATGCAGTGACACGTCTTTAGAAGGTCAGCCAAGGTACTCTGCCCTGGATCTTTCGGCTCAAGAGATTTCGATTCGAGGGTGTTCGTGGCGACATATCGTGTAGCCTCGGGTCGATGTCCTTTGCTTCTAATCACGCCGAGTTTCTATTGGTCGATATAATTTATTCCCAACAGTTGTCCCCCACTTCTTTAGTCCAGTGAAGTAAATTTGTTGCATCACCACTATTGTTCGGTATAATTTACTTGTAGACTACTTAGTTCTTATTGACTGTTTAGATTGAATCCCCATTTACATTGCCTGTTCTTGTTAAAGTGGTTTTTTACTTAAGCCATATGATGAGATGGTCTCTAAAAATCAGTGCATGTTTACGTGTACGTCCATTTGCGGTTTCTGTTTGTTACTCTTGGTGTTCCCATCGTGAGGGGCTGGTATACAAAGTGGTTTTTGGGAATTCAAGTGGTTGTAGACTTGTAGTTAATCGCTACCTCTTTTGTGTCATCAGTGCATGTTTCTGTAATGCGTTTTATTGTTATTCTTTTATCTTGGGTGCCTCTATTTGTACTTTGTCCTATTCAATAATCTCTATTGTATTGCAAATTAACATAACTGGTACATGTGTGGTTTCAATTATGAAATACATTAAAGTAAAACTGCTTTGTCCTGGTTTTTGTTAAGTTTCAATTAGTCAGAGATAAAAAAATCATCTTCTGTCGTCAGAGTAGCACCAATCATACGATTAAGACTAACACGATTGGATGATATATCAGTATGTGTACTAGATGAAAGCCAGCTGTGTAATCACAGCTGACACGATTAGACGACAAGAAACGATTTAAGTCCATTAATCGGACCTACCACATATTATGGGTGGTTTATATCTTGTGAGACTTTTGGTTACTAACAAACTTTTCGAAAGTATGTTTTTTTACCTTCTTCTGACCATTTACAAATAATGGTTGATTAATAAAAAAAATAGTTATTGCATGATGGCCCATAAGTAATCGGATATTACCCCGTGGGTGTTTACAAGTATATGGAGAATGTTACACTTTTGAATGGGCTATGTTTGGATTTTTCTAATTGAGCATTCAAGATCCGATTGTACTATGATTAATTAAGTTTGAAAATGTTGGCCCCGATACCCGGTTCATGAACAGACCCAGTAAATTAGCAATTCCATACTGAGTTGCCTCAATGGGTTAACCCACTAAGTTAACTCACTGAACTACATATACAGATAAGGGCATGTTTGGATTCTGATTTCAGATAAGTGGTTGTTTAATATCTTCTCAGAACTGATTTGGTATGTAATGGTTCTTCTAGTTTTATTTTAGGATTCTATGTTTGAATGTATTCGCTGACATTTTATACATTAATGTTGGGTTCTTGATGCCATATTTACAATTTTGACATAAAGCATTTTAGGCATTGACGCAACAGCATAAATTTCATTTAGATATTCTTAGTGGCTATACTTGTACGTGGTTGAGGTTATATCCAACTAGTTACCTATGATACCTAATTTGTTAGTGATGAAAGTTAAATGGCCTAATTTGTTGGCATGATTAAGTAGTTACTTAAGCTAAATTGCATTATGTGAAGTAATGCATGTTAGTGGGATGATACATGTCCATGGAAATGTGTAAGTTGATTGCATATGAAATTATTGATTTTTACAAGGAACAATGCTAGTATTTCTTATGACACTCATGTGTAATTAACATGTTATGGTTAACTTGCATGTTAAATTACATGTAACCATGGATATTTATTGAGTGATGTGCTATTTTTGATATGCTAATAAAGTGCATTGGTAAATTAGAATGTGGTATGGGGTTACATGTTTTCCTTCTGAAGGTATTCTAATGTTATAATTGACATGAATATGAGAAACACCACAGGGTAATTTATTGAAAAATACAAACTTTTGCATGATATATCTCTTTTAAAGAGATAAATAAAGTTAAATAGAAACATTAGTCCCTGCTTGAAAGTGAAATCTAGCTAGAAGATAAGCTTAGATTCGGTTATGTAATTGTTTAAAACCTTACCTTGATTCACAAGGTGGCATGTATAAGCATATGATGGTAGCAGCAATTCTTAAAGATAAACTAGTGATACTAGTTCCACAATGGGAAGTTTTGTATGATTCTGAGATTCAGTCAGGATAAGGGCCAAGTGGCCAAATATCTCAATGACAAATATAAAATAAAAACCGAAGTTAGTTGCACTAATACATTATATATTAGGTATAAAGGCAAGAAAGTCACTAGTGTCATGTAAGACACATATAACTTGGTCGGTTACATAAATGTCTAAGGACATCTAAGACATGTAGGTCTTAGATGGTTGTACAATATATTTGGAGAAGCTAAGGAAATAATATGCTTTTGACATTACTTAGTTAGGGTAGTTTTGACTAGTGTGATTATTTAGCTTTTGACCCATGAGGTAGTATACATCTAAATGAATGAGCTTAAAGGCTCATGACATAAGTCATGTGATGAAATCCCAACCTATGTGATAGTAGATCCCTGAAATTAGGTTCAATGGGTAAAAATGAAGTCATCGAATGAGCTTGTTCAGTACTATCATAATATTTGTTCATTCTGATTAGGTGCATGGAAAGGTAGTTCTCACAACAATGACTGAGGGATGAGTCATAGGACTCTTAATCAAGCCAACTATTCTAACGAAATATGGAGTTTTGTTAATTGTAGTGCACACTATGGGCTGACCTAAGTGAAAGTAAGAATTAAGGCTGCCTCCGATAAGAGTTTTAAGGATGAATTCTCTAAACATTCATGAATTTGAGATGGGGACAAGACTGTATAAAAATGTCCACCTTTTTTAAAAGAATTGTTTGAGAGTTAGACTGTAAGGGGTGGTTGATTGGTTAGACATCTACACTGATGAGGAAAGGTTCAAGAAGCGTGGTTTCACCCATACTCTGTAGAGTATCCTATCAGACCTAGTGTAGATTTAAGTCATAAAGACATGCATCGACGCCTTTTATATGTTCTTATGTATTAATATTCATTTTCGATTTTATCGAATGTTTTGTACTTGTGGGGGATTGTTGGAATTTTAATTGATTTAAAAATTAGAGATTCAAAATATTATTTATTTGGTTTTGTTGTTTGTTAGAGAGGTGTTTTTCTTTTTTCTTTCAAATAGACACCTAAATGACCAATGGCTATGACTATTAGTAACATATCTAAATGGTCAATAGACATGTTTTATGAGAAAGGCATGGCTTTTAGTGGCTTATCTTTTGGAGAGAATCTTTAGTTGTGTCTCTTTTTTTCCTTTATATAAAGAGGAGGCATAGCCCATTTGTCTATGCTGTAAACGAATTGCTTCTTGTTTTACCGTCGTGTTTGTGATGTAGTATTGTTCAGCCAGCCAACTCTGTTCACGTGGTATTGTTCACGTGAACATGGCCAACAGATTTTAGAAACTTGTTTCTTTTTCTTTTTGTTATTGCTTTCTTAATAAAAGTTACCCTTTAAGCATGTCTCTAATACTAGTAATTATATTTAAAGACTTTTTTAAGTTAGGAGTTTTATTTTTTTTAGAAACTTTCCATTCTTTGTTTAGGAATGTTTCTTATTAGTTCTTTTCAGTTTTAGAAAATTTATAGTAAGAAAAAATTGGACTTTCTTTCCATGTTTTTAGTCAATAATAAAAGAATTGGACAGATTTTACTTCTATAATTATGTAAGCTCCATTCTTTATATAAATGAAGCAATAAGAAGGAAGAAGGCTAGACTTGAAAATTTAGAAAAGCCTTGTTGCGATTCTGGTTGGGTCTCAGGCTTTGAGACTCAGTTGATATTATTCTTTGTTTTCTCAATCTCTCTCTAGATCTTTCTTACTGTCCCTAGTGATTGCGCAAGTGTTTTCCCCCCAAAGATCATAGACTGCGGCTGAGTTTGAAGATTGGTCGTTACTGTTGATTACCAGAACCCATTGTCAGGTGATAAACGATTTTGAAAAAATCATAGCTTCTCAACCAACGATTGGATTGATCTTAAATTCGGATATTGTTGCAAGCACATCCTATGCTACAATCCCCCCAAGATTTGTGACCAATCGATAGTCGAATTGTCTCCAAAATTAAGTTTTCTATCTTTGTTATATTTCTAGTTTTCTAGTTTTAATTGTGATTGTATTGGGACTGGTTGTAAAGATCCTATTGGGATTAGGACCTAATTGATTGTAAACCCTAATTTTTGCATCAATTGGTACCAAAGCATAGGCAATGGAGGGTTCTAACTCTCTTAACTAGCCCCTTAACTCCATGATTATGGTGCTCCAACAATTGGCTATCTAACTAGCCACTAGCCTATTTATCATGGCTACTACTGATCCCAAATACTCTAAACTAGTGGCTAAGATACTCAGGTTAACCTCAAAAGTTGATGCGACGCTGGGATGCATAAACAGTAAATTGGATGTTTTCATTCAGGATAGAAGAGGCATAATTTAGCAAACAACTTCCTCAAAAGGTCAGGGGAGGAACTTGATTTAATACATTTTCAATTCAACTTTGTACTATCAAAGGAAAATGCAATCCCCGCATCCAAATCTATTATAGATCACGAATGCGACGAGGAGACAAAGACGGTAGAAGAAATAACCAATTTCAAGGTGGAAGATGTTTCTTCTCTCAATGACAAAGTTGAAGATCAAATCAATCACATGGTAGAAGATTCTATCGTTTTGGAGGCATCTACTGAAAAATGTGCTGAAGTGGTCAAGAGCGAGATTGAGATCATGGTTCAAGAAAACTTCAACAGCATCCCTCGTCTAGCCATAAATGTTACCAACAATGTTAGTGATGCTGATTACGAAGTTGAGCATATTGAATGTGTGCTTCCACCTCACTTTTTTGAAGCTAAAGGTCCCAAGGTTGAAGATTTCTTTCCCAACTATTGAAAGCAACTAGAATTTCATTTTCAGATGAAGTTGAATACCCACCTTGACATGTTGATGCCAAACCAATTCACAACTTATGGTTGAGTATTTTTGTAAGCGGGGGAGAGTTGATGTAGTATTGTTCAGCCAACCAACACTATTCACGCGGTACTATTCACGTGAAATCTAACCTTTGTATTGGGACTGGTTGTAGTTTAGGATCTGCTTGCAATAGTATCTGAATTCGAAGTCAATCCAACCATTGGTTGCGAAGTTATGATTTTTCCAAAATCATCTTTCACTTGACGAAAGGTTCTAATAATCAGCAGTAGCGACAAATTTTTAAACTCAGTAGTAGTCTAGGATCTGTGGGGGAAAACAAATGCGCAATCATTAGGGGACAGTAAAGAAGATCGAGAGAGAGAATGAGAGAGTGGTTGAGAGAGCATGAGAGAACAAAGAGTAATATCGGCTAAGTCTCACAGCCTAAGACCCAATCGGAATCGCAACAAGGCTTTTCTGAATTTTCAAGTCTAACCTTCTTCCTTCCTATTGCTTCACATATATAGAGAATGGAGCTTACATAATTATGGAAGGGAGATTTATCCAATCTTTCCATTATTGACTAGAAACATGGAAGGAAAGTTCAATTTTTTCTTACTATAAACTTTCTAAAATTGAAAAGAACTAATAGGAAACTTTCCTAAACATACGATGAAAAGTTTATAAAAAATAAAACTCCTAATGTAGGCAAGTCTCTAAATAATTACAAGTATTCGAGACATGCTTACATGGTAATTTGTTATTAGGAAAGCAATAACTAAAAGAAGGAAACATTGTTCACGTGAATAGTAACATGTGAACAATGTTGGCTAGTTGAACAATATTGCATTAGTTTGAGAGCGTTTGTACAACCGTCAATGTTTTGGCAAGACCCAATTTTTTTGGTGTAACATAACTACAGGAGCCAACAAGGGGCCAATTTCATATTGGGATTGCTTCATGAGAACCTTTTACTCCAATAGGGGTGAATTGAATCTTAAGAATAGTGAATGGTAGCATGACTCAGCCCCACCATCATTGCAAGTTATTGTTACTTCACATAAGTCATTTACTTATTTTATTTGGTGTACATGCTTCACATATTCTTGATTTGATTGTTTCCATATCAAGTCCTATTGATTGGTCGGTTTTGTTGAGTCTCAAACTTATATATTAAACCTATTTTTACTACAATATGTTTTATATTGGTTGAATCGTTTAGGCTGCAAGCTTTAATGTAAGTGCTAAGTGCTTTCTAAGTGTTAAACCTAAGCTTTGTGCTTTGGGTCTGTATCAACCAACATCCATACCTAGTTAAGGCAAACTTAGCTAAACCTAATTTTGTTCATTAATAGCCAAGTCGTTTCTATGAGAAGTGAATTGAACATGCAGGATCTAATTGGTTGCAAGGGGAATTAAGGAAAGTAAAAATTTTATACTTAATAAGGAAATTTTTGTAATCGTTACAACAGATGCTATCACATGATTATGTAACTAACTCTAAATGATTCCATATTTAGCTATAAACTTATAGGTTACTTTGCATCCAAATCTCTTGCATTCAAAAAGAAATAAATTTTATGTATAAGTACTAAATATTCATGGTATGAAGTTTAGGTAGTTTATACAATCATATTGTGTTGTAGCTATAAAAGTTTCCTTTTTAGGTTTGAAAAATTTCACTTCCCTTCCCTTTAATTTCCCTTCCAACTAAACTAAGCCGCAAGGAAAATTTTCCCTAGCAAATCAAGGTGCATAAACTCCGAACTTTAGGTAAAGATGGTGTTCCATCCTATGGCTCCAACCACCCTCGTTGATTAGAAGCGGAATCCCATCCAAATTACATGGCCTATATAGGAACTCGATGCAAAGAATCTTTAAAAAGTTTCTTTCCATGTTTAATCTTGGTTTAATAGCTTCCATCAATCAATAAATGGTTTTGGTTTTTCTTAGTGTATATTGATATCTCCAATACCATGTCAATGGACGCATGTGAGAGTCTTATGATTCGTATATACATGATATAGGGCATATGTGGATAAGGAGGAGAGAGTGTGTCAGAAATGAGAGAGTGTGAGAGGGCATGTACTAACACATGTGTGTATCATTTTGTCTAAATTTGGAAGGTAGTTTGAAAAATAGTTTTAATTCCTTGACATTTTCATGTTTGTTTTGAAGTAAATACCATGTTAGGTAAGGGTGTCAATTTGAGTCTGGAACAAGGAACTATCCCAGAACTAACCTACTAAAACCTATCCCAAAACCATCTTATGACTAAATGGGGCAGTTCTAGGAGGCAATTTTGGGACTGAATAGTAAATGGGACGGGGCGATTTTGAGACAGGTTTCCAAACGGGTTCAAAACCGATAGACCATCAAAGGACTGTAAGAGCCAAATCATCTATAACCATTTAAGAACCAAATCGTCTATAACCATTTAAGAAGCAAATCGTCTCGAACCGTTTAAGAATCCTAATATAAATGAAATCTTTTGACCCATTTTCCATTTTTCCCCCTTCATGTATGTAGACAGCACTTCATACTCTTTTTCGTTTCTTCCTCTGTGTGTATATAGAGATCCAACTCTTTGTGTACATAGAGAGCCAAACACTTTCTACATTTCACATGATTTGAGCATCAGTTTCTTGCCTTCTTCAATCTGATTCTGAGTGTCTGACCATTCATACCATCTCCAATTACATGGAGCCAAGGAAAGTTGTCTGATTATGATTCTCTCTTTTTCTAGCACATGAACTCTCTTTTGTGCTTGATTTTTTTTTCTTAATATTTGTATATTTAGAAAATTTGGCAGATTTAAGTACTCAGAACCAGACCATTCCATTATTAAATGGGACGAGTTTCTAGTCCGGGGACCATCTAGTAAATGAGATGGTTCTGAGAATGACCCCGTTGGAACCAGATTCAATAAAGAACTATCCCAACCGAACACCCTTAATTGGAAGGGAAATTGTCAAAAAAATTAGTACAATATATATATATATATATATATATATATATATATATATATATATATATATATATATTGTATGGAAATTATTTTTACCTAGGCCCCATTTGTTTTGACGTGTAACATTTTATATGTATTTTTCAATCTTTGTTTTTAGCAGGTGAAGGAAAGACAGTTCTTTTTACCTCCCCCTTCCAGATCACTATATTTTTCTTTTTGGAAATAAATATTGATTTTTTTTTACATATAAAATATTACATAGGCTTTGTCTGGTTGCAAGGGGAATTGAAGGGAAATGAAGTGAAAATTTAAACTTTAAAAGGACATATACATACGTATATAGATTTTTCCTTCATCTTTGTTTCGATAGAAGGATTCAATTCCTCGAACTTTTGTAATGATTATAGCACATGCTATCAAATTACTATGTAACTAATTCTAAATTATTCCACATTTAATTATTAACTTACATTTCATTTTACATCCAAATTTCTCTCATTTGAAAAGTAAAGTATCATTACTAAATATGTTGTTACAACTATAAAAGTTCCATTTTTAAGTAGAAATTTTTTTTTACTTCCCTTCCCTTCAATTACCCTTACAGTCAAACTGAACCATAAAATTTTATATCAAAGCAAACGAAACCCCATGAATACATGACTACTAGTAAAACGATCTCTTTTTAATAGGAACATTCACACTGCAAGTGCTTGACTTCTCAAAATCTTCCACTACGCTAGCCTAACTATAATTGATGACAAAAGGTTTTATGCATATAGTCATACTTCTACCATCGATGAAAAAGGCTCAGGATACGATAATGTGTAATACCAATTTTGCCCCTTTCTTTTAAATCAAGGATTCAATTTATGATTTTGCATGTACATGATCAATGAATAAAACCTGATAATTGATTTTTGGGAAAAAAAAATCCCTAAGCCGGCAGTTTGGGGTTCTTTCTGGTGCTCTCTCACTTAATTAACAGTTTCTTCCATGACCTTATGGGCCTTTTTGATATTATCAATTCTTGTTCATTCATTGACGTTGGTTTCGGAAATTCTCCTACACTAGCAACTTATGGAATTCTTCCCTTTTTGGTGTTTAAAGCCTCGGCTTCGCTTACACCGGTGGATGTGCAAGAAACAGAAACCGTGGCGAGCAGAAGAATACGAAGAAGAAATGGATTCAAACGCAGCATTCACAAAAGCTTCCTTCTTTTGGGCGCATCACCACCTCTTCTCTCTCGTAATCCTGACTAACCACTCTTCACCATTTATGGATTCATTATGTATATCTCTCTTACTCTCAGTCTGTGCCATCTGTGCTTGGCTGCCATTACTTATTCTTCTTCAGGTACTCCTCTGGACCACAATCTCAATCTCTCTCTGTCATGGCGGACGAGATAGTGTTCAATAAGAAGGAGAGGTTCGATAAAGATGCTGCTGCTTCGATAGTGAAAGAGCTCAGAGGTACGTTTTGTTCTGGCAAGACGAAGAGCTATGAGTGGAGAGTGGCGCAGATAAAAGGTATCTTGAGAATGTTGGTAGACAGGGAGAGGGACATCATTGAAGCTCTTTACAAGGACCTTTCCAAGCCTGAGACCGAAGCATTTGTCGCTGAGGTCCTTGTTCTCCCCTTTTTCTGCATCACTTTAATAATTTCAGTTTCTATTTTGTTTCCATATCGGTATTGCATGCTGTATTTCACGCTACAAGGTTTCTTTTGTGATGTTTTGCAATTTGAGCCGTTGGTTCTTTTGGAAAAATAATTATAATTAGGGATTATGACGAAGGATAATAAGTTGACGTCGTGGTAGAGCATTGGCTTCCAAAAAAATTTATTATGGTTGAGAGGAGATTAGTGCAGTTATAATTGTATAGAATTTGATTTTGTGTCTAGATTTCGAGAAGTTTATCAATTAGTGCAAAATGTTGGGATAATAAGAATCATAAGATAGCTGGCTCTTAGTCAATCAACATCAACAACAACAACAACAAAGCCTTATCCCACTAAATGGGGTCAGCTACATGGATTCTTTACCGCCAATCAACTCTCTTCGATGTCATACTTGAAGCAAAGCCTAAGCTATACATGTCTTTTTTCATTACCTCCCCTAGAGTCATCTTAGGTCTGCCCTAGCTCTTTTAGATCCTTCGATTTGGATCAAACCACTCCTCCGTACGGAGGCATCTAATGGCCTCCGTTGAACCCGACCATACCATCTCAAACGACTCTCGTAGTTTTACATGTATCGGCGCTACTTCCAAATCAGCTCTAATACGATCATTCCTTACCTTATCCTTCATAGTTTAACACACATCCATTTTAACATCCTCATCTCAGCTACACTAAATTTATCTATATGTTGCTTCTTAACTACCTAACATTCTACACCATATATCATAGCCGGTCGAATAACTGTCCTATAGAATTTTCCTTTAACCTTTAAAGGAATATGTCGATCACACAACACTCCAGACGCACTTCTCCACTTCATCCATCCCATTTTAATCCTCTGGGGAACATCATCGTCTATATCACCTTCTTTGTTTATGATTGAACCTAGATACCTAAAATGATTATTTTGTTGTATCTCCCTCTCATGAATGTTCACCACCTCATTATCCGTCCTTGAGTGACTAAAGTTACACACCATATATTCCGCCTTCGTTCTACTTATCTTAAAACCTTTTGATTCCAATGCTGATCTCCAGAGCTCCAACTTGGTATTAATCTTTGTTTTTGTCTCATCCACCAAAACAATATCATCAGCGAAAAGCATACACCAAGGAACTTCGTTTTGAATGTCTCTGGTTAGATCATCTATAATGAGGGCAAACAGATAAGGGCTTAAAGCTGATCCTTGGTCAATCTGCATACGTACATAAAAAGTAGTGAGAGAGTTGATACAGATACTATGAATTGAAACTGTTTTCAGAATGCACAGGCTATGCACCTGGGAAAATTTCATTGTGGGTAAGAATGATGTTGGTATGTAGGGTAGAGAGGGTTAACAGAGAAATGCTACTCTGTACATGCTAGAATCTCTGGTTGCATGATTTGTTGTTACATAGGTTTGAATAATCAATTTGCAAAGTAAATATACTGAAAGTCCTTGTGTGCCAGTGTGTTGGATGAAAGTAGTAGCCATCAAGGGGAAGAGGTAGTTGCTTTGCTAATTTTTTGATTTCTAAAAGTAGGGAATGAACTAGCGTATGGCATTTTGATTGCAAGTTGAGGGACTGATTTATGTTGTTCATTCAATTTTGAGAGGGACTTCTATGTTTTGAGTGCTTCCCCCCCCCCTCTTTCTCTTATCGGACAAGTAATTCATAGTTCATTTATTAATTCTGAAGAGTTGTTTGAAGCAGGTTCTGCTGTGTTTACCAGTAAATTTTCAAATATAACCTGAATTTTTCATCCAGATCTGTCATATCATGCATGGAAACTAATAGATAGAGAAAACTTTATATGTTGTTGCTTGGTTATCAAATCCCTCCTATGATTGTGTAATTTTCATAGACAAACTTGACGTCTATGCTATCTTGATAAAGTTGACTTGGTAGCCTATTTACTTAGTGTCTTTTATAAGTGGCAGCTGAAATCATGGGCCAAATGGTCTGCTGTTTCATAGTGATACCCTTTTTCTGTGTCTTAAATTCTTTCTCTTAGCTCCTTGCCATCTAGGATTTTGGTCTGGGTGGAACAATGCGGTTAAGTTCTATGTGGTCTATTGGGATGAGGTGTACAAATCCCAAGAAAATGGTAAATGGGAATTAAGGAAGGTCACACATGAATACAGCTCGGATTTGTAAAAGGTTTCTTTGGTTGGCCATGGAACCCCAAACCTAACGGAGGTGTGTGGTGGTGATGAAATATGGTATTTTGACCAAGAGAGAAAACCATTCAGTTCAAATATCATGAGAAACTCGGGATAAAGGAGTATTGTCTGCTGGTTTGGGGGTAATGATGCGGAATACTATCTTTATCCTTACCCTCCAAATGAGGGTCAGGTAAGGTGAGTAAATTGGTGAACCAGGCAAAATCTTATGAGCATTTGTGGGAACATTGTAATCATATATAAATTGCTTAACCAAACTGAGTGGTTGGAGATGTGCTGGGAAATATTGAAGCCAAAATCTACAATAATATGGCTAGGGAGGATTGTAGCCAACTGTGTTATGTGTGAATCTTGATATTATCTTAATCCAGGAAGTGCTGTTCACTTTGCCTTTATATAGGGGTGTAATCTCGTAAGGAGAGTATAGAGGGTTGTAACTTCTTCCTTGGAATAGTGGAATCGGAGACTGATCGCTCTGCCATGGATGTAGCCCTTAAACACTGTATGGTGAACCACGTAAAATCCTTGTGTTGTGTTTCTCTTTCATTTTCCTTTTTGATATTGTTCTTCTATTGCATTGTTAATTCCTAAACTGGTGCTTGTGACATTCTTATTTCTCAAAAGAAGAGAGCTCAATGAAAAACTGAAATGAACTTAAAGTTGCAGGTACATTGTCATTTCATTGGTTATTGTAAATTCATCTTTGAGTGATCTTGAGTGGGTAAGAACTTATCTTTACAAGGTTGGTCTGGATATAACTTTAGTGCCCTTACAAGTCGAAGTACTTTGTTGATGTTTATGGAAGCCCATGGAAAATCCTTTAAAAATAATAAAGTTTCATTGGATATTAGTATTTTGGGTGGAACATTATGAAATGCTGTGCAAACACCAATTCACAATATTTCCTCTGAAAGTAACATTTGTGATGGTTTAAGTATATACCTCAAGATATGTTATTAATACATTTTGAGAAAAATAAAGTTCATTTGCACAACGTAATTGGTCTATGGTCCAAGTATCCCTTGAAAAAAAACAAAACAAAAACATTATGTAGGATTACTTGCATCCCCTAAATGAAGAAAGAAGAAAAAAAGAAAAAGAAAAGAAATAACTATGTAAGAAAGTGCTAATTGACATAAATTTATTCTTCCCAGTCTTAATAAGATTTGCACTTTAAAGATTAAAAAAAAAAAAAAAAAAAAAGATTTGCACTTTAGCATGTACCTTGCACTCTGGATGTGTTGGTGCACACGTTGCAATTCATCAACTTACCCTTGGTTCTTTTTCACTAAGGCAAGTGCCTTTATGTTTTTCCTGTGACCCTTTGGCATCTTTTTTGTTCATCTGCAGTTTTGTGATTAAACTGCTTGATTCAAGAAAATGAAGCATAAGCTCTCTTCAATTTGATTCTTGCAGCCATAGCCTTCTCTTTTGAAGTGTCAGTTCCGATGTAAGTGAGAATAAGTCAATGGACCATTGGACATAGACCTTTTGATTTTTTGAATCAATATATAGATATAAAAGGTAACAAAAATAAAAGGAAAGGGAACAAGATGTTCTGGAACTGACATACTCCTTTTGTGTTCCAACCCTTTAGTTGTGGGGCCTTCTTTATCAGACATCCATCACATTTGTATCTGTGCTTTTCTGATCTTAATCTCCTAATTATTTTCATTTTTGCTAATTTTGCCTTCCATTCTTTTATGTATAACTCATATTGGTTGCTGCCAGATTTCGATGGCAACATCCTCGTGTAGTCATGCACTTAAAGATTTAAAACATTGGATGAAGCCGGAAAAGGTAATTGTTCATAGTCTATTCTCTCATGTTGTACCAATTATGAACCGTTTATTTTGTTTGTCCATGTCGCTGTAATAGGTTATCATCATCATTGCCACATTTTGGCTATTGTGCAGGCCCACACTTCATTTACGACCTACCCATCATCTGCTGAAATTGTGTCAGAACCATTTGGTGTTGTTTTGGTCGTCGCACCTTGGAACTTTCCTTTCTGTATGTCAAATTCTGGTGCCTTATCATCAATGATTTCATTGTACTTTAGTCATCCAATAATTTTCTTCTTCCAATTGAATATGTTGATATAGAAGTGTACTCTCAGATATGATTATTCCTAGCTTATAGTTGCATAAGATTCTGTTTCAACCACAAATCATTTTCACCTAAAGAAGCAATACATTTTCATCTGTTCCATACTACTATTTATATTTCATATTAGCAACATGAAATTTCATTTCTTTATTGATTCATGGAGAAATAACTTCTTATAGTTTGGATACAATTATCATTCTTCTCCTTCTTTGCCCAGATATTTAGTTCCCTACTGAATTGAAATGGTGATCTTGTGCTTTAATTTGAAAAAGGTCCATGACACATTAGCTTTTCTTTCAGCTTCGAAATTATATTGTGTTTTTTTGCTTTTCCTTTTCTTTCTATTGGTGGTAATCATTCTTTTAAGTTTATTTTTTCTAACCTTTTCTAACCTTTTATTCATCTAAAATTGACATTTTAAATTGTATAATATTAGGATTTGTAAGGGAAGGGTTACCAGCATCCTGGTTGATGAAGAAAGCATTGTGTTCTCCTTACACTCCTTGTGCAGGAATATTCATGAAACGATGATGACAAAAGTTTATCTGACAATTAAGTCGATATTTCTGCACCTATCCTAAAAAAAATGCTCTTTCCCTCCCCTCACAACATCATGACACCACAAAGGTTTCAGCCTAAGAATAATAAACTTCTGAAGCAAAAGCTCTAGGTATCCTCTCAGATTTAAGTAGGAGGATCAAAGCCAAAAATGGGTTGTTTTTATTGGGGGGTAGAAAGTAGATGAAGATCTTGGGCTCAAGCTTGCAGTTTTGTCATCACCGTTGAGCTCTACCTTTTTACATAGCCAAGCTTATACTGGTTTAGTTCTTCTAGAACTCAAACCTTTCAAGTGCAAACCACATGACTACAGAATGCATCCAACATATATTTCTTTTTTTAACATTTTACTTTTTCTCTTCTATGCATGCTTGAGGGTAAAGTTGACTGACCCATTAGTCATTGTGAAAAGTGTGAGCCATTGTTTTCTTCTTTCTGAATGTTAAGGGCTTATACCTGGTTGTTTCAATTTAACAATCTTGTTTAGAGCATAAATTTTATTTTTCCTATTTTGCTTCAGATTTCCTTTTATTTGACACGAATATTATTTTTTGTTTGGTCTTTCCTTCTAGAGCAAGAATTGTTTTTTTTTTTTTTTTAACATTTCCTTTTCTCTTCTATGTATGCATGAGGGTTTAGTAGTCATTGTGAAAAGTGCGAGGCTGCGAGCCATGGTTTTATGTATGCATGAGGGTTTAGTAGTCATTGTGAAAAGTGCGTGGCTGTGAGCCATGGTTTTCTTTTTTCTGAATGTTAAGGGCTTTTACCTGGTTGTTTCAATTGATCATTCTTTTTTCAAGCATGAATTTTCTTTTTCCTATTTTTCTTCAGATTTCCATTTATCTGACATGATTTTTTTTTCCGGGGGGTCTTTCCTTCCAGTATTAGCTATTGATCCAGTTATTGGTGCTATTGCATCTGGCAATTCAGTGGTCTTAAAACCATCAGAAATTGCTCCAGCAACATCCTCATTTTTTAGAAAGTATTTGGAAGAGTATGTGGACAGCTCTGCCATAAGAGTTGTTGAAGGGGCTATTGACGAAACAACTGCACTGCTGGAGCAAAAGTGGGATAAAATATTCTATACAGGTGTATCCATTCACTAATTATTTTTCTTTTCTTTTTGATATCCTTTGATATTGAATGGCTATAAATGGAGTAATTAGTTATTTCCGTTTTGATTTCCCTGCTCTGGATATTAGTGTTTCTGTATCTGTTATATGTCTTCAAACAGTTAAGAATATCTATACTATCTCAAACTGTTACTGATCAGGAGTCATTTTTAATTGTGAAAGAATTATAGTCATTTCAAATATCTATGGTAAATTTGGAGTTCTCCATTTTATACTTTGGCTATTCCATAAAAAGGAGAACTTTATATGATAAATCCCTATGTTTTTCAAGTTCTCAGTGAAGGGACTCTGAAACAATTGTAATTAAAGTTATTGATGCAACAGGTGCAGAAAAGTTATTAATGCAACAGGCGCTGATCCGATGGATAGATCTAGGATTAGAAACACTCCTTGAAGAGTTGGGAGTTCTCTAATCCAAGTCAGGAGCAAGAAAACAGTATAAGAAATTCAAATTAGAAGCAGAGAACAATAACTCATCAATTGATTGCATAATTAATACATTAAGTGCTGGTCAAACAATAACTGAAATCCTTCATTAAACCTGTGAATCAAGTGCAATAATGGCACTTAATAGGTCCTGATTTGCAGGAATAAGAATATTCAACAGAATATCAAACTTGAAAGTGATAGAGAACCCATATTAATATCATATTTTAATGGAGATAAAACTAAGATCTAGTTCTGATTATAGATCTGAAAATAAAGTGGAAACAAAGTACTTGATAAATGAGGATAAAGAGTGAGAAGAACAGAGAATGAAGAGATGAAGAATAATCAAGAAGAGGCAGAGAAGAAGAACCAACAGGTCATGTAGGGGGAAGGGGAGAAGCTCAACAGCCTATAAAGTTTGCAATAAAACTTCTATTTCATTCCCTCTCTTAAAACTTAATAGTTATGTGGCTACAACATGTATTAAAGAGAATGAAAAAAGAGGACTCCTAATCTAAATACATCGACTACAAATAGACTCCTAATAAAACTGATTTAAGTAACCCAAATAAATCCTAGTCTAAAGTAACTCAATTAAAGGTAAAATTCTAATGAAGTACTAGGACTAAAATAAAAGCCTAAAGCAACATAAACTTTAACTAATATGGATTCTTGACACCTAATCCCGTTTGCAAATAAAACCCCCCCAAATATAGGCTCATAAAAGAGACCCATTACATTAATAATCTCCAAAACAAAAGGCTCAAGGCCCATAGAACCTATCCATGGACCAAAATACATTATTGTGAGGCCCAGATGGCCAGATTGGTAGTCCGCATCTGCCTCAAATTGAATTCTTGTCATTGAAAATTTGTGGTGGAAGAATAAACTCCACTTATTCGACCTCTTCAAATTGTATCTCTACGATCGGAATCTGATCTTGGGGCACCACACCTTTAATTGAACTGTTGATCATGTCTTCAGCTCCAGTCTCCGTCTTGGCCATTTCTTGAAATTCATCGGATTCACATATCACCCTTTCAACATGAGGCTTGACAACTTCCTTGGGCAACCATGAAGAGCAATTCATCGTGGTGTTTAATGAAATGTAAAAGGGCATCCCAGTGCACGAGGCTCCTGCTACTGCAAGGTCTGGGGAGGGGCAGAATGTACGCAACCTTACACCCACAACATGGAGAGGCTGTTTTCGACAATTGTCTATCCTTTTTTTTCCCAACAAATGTCTACCCACTTTGATGAGGCATCTTGAAGATAAGAACACTTGACACCAATCACCATCATAATATATAGAAGGAAGACAAAAAGTAATGAATCTACCATCTCCGTCATCTATAAATTCTTCTGTTTCGGCACACATGTCCTCCGCACCTTGCAAAATGACATTCTCACATTGCCCTTCTTCTATGATTAAAATAGCAGTTTTTCCATTGGGCAACAAATTCTAAACTTGAAAACAAAGGTGCCCATGGAAGAGAAAAATGATTTTCGGCTTTGATACCAATTGACGGGTTGCAACCCTTGGTCTAGATCTGCTATGGGCCCATGGGAGAATTAGATAACTTAGTTGGGGCAAGATATCCAAATTTCAAAACGATCCAACTGTCAGATTAAAAGATATGAGATATGGAAGAGTCCTTGATATCTGTTGGATATGAATCTTTCTAGGATTTAATTGGGATATTTGTAATCTTTTTATTTTGGCAAGTTTAATTAGATTTGTTAGGGTTTTAATATTTATTCATTGAGTTTTAGGTAGTTTCCTTTTTATTGTTTTTATTTATCTTAAAGAACGGCGGACCTATTTTAGGCCTGGATTAGTTTTGAGTTAATTAGAATCTTTTTTTTTTTTTTTTTAAATTATCCTTTTCTTTTACTTATCCTTTTTTATCTTAGTATACGATTAGGATTATGATTGTAAAGCCTATTTATAGGCAAGTCTATTATTTGAATGGGATACACAATGAATATAAAAAAAAAACAGAATTGGCGACTTCTTTCGGTTCTCCCATCTCTCACAGTCTCCCCCTCTCTTGGCGGTAAGGCCTTTTCCCCTCTCTCTCACGGATCCTTTCTCCCTCTCCCCTCTTCACGGTTAGTTTCTTCTCCTTCTCCCAATTGCTCTCCCCTCCCCCTCTTGGTTCTTGGTCCTCTCTTGGTTTCTCTCCCCTCTTCCTCTTGGTTCTGCTGTAACGGCAGCCCTTCCTTTCCCTCCTCTTTTTCCCTTTTTTTGTCTTTCTTCTTTTCGACTCTCTAAAATTATCCCATTGTCAACGTTTCTTATTTTGTTCCCATCCCTTTTTCTCCCATTCCCTTTTGGGTTGTTTTCGATTATCCTTTTATGCCCAATGCCATCCGCATCAATTCTAGTTGGAGGGGAATAGGGTAGGTATGCATGTATATTTTCTGACAGAATTTAGAACTCATAGACGAAGGGCGAAGTGAGAATGTCATTTCACAAGGTGCAGTGTGCTGAAACGGGAGAATTTCTTGATGGCGGAGATGGTAGATTCTTCATCACTTTTTGTCTTATTTTTGTTTATTATGATGGTGCTTGGTGTTGAGTGTTCTCATCTTCAAGACGTATCATCAAAGTGGGTAGACAATGGTTGGAAGAACATTAGAGTAGACTTGATCATGAAGAGAAATTATGCTTTTTTATATCTCCTTACACATTACGGCGAGTTACTCTTCGTGGGTTGCCCAAAGAAGTAGTAAAGCCTCAGGTCGAAAGGGTGATGTGCGAATCTGATGATTTTCAAGAGATCTTCAAGGCAGAATGAAAACTTAAGACATGATCGATGGTTTGATTGATGGTGTGACGGCCCAAGATGGTTCGATTGACAGTGTGATGGCCCAAGATCAGATTTCAATCGAAGAGATGCAATTTGAAGAGGTCGAACATGTGGAGTTTATTCTTCCACCACATATCTTTGCCGACAAAATTCCTATAGTCACTGGTTTTGTTTGGATCAATGAACTGATGCCAATCAAGGGGTGTTGATTCTCCTAACTATAAAACTCGAGGACGAGTTTTTTCTAACACCGAGAGAATTGATACAGATACGGGCTCCCAATCAGGCCATCTGTGCTTCACAATAATGTATTTTGGTCCGTGGATGGTTTTTCTATGGATCTTGGGCCTTTTGTTTTGAAGATTATTAATGTAATGGGTCTCTTTTATGAGCTCATATTTGGGGGGCTTTATTGCATATGGGATTAGGTGTTAAGAGTCCATATTAGAGTTTATGTTGCTTTTGTTTTAGTCTTTGTATTTATTAGAAGTTTACCTTTAATTAAGTTTGTTTAGATTAGGACTTGGGAGTCCTTTTCTTTTATTTCTCTTTAAATACATGCTGTAGCCACGTAGTTATTAAGTTTTAAGAGAGAGAACGAAATAAAAGTTTTATTGTGAACTTTATTGGCCGTTGAGCTACTCCTCGTCCCCCTACGTGACCTGCTGGTTTTTATTCCCTCCCTCTTCTCGGTTATTCTTCTTCCCTTCTTCATCCTTTGTTCTTCTCTCCGTTCTTCTTCATTAATCAAGTAAGAACTTTGTTTCCATTTTATTTTCAGATATATAATCAGTGTTAGCTCTCAGTTTTATCTCCATTAAAATCTGATATAAATGACATCGAATAGAGCTGATTGGAGGACTAGAATCCATGTAGCCGACCCCATTTAGTTGGGATAAGGCTTTGCTGGTTCTTTTTTTGTGTGTGTGTGGTAAAATCTGATATAAAGATGGGCTTTTACTACTCTTGGGTTGGGTATTCTGTTGAGTATTCTTATTCCTGCAAATCAGGACCAGTTAAGTGCCATGATTGCTCTTGATTCTCAGGTTTAACAATGGATTTTGGTTATTGTTTGACCAGCACTTAATGCATTAATTATGCAATCAATCACTGAGTTATTATTCTCTTCTAATTTGGATTTCAAATACTATTTTCTTGTTGCCGATTTCAATTAGAGAACTCCCATCTCTTCAAAGAGTGTTTCTCTAGTCCTAGATCCCTCCATTGGATCAGCACTAATTTTGGGCATCTTATCATGTACCTGATTAAATGCCTTGTTACCTAATCTGATCCACTTCTGCAGGACAGATCTTGAGTTCTAAATTCTGTCTGAACATATACTTGCATATTTTACCCTGTTCCCCTCTAACTATGTCTCTTCCATATCTTTTAATTTGACAGTTTGATCGTTTGAAATTTAGATATCTTGTCCCAAGTGAGTTATCTAACTCTCTTATAGGCTCATAGCAGATCTAGTCCGAGGGTTGCAATCCGGTTCGCATCATGTTGTGCCTGAAATCAATTGGTTTGATTGAACTGATAATAGAACAAAATATTATATGAAAAAAAGTAGATTGTTATAGAGAACCTAATTTAACCGAAAAAATTAGAAAACTTTATTAAGTAAAGTAAAGAAATCTAGAAGGACGAGCATGAGAAATTAAAATAAATAACTTGCGACAAAGCTTCTAAGATCAAGTAAACTTTCCATAGATTCATTAACCTACTTCAAACTTTAAATGATTTATTTTAAAGTTTAGTGTTTTTCATTTTTATGTAGATTTGATAATTTGACTTGTTGTATTTTAAAGAAAAGAAAAACTTTTACAACACATAAGATCTTTATGCATTATGGTGTAACACTTTCTGCTTTCTTGGAAAATGCTGAATTTGCAAAGCCAAACTTCCAACTTCAAATGCTTTTAGCTTTTTCTGTAGATTTCTTAATTTGACTTGTTGTATTTTAAAGAAAAAAAAAATTTAGTATGCATAAGATCTTTATGCATTATGGTGTAACACTTTCTGCTTTTAGTCTTCTTGGAAAATGTTGAATTGCGAAGCCAAACTTCTGACTTCGAATGCTTTTAGCAATCAATGTAAACAGTTGGTTGGATGTTGGGTCCTTCATACTTGATTTTCTTAATGTTAGCATATCGAGTAAGCAATCATCAAATTTTCAGGTAATGGAAAAGTGGGACGTATCATTATGGCTGCTGCTGCAAAGCACCTTACACCTGTGGTTTTGGAGCTTGGCGGAAAATCTCCTGTTGTTGTTGATTCAAATATCAACTTAATGGTAAAATTATTTGCCTTCACTACTCATGTAATGTTGTGAGAGTCATTTTCTTTTTGTTTCTAACTACATTGCCATATTTGTGACTCTTAGTATGCTGATGTTGAATTGCCTCTGTAATTCCAAGGTTGCGGCCAGACGAATAGTTTCAGGCAAGTGGGGAAGCAATAATGGACAAACCTGCGTTTCTCCAGATTACATTATAACCACAAAATCTTTTGCCCCTACATTGGTAAAAATACTTGTGCTTCTAATGAATGTGTGCTCCTGTTTATGCAAACAATGTCTTTCTGCGATTCTTCTGTTGATGGAATTTCTTTTTTTCATCAGATCGATGCTTTAAAACAGGCATTAGAGGAATTTTTCGGGAAGGATCTACTGCAATCAAAAGATATCTCCCGCATTGTGAATTCCAAACATTATGCACGTTTATCAAATTACTTGGATGAAGATAAGGTTTCAAGTAAAATCATCCATGGAGGTCAACGGGATGAAAAACAGCTGTTAGTTCTGTTGTCGTCATCATTAGTTATTGTTGTTGTTGTTTGCATTGCTATCATCCTTACACTTCTGGTTCTGTGAGCTAAGCTGTAGGGGATAAACAGTTGAGACCATTGCTGCTTTTTTTTTATGCCTTGCAGAAAAATTGCCCCGACCTTCTTACTGGATGTTCCAGAAGACTCTCAGATCATGAATGAGGAGATTTTCGGGCCCTTACTTCCCATTGTCACGGTTAGGATTTGTAAAAGGATTTTGTTTCTTTTCCATTAATATTTATTTAGTATGATGATACTTTGTGTTATCTTTTAGTTTTTGGTGCAGTGCATATAAAAAAGGTCTATTACCCAGTGCTGGTGTTGCTTACGCAGGGTCCTAGGAGGGGTGAGTTTGGAGACGGTCCTAACTTTTGGCATTTTTGCTCAAAGTGGCTGCTCTCAAGACTCAAGCCCGGGCATTTGCACTGGCAGCACAAACCTTTTACCATTGGTCCAAGTAATGCATATATGTTAAGCATTTGATATTGATAATGATTTTTCCCCCTTTCTTTTCCTCTATTTTGGGAAAAGGTTGACAAGGTCGAAGATGGCTTTGATATTATTAACTCGAGATCAAAGCCTCTTGCCGCATATCTATTCACCAATGATAAGAAGCTTCAGGAGGAGTTTGTGAGAACCATATCTGCAGGAGGGATGCTCATCAATGACACGATTCTGCATGTGAGTATAATGCATATGAAAATACATCAGTATTAGTACTTCTATGTAAATGAAATCTTCTGGTATGCTAAAATGCTTGCAGTTTGGGTATGGGAATAATAATTTAATTTTTCCCATATCAGTGCCATGTGATATGGTGAATTATTCCCATATTAAAGGCCATGTGATCTGGTGGTAGTGCATCAAGTTATCCACTGGAATTCTCTGAGAAAAAAAAATATTTTCCTTCTTTTCTTTGTATGTTTTTTGTTATCCGTCGGAACTGGTCTGGCGAATTGGCCAACCACGATCCTGATTTCACCCCATACCGAAAAAAGTGTTTGACAGAGTCCAACCGAGTCTTGATAGATTCTGGTTGATCTCAGATGATTCGAATTGGAATCAGATTGGAAACGATGGAGACCACTCCAATGCCTGATTCTGAGTTTTAAATTCTTGGTGTAGTGCATGTATACCCCACATACATGTTTGGTGCACGTACATTTTGAGTAATACTAGGCATCCTATAATGCCACATGCATGTTTGGTGCACACATTTTAAGTTGTACTAGGCATCCTATAATGTATTTTGAATCTGATGATGATGCAGCTTACAAATCCCTCTTTACCATTTGGAGGAGTTGGTGAGAGTGGTATTGGTTCTTACCATGGTAAGTTCTCATTTGATGCTTTTAGCCACAAGAAGGCAGTTCTGTACAGGAGCTTTGCTGGGGATTCATCAGCAAGATACCCACCATACAGCCCTAAAAAACTGAGATTGCTGAGGGCCCTTCTTCAGGGCAATATAATTGGCATAATTCTTACTTTGATCGAATTTCTGAGGGTTTGAATTAGCATCAATGTATCTGAGAATGAGAAGCATTTTCCTAATTGATTGTAAACTTTATGAATCTATTCAAATGTAATAAAAGTGATCCTTAATGTCTGCAAAATATTTGATGATGTTGATTTGTTCTTCATAGATTTTCATGCCACCCACTTAGGTTGAGTGTTTTGAAGGACACAATCAAATGTTGGGTCTGTTAAGTAGCTTAGTTGTATGGCAATCTCAACATCCATTGGTTTTGAGCAAGATCAATATTTCAATACCTAGAGAGGGCGAGATGGTTGGACATGATGCCCTGGGAAATGCATGTGTTTGGACCGTTTGGACATGCTAGGGGGAATCTCTACCACTCGATCATTTTGGGCTTTTGTTCATGAAATATCATCATTTACTGACATCTCATTGTAACAGATTCACTCTATCTGCAGTTGCATAGCAGATTTTGTTGCCAAAATAATCCAAAGCTGGGATTGATATGCATTCTTAGAAATTATTCTTGGATATGAATTCTCAGAATGGGGAATACATTCTCAAATTCGAATGAGAATGGGCTAAAACCAAGTTATTACTTTGCGCCAGCAGCTGCGGTAATACAGAAGATTCAAGTGTTATCCAGAATGATTGGGCGTAAAGTGACTATAGGTGGCTTTTCAAGTCTGCTGTCGTATCCTAGGGCTCAACCCCGGATAGGTGGTGGAAACTACCAAGCTGGAGTATGGTAGGAGCAGAGGGAATTTTCAATGGAGCGGTGAAATGCGAGAGATCAGAAAGAACACCAACAGCCGGGACTAACAAGAATGGTTGGGACAACAAACATCCATCTCGTTCGTACTTTGGATACCCATATAACGATCAAAGACTGTTGAAGTGACTAATCCCTAGAAATAAGAGGCATTGAAGACCAAAAAAAGATTGTTGGAGTTACCATTTCTATCTAGCACTAACATACTTGGTGTTAAGAAAAGATCTCTTGCAGGAAGGCTGGCTAGAGATTTCTTGGAAAAACACTAGTCCGTATCAGTTCATAATGAAAATATTTCAATCTTTTTTTATTCGTGGGTTATTATCATTATGCATTGAAGGGAGGAGGCGTATGAGATGAAATTCCATGTCCAGTTCTAGAGAGTGAAAGTAAGGGTGACTTATCTGTCAATCTTTCCACTATCACCCCCCAAAAAATCAAACTCTACCTTACGTAAAGTTGCCAAAGTTAACCTCTGCATTTGAAATAACTGCTTATATACTTGGGATTGGCCATAATTCACAAGAACATTTTGTAGTCTTAGTAAGAGGAGGAAGGGTTAAGGATTTACCCGGTGTTTAGTAGTCTTTTTAATGTAGCTTGGCAAGGAAATATTGAGTCATGGGTACACGACCTTTTAGATGTAAAACTTATTGCTCATGCAATTTGGGATCCTCATTTTGGTCAACCGGCCGTGGAAGCCTTTACTCGAGGGGGTGCTCTCAGCCTAGTGAATATCCCTTATTTTGGTGTTTATCAATGGTGGTATACAATCAGCTTATCCACTAATGAAGACTTTTATACCGGAGTTCTTTTTTATTATTTCTTTCTGCCATATCCTTAGTAGCGGGTTGGTTACACCTACAACCGAAATGGAAACCAAGCATGTTGTGGTTTAAAAATGCCAAATCTCATCTCAAACCAGAAAAAAAACTTGGGATTGCTGAATCACAGATGAAATAAATCTATAAAGCAACGGAACCATCATATTTTTTTGAACTCCTCTCTCTGAAAGGAAGGGTGGTAAATGGAATGGATCATCTAACGATTGAGATCTGATAAAATCTATTTATCTCTTTTTTCTTTTTGATGGAAGGGAAAAGTCAACTCCATTGTAAAGCCGTATGCAATGCGCAAAGAATGCCGGTACAGTTCTTCCATTCTATCTTTTTTTTTTTTTTATCTCTTCTCTTGCTTTCATCCCATGATGGGAGATAGAAGGTTAGTTGATAATATTAGCTGAGATTTTTGTGAAAGATTCCTATGAAAAGTTTCATTAGTGCCTAATCCATGTCGAGTAGACCTTCTTGTTGTGAAAATTCTTAATTTATAAATTTAGGAGGGACTTATGTCACCACAAACAAAGACTAAAACAAGTGTCGGATTTAAGCTGGTGTTTAAGATTACAAATTGACTTATTATACTCCCAACTATGCCACCAAAGATATTGATATCTTGGCAGCATCTCGAGTAACTCCTCAACTTGGAGTTCGGATTGAGAAAGCCGGGGCAGCGGTAATTGTCGAATCTTCTACGCTCAGACGTGGAATAAACTAAAGAATGTGTTCAAGAATGGATTGTATACTTTAACACATTCCAAAATCCAAGAACAAAAATATAGACCAACCACTGCTTTGGTCATCTAAGAATGCATTCTTGATCTAGAATGCATGCGAAACGCAACTTTATGGGATCATTTTGTGGTCTCCTGGAGATGATCTACCAGCCCTCTCTACCAAGTGGCAGGTGTTATGGGGCTCAAATTTTAGTTATTCATGTTTTAATCCAATCTAACTCTATCCCTCTCTACCATGTGGCGGGTGTTATGGGGCTCAAATTTTAGTTATTCATGTTTCAATCCAATCTAACTCTACCCCTCTCTACCATATGGCAGGTGTTATGGGGCTCAAATTTTAGTTATTCATGTTTCAATCCAATCTAACTCTACCGATTATCAAAATAAAACAAAGAAAAATGATAAGAAAACATCTATCCCAAAAAAAAAAAAAAAAAAGATTAGAAAACATAAAACTTTAAAGAAAAGATAGACCATAAAATTGAATCAAAGCTTTAAATTTAACGACTAAAAAAATAAAAGTTTCCATTCAATAGTTCAGATTTATCTCTTTTTTTTTTTTTTTTTTCTTTGCATTTTATAGCATTTTCCATAGAATAAGTAATAACGTTTTCCTCATTTCCATTTTATATTGTACATTTATATTTATCCATACTAAAATATCTTGCAATAATGCAAATTAAATGATAACAAAAGGAGTATCCGTTCGCTTGTCACATCATGAAAATGAAGGCTTTGCTATCCTTTTTCAAATCATTACTAGTTGTTTTGGTTTCTTATGAATGGTTTTTGCTTTTGCTGGCAATGGGTCTTTGTCACTCATTGTTACAGTTTGTTTTTTAGAGGTTACTCCATTTCCTTCCATCAAAGAGCGTTTGATCAAATCTTTCTCCAATGTTGACAATTTCTCTAAGTGATCAGCTTATGGGTGAGGTAATGATGGGCATGAAAAATGGAGGGAGAAGGAGGAGGAGGAGCCCAACGCCGGTAGCGCAGTGATGGAGTCCAAGATGGTCGGCCATTGTAGAGAAAAGGAAAAAAAAAAAAATTAGAAGCTCGGTGGCAGTTGATGGTCTATCACCGTGTTGGAACGAGTATTAGAGAGTGAAAGCCGTTAAGAAAAACTATTTACTGCAAAACTGAGACCCTGATGAGAGTCACCGAGGACAACGACTGCAGAAGCGTGGTGATCTATTATTTGTTAATAGGGCTCGATCTACTGTATGGTCGCTAGATTGGATCAACCTAATATGGGATAGGATAAAGACCACATATTATTTACAATAAAACCCAAGTATCTCGTGACAAGATGATCTACTGATTCCAATTGCTGTATAGATATGGCGACCTCTATATTTGCCATTTGAGACCCAAATTTAATATAACAAAACGAACTGTTACGAAACCGATTACATGAAGTGTTATTGGCAAAGTGAACAATTACGAAACCAGTGAACCGACAACATAAACTGGGCGCAATACTGAAACCGAAATCATTAAGAACACTAAAACCATTTTAAAGCTGTCAAACCTAAACTGATTAGTAATCGGTTTATGTATCAATATTTGGAATGATTGCTAATCGGTTTAATTTTGATTTTCACCAATCATACACTAAATTGAACCAGAACCAAAACCAAACCCATTAATCAGACCCAAACATTTTAACACCCTTAATTGAAAAACTAAAAATATGGGCCCACGGTCTATTGGTTCACTTTTTTTTAATTTTTATTATTATTATTTTTTTTTTTATCTTTCCCACTCCCAAGTCCATCCCACTCCCAAGTCCCACCTACCATTCTGGACTTGATAGGTCTTCTATACCCATCAGTCCATTATCTATAACCTAAATGGGTATTAGCTCATTTTTCCTACATTGTTGACCAACTTGTTAGTTGACCTATCTTCTTTTAGAAATTTCTACACGAAAAAAGAATCTGTTGATAAATGAATCCCAATTTGTTGACTTGCATCACAATCTGAAGCTTCATACGCTCCTCGGTCGTATCGTTTTGTCCGTCTTTTTCCGATGTTCTGGTTGAAAAAAGAAGTCTATGAAAGCTTCGAGAATTCCCCTTTGTTCTTACGGCAAAGCTTATTTGCTTTGACGGTACTAGCTTACGGCTTCTTCCCACTAGCCATGGGGGCATTAGTCTTTATTAGAGTAAAGGCAAGTCGCTCATGGAGTTGCTTGTTTACTACAACTCGGCTTGGGGGCAAACACTTGGGTGGAGTCAAGCTGATTGTAAAGCACCGTTGCACTAACACTCACACTTTCGACCTTACTTCTACAGATCTAACTTGGACCTGGTGTGGACCCAATCCTAATTCTTATTGGCGGGGTTGGATTTCTTTCGAAGGGGTGGGAAATTAATTTTGGGAATTGGTTTTGGCTACGATAGATTAATTATGGTAGCCTAATTACATTTATAGCTAAGGACATAAATAAAGGATAGATATGTTATTGTGTACATACATGGCCCGTCTATATATATATATGGCCCGTCTATATATATATATATATATATATATATATATAGAGAGAGAGAGAGAGAGAGAGAGAGAGAGAGAGAGAGAGAGAGAGAGAGAGAGAGAGACTTACCCTGGGAATTACTGATTATTCTTATGCTACTTCTATTGAAAGCTACATAGAATATAGGGATAATATCACGCACTACCACGATACTTTGAGAAACATCATCTACCACCCCATGGTTTCAGATATCAATCGCACCCTACTAACTGACGGAAGAGAGTTCAAATTTTGTGTAGACGTTTATATCATTCTCATTTTAAACTGAGAAATGTTAACCCATGTTAAAATTATTTATTTGACCTCCTAATGTAAATAACACCCTAATGGATATAACACCATTTATCAGATTCAATCTCATTGAAACCCTAATTTTTGGGTCAGTTGTATGCGACTGGGATCGTCGATCTCCTTCCTTCTATGCTGCAACATCGAAGGTCCAACCTTTGAATCTCTTGCAAAAGGTTAGTGTTGTTCTCTCATATCTTTACTCTCTCCCTCATCGTTCTCCCCTTTCCCCTCTCCTTCCTCTCTCCCTCATCATGATCCCCTTTCCCCTGTCCTTCTTTCTCCCTTATCGTTCTCCCCTTTCCGCTCTCCTTCCTCTCTCCCTCATCGTTCTCCCCTCTTTTTTCTCTCCCTCATCATGAAACCAAAAGCCCAACTTATCAATTCCTTCCATACAATTACCAACCAGTCAACCACAATCCATTCTCTCCCCACCGCCTGCAACCATGAGCCCTTAAAGTTCCAGTACAATATTCTTTTATTGGAGAATGTGTGATTCGCATGCAAATTTGGAAACTTTTCGTTATTCAACCAGCTTTCTTGTAGAATGTGTTAGTCTTACCCTTTATAGCTTCTATATGTCATTCATTCATGTATTGCTATGAAATAATGTTGTTATGATTATAGGAAAATTTTCAAGTAAAATCCATTTGGTCCCAATCCATTTTTCATACACTGATTTTACCCAATTTTCAGAAGAAAGATTACAACCATTGAAGCAAAACCTACAACTAGGTTTTGGTTCGATGGTTGTAAGAGTTTGAACATGTAAGAGCGAGTTTGAACATGTATTGCTGTGAAAATGAACATTAAAATACATGTAACTGGAAATAGCTCAAAAACTTTTTCATAAAGTCATGATCATCTGTACATTTGTATTTTTTGGTTCCACAACTTAGATCTATAGACATGTTTATTTAGAAGTAGGGAGGATGTATGTTGTTCACTAATTAAATTGCACTTTATTTAGATGATGGTTCCGATTTGTGAAACTTGTGATGCTACATGTGTCACACGTACAACAAGTAAAGGAAAAAAAAATATCGAGAGAGGGTATTATAGTTGCTTAAGGTGTCATAACTTTGTTATGTGGGTAGAGAGCATTTTAAGCAATATTCATGTGGAGTGGGGTAATGTAGAATGAGAACGGAGAAAATGACAACAAACAAAGAATGACAATTCTGGTGTTGCCCACATTCCATTAGTGAGTATTAATGTAGTCTTAGTTTTTTAATGCAAGTTGTTGTAATATGAAATGGTACCCTAAATCTTATATAATTTTATTGCAGATGGATAATTCTGGATGCGGGATGTTCAAATGGATAGAGACAATTGAATGCTCTCAGGGTACTAGGACCTGAACTGCAACTGTGGAAAAAGGGGAATGTTCTTAAGAGACAAGTCAAAGTTCACAGACCCTAGCATTAAATAAGGCAACTGGTAGAAGTACTTCATCGGATTATTTGAAAGATTACTTAAAAGGAGTAATTACAGCTCATGGGCAAAATTCTAGGTTGTTTGACAAGCTCCTTCATGCTGTTGAGATGCTAGATTTGAAGAACCCTAAAGAGGGAGCAACTTAGTAATATGTTGATTGTAGCTTGTATTTAGGTAAAGGATAAATTGCAGTTTGTATGGATCCCTAGTTTATATGAAAATTACATTTGTATCCCTTTGATTACTTATATTTGGTATAAAATTTGGATTTATGACCTCTATAATTGATATTTCTCTCAAAATTCGGATTTATGACCATATTTTGTATTGATAAATTTGCAAAATGAATCAATACCTCAGTATGTCTTCAATTCAATATACTAGTTAAAACATCATTTATAATCCAATAAAACAGGCTACAAGCCCATAACACTATTTTCTTAGGGTCTCTTTAAGAAGACCAATCCCTGGATTCTCATAATGCAAGTTGAGAGACAATTGGTATCATTTCCCAATCCAGAATTCCCAATTGATTTGACTATAGAGATTTCAAATTTGTCAGTGGTGCTTCGTGCTAGTTCTGAAACAAGCTACAAGTCTAGAACACTATTTTCCTAGGGTTTCTTTAACAAGACCAATCCCTAGATTCTCATCAATGCAAACTGAGAGCCAATTGGTATCATTTTCCAATCTAGAATTCCCAATTGATTTGATTGTAGAGATTTCAAATTTTTCAATAGTGCTTCGTGCTAGTTCTGAAAATAAAGATCATTCCCTTACAACAATGCAAAAGTGACATTTTTGTTCTTGTTCAGAAAACATTTGATGTAGCACTCCTGCATGAAAAAACAATTGAACACTACTACATTTTCGCAGAGTATCATTTCCAAAACCTGGATTCACGACAAAAACTGGATTCATGACAAAACGTAGACAGAAACATGAATTGTAGTCAGTCGTGTAATCCAAAACCCGGATTCATGAGAAAACCTGGACAGAAAGCATGCCCACATACAATGTTTAAACCTGGATTCCCATCAACATCCAAATATACAAAGATACCTAAATCCCAATAAAATATTCACCATATGACAACATACAAAGATACCTAAATCTCAACAAAATATTCACCATATGACATCATCCAAAGATACCTTAATCCCAACAAAATATACAATCCTTGTCCCAATATACAATCATAACAAAATGTCCAACAAAAAACCTTTGCCCACCCATAAAAGTTTTTCCCAATTAATTTTTATGTGCTTCTGCGGTCATTCTCCTAATCTTTTCTGTTTTTGCAGTCATTCTTGCTTTTGCTTTTGCCTGGATACTAGCTTCTTGAGATGCCCTAGATGCTTGGGATCTCATCTGCATTTGGGAGGCAATGGGTCTATATTGTCTTTTTCTCTACATAATCATAGATAAGAACAATATCAACAGCAATATCTGACATAATCAAAAGTGGAAAGAATAGTTTATACCTTTGTTCCTAGTTGAGAGGTTGATTGTTGAGAAGTTCTTAGTTGAGAGGTAGATTGTTGAGAAGGAATAAGCTGAGAAGATTGTGCTTCCTTCTTTGTTTTTTATTTTTTTTACAAGTCCTTGAATTGTGACCAACTACTTTACAATATATACATGTAACAGAAGAGTTGGTCTTTCTAAAATTACTAACATCTACACCAGCTTCTCTCCTCCTTATTTTATAAGGCCTACCTACTTGTCTTTTATAAATTAAAGGTTGGATGACAGGACCATCTTTAGTGATTTTTATGGTTTCCAAGCCAGACGTACTATGGATAACCTCAGAATAGGAGAGCATAAACTTTTGAAGACTAAAGTAAGAGGAAACATGATCCTCAAGTCTATCTCTCTTAAAAAAGATTGTTGTTGTTGCATATTTACTTGAAATCCAATAACTTCTCATGCATAGCATTCACAAATATTCTTCTTTAGGTCTACAACATGCCTACTGAAGCCATCATTAATTTCAAATTTCTCTGGACCACATGATAATACAACACATTATCTAGATGCACCTTAAGCAATTTTCTATTTTTTCCTAAAAGCAGGTGTATGTTATCCCTCAGATTGCAACCCTTTTAATACCTACTCTGTAGCGTACTTGTAAGCTTAATTTTGATCTCATCAGTCAAAGTCAAAATAGGCTTGGATCTATAGGGCTGAATCCATTGGTTAAAATATTCAGACATGTTTTTGACATGATCATTTTTGATCATATGATCGAAAGCATGTCTTGCCCAAGAATATACTAGGTTTCTCATTAGCCAGTTAAAGACTTCCCTTTTAATACCCTTTATCTCATCCATTGCAGTGTTAAAACCTTTGACATTGTAAGATTTACGTGTGATCCAGAACAATCTTCTCAACAATAATCCAGGAAATTTTATCTTAAAGTTGCTATATAAATGCCTACATCATAACATTTGATTTGTATTTTGGAAAATATCAGTAATGGCTTTAGATAAACCCTATAACAATTCAATAAGAAAAATAATGTTAGTGAATATCCTTTTGGAACTACAAGTTAATCAAATTGAAATTACAGCAGTCATTATTGACATCCATTGATGTGGCTGCTAATAGGATCCTTTGTGGTTCCATTTAAGATGGCAGCCATCAATACCAATGAAGGGTCAACATCCCTTCAGAAATCCAAGCTTACATGCCGCTAAACAAACAAACAACCTTTCAAAAATGGGTCTCAGTGCTATTCCAGATATATCTTCAAACTGCATCTTGAACAAACTCCTAGGGTTTCGTTCTAAAAACTTCTCATCATACATAGGCAATGAGGCATATGACTTTTTGTGACTTGTTAAATTTTCCTATTTGGCTACTGTCCTTGCCCTATATAGTTGTTGGTCACTTGGGTTAATACTATACCTTGCATTGATAATAGCTTTCATGCTATCAAAAGACATGTTCAGATTTACCCTTAACCAATTAGCAAGTTTCTTTACAATCCAGTTTATATTGGCATTCTTATTATGATCCGGCCTATGGCAAGTAAGCCTAGAAATAAACTTTTTGACTACAAAAGTATAACCATTTAGGGCAACAGCTGCATGTAGTTTCCATGGACACCCCTCAATAGAATAGATTATTGTGACCCTTCTCTTCTCATTTTTCAATCTGATAATATTTGGATCTTCTTGAACAACAAAATCAGCCAAAGTTTTCCTATATGTATGAACATCTTCATAAACATATCCAACTTTAATTTCTACCCTTTCCAAGTCATCTATATCTGTCTCTTTGTCTCTGCCAGTACTTTCCTATTGAACTTCTTCTTCTCCAAGATATGATAAAGTGGCTTTCTCCCCCATCTCTATCATCCTCATCCTCAGAATCAGCAGATGATCTTAGTATCTGCCAGCTCATCATCCCAGTTTTCATCTAACGGGTCATCCCCCTTATCATCATCAATGACTATATCAATGGTAGGTGCTTTCTCCTTACCCTATCTAGAACTGGTATTGCCAGAAGTCTGATTGCTGCTAATAGTTATCTTGGATGGCCTTCTGACAAGAGTTATCTCTGATGGGCTTCTGACAACAGCTGTCTTGAATGGCCTACTAGGTGGTCTACCAATCATTGCTCCTAAATAACTATTGATGGTATAATCTTCTTCTGCTGTATCACTCACATTGATTTCATCAATTACTATAGGAATTGCTTTGCCCTCTTGTTTAAAAATTATAACCATCTCCAAGGCATCCTCGTCACTTTTCACCTCAAAATGTGCATTATTGGAAAATTCTGCCCTGAGAGAAAAAGAGACAGTTCGACCATCTAGAATATCCCTTAAAACTGTACAATATGCATCATGTATGAGGTCAATGTAGTTAACCATATCTTCATCGACCCTCTTCACTTCAGTGCAACTTCCATACTTGTAGTAGATACCCAATTTTTCAGCCATTTCAGAATCCTGTTTATAACACGAAAAAAAATCACTTAGACTGTACCAATATTAGAGTCTGCAGAAAAAAATTAAGTCACTTAGACAAATAAATCTTGTACCAATATTAGTGTAAGACCTGCACGCCACGAATCCAGTCTAACTTTACATTCTCGTGTCGTAATCGATCTTCCTATCATGGTCGGGCCAAGCGGACCAAATGCGTGAAGAAACCACAAGGCTAGGTATGAAATTGAACCCAATATCAGATAATTAGGAGTGTGTGGTCGCATATCTAAACAGGTGGGGACGACCACACCTCAGAATAATGCGACCACTGGAGTCTGGGACGTGTAGTCGCATATTTTGGTTGTGGTCGCATATTTTGGTCATGTGGTTAACGGGTTCAGCAACCCCATGTGGGATCACACGACGTCTCCAGTGGTCCCATATTTTGGTCATGTGGTCGATGGGTTTTGCGACCCCACGTGCGACCACACGATGTCAAACAGATTTCGTATTTAGGAAACTTTCCTAATTAAAGTGAGACACTATATGGAGGTTTTCCCTCCATATAAGGGGCGTTTAGCCTCTCTTACTCTTTTAGAACCCAAATTGAAATTCTAAACCTAAGAAGAAAAGAGAGAGAGGAAGAGAAGGAGAAGAAGGAGATTTAGAGAAGAAGACTGAGAGAAAGGTTTTACAAGAGAAGGTTCTAGCTCCCTATAACAAGTGAGGTATGAAACTTATCTTTGTAAATGTAGATTCTATTGAATAAGGTTTCTATTGTGGATTGGAGATGTCAAACCAATATGATCAATGTGATCCTTTGAGTAAATCTCAAGGATAACCATGAGGGATGGATTAGGGATAATGGTTAATGAAAAACTGTAAATAATGGTCATATGATAACCATGGGATGATCCCAAGTGATGAGCCAAGGAATTGACTCAAGAAGAATTCGGATTAAAGATGAAAACTAACCAAACATCATGTGGTCGCAGCATGTGGTCGACCACAGGGTGACCTCGACCAGAGGGTTGACCACAGCTATTCGGGAAGTTCCCAGGAAAGGTGTGGTCGCATGGTGTGGTCGTATAAAATGCGACCACAGGGTTCGACCACACAGTGTGTGGTCACATATATTGCGACCACAGGTTCGACCACACATCTGACTACACGATAATAGCAAGCATATTTTGAGACCAAACAAGGTTTTTGACTACTGTAACTTGGTAAACTTGAACCCTAACTTAAATACATTAATTGTTTAGGTTCCTAATAGATTCAAAGTGACTTCCAAAGCTTGGGAGAGGAACAAACATCGACCAAAGGTGAAGAAACAAGACCTAAACTAATTGGATAATAACAAGCTGTTTTATTTCATTGTGTCCAATACCATGAATGATTCTATGATTGTTTGCTTGTAATGTGTATCTCACAGTCATCCAATATTATTGTTATATTTTTGCTCATGCATATTTATTTCTGTCTATTTATAATATGATGATGTTGATGCTAGGGATAGACATGTGATTCTATGTGTGTGGTTAGTGTGCTTGATGCGAGTGGAGCATCAGGGGGAGGACGTGACATTGTGGTTCATTCTAGTCACCAGACTTTAGCTCTATCTGTACTCAAGTCTTGTTCACTGACATCGTCGTATCGCCATTACCTTAGCAGAACTATTACGTCGTAGGACATCAGGGGAGGTGGTCTCGGACCGTGTAGTCTCTGACTCTGTCAGGGGGCCTTAGCTCTATCTCTATGGACGTATTGAGGGATGCTGGGGTGATGCCTTGGATACACTGTTTGACATTAGGATTGGTTAGTTGCGAACCCAGTTTGTAAGACCTCACCAGCAGGGGCTTACGTGTTGGTATGGGTATGGCATCAGGGGAAGTATTATGCGATGTTTGATCCGGACACTTTAGCTCTATCTCTATTCCATGGTGGGTGCATGTGGGACGACAATGGTGTTTGATTCATTGAGCGGATTCACACTGTCACACCCCAATTCTGACTGAACCAGAAGTGTGAGTGAACCGGCTCTAAACTACGGTTCACACCAGGATCTCAATAAACCGTGTCAACCAATCATTCCCAAGCAGTCTAACATAATCAGAGATTAATACATAGCAGCGGAATATAAATAAATGAACTGAGATCTATGTGATAAATTAAAATAATTATTCAACTTATTCCATAATTCACAAATTTAAATAATAAAAGTATTACACTGTATTGTTCAAAATAAAATTCTCTCTAAAGAAAAACACAAAAGGAGCACTCGCATGATGCGTCATGCTCGTCCTCCACCGCCTGGGAATCAATAGCAGCAACTGTACCGCATGCTGGGGCAGTCACGATGTCATCAACTGTGTACCCTGCATCCAAATCTGAAAAGAAGAATATATATATTCGGGTGAGCTCACAACTTAGCTTAGTAAAGTACAAGACCAATGCAACATACAAAATGCATGAGATAACATTACAAATTGGGTAAGGTATAACTTACAAATATGCGATGGTAAGGTTTGGCGGCCACCGCACCTCCATGCACGAGAGTGTGAGCACACCCAACAGTCAGACACCTACCACACTACTACTGTTGCCCCACATTACTCACTCTGATATGGAGATAGGACTCGAGTCTGGCGGGCAGGAAGAACCACAATCCCACGTCTTCCCCCTGATACCCCACACCGTACCAGTACCTAAACCCCTACTAACAAGGACTTGCAAGTGGGTTCCGTTTCTAACCAGTCCTAAATGTCAATACAGTACCAATGGCCTTACCCCAGCATGGCTCCCTACGACATAGAGATAGGGCTCGAGTCTGGCGGGCAGGAAGAACCACAATCCCACGTCCTCCCCCTGATACCCTATTCGTACCAAGTTTGCTAAGGTAGATGGCGATACGAAAAGGTGTTAGCTGTGGATATATCCAAGGTTCCACTCCCCTTCACATTCCACACACTAACTAAAATCATACACATGCCTAACATCCAACAATCCTAGCATATGAAATGCATGAATAGATAATATTAACAAAAGAAGTAAGTACATGGCATGTGAAATGCACAGACATCAAACAATCATTTTAAACATAAACTTATTCACAAAGGTTTACTGTTCTTTAATTAATTAGAGTTTGGGGTCTTGTCCCTTACCTGACGCGTGATAACAATCCAGTTCTGCGTCACTGGGTATTCTCACGTTGTCTACAGGTCCTGCACAATCATATTCATAAGTTAGAATTAATGTATTAAGGTCACAGTTGGTCAGAACCTTGTCTGACCAAGCAAACCAGGCTCAAAAACCATACCGGTCGTAGGTACCGGTCTCAGGGGAGTGAGACCGGTATGTGCCACCGGTATGTATACCGATTTCGGTATATACCGGTTGCACATATGTGAGACCGGTATGTGCCTCCGGTATACACCGCAGGCCCATACCGCCGGACCTTGTGTCCAACCGGTTGGTTCCATGGATTAGATCCAAGAACTCGATCTTGGATCTCCCTTTCCCATTGGTTATCGGCTAGGTTTTCTAGGATTTCTCCTAACCCACGCTAAGGTCCAAGCATCCTAATGACCTTCTGATTTCGACTAGGACGTCGTATCAAACCAGATCAGATTTGAAAGAAAAAAGATCTAGGGTTTAGGATTGTCGCGCCGCTTCGCGGCTCCGATTCGATATCCTATTGTTACTAATAGTATAGAGCACTTACCGGCGGTGTTCATCAGTTGGCGGCAAGCTTCTCCCATGGAAACCTCCTCCCTGGGCAGCCTCTTCCTCCTTGCTCCTTCTCAACTCTTCTCCAGACGGCTAGGGTTTGAGAAGGGTCAATGGAGTGTGATCATCTCTATAAATAGAAGAGGGCCGTTCTTGGAAAGTTTTCCATGATTGGAAACTTTCCAAGTTTCCATTCGGATTCCGTCTCCCGTAGAAAAGAAGTATACCGGTCGCACATACCGTTCTGAGTGACTCAGACCGGTATAGTCAGACCAGTATACCCATACCGATTGCACATACCGGTTGCACATACTGCAACCGGTATAGTGAGATCGGTATGAGATTTATACATTTTTTCGTAGGTTCTCATACCTGAAAATTAAGTGGTTCGTCACCCGACTTCGCCTTCCGGTCCGGTTATGATTGGGAGACCTGTCATCATATAGAACCATGGATTAGACTGGGTTTTCAAAGTACGATTCTTACACACACACACTCATGTATAGAGGTACGGGGGCCTCCAATCCTTTCTATAGCACATTGCAAACTTAAAAATCAGACCAAAGATATTGAATGCATGCATATATTTGTTGCATTGTTTTGTTTACTCATGGAGCCCAAGTTGGAGAGTTGACCCTCGCACGCGTAATTCTTTTTAGTTTCTGATGTTGTAGGTATTACGGTTGAAGATTATGTTGACACGCCAATATATGAACAGGTGGCGGCTATGGATGTACAAGCTGTGGAGGATGAATATGGCTCGTCAAGCTAGTGTTTGAACTATGGATACGCTTAGTATTTAATTTTTGTATTTGGATATTTGTAATATGTATTAAATTATGTTTTGGTTACTTGGAGATAACTGGAACATTAATTATTTATCATGATTAGACCTCAGCTCATTATTAATAAGACTTTTGCTATTTACTTTATTATCTCTGATTAATGTGAAATGTGTTTTGATTTAACATGGTTGGCATAGCCTATACAAGATCCTGGTTGAACCATTGATTTATTGATGGTTCATCACACCATTTCGGTTGGTCCAGAATTGGGGTGTGACAACTTGGTATCAGAGCTCTCAGGTCTTGCCCATCAAACCTGAATACTTCCACAAGCGTCATGAACTGAGTTATGTTAAATTTAAAAGCTTTAATATAAACACACCATAAACACCTGTGTTGGTTGAGACAGAACTTAAACAAGACAATAATGTACATATAAAAGGTGGAACCATATAAATACACAGACAGAAATAGAAAATCTAAATGTATCCTGATAAACAAATAATATAGGGTATGATCTATAAGTCGGACAGTTGTCTAAGTATACAAAGGATATAGTATAGTAGCAAGAAGGAGCATCTGTAAAGTAAAAAATTAGAATACCGAGTTGGTACTCACAAGATGTGAAACTCGATGTATGATAGAGAAAGAAGAAAAATGGCTAGTAACGTCTAAATCCCTGTAGAGATAAAGGGAAAGATCTCGGGCTAAATCCAACAGAGATAGGAGAACAATGGTCATACACGAAAAATGAGAGTAACTATAAAAGAAGATAAAGCTATACTCCTGGGTGATGTGGAGACTCAGAGTGAGGTCTACTACACACTGATCCGTCACCACTGAGCATTAAAAAGAGGCTGCAATCCGACCCCTCCACTATCTAGGTTGAAAACGGTAATGAGAACCCATCTGAGCAGATGCTAAATAATGATAATCAGATTGGAGCAAATCAAAGGAGGTGAAACTGCACGGCCAAAACCAACTTACTGCCCGTTCGATTCCGTTACTGAAATTGCTCTCTCGAACAGTTCTCCAGGCACAAACCGGGATTTACTGGAGGTAATCTCGTCCTTCAGTCCATTGCCAGAAGAGAATTGGGGTTTGCAGAAAACAGACACAATGACCAACTGTGGGAGAGAGTGATTTGGAGCTTGTCGATATCAATGGGTTCGACCCATCCCTCGGAATCAAGGTTTGAGAATTTGTGACATGAGAAGTTAGAGGAGGTAATAGAGCCCTAAGATCATAGGGATTAACACGAGATGAATTCGTGATTAATAACAAAGATGAAGATGATTTAGAAAGAGAGAGAGAGAGAGAGAGAGAGGAGTTTACTTGGCTGATGGCCAGACGAACAGTCAAAGATGATGTCATGATGGTGGCTGAGTGGCTCTGTGTCTATGCGGCTATGCCTAAGAGAAAGGAATGGGGGGTGATACAAAGATTAGGGTTTAGAAATTAAACTCACTTCAACACCTTTCTAACACGGGGTTGGGTAGGGTCGGGCTGGGCTCTACCCGAGGCCTCAACCCTAACCCGCCCTTACCTTGACAGGGTAAAAAATACCTGTACCTTAATTGGGCATTGTCAGGGTTCGGGCTGGGCTAAACCCTGGCCGGATTCGGGGCGGTTCTGGGTGGGCTCTAGTCGTCAAGGTAAAACTTTCACCCCTAGAATCAACTACCGATTCTTTCTGTACTCTCATTTCTTCTCACTAATATGTATACCATAAATACACTGACAACATGTAAATCCTTCTCGGAACAATTTATTAGTAGGGGCAAAAGATCTCATGGAGGATTCCATATTATTCTTAAAAAGGTAAAGATAAGGAAAGGCTTCTTTCACTAATCAAAATATCTTTGTCATCTTCTCAAGGGAAAACATCTTATCATCGAGTTCCTCATTTTATGAAACAAACAATATCTTACAACTCATTTAGGAGTATTGATGATCTACACTAAATGAGCATGAACTAAATGGTTGATTGGAAAACTAGCTAATTTAAAAATGACCATAACTTAATGTTTGGTTGATTGGAAAGCTGACTTGATTGGAAAGCTAGCTAACAAAAAAATGACCATGACTTAATTTTTGGTTGATTGGAAAGCTAAATTACAAATGAGCATGACCTAAATGTTTGATTGTTTGGAAAGCCAACTTATTAGGGAACTTTTGTACTGAATCAATCAGATCTCATCCCAACTAAATGAACTTGAGTGAGATGTCCTATTCATTCCTAAGGTTTATTTCAAAAGGTTCAATTGAAAAAAATAAAATAAAATAAAAGTTTAGAATCATAGAAGTTTTGTACTTAGATCAAGGCAAAATGACCTTTGAGTGCCTGGAAAGACATTCCGGTCATCCACACTTGTGCCATTTGGGCAAATAATGTAGTTATTCCCACAGTGTTTTTTAATTTTTAATTTTTAATTTTTTTTTGGGGGGGGGGGCATGATTTAGTTTACGATGTGGCAAATTTCAGAGCTTAATTCAATCAAATAATCCCCGATGTATTATCATGCATCCACATGTATGGCCATGAGTGTCTAGAATACTTTGAACACTACTCCATTTTGAGCCAAATTTTGATATATCAATAAGAAAACTTGGGGTCTACCTATCCTTAAAATTGAAGTTCTAATTGAACTATTATATACAACAACAACAACAACAACAAAACCTTATCCTAACTAAGTTGCATGGATTCTCGTCCTCTAATCAACTTTATTCAATGTCATACTTGAAACAAGCCCTAAACTATGCATGTCTTTCCTCACCACCTCCTTTAGAGTCATCTTAGGTCTATCGCTAGCTCTCTTAGATCCTTCAATCTGAATCAAATCACTCTTATATACTTGAGCTTCTAACGGCATCTGTTGAACATGACCATACTATCTCAAACAATTTTTTTGTAGCTTATTATGTATCAGTGTTATTCCCAAATCAACTTTAATAAAATCATTTATTACCTTATCCTTAATTTTTAGTTTTACCACACGTTCATCTCAACATCTTCATCTCAACTGCACTAAATTTATCCATATGATGCTTTTTAACTACCCAATATTCTGCATCATATATCATAACCAATCTAATTGAACTGCCATATGATAAACATTTAAACCACTAGGAAAGCCTCCTTGTATAAATTACCTAGGCAAGATGGTAACATAATTTAAATATTTTTGGGTTACTTATTTTTATTCCAGAGAAGATCTCTCAAATATTATAGATAGGCTGTCCACCTTTGTCTCAATTCCATTAAAGGGTAGTTTTCGCAAATGGTCAATATAAGAAGTCTTTCGTAAATGACATTAAACATTTGTAATGTAACACAATAGATAAGATTTAAATTTTGTGGACAAATAGATATCACAGTCTTTTACTCATACTTCAAGTTTTAGTATAGATAGTCGTGCTCGCCATCTATATATAGTCGTGCTCGCCATCTATATGGCACAATGAGAATGAGACATTTAGAAAACCCCTTAACCAACATGTCCCCATCTAAAATAGTTTTCCCTTCTATTTGGGAGCAATTAATGTACTATCACCATTGTTATGACTTTCTTTTTTATTTTTATTTTTTGGTTAAATCATTGTTATGACTTTCTCCTCTTGTTACGAATTGAAACTTGAAAGAGGAGATGGAGATATGGAGTTTTTTATCAGATGGGTTAGCCATTTTTATTTATGTGGTAGGCTGTGACACATTTCATGACTCCCTAACAACTAGTCACGTATACCCTAACTCAATAGAAAATTGTAATAGTTTGAAAGGCAAGGGTTTACCTAAATGCAAGTAAGGGAAGCGGTACCAACGAGAGGGTGAGAGTGTGGGTCTTGCAAGAAAAGGGTCCACATTTAGAAGAAGAGAGGAAGCATCTTAGTGAACCCCATGGCTCATTATATAAGAAGGCATAGGAAGAAATCCCCCGTGTGGTGTTGTGGGGATTTTTTCCTTAGTTGAATGGTTGTTTAAAAGGAACTTGAAATTAATTACTAGCTATACTTTCTAGACTTAGTTACTCGTAATCATTAATTGGTATTTTTTTTTTGAAAATATTTTTTGTTTATGGACCAAAAAGTTCTTCGGTGTAAAATGGAATCTTTTTGTGCAGTTAGAAATAGTTCACCAATCATAATTTTATATTTCAAGCCTCTCTATAAAACAATTGTCTGAAATTACTATCAAACTCATGACCCTAAATCAAAATGTCCTTAAAAAGTATTCACTCATCATGGTCGTTTTCTGATAGTTAGTCCAAGAACAACGTTTTGAGATCTCATCCGCATGTCAATTTCTCTTGTACTCTTCATGACAAACACTATCAACCAGAAATGACTCGAACCTTTCTTTCCAAATCCCTTCGATTGTAAGAGCCCCAAGTCCAAGATACAAGAAAAGACATTCAATAAGGAAGTCGATAGTGAGCCAGTTGTGCCGACTAGTGATTCTTAACCTTTCTTATTATTTTTTTTGGGTAATTGACACATACCACCCCTGTACTTTAATCCGATTCCAGTTACCTTAATAGTTTTCTGAACCGGATGACTGCCACCCTTTAACTTACATCAGGTTCACGAACCAGTCCAGGCTTAAATTTTAACCTATTTATTCTCTTTAATATGGCCAAAATACCCTTTAGAGTGAGTTGAAAAGTCTAAAATACCATTTTTTACCTTTACCTTTACTTTGCCTTTTTTTCAATCTCATTTTTCCTCATTTTTGCTCCCTGCTGAAAGCTAGGGTTTCCAATCGCGTTGTTCCAGAGTGAAAGTGAAGCGGTTCTGAGAGAAGAGTTTCCAATCGTTTTGCTCCCTAAGCTAGGGTGTTTCTTCTTCTTTCTCATTCTGTTTTGCAGGTTTCAGCCATCTATTCCTGCAACTACAGGTTAGTTCCCTCTCTTACTCCTCTCGTCCATCTCTTTCTTCATACTCTGGTAATCTTGTTGCCTTCCGCCTTCTCCTTCTTTCGAAATCTGATTTTTCTCTTTGCGGTCTGGTTTGTCCCAATTCTGATCCGATGGTAAGAAAAAGGCAGGCACACGATAATCAACTCTGCTGCCTGGTGCGATGTATCAAATGACTCTTTTGAAGAAAAATGAAAATGGATTCTGATCTTCTATGGCTTTCTTCTCTCCCACTGTTCTGCAGTTCATCATTTTGGACAAAATTTCTTGTATGCTCTTAAGCTGCCTCATTTTCCCCCTTAAATCGATCACAAGCTTCGATTGCCACCGATGCTACTGCCACTCCTCTTGCCATTGACAAAATCCCATCTTCCCAAGCTGAATCTTAGTTTAATCGTCTCAACTGCAACTCCCGGGGGGAGAGTTGCTTCACTTTCACTCTGAGGTTATTTTGGCCTTTTGGAATAAGTTGTAATGGTGTTAAAGATAAAGAGGGTAAAATTGTATATTTACCCTCTTTGTTTATAAATGGTTGAACCAGGGGGTAACTCGTCCAGTTCAGAAAACTATTAAGGTAATTGGAATCGAGTTAAAATACAAGGATAGTATGTATCAATTACCCTTTTTTTTTTTTTTTAATTCTCACTTAGTGAGAAGTTTTTATAGGCAAACCGATCACCATATAATATTAGAATATACAACTAGTTGTGCCATATGGTAGAGGGTGAAACAGTAATTCTCACCATTTAATATATAGGAAATGAATTTAATTGGATTGATCATGTTTATATCAAATTTTATATTAAAATCCAATCATCTGGTCTCCCGTGAATTAGCAACACCATCTTAGTATAATCCAAGGATTGCCTACTCCATTTGACTGAAAATATAAAAAAACCAAAGACCAAATACCTTAGAATCGATCTATCCCTATCCGCACAACTTCAATCCCACGTAATAATTCCGAGGTGGACGTGGCTTATACAAAAACCACTCCTTTACAATCTTAAATTGCCTTCAAAAAAATTAAATTTATGTCTCGCTTAAGGTTCAAGTAATGGATATCAGATCGATAGATTTGCATCGATTTTAGACTTTATCGATTTCTGATTTGATTTTATTTTAATATTATTTTAATAAAAATAGACCATGTGTCAGTTTTTTTATTGAATCCATACATCCATTCGATGACATGAAAAAGAAATTCCTTAGAATTTGAATCCATAATACTCTGAATGTATCGAAATTAAAGAAATTCAAAGTAGGAGGACTGAATTACCCACTTTATATTATATCGTAAAGGAACCTACCTCTCTTACTTCTCTCTTTCGTCACATTTTGTCACCTTGCGGCTCAGTCAAGCTGATAGATTAGAATTTTCCAACCTTACAAACACCCCCACTCTCTCTCTCTATGTCTCTTCCATTACGAGAAAGGAATGGTGAGAAAAGTCCTCTCCCCTCTCTCTCTCTCTCTCTCTCTCTCTCTCTCTCTCTCTCTTCCATATAAAGAAGTCATCTTCATCCCACTCTCTCCATTCCTTTTTATTTTTTGGTAACATTTATAGTATTCAATTTTGTCATTTTCAAAGTTTGATCAAATTGACCGTTGATAAATCAGGAAATTTTATCAAAAGTTTACAAAGTCCTCTTCTCTTAGTCCATTTTTGATATCATCCTGCTCAATCGACATGACATGTTGAGATTTATTTATCTTTTCCCCACCTTCCCTCCATTCCCATTTGACTGCTGGGTCATACGTGGGTCGTTTTATGTATGTATTTATTTATATTAACCAAAATTGAATTAAAAGATGAAAAATAAACTATCAAACAATAAGACAAGATCATACTTTAAAAAAAATAAAATAAAATTGAGTTAAAACTCCAAGGTATAGTCAACAGAGTGATTGGCACTTTTGACTTCTTTTTTTTCTTTTCTTTTGCCGTTAGTTCCTCAATATTTTTACTTTACACACACGTATAGATAACAAAATTTTGGGAGTTCAGTCTCAATCCCCAAAAAGTTTAAAGTTAAATTTTCAATATGTGCTTAATTGGAAAATATCAAAAAAGGGAGAGGAATTCCCACAATGCTAGTGTAGGAGAAGCTCCCAACCATGCCAATGAGGGTGACCACAATGGTATTGTCAATGGAAGCTCTCCATGCTCAGGGAGAAAAGAGAATGTCAAAGTAAGAGAGAGAGAATATCAGAATATGAAAAGTCATGGGAAAAGATCCCCACACTTTTGGTGGTGGGGGGGGGGGATCTTTTCCCAATAAAAAAATTGAAACAAATTTAGGACTAACAAAAATATTGAAATACCCATAATTCGTGCTATTAGTACATTATAGTTCAGTTTGGTTGCAAGGGAAAATAAAAGGAAAGGAAGTGAAAATTTTAAACTTTAAAAAGAAACTTTTATAGCTATGACACAACATGATTGTATAAACTACCTGTTGGTATGGATAATATCAGTTGTTGCGACTACGTTCCGTACCGAGGTCCTTGTATGTTAAGTAGACCTGCAAAAGACAAGACAAGACAAGGGAGGTCAGGCTTAGAGCCTTGGGGTCATTCAATGTTTAAGTCAGGAATCTATTGAACAGACAATGAGATCGGGAGGCCGACTTGATAAATAAAGTGAAACGCAAGGCAAGAGAGGGATTTCGAGGCTGAGGTGTCAAAGCGGTACGTGAAATAGTAAAAATATTAAAAGTGCAATGATATGACCTTGACATTTAGAGATTATAGGGATTGGTGGGATGACATCAACGGAGGGACCCACACTCCTTGGGAGTACACTGATGGGCAATTTTGTCCCTAACTTAAGCTAGTAATGTCGCATGTGCCCCTAAGAGTGATATTATGATAAAAAATTGATTTTGCCCTTGTAATTTGTGGGTTCTTTTGGAGGTGTCTAGACATTGTGATTACATTAGCCTTTCGATATTTGTGCCAAACATTTGGCTTTTTTTCTTTTGGATCTGCAAGGTCCAAGTGAGTAAAGTTTTCTACTTATACTTTCTACCCTCCTTAAACCTTTAAGGTCAATAAAGTCAGTTCTGAGGGCATTCAGTGCATTAATGCTGGTATGATGCAATCTTCTATTGATATCTTCTACCCTCCTTAGACCTTTAAGGTCGATAAAGTCAAATCTAAGGGGATTTTGTGCATTGAAAAGCAATTGGGTGAAAGAGAGATCTCGGTTTCTTCATTGCATCCATAGCGTGCGGGTTGGTAAGAGGCCGGAGTGATCTTCTCAGTGATCTTAGTTTTTCCAAGGTGATCGAAAGGTGCCGAGACTATCTTCTTGGGTAGTGGAGTGCGGTAACGCCTAGGTAATTGGAAGGTGCTGAGACAATCTTCTCGGGCAACAAAGCACGGGCATGCCGAGGTGATTTGTAGTGGCCGAGGTAGTCTTTTCGGGCAACGGAGTGCTCATGCTGAGGTGATGTGTGTTGGCCGAGGTGGTCTTCTTAGGAAATGAAGCACATGCATGCCGAGGCGATTTGTAGTGGTCGAGGTGATTATCTTGGGCAATAAAGCACGGTCATGCTGAGGTAATGGGACTTTGTCGAAAGTAGGCTCTACCCTCTTCAGGCCATTTGCCTCTATCCCACCAAGGTGATTGGGCCGATTTGATGTGGCTTCGCTTAGAGTTCGATCTACCCTCTTCGGGGTATTTGCCTCCGTCATGCCAAGATAATTGGGTCAATCTGATAGAGCTTTGCTTGAAATTCTATTTACCCAGCACCTTGAGGAGTTAAGAATTTTAATATCAGATGGTACGTTGAAGGCAGTAACCTCAATGTGGCTATTCCTGGCCAGCCTAAGATGATGTTGTGGGACAATGAGATGTCACCAACGAGGAAATTCATGTTCACCCAAAACTCCCAAGGGTAGGTTTGGGCCCTGACTGGTAATCTAATGGAGCCAATGACACAAACCAAATCTCCACAGAAGCTGACTAAGAGTGTGTTAACGAGTGTCAATCGATTAGGGCCGATCTCCATCCACTGGTGCGCTTGGTGGTAAATGATGTTGGTTGAGCTGTCGGTGTCCACGAAGACCTTCTTTACGTCGCAATCTGCAATCCGCATGGTAATCACTATAGCATCTTTGTAAGGCACTTGCAGACCGTAAAAGTTTTTGTCACTAAATGTGACGAAGTCTCTTGGTATGCCCTCTTGTTGGGCCATTTAGTGGATTTTACGCTCTGAGCGTATGCTTTTCTAAAATTTGATGAAGTATTTTGATGGTCTAAACTGTCTCTTCACTTAATTTTTTCGAACCGTAGTGTATCTTCCTTCCTTCTTTGCGGTGGTTGTATTCCTCTTGATCTTTCCTTTCCTTTATCTTGCTTTGATGATCCGAGACGGTCTTCTCGATTAAAGGTTATTCAAAGGTTATTGGCCCTACTGAGGTACCAAGGTGACGGTCTAGGGTGAAATATTAGGGTCTTCCTAGGGGACCAAGATTATGTTCTCGGGAGGGGTAGCTCGGTCTTGCCGAGGTGCCTAGCTGTTGTTCTCGGCCGAAGGACCTCGGTCTTGTTGAGATACAAAACTTCCTTCTGTTGCAAAATGAATTTCATTGATCCTATTCATGGTGGGATCTGGGGAGTTGCTGAGTTCCTCTGGACCAACCTCCCTCTAGTTTCCTCATTGTTTAGCATTCTCCCATGTTCATGGACTTCAGGTGGTGTGGGATCGAGATTGAAAGTGAACCAGTTTTAAATGACTGCTACATCTCTAGCGACCGGAGCAGGTTAGTGATCTACGACCCTCTCTCTATCATTGTAATTGGGACGATCTTGTCATAGCTCACAACAATCTCGATCATACCTTCTTTGTCTTTCTCTTCTTCCTTCTTCTCTCCTCTTCTCTTCTCTAGGAGTAGGTTCTATCGAGGTTCTCCTGTCTTCTTGATTGGGTGTTGGAATTCTTGGGCCACTTTGATTGACAAATTGGCCATATTATCCTTGAAAGATCAGGTTCTTTATCTCCCCCTTGAGGTGTCGACAGTCATCGATGTCATGGCTAATCTCCCGATGGAAGTGGCAGTATTTGTTAGGATTTATCCACTTGGGATCCGTGATTATCTTGGGTAGCTTTTAGAGGAACCCATCCCCTATGACCAATGACAGGATGTCGGATATTAGCCTATTAAGGGGGTTATAATTATCCAAATGCCGTTGTGAGTGTCTTGCTGGGACATCTTCCCTTCTATATTTCTGCTTCTTCGCATCTCCTTGCTAGCCTTGGTCCATCCTGTCAGATCTCTTTTTGTTCAGGGTGTTGGGTTTTCCCTTGTTGGCGCAAAGGGCCTCATTGGTAGCGGCATATTTCTCACAGTGAGTTAGGAGTTCTTTGAGATTGGTCAGGGCCTTTTTAGCTATTGAGAACCTTTACCTCAGGTCTGTGACATCGTTTATCAACAAGTTACAGATAATCGATGGCTTGATGTCCTTGATTTGAAGGACCTCCAGATTAAAATAGCTAATGATCTCATGGAGTGACTTGTCTAGTGCTGTTTGATCTTCTGTTGGATCATGCTCCTCTAGAAATGGGTGCGGAAGAGTTTGCTGAGCTCTTTAAAAGAGTTGATGGATCTTGGTTGAAGAGTTGTTGAACCATATCCTCGCCACATTTTTCAATGTGGAGGGAAACGCCTAACAAATAATGGTATCCTAATACTCATGGAGCAACATCGCGGCCATGAAATTATCGAGGTGCTACTCGGGGTCAACGGTGCCATCATATTGTTCGATGGTTGGCATATGGAAGCTTTTGGGAAGAGTGGCCCTCATGATGATGTTGGTGAGGGATTGTCCTTGATGTAGTCCTTTTCTTCTAGTGCGACGCTTTGGCAGATCATGTTGTCCACCCATTGCTGAAGGAGTTGATCTTCTATCTTTATTGTGGCTTTGTTGATGACAGATTCTTTACCCTGTCCCATTAGGGTACTGCCTGGGGTCTTTGGTGCCTTTTATCATGACTTCTACTCGTTGCATATCTTGATCCACTATTGTACGAATAGCATTTTCCTACTGCGGTTTGAGCAGCAAAAGGTAATTCAGCGTTTATGTCATAGGGTTGAGACACTGGGATGGGCCCAAGCTTTGGCTAGGAACCCAGTCTCTCGGCTATTGGAACTCGATGATTATTGGTGACAGAGCTCATCTTGCTACCACTTGCTATGGTGGCTAAAGATTCTCTTTCCCTCAGTACTCGCGCTCCTACATGATCAATAAGATTTCCGTTCCGCATAGCTGCAGTCTTGCATCCGAGATGTTTCTATCTTGAACTAAATCGGGATGGTTATTCAGGAGGTCCCGTGCTAGAATGGAAGAATTTGGGCCCCACGGTGCGAACCCTCGATACTGGGGTGAGAACCCTTGAGAAGTTGGGCCACAACCTCTATCTACCGAGCCATTGCACCGAATTGCGCTTGGGTGACATAATTTTCAGACTGATGTCCGTCACTGAGGGTTAGATCTTCGGGCCGTTTACCTCTATCCTACTAAGGTGGAAGCTTACAATTGCGGGCATCGCTAAGGTCCTCTTTATCTCGCTCTTCTTTGTGTTCGTTTAGTCTATTGATGTAGAACATATGACTTCTTGTTTGACGTCGGTCCATGACTGAGGTCGATCACCGCGGAGGTGAATGAATCGAAATACTCTGGACTAACATTCTTCCTCTCTCTCTCTCTAACTCTCTTCAGACCCCATGGTGGGCACCAATTTGTTGTTGCTAGGTTCTGTGCCAAGGTCCTTGGATTCTAAGACTCAAATGACAAAACATGGCAAATGAGGTTAGGCTTAGACCCTTGGGGTCGCTCCGATGCTTAAGTTAGGAATCTATCGAATAGACAATGAGGTCGAGAGGCTGACCTAGTAAATAAAGTGAAAAGAGAAGCAAGAGAGGGATTTTGAGGCCGAAGTGTCAGAGCGGTATGTGAAATAGTAAAAATATTGAAAGTGAAATGACATGACCTTGAAATTTGGAGCTATTTATAGTGATTGGTGAGATAATGTCAGTAGTGGGATCCGCACGCCTTTGGAGTACAATGTGGTATTCTGATGGACGATTCTTCCCTTGACTTAAGTTGGCAATGCCGGATGTGCCCCTGAGAGTGTTATTATGGTGAAAGATGATTTTGCCCTTGTAATTTGTGGGTCCTTTTGGTGGGGTCTAGATGCCACAATTTTATTGGCTTTTCGATATTTGTGGCCAATAGCAACAAAAGACAACGAGACATGTCAGTGCAACACTACTACCCAATTGGACCTTACATGATCAAATGAGTGGGGAGCTAGGAGCTCAATATTGAAAGAGCGCCCTTCTTCGGTAAATCGAGTTAGCTGGGCTGGTTCCCTGTCCCCGATATGTAACTATAAGATTTTTTTTCTTTACCGCATTCATTCATGAAAGCACCTGCCTCTCTTTGGTGGGCCTTTACCTTTCAAATAGAGGAGAGGTAGTCGCAGCAAGAGAAGCAGAGAAGCACCCCTGCTGGCGCCCCTGAGGTGTTGATCACTCGACCCCCCCTTACGGCTTAGCGACCCCCCCTTACGGCTTAGCTTGCTTTGCAATAAACTCTTCCCCTAAAAATCCCTACCGGTGGTGAATGAGAGCTGGTTGGTAGCCCTCGTACCTCGAAGATGCCTGGATTGCTAAGCTGCAGAAGGTCAGAAGCAGGAGGAGCGGGAGAGGGGGGGGGGGGGAGCTACTATAGGAGCAGCATTCTAACAAGAGGAGAAGGGGTAGATTGCCCATGGCTAAGCAGGCTCTTCCCAGGAAATTCCCCACCGATTCAGGAAAGGACATTGACACGGCTCAAATATCGAAAGCATTTGAAGGAAGATTTACCGAATGGGGACCTTTCGCCCCCTCTTTCTCCCGAGTGCTTTCACACTCTGGGATGGGAGTCCCTTCCACTTGACCAGCAGCAACTATTCGTACTTCCACTTTTCCAGCTTCTTCGGGTAAGCTACATCTCCTTCCTTTCCTTCTGCTTCTCTGTCATCTCTTGTGCTTTCTACCGCAACGTTTTGTGGTTCACAATGGTCTGTTTGCTAGGTTTTGGACGAGGGCTAAGGTCGAGTCATCCGGCCTCCTCGATTCCTCCCCTCTACTTGTACTTGTCATGTCTTAACCACACATATGAGGTGCCCCTCGCAAGATACCACAGTTCGGTCTCTGATACGATTCTCAGAATTGACCTGCCCATTATGAACGTATGCTCAGTGATTATTGTATACGCAATAATATAAGTCAAGTGCGCTAAAAGAGACCCCGTAGCTCGCAAAGTAAAGTCGATCGCGCATTCCTATGGTTGATAAGCTCCGACTCCTTCTTCTCCTTTCCCCACATCTGATTCGGAGGATTCAGGATAAACAAGTGCTGTGGCCCTTGTTTGTTAGCATTCCGCCCTTCAAACTTGGCTACACTAGAAGTCATCATTTCAACGGCAAACTTTATTCCGCCTTCACAACACGTTCCTATTTGTTGCCCTTCCAACTCTGATGTGAGCATCATTTGATAAGAACCAATGCCTCAACCTTGTAAGTACCCCTGGAAGGAGGCCTTCTTTGCCCTCTACCTAAGCTACTCAGGAAAGGTCCAAACCCAATCCTAGGGAACAGTTACAAGATCCAGCAAAGCCACTCGATGTACCTAGTTGGCAACAATTAATGCCATAGTGGCCTATAAGACATTCACAAATAATGCATGAAGTCGAGAGACCCCATAACTAATGCGTAACAACTAAGGGATTTGCATTAAATACGTCCACCTTAGTGCGTCAGTGGAGCGGCATGCCCCAAACCAAGCCGCCTAGCAGAGACTTGACATGTCTAGTTGCGCCTTCAAAACCTACAAGAAGTGACCCTTGACTGGCCATAGGGGAGGCGCTGAATATTATTCATGCCTGCCTCCTGTGCAACTGCTCGCATAAACCTAAATACATCTAAAGCAAACATTATAACTTGATCACACGAGTCACATATATCTCTCTTCATATATGCAAAAACAAGACTCACATCCATTGCAACCACACAACACACTACCATTAGTCTAAGATTAAGGTCTTGGTTTTCCTTGACTTTGCCACATTCTTCTCAACTAACTGAAGAAAATTTTTATGGAAAAAATCATTTCGCATAGAAAATTTTACAATGAAACAAACAACAATAGTGAATCCTCAAAGCTTTACACAATCATATGATTGACTCACCATATTCAAATTTGACAGGTAAATAAGGTATCACTTCAAAATTTGGTATTATTTGTGAATATTATGGCTAACCAACTAAGATCTTATGGTTGAACAGATCAATAGACTGGCTACCCTAATAATATATAATATATAATGTTTTTTAAAAGGAAAAAAAAAAAGGAATTAAAAAGGGTTTGTGAAATGGTGTAGCACTTAGAAAAAGATCATCTCATGTCAGGCCGTGTTCATCACTAGATCATCCGTCAATCAAGTGATACCCATGCGCGGCAAAACATGATCGTGCCTTATATTTTAAATAATTCATTGGGATTAATAGTTTTTTTAAAAAAAAAAAAAAATAAAATTTTTTAAAAAAAAAAAAAAAAAGGAAAAAAAAAGTTTTTGAAAAAGGGGAGTTAGAATTCTTTTCAATTAATTGTTCATCGAACAGACTAGGATGCATCAAATCGTAGCTGTAGCTGGAGAACAAGAGTGGATACCGGCCATAGCGCGTGTCTTGCCTAGAAACTCTGCGGATATTGCCTTATATTTTAAATATTTCATTGGCGTGTGACTATGGCGCTAGTTTAAACGAGAAGTACGATTAATGTTTTTTAAAAGGAAAAAAATAAGGAATTAAAAAGGGTTTGTGAAATGGTGTAGCACTTAGAAAAAGATCATCTCATGTCGTCCAGTCATCCGTCAATCGTTCATCAAACAGGACAGTTAATTGTTCATCGAACGGACTAGATGCATCGGATCGTAACTGGAGAACAGGAGTGGATACGGGCCATAGCACTGTAGCGTGCCTTGCCCATAAACTCTGCGTATATTGCCTTATATTTTAAATATTTCATTGGCGTGTGAACTATGGCGCTAAAGTCTAAACGAGAAATACGATGCAAGTGGAGAGAAAAGACTATATAAACGACATGGGCGTTAGTATCTTTGAAATAATTGAGTCTTTCTTTGTTGGCTGCTTCGCTTTTTCTCGAGTCTGATCTAGTTATCGGCTTCTTCTTCATCGTTTACTCTTCAGAAACTCAAATTACTCACTCTGTTGAATCATGGCCAACGAGAAGGATCTCAATAAGCAGAGATTCGATAGGGAAGCCGCTGCTTCGCTCGTGAAAGAGCTTAGAACCACCTTCGCTTCTGGAAAGACGAAGAGCTATGAATGGAGAGTAGCGCAACTGAAGGGAATCGCCAGGATGGTATACGAAAAGGAGAACGAACTTGTTGAAGTTCTCCACAAGGACCTTTCGAAGCCGGAAACTGAATCTCACGTTACCGAGGTCCTCTCTTTATTTTTTAAGTCTCCCATTTGATTTCAAGATTCGTAGTCTATACAATTCATGGATGTGTTTCTGGTTTTTTATTTTATTTTATTTTATTTTATTTTATTTATTTTAAATTAAAATTCGTTCTTTTAGGAAATAATTGTGGTGAATAGTCAACGTTATGACAGTATTGATTTGAAATACAGATTAATTTCCTAACGCCAATGGAGTTGAGAGATTTCTCCGGTTATAAATTTGTAGTATTTTGATCTTATTTGAGATAAAGTTTACTGATTTAAGGTTTCTTAACGCACTGGATTGCCACACAAAATTGCGACCTACTTTATTGAGGTTTTGTGAAGAAATTGTTGCTATGAAGTGAAAAGTGAAGCGAGTTTTAAGTAGGAAACTAAGATTCTATTCAATTAGGTTGGGAAAGGTCCAGATGTAGGTGCTTTTGGGATTGTTTTTTGTTATTTATATAATAAAAACTGATGAATTCTGCAAATTACTATTATTTTCCTTAAAGTACCAGGTCTGCACGTTTCTATACTGTAATTGCAAAATCTTTAACATGGGTAAAAATTAATGCAGGAATGTACTGCAAAAATATTAGCCCAGAATTGTTGTTGTCTAGACGAATGAATTTTATTTATTTTGACTGTCAGTGGTTGCATGATTTATTGTTACAGAAGATTGATACCGTGGGCTGCCATGGTGTTGGATGAAAGATGGCATAATTCCTGGATGAAAGCAGTAGCCATTAAGGGAAACAGACCAACTTGTCTTGAGCATTTCAGTTCTATACAGACTGATTAATTTTATTCAGTCATTACTGGGAGAGATCTCTATGTTTTGAGTGTTCTACATGCTCTTTTGAAATTAGGAGGCATTTTGAACCAGGTTTTGAAGTATATTCATTAAATTTTCTTGTCTAACCTGGATTTCAATCAAAATCTGCGATGCACTTGTAAAAACTGAAAGATGTGTAGAAAACATTATTCTGTTGTTATTTAGTTATCAAAATACATTCCTTAATTGTGTAAATTTGTAGACAATCAAGGAAGCTATGCTATCTTGACAAATAGGCTTGGAATCCATCTTTTTGTCAGCTCCTGGCGAAATTGGATCTGTCTTTCGTAGTGTCACCTTCTTACTATGTTTCAGATTCGTATTTATAGCTCCCTTCCTTTTGTTGACAGTGGTCTCTTGCTATGGGTGGAATGATGTCGTTAAGTTCCGTATTGTCATGGGATGAGGTGGAAATTAAAGAAAGTGGGTCTAGAAATTAGGTGACCCCCCTCTTGAATACAGCTCTTATGTGTAAAGGGCTTCTGAGGTTGGCATTGTCATCAAACCATATGGAGATGTGATGGTGGTGAATAATATGATACTTTGAATGAGTTAGGAAAGCTGTCTTGTTCAAGCATGGTAACGGACTTGCTTATGGGAGGGGAAAATGATGGTTAAAAGTACCCTCAGTAGAAGAATCTGATTGGAAATTGGAGAGGGCCTAGAAGGTTCTGTTTTGGGATATAGGTTTCGGATCAAAGTTTTAAACTCCTAGGCTTCTTTTTCTCAGAATTGTGTAGTGTAGAACTATCCAGCATGTGTGTTTACCTGATTACTTTTGAGTTTAAGGAGATATTATGATTTGGATCTCAGTTATTAGAAGGAATGTGGGTGTACATGACTGTGCTACAGAGACTCTGGGAACTCTTGGGACTAGGGAACGGCTAGAAATTAGAGTTGGGGAAATTCTGGCAAGTTTATGGTCAAATCAAATTTTAAAGCCATAAATGCCTCTTCTTGTACACCCTTTCCTCCAACAGCTACTGAAACTCAGTTCTTTTTCTTTTTAATGTTGAGAGGAGCTTGAGATAGCAATTAATAATCTATGACCAGAGGAGCTCCAGAGGAGCTCTTTAACGAGTGCATCCTCTGTTTAAATGGTGATGGAACAGTGCTCGCTTGCTCCTTACTTGTATCTTCCCTAATGAAGTGTAGACTTTTATGTCTTCTTGGATGGTCATCGGTCGGTTCCCTCCTTTCCTGATAGGTATCATGGAGCTGTTACTTGATTGGGATTAAGCAATATGAGACCATAGAGGCAGAATTATTTTCCTCAGCTATCATGTGGTAGTGGATTTGGAGGGAAAGGAACTAATGCTTTCAACAATCATGCGGAAACAGCAAAGTGGGGATGCTTTCTTATTTTCTGGGTTAAGGAAAATTGTGGATTTTTTTTAATTTTTATTATTATTATTTTTTTGGGGTGGGGGGGTGTTCTTGTTTTAAAATTTATGTGACATGGTATGCACTATGCATACTTGCATTTATGCTTATTTGTGCCTGCTTGGAATAGCTAAGTTTTCAAGGTCATAATTTTAATAGGAATAATACAGTAATTACATGGTTCTGATGTATTCACCTATACCTCAGTACTTTTGTTTTGTGTAGATCATGTCATGTAAGTGGCTTTTCTTTTGTGTGTGTTTATAAGGAAATTGTGAGCATTTGTTTCAACTCTGTGTCAGTAGATGAATTATTCAAACAAAATGAGTGATTGATGTTTGCATTTACTTAACTTCCTGCGATTACAAATTCCTTTGTCTTCTGGGATCCACACGAAGAGACTAGGAGAATGGAAAGCTGACATTTATATTAACCATAACAACATGGGTTACAACGAATTAAAGAATGTGTGATTGGTGATGCATGTGCTCTGGTGGATGGATGTTGTCGTACCTCTTTCTTTTTTTTTTTTTTTTTTTTTGTGTATATTTTAGACTCTTATTAACACTCCCCCTCCCCCCAACCCAAAAAAAAAAAGAAGAACAAAATCATTGGGAAACATTGAAGACACCATCTATATGATCTATGATGATTTGACTTATCAGAAATAGGTGATTATATATGGCTTGTAAATTCCACAGTCAACTGGAGTTTGTAACTTCCTTATTCCTGAAAAGAGAAGAGCTCCGTCAATTTAGAATCTACTTAAAGTTGTAAATACACTTCTGTCTAGTTGGGTGTGATAAAATTATTTTGTGGGTAGTGTAGGACACTTATCCAAACTTTTTGTTTGGCTATAAATTTTAGTCCTTTCATAAGTGGGGTGATTTTTGGATGTTTATGGAAGTCAGGGGAAAATCCTGTAAAAATCACAAAAGTTCATGTGTAGGAAATATTTATGGAACATTATGAAGTGCTTAAATGATCACCACTACACAACTACAAGCCATTTAAAAGTGCAAAAACTATCTTCTGTTATGGCTTAAGATTGTGTACCTATTGAGATACATTACAGTTACAGGTCTGGAACAAATTCATTCTACACAAAAATTTTAGGTATTTGGCCCTGATATCTTTACTAGTGTCTATCTCTCAAGGGTGTTTTTTTTTGTCAGTGTAAAATAGTGACAAGAACTGTCTTAAGCACAATAAGAAATTGTATAGGGTAGAGAACGAGCAGAAATTATTTTACTGAAATGCAATACAGAGATTTGGCAAAACAACTTTTAGTTAAGTTGTTTTAGTTGTTTTATTGAAAAAATGATGGTATTTTGGTTAGCCACTTAAGGTTAACCCCTGGAGAAAAACACTCCCTTCATATGGTTAAATTATTTTCTGCAATCAACCATGCGGAAACATGCATCCTTCTCCTGTGCAATAAGAAAAGAAAATGAAAAGAAAGACAAAATAAGTTCTAGAATAAAAAATTTATTTTATAAGAAATATTTTATATTAAAACAAGTAAAGTTTAAAGAAAAGCATTTCATAACATAATACTATGTCAACATGAAATATGTATGTTTCTCCCTTTGAATGCTTGTTATCAAAAGCATAAAAAAAAAAAAAAAATGAAATATATTATATCCAGTGTTAGTGAGGGAAATGTGTTAGACATGCTGCATGTAGTGTGTTCTGTAGGCACATTGTGCACCCCTTGCACCTGAATTACTACACTTCACACTCCACTAAGTCATACACCTTTTGTGTTCCTTCTATGCCTCTTTAGGACTTTTTTATTAAGCTTATGCACATTTGTGGTTGTGCTACTTTGCTCTACAAAATGGAGCATAAACTCTATCCATTCACCCATTGCAGTCATAAGTTCTTTTTTGGAACCATGGATATATATTAATTACACTGAATATTTGGAAGCATGCGTCTCTTTTCAAAATCCATATATGGATCCACCTGGGGGGAGGGGAGATTTATATAATCCTTCTGTGTTTTTAACCTTTTGATGTATGCTTTCTTTATACTAGACATTCGTAACATATGTACCTGTTCTTCTCTGCTCTTAATCTCCATGTGATTTGCATTTTTGCTGATTTTTTCTGTTCTCTTGTATTTATCTTATATCATTTGCTGCACAGATTTCAATGGTAAAGACCGCATGCAAACATGCGCTTAAGGACTTAAAAAAATGGATGAAGCCCGAAAAGGTATTTTATTGGACCATTATCTCATGGGAACCAATTATCAACCATGTTATTTTGTTAGTCCTTGCCATTGTAAGAGGTAACGATCATCAATTGCAATGTTTTGGCATTTGTGCAGGTCAATGGTTCAATTTTAACTTTCCCATCTTCATCAGAAATTGTGTCGGAACCACTTGGTGTCACATTGGTTATTGCACCTTGGAACTATCCTTTTTGTATGTTGCTATCTCGTTCCTAGCCTCAATGAACTCATCCTATATTTCTATTTAACTCATCCAATATATTTCTTGTTTCAATTTAAATATTGTTTAAAAGGAAGTACACTCCTGAAAATGATTATCCCTACCTTATAGTGCATTTATGTTCTGTTTGTACCATGGCATTTTGCATAAAAAGATTTGCCGAGTTATACATTTCGCCACCACTTTGAGTCTATGATGCACTGACTTTTCCTTTCAGCTTCCAAACTATAGGAGTTTTTTTTTCCCCTTACATTTTTTATTTTTAAGTTGGATTAGTGATCTTTATTTTTTTTAGTTTTTCTAAGATTTTATTCTTTCGAATTTATAATTGAATGTTTGATAGTATTAGAATTCACTAAACGGGTTACAAAGGGGTTGCCATGAATAAATGCATTCCAGTCGTTGGTATTATGGTTCCCCTTGCAGTCCTTGTGAATGATACAGATGGAATAATGGTAACCAGAATTATCTAGCATTTAGTAATTAAGTGAATTTTTCTGTACCTATCCCTGAATATATGGCTGTTCCCGGTCCTTACATGTATACCAGGACGCCCTGGTATTAAGTGTAAGGGTAGCCCGAGGGTCTATCTTCTGAATGAAAAGCTCCAGTTGGTCACCCTGGTTGAAGTAAGAGAAGGATGCATTTAAATACATGGTGGCTGTTTTTAGGGGGCTTGAAAAAAATGATATCTTGGGCTCAAACCTGCAGTTTTCTCCTCACATTCTAGCTACTTCAACCTTTTTTCCTTATCAAGCTTATACAGGTTAGTCCTCTTGATACCGACCTTTCAAGACCCACGGGCATGACTAATAGAGTGCATCCAAGGTTTTCTTAACAGTTTCCTTGTTCTCTTCCATGAAAACTTAAGGTAAAATTGACTGATCCATTAGTCATTTTGAAAAGTATGAGCCGGAGTATTCTTTATTCTTGAATATGAAGATTTACACCCCATTGTTTTTCAATTTAATGTTCTATTTGAACATATGAAGAGTACCCTACATTTTGTTTGTTCCAATGTTATTTTGTTTGACATAGGGTTCCTTGTTTTTGCAAACAAATAGTCCTTTTTAAGTATACTATGCTCTTAAAATCATGTTTCCTTTTTATTTGACAAAATTAATATTAATTTTTCCTTCCAGTGTTAGCTATTGATCCCGTCATTGGTGCTATTGCGGCTGGCAATTGTGTGGTCTTAAAACCATCAGAAATTTCTCCAGCAACTTCCTCATTTTTTATGGAGTTCTTAAAAGAGTATGTAGACAGATCTGCTATTAGAGTTGTTGAGGGGGCTGTTGATGAAACTTCTGCCTTGCTGGAGCAGAAGTGGGATAAAATATTTTACACAGGTTTGTGTCCATTCACTAACTTTTACTTTCTTAGCATATCCTTTCATATTAACTAGCGACAGATAGAAAAGTTATATGATGGTTTGGTAAATCAGATAATGTTGTGAAATAGCCTATAGCAATTAAGATGGTATGACAATATCTTCACACTCCTATGTGGAATTTACTAGAAATCAGAAACAAGTACATAATCAATTTACAAAACAGAGGGCATATTTGAAGTGAGTCCCTAGGTGCACAAAGGGGTTTATCCCTTTGTTTGTTGGACTAGTCAGCAACAATCCAATGAACAACGCTTGTATTTAGTTTGGATATAGCAGCATAACCACAAAGGCCGATAAGTGCACAAAGGTGCACTAAGGCTTACAAAGGCTTGTGTCTTTTAAAGTGATACCAGGTGCAAAGAGATGAGGCGAAAAGGGTGTGCCTTGTGCTTCTTGCTCATTACTAGCATTGAATATACTTCCATTGATTGAACTTGTGGTGCCGTCAGAAGTCTAAGATCATATGATTTTCCACCTTCTTGTTTGCATATTCCTGTATGTGTATGTGTCACAGTGTATGTATAAGTGGATAATGAGTGTCATAGTTCACCATAGTTTTCATATCTTGTATGCATATGATTTTCCATGTTATTTGCATCTGTATTGGTCATAGACCTGAACAGGGTTGGAGGTTCAATCAGTCAGTTGAATCAAACTGGTGATGAGAATATGTGTAAGAAATCATGTGAATAATTCAGAGCATCATAGATAAACGTCTATTAAATTTACAATAGAAAATAATATGAAAAATATAGAAAACCTAAAGGAATAAATAATGTAAATAGCACATAAATAATGTAAATAGTACATTTTTCACCCTAAAATATAAAGGGAATTGATGGACGTTGACTAGTTGAAGAAAATAGTGAGAGAAAAGGGAAAATGGAGCCCAATTCTGCATCAAATGCTGCTTCTAATTTGTAATTGAGGAATGGAAAAATAAAGCATAATGAACAGGGACAAGAGAAACACAAAAGATTGGGAGATTTTAAATTTTCTTAGTTCTGAAATCTTATCTTCTTCCCAATTAAATACTAGTGAGAAATGAAACACAAACACATTCTATCAGATTAATAAAACCCAACTTAGCCTTTCCAACTAAAAGGGTGGGTTACATGAATCCTGTTTCCTATCAACTAACTTTGGAGGCATATTTGTTGTTAAACCATAGTCATCTCTATCTTTTCTTTCTTCCTAAGTCATTTTCGACTGCATCATGTTTTTCTAGTTACTCGAAGCTGTTGTTTGAAATATTGTAAAAATAAAGAATAGCAATGACAGGATGCTTTTAGTAATCTTCTTAAACAATTAGTCGGAGGTTTGTTGTATTGTAGTTGATTTTTTTCCTGGGCATTATCATGATCAAGTAAAATCATCACATAAGCAGGTAATGGAAAAGTGGGACGTATTATTATGGCTGCTGCTGCAAAGCACCTTACACCTGTGGTTTTGGAGCTTGGAGGAAAATCTCCTTTAGTTGTAGATGCAAACATCAACTTGCAGGTATGATATTTGCTTTTTCTTTAGTAATGTTATAATGCCATAATCATTTTCTTGGATAACTCTAGTTCCTGTGATTTTTGGTATGCTGATTTTGAATTGCCTATGAGATTTGAAGGTTGCGGCTAGAAGAATAGTTGCGGGAAAGTGGGGATCCAATAATGGACAAACCTGCGTGTCTCCAGATTACATTATCACCACCAAAACTTTTGCTGCTACATTGGTAGGGGACTTTTGCTCCTTCATTTGTAAAAATTCCTACACTAGAAGGAATCTGTGTTGCTCAAGTATGCAAACAATGTCTCTCTCTAGGTTCCATTGATGTCATTTTTTTTTCCATCAGATCGATGCTTTAAAGAATACATTGGAGCAATTTTTTGGGAAGGATCCACTGCAATCAAAAGATATGTCCCGCATTGTGAACTCCAACCATTTTGCACGCTTGACAAGGCTCTTGGATGAGGATAATGTTTCAAGTAAGATTATCCATGGAGGTGAACGGGACGAGAAACGACTGTGAGTTCTGTTGTCATCATCTTTAGTTGTCGGTGTTGTTATTATCGCTGTTATTGTCCTTACCTTCTGGGTTTGTGGGCTAATGTAGGGAACAAAGAATTATGACCATCGGTGCTTCTTTTTATGCCTTGCAGGTATATTTCGCCCACCATCTTATTGGATGCTCCAGAAGACTCTCAGATCATGAATGAAGAAATTTTTGGGCCCTTACTTCCCATTGTCACGGTATTTTCTCTTTCATTCATCATATTTATTCAAGTAAGATGATAAAGCTGTCTGTTATCTTTCCTACTTCAATTCATTCACATATATGTTAAGCACTAAATATCAAAAATGTTTTATCCCTATCTGTTTTGGAAAAGGTTGACAAGGTGGAAGATAGCTTTGATGTAATTAATTCAAGGTCAAAGCCTCTTGCTGCATATATCTTCACCAATGATAAAAGGCTTGAGGGAGAGTTTGTGAGAACAGTATCCGCAGGAGGGATACTTATCAATGACACAATTATCCATGTGAGTATAATAGAGCTGTGCATAGAACCTTATATCCATTTTAACATTTATACATAAATTGGATGTCAAAACCTCAAGTGGTATGCCAAAATGGGAATGATGATTTGGTTAATTATCATATATGTCGGTAAGTGCTAAAGGTGCAATATATCAACTTACCCTGTGGAATCATTTTCCAAGAATTAGTATGAATTTCCTAATAACAGAATTGTGAGTACTATACTACTATCTAATACAGTCTTATCCCTTGCCTGTACTCACACACCTGTTTTAGAATAACTCTTTCAAGGGATAGTCTAGGCGTTAACAAACATGCATACATTATAAGTAGGTATGGGGATCCTTTAATGTATTTTGATTCTGATGGTGCAGCTTGCAAACGCCAATTTACCTTTTGGAGGAGTCGGAGAAAGTGGTACCGGTTCTTACCATGGGAAGTTCTCATTCGAAGCTTTTAGCCACAAGAAGGCAGTTCTGCACCGGGGTTTTGGTGGGGATGCACCAATGAGGTACCCTCCATACACACCTGCAAAACAAAGATTGCTGAAGGCTCTGCTCGAAGGCAGTATTTATGGTATAATTCTTGCTTTGATTGGATGGCCTAGGGCTTAACTGATCGAAGTTAAAAGTAGTTTTTGCCAAATCGAGTGTAAGTTATGGTCAATTCTTTCACCATAATAAAGAATGTTGTTTACTGATTGCAAAATACTGTTTTTGGTATTAGCTTTTCATTGGTGTTCATTTTATGAAAAAAAAGAAGAAGAAAGTTTTGGCTTTTGTGGGATCCCAAATAATGTTGGGTCAGTTAAGGAGCTCAATTTAGAGCCATTTACCATCCATCAGTTGTAAGATGAATATTTGAAAACCTGGTGAGTACCTTACAGTTGGACCTGTTGCCCTGATTGGATCCCTGCCCTACCAGTTTGCTTTCACTTCTGATGCCTGCTTGCTATGTTTGTTCATACCATAGACCTGTCTTAGTACGAAAATTTTAACCATTGGATGGCTTCGCTATCCTCTCCCCCAACCACACAGAGTATTGGAGGAAACTGGTACGTAGGAAGTTGTACCAAATCCCATAGACCTGTCTTAGTACGAAAATTTTAACCATTGGATGGCTTTGCTATCCTCTCCCCCAACCACACAGAGTATTGGAGGAAACTGGTACCTAGGAAGTTGTACCAAATCTCAGAACCAGGCCAGGGCGGTATAGGCCAAGTCATATAACATGGCTGTGTAATTCGTTTGGATGACTATAAGGAGCTTCTATTTATATGATACACTGTAGTACAAGATTTGGGTCTTGGCAGTGAATGTGAATGCCAAGAGAAAATTTTAAAAGAAACATACAGTCAAAATACTTTGATTTCAACAGCAATCTTGAAGAACATTAACAATGTCAGAGCGTTGTTCATCGCTCAATTCCTTTGGGAAATTGATGAGGAATTTGACCCGCAGATCTCCTCTTTTACCATTCTCTCTTGGATTTGGCATGCCTTGGCCTGGGATTATCTTTTCGTAGCCAGGGTACACAATCTCGTTGAGTGATATACCCATCTTCTCCCCACCCAAGAGAGGAATAGAGAGGGTGAAACCAGTGAGGGCCTTTACTAATGGAAGCTCTACTGACAAGATCAAGTCATTATCTTCTCTCTTGAATATGGGGTGGCGTTTCTCAGCAATCAAGAAGATGATGTCGGCTGCTAGAAATCCTGGTTTTTCGTCACCCATTCCTTCAAATGTAATCTTTGTTCCTTTCTTCCATCCAGGTTTCACTTTTATCCTCAGTATCTCCTCCTCTTGAACAATCATTCTGCAACAGAGAATGGCAATGAATATCTTCCAAGATAACTAATAATTCTGTGAAATCGATTTTGGTTCCAGTAATCTGCTACATTTTTTAAGGTAAGATAACAACAGAAGTGAATATCGACCATATGATTTCCCCCTCAATCTCTGCTCTCTTCAGCTCATTGAGAAGGAAATAATTTTTTTTTGGAGAACATGATTACTATATCATTAGTAAAACATATGAAATTGCACTCCTGTTAGGGATGATTTCCTAGTATAAACACACAAACAGTGGAAATAGATATGGTTGCAACTATATTATATGGCACAACAAAATAGCAATATCTTCAACTCTGTCTCTCTCAAAAAAATAAAAATAAATGATCCATCTAAACTCTGAACGAGGATATCAGTAGCAGGACCAGAGAACCTGAAGGACAATAACTTCAATGTACAAAAGCCACAGCAAATGGTCCATTTACTACATGGGTTTGGCGAAGAGGAAGGTTAGAAAATCCATCTTAAACACATTTAAGGCTTGCCCACAAACTTCAGCAAAACTTGGATTTAGTGGCATACTGCAACCCAAGAGCCATATGGTGAGGGTCCATAATTCCTTCATATGGTCAAAAGAGCATTTTCATATTGTTTCAAATAGGGGTGTCAACAGGCCAGGTTTTTCAAAACCCAAGCCCTACTAGTCTCTTAATGCTAGCCCAGGCCAGTTTAATTTTGTCAGGGTCAGATAAACCCTCAACCTAGGTCCCGCCTGTTGGGGCTCAGGGCCGGGCCAGGTTAGCCCTAATGAACCTGACATTCAAAAAATACTTATTTGAAAATAAAACAACTTATGAGATAATTCATATAAAAAATAATGCATATAGTAAATAAATTATTATTAACTACTTTAAGGGAAGTTAAATGATTGGGTAGGGCGTTAAGGATGCCCTGCCGTGCCAGAGCTCAAGAGAGACCAGGCCCTGTCTGGATTCAGGGTGGGTTTGGGCTCCCCAGGCCAAATTGATACCCTAGTTTCAATGATCAGATAATTGAAGGGGAGGCACCTTGTTGCCCCAAGGGTTTATTTGGTTTCGCATATTGTAAAGAACAATGTAAAAATAGGATTCAAATCGTCTCTTGTCGTTGGAGAGGCTCCAGCCGTGATTGCACAGTGGGGAGGACTGGACAATAGAACACGATTTTTGTCCATGATAATATCCTAAGAATGAGTTTTCATGTGCTCCCTATGTTTCTATGTTAAAGGGCGGAGAAAGTAAAAAAAAAAATTTCCTGTAAAATTGGATTTCCAATGTCCGTTTTATCATAAAATGTGTACAAAAAGACATTGAAAAAGTATGAAAATTTTCGTATGAAATATCATTTGTTTGAAAATTTTTACAACGAAACAAATACAATGTAGGGTTTCAAACATCCAGGCTGTAAAATACTTGTAGTATTAAGTTCTTTTCATCACCCTCAATACTGAAATCAGCCGCCTGTACATTTTCGTATTGAATCAGCATATTACCCAATAGAATAGTTTTGTTTGGCCAGCTTTCACTGTCGGCGAACCATCCTGCTCTTCCCTCCTTTTTTTTTTTGATAAGAACCATCTTACTCTTCTGTATCATGCATAATCCATCTCTTTATTTATTATATATGTTTAAAGAGTATTGAGAAAATCTTGTTGTAATCAAAATTGGTTAAAAAAATTTGTAATCTTATTTTTATGATTTCTTTAGTATAAAATAATAATTTTTTTTTTTCAACAAGAGTCTGTTCTATCATTTCGTATGTCCATTCAGCAAATGTGTGATAATGACAGCATAAATATATACTGATAAGTCATTTTTAGAAAATTATATTTTGTTTTATTTGAGTAATTTAAAAAAAAAGACAAATGATATTAAAGATTAGAGAGAGAGTTCAGATCACTTACATGTACATGGATTTTTCATGAAATTCTATCACCCTCCTCGATCCATGTGGTGTGGAACCCACATCAACATTACAATCTCATGCATTTATTGGGAAAAGCATATCAATATATTTATTTCAATGCATGGATTCACAGAGAAAGAAATAACTAACCCGGTCTTGGTAATGACATCTCTAGTGACCTTGATCTTCTTAGTGCATCCATTTAACAACTCCTCAAGGGTGCACGCAAGCTGCTTCTCAATTGGTGGGGGTTTAGTCTTTGTATTTGATGAAGAAAACATGATAGGTGTGGTGCTGTTCCTTCGGCTGGTGCTTCTCGAGAGTGGTGGGTCGTTAGGGCTGGGGGCGGTGCTGGTGCTCCTTCTGCTCGTGCTTCTTGACAGCGGTGATTCGTTAGGGCTGGTGGCTGGGAAGTTGCACGCGCTGGTGCTCCTCTGGCTCGTGCTGGTGCTCCTTCCGTTCGTGCTGGTGCTTCTCGAGACCGATGGCTCACTAGGGGTGGTGGTGGTGGTGCTAGTGCTGGTTCGGCTCATGCTTCTTGAAAATGAGCTAGAATTTGGCGTTGGAGTTTTACTTCTCCGGCTTGTATTTCTAGAGAGGAATGAGGGCGTGCAGAACTGGTCATCAACACTTCGATGCCGGTTAAATAGATGATCCCCTCCTCCCCCATTATTGTCTCTTGAGTCCTGACCATCACCCACACACGTTAGCATTGTCTAGTTTCATGATAAGGGCTTCAGGAAGATATGAGGACATGAAGATAAAGTCTTCTTATTTGATACTGGCTTTTTATGTAGTTCCATTGGTAGGAACTAATGTAGAAGGTATTTTTTAAAATTAAGTCACCATGCATAAATGGAAAATATAGAATTTTGGTAATTACAAATTTTTCTGAGAAATAGTTCACCAGGATGATGTACTTGTTTTCTCCTTGAGATCTCATCACCATCCATATCTAGTAAATCCCACACTCTGTGGGTCCCACACCACAATAGATGGTGATAGAATCTACTTGTACAAGCAAGTGGTCCAAACTTTTTCAAAGAATAATACAACCACTATATTTTTAGCTTTGTATTTTAGGTTAAGTTTCCTGTCCGTCTACCCCAGTAGCAGATACAGTGTTTTTCATGGTCCATTGACATCGATTCCCTTTCATGGGGGGTGTCATGAGACCATCCCAGAAACCTCAAGGGGCATTTGGAATGTTTTGGGGGATCCACACCAGAATATTGGTGTTAATAATAATATCCTGAGGATAAAACGGACTCATACTTATGAATGACAGAGAAAGAGTGCAATTAATGGATGTAAGTATACCTCAAAGTAGGCTTCATTAAGGGATTTTATCTTGGCTTCATCTTCAGTTTTGCTGGAAGCAGAATTCTTATCAGGATGCCATCTCATGATGAGGGATTTGTAGGCCTTGCAGACATCTTTAATGGTGGCACCTTTGTTTCTGTCTGGTGAGGAACGTGTACGATGTTCTCCCATGAAGGAGAGGAGAAAGCGACAAGAAGATTGGGTTGGTAATAGAGATTCAAAGATAAGAATCTGATGAAGAAACAAAGTAACTGGAATCGGAAGAGGAGGAGAATTCAAAGATTGTGAAAATGGAGGACATCTCCACATCCATATCTAAAAATGAAAGACAAGCCAAAGATGAAGCGTGTTGGAAGGCTATTAATTAGGCACAAACCGTTTAGAGGAGATGGACAGTTAGAGTTCTCTTATCATATTTGATGAGATAGTTGATGGTTCTAATTCCTCTTATTAGAAAGGGATGGTTCGTTTCTATGATTCTTTATTGATTCTATCAGTCGTCCAGATTTATCAGGTAACCCTTGTTACATTCAGGTCTATTTTCTTTATGACAGTGTCAAATAATTTTTAATCTTACGTTTTAGGAATTTTCTTATTGACACCGGTTCGCTTGAGGCCTTGGTGGCCATCAAATCATGCAAACCCCCCTTTAATATCAAAACTATCTCCTGTATTTTGTAGTTTTTGTGATGGCCAATGAGTGTGCATGAAAGGGGGTTGGTGTTGACACCTACTGTGTCGACAAGAAAGATCCCTCTTAATATGAGACATTTGTTTTTTAGTGAGCAATTGTTATCATGTCACATGTTTACTCTTACTAGACAATGACAAACTTTTGATATTAACATAAAAAATTGGGACAAATTCATTTTACCCTTGATTTAAAAGAACTTTTAGGAATAACACAGGTGATAATTAAATGTGTTGGAACTCTGGCCAGTGTTGAGCAGATAATGTGAGATTCTTGGGCAGTTCCAAGTGCGTTGCCATTGTTGGCAACCATGGTAGCATGTGTGCACAGAGTAGTGGTAGTTTGGGCAGTCTCCATGAAGACTAGCGCATAATGGCAGTGTTGGTGGAATTTTTCTGCTCTCTAGCATGAAGAAAACATTTGAAGAGGAAAGAGAAAGAGGAAAGAGAAAGAAGAGAGAGAAAGAGGAGAGAAAAAGTCAAGAGAGAAGGAGGAGAGAGAAAGAAGAGAGAGAAGGTAGACCATGTGGGTCCCATATGATGTGGCTTGCCACCTTGGCACCAGCCTAGGCCAGCATGGACGAGGTCCACGACACCAGGCCAGCAGCAAGGCAGCATGGCCTGCCAGCATGCAACCAGCCTCGCAAGGCAAGCAAGCAACCAGCCTCGCAAGGCCAGCAAGCAACCAGCCTCGCAAGGCCAGCACGCAACCAGCCTCGCAAGGCCAGCACGCAACCAGCCTCGCAAGGCCAGCACGCAACCAGCCTCTCAAGGCCAACACGCAACCAACCTTACAAGGCCAGCACGCCGCCAGCCTCGCAAGACCAGCTTCTAGCAGCATCGGATGTGCCCCGCGCAACAGCATGCCGTGTGCATGCACCATCGCACACGCATCAAATGTTTGACGAAATGCCGTAGAGAAGCCCTATCTTGACACCCTACTGGAAAAAATCGACTTACAGGGCATCTCCACATATTGAAAAGGGTATTTTGGTCTATGCAAAAAGAGTAGATTCAATGTGGAAGCCCAAGATCAAGCCATGATCTTTAGATCCTAATCCAGCGGCTGAGATCCAAGCGGGCTATGGTGTAGCGCAGGTAGTTGCGTCAGATGCTCCCGCGGGCATTCTGATTGGCCGAATGCACCTTATAATGGTGCGTCGCGACGAATGGAGATGACTCCGTGCATGTATGGTACGCTGGGGTACTTGATGCCTATTCGGCGGCTACGAGAGTTGTTGATCGCGCCTGACGCGATGAAGCCAGATCGAATGGTCTAGAAGTCATCCCGCCTTTTTTAGCAAATCCAACGACTTTCATCGTAAGATTCCATTTGCGCCAATCGGATGCCGACAGCGGCGTACGACACATCAGTGGGGCGGCAGCTACGATGTGTCGTTGTGCACTGTATTCAACTCCAAAGATTCTTTTTGGAATGTGTTGATTGGCTGATCTTTTGATGGCCATATCTCAACCATCTGATCACTGATTGGGGCATATAAGATATCAAACTGAAGGGAATTTGAAGGAGAAGCTTTCCAAGCCAGTTGGAGCTCGAGAAGAAGAAAAAGAAGTGTGATTTTAGGGTAAAAAACCTTGGTGGAGCTTCAATGAGCTGTGTATGACTTCCACTTACTCTGTGTGGCCATTAATGCTTCATTGAAGCTAGGGTAGAGTACTGAGATAGTGTATTGAGTGTCCAGGGGAGTCATGGTGATGAGGAATGGCTTGTGTAGCCAATAAAGAGATAGAGAAGCTTGCACAGTGAGTTCTACACCTGCTGTGAACAAGCCAAGAAGATAACCTCGCACACAAACCCTCATAATGATGAATATGATAAATGGGATGGGTTTGTAATTATTATATGCTTCATATTTGTATCCTGTCAAGTCGAGTCCTGATAGGTTTGTGGGTATTAGTTCATATTCAAGTTGTAGCTTGTCTTACATGGTGGTGTAGCACCTTGCTATTGTAGCAGTCAAAAACTACCAATTAAAGTTGAGTATTGGGTATAATATGAAACCCTGGTGTAAGCACCCTATTCTTGCCCTCCCCAACCAAACAGAACTTTATTGGTGTATAGGCAGTAAGAGAGCGGAGGGGGATGAAAATTTGGAAAGTACAGGGGAGGTGAGTGAAACTCTCTCAAACCAATAGTCGATCAATTCCTCTATGCTCTCTATGGTATTGTGGGCTGAGCCAGATTGTCCCCAATGTACAAGAGTCTTGGTGGACATATTCAGAAGGGTTGCGGGTCAATTCAAGTTTTGGACGCTAAGCGGAGATTTCAAAGCTGATTTTTACAGGCCCTACAGCAAGGTCATGGAAATACCTTCGAAATGATACCAGAATCACTCAATTCCGATATCAAACGAAGAAGATGTCGCGATTTTAGTCGGATTAAAATTGGCTTATTAAATCCAAGGGCTTTTCTGTAAATTATCATAAATTAAGGATTTATTGGGAAAATTATCGTGATTTAAATCGATCGGACTTCATTCTTCATATCTTGATCATCCGAAGTCCGAATCAGACGATTCAAATGCCACTGTGCTCCATTGTCTGTCCTCTTCAAAGTGGACGTAAAGAATTTTGGACAGAAGCCGCCAAAGGGTCCCATGCAAAGTTGTTGGCCGAATTATCGTCAAAAGCTTCAATTCTTCATATTTTGTTCATCTGGCATCCGAATCAGGCGATTCGAGCACCAGTGTGCTACTTGTCCGTCCTCTTCAAAGTGGACGTGGAAGATCTGAGACAGAGGCCGTCAAAAATTTTCATGCGGAATTGCAAGCTGAGAGGATCCATAATAGAGAGAGAAATCAATCCAATCCATACTTACTCAGCCCAACCCAGCTCAAGCCTGATTTAGTCCAACCCCGTCGAACTTAACCAGTCCAGCCTGACCCAACCTAGACCGGCCCAGATCAAGTCGGGTCAACCCATGTGTATGCACTTTATGTATTTGTTATATATATTTTATATACTATATACATTTATATATTATATATATGTTTTATATATGTTATATTATATATACTTTTATGTTATTATATATATATATATATATATATATATATAAAGAGAGGGAGTGGGAATCCAACAAGGCAAGAGAGAGAAAGAGAGAGGGTCAACCCATGTGTATGCACTTTATGTATTTGTTATATATATTTTATATACTATATACATTTATATGTTATATAATATATGTTTTATATATGTTATATTATATGTACTTTTATATTATATATATATATATATATATAAAGAGAGGGAGTGGGAATCCAACAAGGCAAGAGAGAGAAATAGAGAGAGAAAGAGAGAGAGAGAGAGAGAGAGAGAGAGAGAGAGAGAGAGAGAGAGAGAGAATGGGAAGAGAGAAGAAGAATCCTATTCTCTTCTTGAACCTCCATGCCCCTAAATCCCTCCACCTCTTGAGCCATAAATCCCTCCACTTCTTGAACCTCCATGCCCCTAAATCCCTCCACCTCTTGAGCCATAAATCCCTCCACTTCTTGAACCTCCATGCCCTTAAATTCCTCAACCTCCATGCCCCTAAATCCCTCCACCTCTTGAGCCATAAATCCCTCAACTTCTTGAACCTCCATGCCCTTAAATCCCTCAACCTCCATGCCCTTAAATCTCTCAACAGGCCACTCATCTCCCAAGTATGGGAGTTGGTTTGCGAGCCAATCATTTTCAAATGTTAGTTTACCCATGCCGAGTGCGGGGGAGTTAATGTTAGAATACCTCTTGAGTGATGCCATCCAAGAGCCACTATTCCGTCATCTAATGGGAACTACATTTGAATTGATTTTTCGAGGAGATACGTAGACAGCGGGAAGTAGTCACTTCATGTCTGGTCACACATGCTTCCTTAGTCATGGAAGTACTTCACACACATTCACATCCCACATGGGAACTACGTTTGACTCGATTCTCCGAGGAGATATGTAGGCAGTGGAAAGTAGTCATTTCGCGCTTGGTCACACGTGCTTCCTTAGTCAAGGAAGCACCTCACAGACATGTAAATCCCTATCTGAATTACGTTTGGCCTAATCTCTGCCGCATAGGGATACATAGGCAGCTTGAGATAGATCTCGAGCTCGGTCATTCATTTGTTGTTTTTTCTATGTTTGTTTATTCTTATAATTCTTTATGTGTTTATTCATGTTTTTTTCATAAATTTATTCATCCATTTTGTTCATTGATTAATTTATTATCTGTGAATTTGTATTTTATTTTCCAAACATGTGTGGTAGCACCCTAAGTTAGTAGAACTTAGAAACTTGGTCTAGGGTCCTAAATTTTCCTAGATAGTTATGATAGTTTGAACTGCCTAAACATACATAAGACTTAAGAATGTAGGAAATGATAGGACAGAAGGAGACCGGTCTAATGATCGAACGAGTTGGGTGTTTAACATCTTCCCAACTCATAACTTAATGCCCTTCTATGGTGAGATCAGAAGCCAATCTATTGAATCACGAGTCATTAGCGTCTCTCCAAGCAAGAAACAACTTATAGATCCTAGAACTCATCTAGGTGGCGACTCCAAATTTTCACTGTCCATTCGCGTGGAGAGATAAGGTCACAAGGCGAGAGCCCTTCATATTTAGTTTATTAAAAAAATTTCTTCTTTCGAGCATGGACTATAAAAAATTCCATTGTCCTCACAGCGGTAAGCTAAAGTGCGATATTAGTCTAAGTTGGAGGCGGTTTGCCAATGAGGTGGATAATATTGAAGTTTGTTAACCTATAAGATTTTTGAGGTAAATCGATCAAAGGTAATTTGATCAAAGATTTGGACTCATTATCTCAAGGCGATTCATGTTGTTAAGTAGGCATTTGTATGTGATTGATTGAAATTTGTATGCTATACATTGAGGTATATCTTCTACTGTTGTTCGACATTGGCATGAGGTGTATCTTTTGCTATTGTTTGACATTGGTAGACTTAATAGCTGGATTAAAATAAGTGACGATTGGTTGTGTGAATGGATTCCATGGCCACACTATTCAATGGTGGTTTTGTAATTAATCTAGCCCAAGTGAAAGAATGTTGGATAATATCCTAGTGGACTTGATTAATTACTGGACCCATTGAGTAGTGGGAGTTTACATCACTAGGCTGACCAGTTCAATTTCATTCGTCAGAAGATAAAGAGATAGCCAAACCCTATTTTAGTGTGTGAATGATTAGGGTTTATGACAATATTATATATACTAAGTCATGAGTCCCTACAGCCTTAGTTTTTTTTTTCTCTCTCTGTACCCATTAGCATTGAGAAGCAAGTGGAACCTCTACAGGCTATGGAAGACTATGATCAAAGCTTCAAGGTTAACAGTGAAATCAATCTCCTAAACAGGAACCATGGCATATATGTTTGGAACATATTTCATTTTGAGAGATTTGAAAAAGTACTATCTCGTTGAAAGGTTCTATTCATCTGCCTTTTCTCAACACATTTCTTTAAACAAAGACTCCATTTTTTCATCTTTTCGGATGGTAAATATTTCTCAGAACATAGACTGTGAATCAAACCCATGTTTGAATTGAAATTGAGATACTAATGCAAGTTCTTCCTTTCTGAATCAGATAGATTCATATCTGAAAGAGGTTGACAATATATGACTTTACAATTATGGTTTAGTCTATAGCTCCATTATGTTCTAGATCTTTGTATAGATGATTAAGGTGTGGAATGAAACCCAGTGAATATAAAAAATCTAACAAGGTTCACTTCTTAAAATTTTTCTTGGGTTTTCTTCTCCTGCTAATGGAAACACCAAAGGTGGGAGGGCAACATCTTATTTCTCTTTTTGAAGTCTTTTTTTCTAGGGAGCCTATTTGGTTCCTTTGATTTAATCTTCTATCTTTATAATTCAATTCATTTTGATTCTTAGGAAAAAAAAAGAAAAAAAGAAAAAGAGGTGTCAATCAGTAGGTCTCAGTCGAGCCTTAATTAGTCCTGGAAAGAGTTCGTTTGGGCTTCCAAATGTGGTTTTAAAATCTAATATGGAAAATTGATCCAAATCTAAACCAGAGAAGGAAGGTTGCTACACACGGAAGGTTCACTATTGGAAGGCCTTGATTGATTATTGGAAATCTTGAGGAGAATATACACAACTATTGAATCTTACAAAATTTGATAGATTTGGGGGTGACAATTGTTTAATAATGGAATGATTTTCATCTAATCTAGGAATGAAGATTTTGTTTAATTTTTATTTCCATGTAATAAGGTTGTCAAATCTAGGCATACTAATTTTAGTCTTGTATTTTGGCTATTTAAACAATGTAAAGCCTATGTAAAGAGCATTCAAGAGTGATTTAGAAAGAAGACAATGGCTGAAGAACAACTCTCTTTCTTTTGTGTTCTTGAAGAAGTCATGTGTGGCTAACTTTCTTATCTTTGGTTAGACGGAGCTGAAGCCATCATTGTAAACTTGTGAGACTTGTTTTTATTTATTGATTTTTAATTGAATATTTATTTTTCTTCCAATTTATGTGTATAATGATTGATGAATGGGTTGATTAAGAGTACTACTAATTGATTTATTTATTTAATCAATTGTTATATTAGAATTGAATTGCTATCAATTGATTCTATGTCAGTGGCAATGGGGATTGATGTTAATGGACAAGTTAATGTTATATTTCTAGGAGAAATCAGATTAAAATAATTAAACCACGCTGGTGTATGCTTAACGTTTAATTTCAATCGTCTTTCCAATTGTTATTGTTATTCCTGAATCAAATCGAGAGCCTAGTCTTGAGATTGATTTAAGAGTAAGGGTGCTATTAATAAGCTATCTTTTAATAGACCAATCTTAAGGAAAGACTAAGGATTTTAGGCCTAGCCTTAATTTTCTTGATTGATTATTCAATTGGAATTGATTATCCTTTATGTTGATGAACAAGTTTATGAAGATGGTGTAAGTATCATTTTGACCGAAGTTTTCTCTTATTGGTTTAATCTTTGATATTTGTATTACCTTGCTCCTTATTCTTACATTTTAGATAATTAATTACTGTTCTTTTCTACTGCAAACATACCCCCCTCCATACATAGAATAGCCAATGAAGTTGTGCTAATAAGATTAATCAGAATCTGTTTTAGTACAACAATTGGTTACTTTCTGAGTCTTATTTTATTTTCATTTGTTTTTTTTCTCTCTTTAGGTTAATTAAACATTTTAATCTTGATCATACAATCCTTGTGGGTTTGACTCTTACTTGCTACTATCTACGTTTCAAAGTAAGGTAATTTAATTTGAGCGCTCGACACGCATCACAGCTCTGTGAGCAACTAGCAACCGGTATGGTCGATCGGTATGTCTCCGGAAGACATACACTTGGTTTTTCGACTGTTGTCGATCGATCTCCTTGGATTTTCAGGGTTTCTCCTATCCATTCTAAGTCTGAGCTTTGAGTTAGAGTTATCTCCAACTCATTCAAGTCTAGTTTCGATGAATATCATCTCGGAACTCGAATCTAAGGTTTGACGGAAACTTAGGGTTTTAAGGTCCAATTAGGGTTTTAGATCAATACCTACTTTGCATGGTATTGATCCACCCTTATAACTATCCTATAGTCATAGGGTAAGAAGAGTGGTTAAAACACTTACCGTTGACTGGCGTAACGTGAGCGTTGTCGAACGGTAATGGCGGCACCTCCTTCTTCTTCCTAGCTCCTTCTCCTTTCCAACATCTTTCTCCTCTCTAGGGTTTGTGAGAGACAATGGAAAGGATTTGAGGAGGTTTAAGGGTGTTTATATAGGCTAGGATTAGGGTTTAGTAACCCTATTAGGATTAGGAAGGTCCAAGTATTAGGGTTTAGGAAAGTGGGACCCGCAGAGATCAATTTTAGGATCTCCGTAGTCAACTGCGCAGAGCTGACCGGTCGACCAGTACCAAGACCGGTACCATCGACCGGTCAACATAAAATGATGATTATTTGACCGTCTTTGATCCGATTTTGTACCTGTTTGTCATCCGCTCGTCCCGTCTGGCCCGGTAATGATCGGAAGACCTGCTATGACAAGAAACCAAGGTTTAGACCGGGTTTACAGAGTGCGGGTCTTACAACATGTCTCTAGACCCCTCTAGAAGGGTTGAGACCAATTCTGGAGAGAGTTCCAATCATAGCTTTCTAATCGGAAGCTGCAACCGGACAAGCCCATATGGAAATAGAACTGACCTTTATGTACTATGTAGGTATACATATTAGTACAACTCCATCACCTAAAGTTAAGAGTATCGACGATTACTAATAGTCTAAGCAACAACGACTACATAGTATCTGGTGAATCATAATATTATTGTAGGTGTAAATGCGAGCGACTTAGGACAAGCCTCCATAGCACAGAGGGTACATAGATCTCACTCTTCAGGTGAAGGATAGTTTGAACTTATTTATGAAGTATTTTTAATCACCCTGCATGACTTTGTTGCATTTTCTTGTCTCACATGTCATCCAATATTTTGCGATAACTGCTCATGCATTTGCATTATATTATCGTTATGATTCTTATGTTGGTAGCATGATGTCTGTTTAGCTTGTATGGGATTTGGGATAGGGTCGAGCACTACAGGCCTGGTTGACCATATGGGAACTATTTTGTATTGCCAAGTATCCTAGTAGTGTGGTAGCGTCAAGGGGGTAGTTACGGATTGGGTTCACTACTGGGGTATGGCTATAGGTGCACATTGTATGACATATAGGATTCGTTGAAGCTAAAACCCTATGTTTATAACCCTGGCTAGTAGGAGGTTAGGTGCTGGTATAGGGTTAGAGACGAGGGAGGTGACCTAGTAGTGTTAATTGGAGCATCTCCGAGTAGGGCCTCCCTGTGCCATCGTCATGATGGGAGTTGCGTGGCTTCGATGGGATCTGCTGGGCATGACCGTTGAGTGCCCATTCAATCTCACGCATAGGAGGTTGGACGAGCATTGGGAGTGTAGTTAACCTCTTCCATAGTGTATTGCAAATATTTCCAAACCATTATTTATATTTGACTCATGCATTGTCACCTACTTTCTTGTATTGTTTCTCACTAAGCTTAAGTTGGAGAGCTCACCCCACAATCGTATTTTTTTTAGTTAATGTTGCAAGAAATATAAGGCTGACTTCGTCAACGCACCGGTGGTTTCTAACCTGACTCGCTTGGAGACTCAAGTAGTTGATGAAGAGGGACATGACGAATTATGCGAGTGTGACAAATGTGTCTTTAGTTAAAAGGAGATGACATCAACACTATGGCTTTACAAGTTTCCTAGTTTAGTATCATCTCAGTTTAGTGTCAGGATTTATTATATTTGTATTGTGTTTCATAGAGTCATATTCTGGTTACATTTTGGTATGTGATACAGGACCTGAATATTTATTCTTTAAATTATCATTAGACTCTCAGTTTCATTTTAAATATATGGATCCCGCTATTTCTATTATAATCTGATTTGTGAAATTTGCTATTGGGATTCGATGATTAGTTGTGATGAGCATAATTTTTTATAGTCTTGGGGTTGTACTAAGCCGATTCATTAACAGTTTACGCACACCTCCAATTTGCTAAAAATTGGGGTGTGACAGATGATATGTTAGCATACAGTGTAGATATAGATCATTTGACTTATAAAGAAGCTATAATGTCTCCTGATGTAGTGTTTTGAAAAGAAGCTATTAAAAGTGAACTAGATTCTATTATTAATAATCCTACTTGGGATTTGGTGGACCTTCCACTAGGTACAAAGCTTTTTGATACCAAGTTGATCTTTAAGAAAAAACTTAAACCTGAAGGGTCTCTAGATAAATTTTAAGCATGGTTAGTAGTAAAAGGTTTTAAGCAAAATAAAAAACATAGATTATTTTGATACATTCTCTCCGATTGCTTGGATTACTATTATTAGAACCTTATTTGCAAATGCTTCACTTTATAAACTAGTTATTCATTGTATTATATGTCAATGATATGTATCATTGTATTATATGTCAATGATATGTTAATAATGGATTCAGATATAAATGTTGTGAATTCAAAAAAGAAGTTCCTCATCTCTGAGTTTTAAACAAAAGACATGGAAAAGGCTAACGTGATTCTTGGCATCATGATCATCAAGAAAAATAATGAGATAATATTATCTTAGGTCTACTATGTGGAAAACTTACTTAAGAAGTTTGGGTATTATGAGTATAAGCCTATGAAAACACCTTTGGAGGATCAAGGGTATTTCATAAAGCATCAAAGCAAACCAATCTTCTTAAAGGAGAATTCCTAGATTATTGGTTCAGTGTCATACTTAATGAATTCAACAAGACCTGCTATAGCTTTAGCAATAGGGAAATTGAGTTAACATACGCCTAACCCTGGAAAGGTGCATTGGGAAGCTCTAATAAGGTTATTAAGGAACTTTAAGGGAACTATAAGTTATGGTATACACTATAGTGGGAATCCTATGGTTCTAGAAGGATATTGTGATGCCAATTAGATATTCAATACAGAGGAATCCTTTGCTATGAGTGGATATGTGTTCACTCTAGGTGGTGGAGCGATTTCATGAAAATCAGTTAAACAAACTTGTGGTATAGGGTCCACCATGGAGGCAGAATTTATAGCCTTAAATAGGCTGGGACTGAGGCTGAATGGCTCAAAAATTTGGTAGTAGATATTTTGTTATGGCCTAAACCAATGCCTCTAATATCACTACATTGTGATAGTGAGGATGTTATTGCTAAAGCAAAGAGTAAAGTATATAACAAAAAAGGAAGACATATACGCTAAGACAAAATATTGTAAGCCATCATATGAGTAAAGGAATGATAGCTATGGGTTTTCTAAGCTCAGAAAAGAATCTGGTGGATACATTTACAAAGCCTCAAACCACCAAAGTCATAATTGACACATCTAAAGGAATGAGTTTGGAGCCTTTGGCATAAGTCATGCGATGGAAACTCAACCTATGTGATAGCATATCTCTGAAATTAAGTTCAACGGATAAAAATAAAGTCGTTGAATGACTTGTTTAGTACTATCATTCTTTCGCTCATTCTAGTTAAATGGTAAGGTAGTACTCACCACAAAAAATAGAGGATAAATCACAAATATTCTTAATCAAGCCAACTATTTCCATGGAAATGTAGAGGTGTGTTAACTATGGTGCACACTATGGGTTGACCTAAGTGAAAGTAAGAGGTGAGGCCACTTTCGATATGAGTTTTCAGGGCGAACTCTCTAAACATTCATGAAACCTAGATAGGGACAACACTGGTTAAAAATGTCACGAAAGGAACTATTCGATGGTCGGATTATAAGGGATGGTTGTTGGGTCGGGTACATCAATGAGGAAAGGTACAAGGAGTACTTCACCCATACTCTGTAGCATAGCCTCTCAAACCTAGTGTAGATTCATGTCGAAAGAAATCGACAATGATGTTTCTTACATGTTCTCATGAAATTAACAGTTTACTTTCGATTCTAATAATTTTTTGAAACTTATGGGGGAATTGTTGTTTAAAAAAAAGTCAAAACAACTTAATGTTTCAAAAGTTTTAAGTTAAAAATTCAAAATTTCTATTTTGTTTTGGAGGGAAATATTTAAAAGTTTGTTTTGAGTTAGTTAAGCAAGTAGGAATTTTTAGTCTCACATTGCTTAGGGACAATGGAGCAGAGAGGTTTATATATAGGGGTTTCCCATACATCTTGAGCCCTTAAAAGAAAGTCTCCCTCTTGAGGGAGGTGTCTGGGGGTTCTGGATAAGGACTAGAACGTGAACACGGATGATCCGGATTTGTCCCTCTGTAGGTACCCTTTTGGAAGGACACCTATACATAAGGTAGTGTCCCTACCCATAGGTACACGTACCTATACGTAGGGACCCACCTCTATGTATAGATGGATACGATCCGGATTGTTAATCTAAGAACCCTTAGATCGAACGCATCTGGGCCGCCCAATCTAATGGACATGTCCTATCGTACAGATCCCTTGAACGGGCACATTTCCTCTATAAATAAAGGACACTGCCAAGGGTTTAAGGCATTTAGAATTCAATTGAATTCAAGACTTCTTCTTCTTCTCTCTCTCTCCCTTTTCTCTCTCTCTCTCTCTCTCTCTCTCTCTCTCTCTCTCTCTCTCTCTTTCTCTTTGTATTTGTATTTCTCGCCAACTTTTGTTCGATTTCAAGTTACCGAGCCCACTCTGTTGTAAGAACCGCACGCCACGAACCCGGTCTAACCTTACATTTCGTGTAGTGACCAGTCTACATATCATGGTCGAGCCAAGTGGACCAAGTACGTGAAGAAAATCACAAGACTAGGTATGAAATTGACCCAAAAACAGTAAATTTGAGGGTAGGATCGCATGCCTAAACAGGTAGGGTCGACCCCACCTCAACAGAGTCCAACCCATGACTTTTCAGTCCTAGGGTCGGATGACTTGAGACCCTAGGGTCGACGGGTCCTGCGACCCTAGCATCAACCCTAGGATGACAGACAGAAACCATAATTAGGAAACTTTCCTAATTTCAAGGGGATGCTTTCTTAATCTCGATGGGACTTATTTTGAGAGATTTTCCTCTATAAATAGGACGTCCCTTAGCCTCTTTCACTCCTTTTGAAACCCTAATTGAAAGTGAGAGAAAGAGAAGAGAAGGAGAATTAGAGAAGAAGACTAAGGAGAAGAAATTCAGAGAAATCTTTGAATCTCAGTAACACTAAGGTATGAGTACATTCTCCATGAGTTATGTAAGACCCTAGAATAGTTCATGAAGAGAGTAAAATCTAGGAGAAACCCAGATCATCTATCCATGGATAAATTCCAATGGAATCCATGGGGAAAATCATTGTAAACAAAGTAAAGTGTGTAACTTGAAGTTTTGAGCCATAGAACAATCATAGAATGGACTATAAAAGTAAGCCAAAGGATCCAAACATGAAAGAATGGACTGTAGGATGAAAGGTCGACTCAAACTACGTGTGGTAGGACGTAGGGTCGATTGGTAACCGATCATACCAGACCACAGGATTGACCCCATGCTCTCGGGAAGTCCAGGGAGGCTGTGGTCGCACCTAGGGTCGATGGGTAACCGACCCTATGACCAACCCTATATCCTGGGGTCGCAGAAAACTGCTACCCTACCTGCAACCCAACCTACGACCCTAGCAATACAGCAAGTTTAAAATTGTTGAAATTAATTCTAATTAAAAATCTGTCGACTTGTTAGGTTCTCCTAATGATATAAAAGTGATTCTTAAAGCTTGAAAGATGATATACACTCAATCAAAGGTGAGGGAACAAGACCAAAACTAATTGGATAATAAAAAGTTATTTTTTCTTATTAAGTCTGATACCATGATTGATTCTATGCGTGTATGTATGTATTGTGCATTTAACATGTCATCCAATATTCCTGCTATTACTGTTCATGCATATTTAATTTCATTTATTTATAACATGATGATGATGGTGATGTTAGGAATAAGTATGTAAATGTTTGTGTGTGGTTAGTGTATTTGATGCGAGTGGGGCATCAGGGGGAGGACGTGATATTGTGGTGTGTCCTGGTCACCAAACTCTAGATCTATCTCTACTCAAGTCTTGTCCACTAACATCGTCGTATCTTCATTACCTTAGCAGAGCTATTACGTCGTAGGGCATCAGGGGAGGTGGTCTCGGACCGTGTAGTCTCTGACTCTGTCGGGGGGCCTTAGCTCTATCTCTATGGACGTATTGAGGGATGTTGGGGTGATGCCTTGGATACACTGTTTGACATTAGGATTGGTTAGTTGCGAGCCCAGTTTGCAAACCCTTGCCAATAGGGGCTTACGTATTGGTATGGGAGCATGTGGTACTTTAATGTCGATACCCATTGGGTACACTGTTTCCATGGTGGGTGCATGTGGGACGGCAATGCCGATATTCATTGGGCGGCTTCACACACTCGTGTATAGAGGTGAGGGGGCCTCCAAACCTTTCTATAGCACATTGCAAACTTATGAACCAGACCAAAGATATGAATTGAATGCATGCATATGTTTGTTGCATTGTTTTGTTTACTCACTGAGCTCAAGTTGGAGAGTTGACCCTCGCGCGTGCAATTCTTTTTAGTTTCTGATATTGTGGGTATTACGGTTGAAGATTATGCCGACACGCCAACATGTAAACGGGTGGCGGCTATGATGAGCAAGCTATGGAGGACTATTGTGATTCGTCAAGCTGGCGTTTCAACTATGGATACGCTTAGTGTTTAATTTCCGTATTTGGATATTGTAATATGTATTAAATTATGTTTTGGTTACTTTAGATAAATGGAATATTAATTATTTATCATGACTAGACCTCAGTTCATTATCTGTAAGACTTCCGCTATTTACTTTATTACCTCTGATTAATGTGGAATGTGTTTTGGTTTAACAAAGTAGGAATAGCCTATATGAGATCCTGGTTGAACCCTTGGTTTATTGACGGTTCATCACACCATTCTGGTTGGTTCAGAATTGGGGTGTGACATCTGTACTCTTGACTGTTGATCCCAGCTGTCGATTTTTTAAACAAGGTCCAAATTTTGTGTACACATATCTAGGAAGGGTCTTAAGGGGCTATTTTATCTTGGATGTTGATTCACAAGAACCCAGTGCACCATAGGGGATGAATACAATCTTAGAAAAGTGTTCTGAATATGACTTAGGCTGTGTTTGGTATCATTTTTGTTTTTTATTTTTGTTCAAATTTATAGTTTTGAAGGGGTTTGGCATAATTTATGAGTGCTATTTATGAAAAACAAAAATAAAAACAAGTCAAAATTCAAAAAGAGGTCTCAACCTCCTTTTGATTTTTGATCAAAAATTATTTTGTTGTGTTTTGTGCAAAACACTTAAAACATGTGTTAAAATAAAGGGTTAAAAAAGTAATTTACTTTCCTTTTATAAAATCACCCCAAATCAAACCCTCAAGCACTCTTCTCGTTGACGAACGGAAGTAAAGCACAGAGTCGCAGACCTACAACTTCGTCCTAGAGATGGCTCTGACGGCGACGACGACGACGACGACGACGACGACAATCATTCTAACGGAGGCGACATCGTTTTCTCCAAAGATGGTTCGTGCTTTAATTTCTTTCCATAATCCCTTGACAGAAAAAGAGGAATAGACGCTCCATGACAGAAGAGATGAAGACTTTCAAAATTATTTTTAGACATAGTATGTTAAATCTGTTTTTCATTCTACCATCTATTTTTATTATAGCTACCAAACAACATTTTATTTTTGTTAAATAGATAAAAAACAAAAACAAAAATGATACCAAACATAGCCTTAGTCTGTTCATTTTTACATCCATTCTTATATTGTAAGTATCAATTTATTATTATTATTTTTTTACTTTATAGTTGTTGCATATTCGTATTACAGACGTACTACTATTAGTTATTTGTGTCAATCATTGCATATTATAATTAGTCTTAAACAATACTATATCTAGGAATACCTCTTGGTCGAATGCAAAGGGGGAGCATACTGAAAACTAGGAGTTGGTAAAGGTGGAAGGGTCCCTGGGAGCCAACAATAATACAAACAACAATAATTGGGCGAGGTAGATGACTCAGCTGGATTCGGGTCTAGGGGCGGGGCTCCAAAATCTATCTGGGAAGGAATCGGGATTCAAGGAAACATTACCGTCGGATTGCCAACTACTAACCCGATGAAAGAAAGAGACTGTTTGATTGGGCTCAAGGTCAACCTACCCAACTATGTTTAGGGCCCGAAACCCTAATATCCGTGTTATGGAAAGCTTCACTGAGATTAACCGCTTTGTGCCTATCTCTCACCCGTTGGATGAGCATCTTCAGATCGGGGTTCTAGGATCTGTTGATAGCTCCACCCTCGTCCCGCCTTATCCTACAAACTCAAACCCTAATTCTCTTATCAACCCAACAGCCTATAGTCCTTCCTCCTCTCCATTGGCTGATCTGACCGTGCCTTTGAGGCCTTACCCCATAAGCCACCTGGTTTCATCTTCTGAACCCACCACTTCTAACACAATTGCTATCCCTGCAATTTCGTCTGTTGTGTTTGATCCATTTCGTTGCGAAGTCCCAGATAAACTCGGTACCCTGCCTTGTTCAGAAACCCCTGGATCCCATGGCTTCCCACCTATAGAATTTAATTGCCCTCGATGCCACCAACTTTTCGAACTTAACCACCTCCCAGGCCCTACTTTTGTCGTCGGATCTGACCTTATCGAGTTATCCCTTTTCTTCTGTCCCAACAGATAAGGATAGAGCCTAGGACCAATCGTTTGTAGGCTATCCTTCCTTGGGCAGTCCCTCTCCCTCTGTGATTTCCTTGCATCCATTTGTGTCTTACTTACACCATGTTCGAGTTAAGGTGAAGAACCCCTGTGAAGTGGCATTAACCCCAATGGCCTCTGGTAGCTTGCATGTGGTAGAGTCTGACTCTGGTATCAGTCTAACTCTAATTGCGTCTTCTGAGGTTAGCCAATCCATAGTCCCTTGGATGTTATCCCTCTGGCCACATTGCCAACTCTCAACCGATCATTGGATGATGAAAACTTTAGTTGCGAGGAATCATGGCACTCAAGATCCAAATATTTTATTCACAGTCAATCTTCGGATAAAGAAGACCCAAGAGGGGTTCTTTGTTGCCTCTCTGCTGCTGGTTGTCTTGTTCTTAGGTGTTTGGTTGCCTCCCATGTTTGGAGCTTGTGATGCTCTTTTTCTATTTGGGTAATAAATGATCTATTTATCCAAAAAAAAAAAAAAATTATATTATTGTTTTTCCTTTAGTTGGGTTCAGATTCCTTAAATTGCAATATTGTAGAAGCCAAAAAGGGTAAAATTGTAGATGGATTTAGATTCCTTATATTATGATTTCTTTCATTTTTGGCTATTTAAGGCTCCGTTTGATAACACTCTTGTTCCTGATCTTTTGCTTTGCTTCTGAGTCGGTTTTAAGTGGTAAGTGTTGTTGTTAGATCTGATTCTAGAGCTTATTGATAGTAAAATCCCGTTTGATAAAATTGAATCTGTAATTGATTCTACATGGTAGTGGTGGTATTAGTGGTGTGTTATTTGTGGTCTCGGTGGCAGTGGTGGTGGTGGTGGGTGGTGGTGGTGGAGGGGGGGGGGGGGGGGGGGGGGGGAGGCGGTGGTGGTGGTAGTGGTGGTGGGGTGGTGGTAGTGGGTGGTGGGGGTGGTGGCGAGTGGTGGTGGAGGCCATGGTCAAGGCTTCGTTTTGGCCCGACTCTTGTTTTTAGATATGTTTCATTTGCTCTGGAGTAACGAGAGCTAGTTTTTTAGCTCCTAAATTTGGGATCCCAAAGTCAAATGGAGTCTTAGGAGCTTGGAAATCGATCGTATTTACCAAACAGTATTCAACTCTCAAATTGCTCACTGAGAGACAGAATCAATGGAATCCAGGAGCAGTAGTGTTATCAAACGGGACCTAAGAGTTGCAAAGAATAAGGAATTTGCTTCTTTTGAATTTTTTATTATAGAGCCGGGTTTTCTGGTTTGGGTTTTAGAGAGAAATTTACCGGAATCATCCGAGTAGGTAGAGTTGAAAACTAACGAATCTAAGCTGAATTGCTGTTTAGAGAGAGAGAGAGAGACGATGGCTGCAGTAGGGAAACGAAAAGAGAGAGGCGAACATGATTATCAAACGATGACTAAGATGGAAGCACATGTGTTTGCACCAAACATAGACCCTTTTTGGTTCGTGCTCCGACTAACTCTCTGTGTCTTCCACTTCAAAGCCCTTAAAGCTTATCCAATGGCGGTATCCAAGTCTTCCAATTCGAACCCATAATGTCGCCCAACCCATGGAACAAACCCATTTTAGGTTGACGAACCCATTTGAAGTTGGCGGTTATATATCTATAGATTATCCTACTCCATTACTGTTTTTGGCCTCCCAATTTTTAAAGAAGCATGGTCGGGAATAGTAACAACAACAACCACATTGTTAGCCGCTTCCAAAGTTTCTACGAAGGGTGGCTTGTGCGTTAAGAGCACTACCTCGTGTTTCTTGTTGAATGCATGAGGATCAAGATTTTGGAGTTGGAGTTCCAAATATGCCGGAAATTCAAATCGCTTAAGAAGACAGATCACTTTTCTCACTTTGGAACTGATGTCGAGGAAGAATGATTTGCAAAAATAAATAATGTTTCAAAATAAAAGGGAACGGTGTTGATGTAAAATGGTCTTTTAATTTTTCCATTAGTCTACTTAATATCATCGTGAAGGGATCAATGTGGGTGTTAGTGTAATTAATGCGAAAAAAAATAAATTCTTGTTATTAGAAAACCTACTGAGGACGTGGATGAAATTCTCCCAAATATATATATATATATTTTTTTAAAAACATAGACCAAGTATGGGAATGATAATAATTCCACCTTCTCATATCAATCATATTTTATTGTTACCTATTAATGGGGACAACTGAAGTTTACCAAATCCCATGGAATTTTCCCCTTTAGGTTGTCTCATCTCTGCAGGTCTGGGTTTTCCGTTCATACCACAGGATGACATTGTATGCATTAGTCAATATCTTATCCCTAAATCAAATGTAAACAGCCCCGGCCCTACTATCATTTTTTGGCTGGAAAGCATAAAGCCAAGAGCCAACCTTTTGTTAAATTAAAGAAAAAATCGCCCCCCGTCAACCAATCGGCGCCAGCGCCAGCGCCAGCGCCTCTCCGACGACAGGAGCCGACTTGGATCCAAATTATTAGTAGTTGTCACTAAAACTATTTCCAAAAGTCTTGATCTATTTTTATTTACTTAAATTATTAATAATAATAAAAAATATTATAAAAATTTTATAAATAATTTTAAATTGAAGTGACAATGTAGGGTTCCGTTTTAAAAAGTTAAAGAACATAAATGGAATTAAATTGCCACGAATAACCACTAATGTCATCTAGACAAAGGGCATTAAAAATGAATCAAAATTGAGACTTAAAATCAAACCTAACTATCTAAACTGAAATCGTGAAATCCATTATTAAATGGTTCTATTCTGGTTTCAAAATAAAACGGCTTAAATTGGTTATTTGAAATGATTAAAACCAAGGGAAAATATCTACTACACCCCTTGTAGTATGTCTTAGGGCCCGTTTGATAAAACTTCTACTTCTGGATTCTATGGATTCTGGTTCTCAGGGAACCATTTTGGAGTAGAAGCGCGTTTGATAAGTCCAGTTAGATTCTAACTCCCACAGAGTGAACCGGATTCAGAATGACTCCAGAACCCAAAATTTTGGAGTCATAAATAATTGCTCCAAGCTGTTGGATCAACTATTTAAGAGAAAAAAAAGAGTCGACACTCACATGACTATCACTTGACCACCACCACCACCACCACCACAACCACCACCACAACCACCACCACCGCCATCACCACCACCACCACCTCCACCCCCACCACCACCGCCGCCGCCACCTCTACCACCACCACCACCACCACCACTGCCGCCTCCACCACCACCACCAACACCACCGCCCACCACCCACCACCACCTTTACCACCACCACCAACACCACCGCCACCGCCGCCTCCACCACCACCACCAACACCATCGCACACCACCACTACTACGACTGTTTTTCTAGACTTCGATTGGAGGGATAGTGCGTTATCAAACATGTTTCTAATCCAAAGATGCTCTAAAATGCATTTCAGAATTGCATTATCAAACAAGTTTCTACTCCAAAATAATCCTAGAGTAGTTTGGAGTAGAATCCAAATTTGAACCAGAATCCAGAATCCAGAAGCAGAAGTTTTATCAAACGGGCCCTTAATCTCACTCACTCGCCTTTGTTTGCGATAATATCCTTGATACCCCTTACTTTTAAAAATATGTATCAATCAGACCCCATCCGTTAGGTCATGTCCGTTAACCGGTGACATGACACCGTTTTAAATTTGTTAATGATAAAATTACCCCTCTATATTACCCTTTTAATTTAATAAAACTTAAAAATTTAGGCTCAGAACCCCACTGCCATCCCCACACCACAGAAACAAACTTGGTTCCCATGCCTGTCATTTTCAATAATATCTGAATTCACATCAGAATCCAACACCAACTATTCGAATTTGATTGTTCAAATTGGAATTCCCCCTAAACAGATGTGCATTCGAATCAAATCCATATTTTCAGCTATCCATTGACATCCTTACTCATAATGTATTCTTATAAATGATTTGTCATAAATAACTCATAAACATTAATATAAACTATACCAAAGAAAACCTTAATCCCTTACTACTAAATAAAAGTAAATACTTGTAAAAATAAATTTTATTTTAATGTTTTTCAACATATATGGCCTACTTTGAATCGTAAATCACTTTCATATATATGATTAAAATCATTTTAATGCTTTTATTGACTTTTCCTCTTTTGTTCCCAACTCCAAAACAGTCAAGAAGTGTTCAAAAAGTAGGATGAAACTATTTTTCGCAATTTTCAGGAGCAAATTTCAAGGTTGAACTTGGAACTTTCCGACATTCAAAGTTTTCCTAGTTCAGATTTTTTACAAGAGGACAAATAAAAAATAATTAAACAATTAAGGAGTTTCTATTACGGGAAGAAATTACATGGGCCCAAAAATCCCTTATTGATTGGCTCAAGTGTGGTGACAAAAATAATAAATTTTTCCATGTTACAACCTTGCAGAGACGTCACCACAACAAAATTATTCAGCTCGAATTGCAGAACTGGAACTGAACCAAATCTGATATTGAAGTCTATGAGGTAATTCACAACCATTTTCAAAATCTTTATTCTTCAAATGGTATTGATGCTGATGCTTTGAATGCTACCTTAGAGTTAATTTCTCCTATTGTGCCACCGGACTTGAATGATCGTCTTTGTAGCATTCCGCACACCTAGGAAGTTAAAAGAGAGCTCATTTTAGTAGCCCCCCCAAGAAAAAAAAAAGGCCTAGGACCTGCTGGATTTCCCCACTTTTCTTCCAAAAATTCTAAAATATTACAAATAGGAAAATAGTTATCTTTATCTAGAAATATCATTAAGGAGAAAATTTTCCTATAAGAACTGAATAAAACCTATATTGCCTTATTCCTAAAGTGGGATTGACGGATTCGGTTGATTGATTTAGGTCTATAAGTCTTTGTGGGGTTTGCATAAAAATTATCGCAAAGATTATGGCGAGGCGTCTTAAAGATTTCCTCGATAAAATAATTAGTCCTTCTCAATTGGCATTCATCCCATTTAAAGGAATATCGGATAACATCATCATCATAGCCCATGAAGCTTTCCACTATATTAAAAAAGGTAAAAAAGACAAAAAAAAAAAAAAAAATTTCTGGTCTTAAAGGTCGATATACAAAAAGCTTTTGATAGGCTAGAATGACCATTTATTAAGGGAATGCTTCAGAGATTGAGATTCCACCCATACAGGATTTAGCTTGTTATGACATGTAATACTTCAATATCTTACACTTTCCTTGTCAATGGTGCTGAAAAGGGTAATCTTATTCCTTGTAGGGTGGTTCGGTAGTGTGATCCTTTATCTCCAGCTATTTTTATTATCTGTGCTCAGGTTTTATCTTCCATTATTGAGCATGAGGTTACAAAAGGAAATCTCATAGGAATCAAAATTAAAAGCCAGTCTCCTCCTCTTACTCACTTTCTTTTTGCTGATGACTGTCTCCTTCTTTCTCATGTCAACTTGAATGAGGTCACAAATTTAAAAAGATGCTTGGCCTCAGGCCAAAGTGTCAATCTAAAAAAATCAAGCTTGACATTTACCCAAATACTCAAGTCCAGTTTAAGAGATGGTTCTCTAGACTTCTGAAGATTCCTTATGGAGATGGTCCTATCAAATATCTTGGTCTACCATCTGAGTTTAGTATTTCCAAAAAATCTTCAAAGATATTCAATATCAGATACTAAGGAAAATCTGAGTTCAGTATTTCCAAAAAATCTTGTTTCAAAGATATTCAATATCAGATTCTAAGGAAAATCTTTACCTGGAAGAGTAAATTTATGTCTCCTGCTAATAAGGAAGTTCTCCTCAAATCTATGGTATTATTTTCTTCTAAATATGTTGCTTCTCATTTTAAAATGCCGTTATCTCATCATCAGACAATAAGGAAAGCAGCTGTGGACTTTTTGTTTTTTGAAAAGATGGTTTCAAAAAAGACAGGAATTCATTGGATTGCTTGAGATCATTTATGCAAACTTAAAGTTCGAGGGGGTCTTGGTCTGAGGGACCTGCTTATATAGAATCTGGCCTTACAAAAATGGCCTGGCAACTTTGGTCTTCTCCTTCATCTCCTTGGGCGAAATTTCTCATGCCAAGTTTAGTAGCAATCCTTCCAGGGCTTGGAAAAGTATTATGTTAGGAAGGCAATACCTTAATCAAGGTCTGATTTGACAGGTGGGAAATGGTAGGATAGCTGGATTCCTGCACTCAAAGGAAGTAAAATTCCTTTTTCTAAGCCTCATAATTGTGATCTTGTCTTGGTTTCATATTTGATTCATCCCATTCATCAAATTGGGAAGGTTGATGTTCTTGATGATTTTTTTCCTCAAAGTATCAAAAATGCAATCCTCAATATCCATTTAAGGATCTCCCTAATGGAGGATATTAAAATTTGGAATGATAATAAATTTGGCCGTTTTTCTATTAAATCGGCTTATCATTTAATCTCTACCATTTTTGAAGACATGGACCAGGCTGGAGCTTCCTCATCAAAAGTTAGCTATTGGCAGACGATCCCAAATGATGTCTGAAAAAGAATCTGGTCTGCTTCCACTTCTCCCAAAATTAAAAATTTCTTGAAGAGAGCATGTGCATATGGTCTAGCTTCTGGAGAAGAGCTCATTCATCATAAACTTCCTATTGATGCCTTATGCCAGCATTGTGGTGCGGATGTGGAATCATTGAAGCATATTTTGTTGTTATGCCCCTTTCCTAGAGCCGTCTGGTTTGGATCTAACCTTTCTTATAGAACTCCAGATAATATGATGACATCAAATTTGGTCATTGGATGGAATGGGTGGAATTCTCTGTTTAGAGACTTTAAAATCAAGGATCGAAGATCCTTTGCTTAAGCTTCCTTCCTTAGAAGACTAGGAATGATTTTATCTTAAACCATAAAGATTAAAGTCTTGTGGATGTTATCAGGAAAGCAGATGAAGCTTATACTGAATTTTCTAAAATTACCCTTGTTGATACCCTTCGTCGACCAATGACAGAGCGACATCTGTCCACATTATTATGGGCTTACATATCACAACATGTGTATGACAGGTGGCGATAATCTAATAATATTGGTGATTCCCCTAAATACAAGGAACGATTCAACAATTTGGATTTCTATCAATCACTTCCCTAGAAACAAGGAAAAACCTAAGAGGATATGCACCCATAACCACATCTATCATGACCGTAGGATCATAATCCAACGGTTTGTACAATTAGCTATTGAGGACTTTTGTTTTTAGTCATGTTTCACAAGGATAATATAGTTAGTGGTTTTCTATTTTAGTAGAGAACCATTCCCCACTCGACAACTACATACCAGGATTGGCGCACCATGATGTCACTAACTGCCATCATTTTGACTGTTGGGTTCTTATCCAACGGTGAACCATCATCCAGACAGTTTCTCAACTGTCTCCATTACATGGGTAGTTCAGACCACTTCGGCTAGTGCCTCGAGTCTCTATAAATACATCAGAATTCAAAAGTAAAGGGGCGGGCTGACTTCCTAATTATCTCATGATGGATACTTTTACATCCATTCTCTTGACTCAAACCTTATCTCATTCTCAAAAAGTATTTTTTCTATAGTACTTCATACTGCTTGATCTGAGAACTAACCTAAGCATCGGAGTGGCCATCGGACTACCCAGTCCACCCCTCGATGACTTATTCTTTGATTTCAGGAGATATACCACAATTCATGTATAACTGACCACAGCTCGGTTACCTCTTCAACAACTCGTTTACAACTAGGCACAGCTCGATTATACCTTGTGTAGCTCATGTGAAGCATCATTCAAGTCGGTTATAACATAGCACAACTCATTTATACTGTGGCAAACTCCATATACATTGCATAACTCACTTAAACTGTGAAGATCTCTACCATCATGGCATTCAAGTCAGAGTAAACAATTTTCAACATCAACAGTTTGGTGCCCACCGTAGGGCCCGTTTGAGTCATTTTTCTAGCTTCTACTAGTTTTTTCACAACTTTCTTCTACATCTTACTTTCCACTAGCAAAATGGTGAATATCCATAACAACACCAACGGGAACCCTTTCTAATTTGAAGAAAATTCTATTGGACAGGATGTCAGCAATGAGGAAGTCCAATTTCTACAAGGGACTATCCCTCCAAACACCACTGCACTAGTTGTATCCCCTGTAGTTCTATTAACTCCTTAGCAATTTGCCATGCAAGAATAAGTTCGAATAATAGCCGCTCAATTGGCTAAGATTTTCCAATTTTTTATTCCTATAGGGTTAGTCTGTAATAATCAAGTATCATCATGACCCGCACATTCAACCATTGAAGTTGGCTGCTCTAGCTGATTTCATGTTTCAAGTCATTCTGGACGATCTCGTCCAAGCCAACATAGGAGAACTGCACAAGCTCTTCCTCCAACGATTCCACCAATACATCATAATGATGGGAGAAAAGCATTTTTCATAAGCAGTTCCACTAGGCATTCGCATTCTCAACGAGTGTCAGTTCATGATCGACTCAGGAAACAACTTTTTCTCGACAACTTTTCATCCATGACGCTATTACATGGGAGTGTCTTGTGAGTTAAGGCTCATCAATTTTCAGGTCGGAGATTTGGTTCTTCAATGAGCATCTCTATCTATACCTTCCCAACAAGGTAAGCTATAACTAAATTGGGAAGGGCCATATAGAATTGTCCGAGCAACTCGACTTCAAAAATTCTATAAAAATATAAAGTGGTTATTTTTGAGTAAAATATACTTTACATTCGATCTCTTTTGTCTTCAATTTCACTATATATCACTCACTTTTGTTATACAAGAGTTGATCGATACGGGGGCTACAACTCGCTCAAAAGAGCAACTATGAACATTGGTTCACATCAATGTACTTTGTACATTCAATACGAACTTGAGGGGTATATATAATATATACATTGCAACCCTCGAAATTCGACAAACAAGACAAAAAAGCGAAAGCAAGCAATTACCTAAAACCTCAGATAATGGTTGAAGGTTTAAACGAGTTGAAAAAGTTCAACTCAGCGAAAGCAAGCAACTACCTGAAACCTCAAATAATGGTTGAAGGTCTAAACGAAGAAGTTCAACTCAGCGAAAGAAAGCAATTACCTAAAACCTCAGATAATGGTTGAAGGATTAAATGAGTTGGAAGTTAAACGAAAGCAAGAATCTACCTAAAACCTTTGAAAATGGTTGAAGGTCTAATCAGGTGGTAATTTAACTTAGCTAACGAGAAATCGCTACTGCACGGTTCGAGGTGGAAGCATTACGATATAGCCAACTTATCAACTTCGACCGATGTAGTCGACTTATCAACTTCTGCAGATGTAGCCGACTTACCAACTTTGGCAGATGTAGCCGATTTACCAATTTCGGCAGATGTAGCCGATTTACCAATTTCGGCAGATGTAGCCAACTTACCAAGTTCAGCAGATGTAGCCGACTTACCAATTTCGATAGATGTAGCCGACTTACCAACTTCTACATGTGTAGTTAACTTACCAATTTCAGCAGGTGTAGTGGACTTACTAGTTTCGACTGATGTAGCCGACTTACCAATTTCGACAGATATAGCCAACTTATCAACTTTGACAGGTGTAGCTATATCACACCCCAATTCTGGACTAACCAGTATTGTGATGAACTGTCATAAGAACCAATGGTTCAAACTAGGATTTCATAAAGATCGTGGCAATAAAACCAAACCAAACACATTCCAAGATTGTAATAAGAGATACTAAGTAAATAACGGAAGTCTTTATTAATAATGAACTGATGTCTAACATGATAATTAAATACCTAAACCAGTTATCTCCAAATAAACTCAAAACATAAGGTAATAATCTATTACATGATTCTAATCTTAAAATATAATTAAACTAGTAAAAAACACATTGGAAGCACTCGCACAAAGGATCATGCACGTCATCCATAGTTTATACGTCCAAAGCCGCCACATGCCAATACAACAGCGCGTTCATGTAGTCCTCCATTGTGGTACCTGCATCATCAACTAAAAATACACAACGTCGAAGGGTGAGCATAGATCATGGCTCAATGAGTAAACAAAACAATGCGTAAACATGTGCATGCAATCATATTTATATATTTGGTCTAGTATAGGTTTGCAAATGTGCTATAATAAGGATAGTTTGCAACCATACCTCCATACACGAGAGTGTGAGCACGCCCAACGAATCACACTCCGTTGTTAACCCACATCACCTACTACTAAATAGAGATAGAGCTAGAGTTCTTGGATCACACACTGCCAGAACCCCCTGATACTCTACCTTTTCCAGTACGTATGTCCCTACTAGTGAGGGCTTGCAAACAGGATTCGTGACTAACCAATCCTAAATATCATCCAGAAGTATCCAAGGCCTTATCCCAACATCCCTCAATATGCCCATAAAGATAGAGCTAGAGTCTGGAGGCCAGGCCCAAGATCACCGTACTGTGTCCTCCCCCTGATACTCTACGACATACTAGTTCTACTAAGGTAATAGCGATACGATGATGTCAATGTATAAGACAGAATAGAGATAAGACTAAAGTCTGGTAGCCTGGCCAAAGACCATAGTACCACGTCCTTCCCCTGATACTCCACTCACATCTAACACACCAACCACACATACACACAAGGACATGCCTATTCCTAATATCATCATCATATCATAAATAGGCAATGCATGAGCAGATATAAACATATATTAGATGACATGTGAAATTCACAAACATTCATACAAGCATGGCAGTATATTAAATTAATAGGAAAAACAAGATAAAGATAGCTTGTTATTATCCCATTAGTTTAGGTCTTGTTCCCTTACCTATAAACGATGTTTGATCTCTTTCCAAGTCTTGGAAGTTACTTTGAACCAATTGGAAACCTAAGAAGTTTATGGATTCAAGTTAGGGTTCGATTGTAACAAGTTACAGTAGTAGAAATCAAAACGGATCCTTTGTTGGTTAACTGGTTGTGGTTGTGTATCATGCAACCACTAATGCAACCACACAAACTCTGAAATTTTTCTGAATGACTGTGGTCAACTCACTGGTGGCACTATAGTCGACCAGTGATGCGACCACACAAAGTTGGGTCAATTTTTATCTTTCAGTCAGTTTTCTTCCTGAGTCGATTTCTCAGCTCATCACTAGGGTTCATCCTATGGTGGTTCTATGGCCTTTAAATCATAGTTTCTCATTAATAATTAACCCTAATCTATTCTCCATGATTTTCCTTGAGATTTACTTAAAGAACCTCATAATTGAAATCACCATATTGGGTTAAACACATCAACTTGATGGAAAAATCTATTCCATCTGATTTACCTCTAGAAAGACAAGTTCCATACCTTAAGCTTACGGTAGAGAGTTAGAAATATCCTCTGCAAATCCTTCTCCCAGCCTTCCTCTCTAACTCTCCTTCTCCTCTCTCTTTCTCTCTTAGGTTTAGGGTTTGAGATTGATCCAAAAGAGTGAGAGAGAGTAGAAGGATGTCCTCTATGTAGAGAGAAACTCTCCATATAGAGTCCCTTCTCAATTAGGAAAGAGGTTTCCTAAGATTTGGAAAGTTTCCAAATCATGGAGTCTTAACTATGTTTGTGCAGTTGATTGTGTGGTTGCAGAATCTGTCGACCATACAATTCAAAAGTGTTGACCACACAAGGTTTTTGATTGGTCTCACTTTACCATCTAACTGGTCAACCACACAAGCTTAAGTAGTCGACCGCACAACTAGAATTCACTATTTTTGGGTTGATTCACTTACCAGCCTTGTGGTTCCTTCATATGGCTGGTCCACTCGAGCTAGCTATGATGGAGTGCGGGTCTTACAAGCTGAGTTATCAACTTCGACAGATATAGCTGACTTATCAACTTCGGCAGGCATAACCGACTTATCAACTTCGACAGATATAGCCGACTTATCAACTTCAGTAGGTATAACTGACTTATCAACTTCGACAGATGTAGCCGACTTATCAACTTCACAGATGTAGATGTAGCCAACTTATCAACTTCAGTAGATGCAGTTGACATACTAACTTTGACAAATGTAGTCGACTTACCAATTTCGATAGAAATAGCAGACTTATCAACTTCCGCAGATGTAGCCGACTTATCAATTTCGATAGATGTAGCCGACTTATCAATTTCGACAGATGTAGTCGACTTACTAATTTTGGACAGATGTAGCCGACTTATCAACTTCGACAGATGTAGCTGACTTATCAAATTCGATAGATGTAGCCGACTTATCAAACTCGGCAGTTGTAGCCGACTTATCAAACTCAACATTTGTAGCTGACTTCTCAACCTTAACTATTGTAATCAACTTCAAATCAAGACATCATTCTACTAGGGTGTCTTAACCGACTTATAGAATTGGGGGCAGTCGGTAAAGTTTATCCCAAAATACATCCAAGAGTGCTGACAGGTTAAAGCTTAACTCAGCTAAAAAAGTACCTAAGAGCCAACTTGGTATTAAGTTGCTTCCTCAAATTTTACAAATCCAAAGAAGCAAGGAGCATCTGTTGATACCACATTTCGTCGACCAATGACAGAGCGACATGTATCCACATTATTATGGGCATACATATCACAACATGTTTATGACACGTAGCGATAATCTAATGATATTGGTGATTCCCCTAAATACAAGGGAACAGTTCAACAATTTAAATTTCTATCAACCACTTCCCTAGAAACAAGGAAAATCCTAAGGGGATATGCACCCATAACTACGTCTATCATGACCATAGGATCATCATCCAACGGCTTATACAATTAACTGTTGAGGACTTCGGTTATCAGCCATGTGTCACAAGGATAATAGAGTTGGTGGTTTTCTATTCTAGTAGAGAACCACATTTGACAACTATATACCAGGATTGGCACACCATGATGCCATTAACTGCAATCATCTTGACCGTTCGGTTCTTATCCAACGGTGAACAATCATCCAGACAGTTTCTCAATTGTTTCCACCACGTGAGTAGTTCGGACTACTTCGGCAAGTGCCTCAAGTCTCTATAAATACACCAAAGTTCAAAGGTAAAGGGGCGGGCTGACTTCCTAATTATCTCATGATGGATACTTTTACATCTATTTTCTCTTGACTCAAACCTTACCCCATTCTCAAGAAGTATTCTTTTTGTAGTACTTCATACTGCTTGATATGAGAACTAACTTAAGTGTCGGAGTGGCCGTCGGACTACCCAGTCCACGCATCGATGACTTATTCTTTGATTTCAGGAAGTTTACCATAACTCATGTATAACTGACCACAGCTCGGTTACTTCTTCAACAACTCGTTTACAATTGGGCACAACTTAGTTTTACCTTGTGCAGCTCATGTAAAGCATCATTTAAGTCAGTTATAACTGAGCACAACTCGTTTATACCACAGCAGACTCCATATACACTGCATAATTCGCTTAAACCGTGAAGATCTCTACGTCAGTCAGAGTGAACAGTTTTCAGCATCAACAACCCCTTGTTTGAATGATTTTTCAGATAATAGGAAAATTCCCTCTTCTTATTGGCTTCCTCCCCTGAGAGGTTGGTATTCGGTTAACACCAATGCATCCTACAAGGACGGCGACCAGATCGGAGGGATTGGTATTATCTTCAGGAATTCCCAAGCTGAGCCTATCCTTGAGCTTTCACAAGAGGTGACAACGTTCTTGGCTCAAAAAGGAGAGGCCTTAGCTATTCATTTGGCCCTCTTTACTGCTGTAGAAGAAGGATTCTCGAATGTCAAGGTTGAATCTGATTGTGCAAGGTCTATAATAAAATTTCAAAATCAAAAGGAATGGTATTGGAGTAAAATAGTCTTTATAATTTTTCTATTAGTCTATTTAACGTCCTCGTAAGCGGGTGGTGCTAGCGTAATTATTGCAAAAAAAAAGTAAATACATGTTATTAAAGAAACTAGAGAGGATGTGGGTGAAATTTTCTCAAATTTTTTTTTTTTTTTAATAAATGTAGACAAGTGTGGAAGTGATAATAATTCACCCTTCTTATATCAATCATATTTGATTGTTACCTTTTGGGGGCAACTAAAGTTGACCAAATTCAATGTAATTTTCTCTTTTGAGTTGTCTCATCTCTGCAGTCCTGGGTTTTCTGCTCATATCAGATGATGATGGTATGAATTAATCAACATCTTATCCCCAAATTAAATGTAAATAAACCCGGCCCTAGTGTTATTTTTGGCCAGAAAGCATAAGAGCCATTCTTGTTAAATTAAAGAAAAAATCGTCTCTGACAACAAGAGCCGATTTGGATCCAAATTGTTAGTTGTCATTGAAACCCTTTCCAAAATTCTTGATCTATTTTTGTTTACTTTAATTATTAATATTAATAAAAGACATTATTAAAATTTTAAAAATAATTTTAAGTTGGAAGTTACAATGTGGAGTTCCATTTAAAAAAAAATTAAAGAACACAAATGCAATTAAATTGCCACCAATAACCATTAATGTCATTTTGACTAAGGGTTTTAAAAATGAATAAAAATCGTGAGTTAAAATCAAATCGAATTATTTAAACCGAAATCGTAAAATCAATTATTAAATGGTTCTATATTTTTGTTTCAAAATAAAAAGGTTTAAACTGATTATTTGGAATGATTAAAACCAATTAAACCCTTTTCCAGGTTCTCTTTGGTATATATATATTATAGAATTAATTATATAATATATTATGACATATGTAGTTGTTTGGTATGATTTATTATATTTATTTATAGGAAAATTTTCATATACACTCTATTAAGGATTAGAAACCTCATCTAACCCCATAACATTGCAAAAACCTCAAACACATCCAACTAACTGACGGAATTGTGGAAATACAATTTTACCCTTCATATTAAAAAGGGAAAAAATTAAAAAAATATATTGAATGACTAATTTGACCTTTGTAATGGAAAGGTGTTTCTCTCCTTTTCACTCTCACCCAAACCCTAACCCCCTTGTGTTGGTCCCCTCTGTGTTATTGTCCATGACGGCATCCCATCTCCGGCCAGCATCCATCTCCGACATTGATAGGATGTTAAGAAAGTAGAACACAGCAAGTAGAAGCAGAAATCGCATTTTCTTTTTTGTTGATTTCTCTCTTGTGCGGGTTCTCATTTCTCTCTTGAGCGGCTGAGAAGATACAGATACAATCTTATCATATTATCATACAGAGTAAACTTGCTTTTGACACCATTGCCGTTCTCGTTTCCGTTCCCGTTCCCGCTGTTGTCGTCATTCTTGCCATCTTCGATGGGGATGGCACCAACGAAAGAGAAAGAGGATCGATTCACAACAGTGCGGCACTGGCAAGCTTCATCATCTTCTTGAGAACCTGGTTTCTTCTCCAAGTTTAGCTGAAGCAAGGGTACTACTGGAGTAGAATGACCATGAAAAAGAAAAAGTAGGAGGAGGTAAATCATCACCTGAACTTGAACTTGACGATGATTTGGTTCGACGACGGAAGGAATTAGAGCCAACAGAGGATTTGATTCTCCAAAAACTAACCATGGCCGTAAGAATGGCAATGCAGGTCAATAAGCTATGAACGCTAGTAAGATCTGGATCGTCAGATTTTCTCCTGGGGGATGAGGAATCTGTTCGAGATGTTAGGAATCCAAAGCGAGATGCTGGGATCCATGGGGGGCCCGTCCCAACACAACGTGGTTGTGATCGTGATGACTTGAGAGTTGGTTTAAGCTGATGAGCTCATGTGAGTATGGTTGAATATTGGTGTTGGATTAGCTTGAGTGTTGGTTTTGGATCTGATTTGTTGGATTCCCATCTGATCCTCTTTTTATCATATTATTTTATTTACCATCAATCAAGACCATTGAAATTGTATAAATTTCTTGAATGAACAGGGTAACAAATAAATAAGGTTATTTTCATCTTTTAACATCCCTAAAAGGGTAGTATGGTCCATTAAAATATTCAACGCATCTGACGTCAGCAGCTAACGGAATTTTTGTAACGGAGTGGACTTCGTTGATTAATGGAGTAAACTTTTTGGGTACTAGATGAGATTTTTGCAATCTTATGGAGGTAGATGATGTTTCCAATCCTTAATGGTGTGTATATGAAAATTTTCCTTATTTATATTTAAAATAAATTAATATAATCTGAAATCTACAAATAGGTGTGAAGGTGTTTATCATTACTTGATACTCTATTATTACTTCTTTATGTCTAGTGGTACTAAATGGTTATTATTTATGACTTATAATAAGGGATGTAAATGGATCGAATTCAAATCAGATACAACAATATCCAAATTCGAATCCGTTTATCAACTATCTTATCTGAATCTGATGAAATCCACCGGATGTATATATATACCCGGTTAAAATCTGATTCAAATCTATAAAATGAAATTAGAATATAAATTGCAAGAAAAATGAGAGAAAACCCTAGTTTAAAACAAATGTACCTACCCTAAGAAAATAAGAGACAAAACCCTAAATGGTTATATAAACATTAAGGCTATATGTGCCTTAACACTAGGTTAAACAGAGTGGATATAATCTGGTCAGTTTCACTCTATCCGAATTGGCATCAGAATCTGACACCAACTATTCGAATTCGATTGTTTAAATTCGAGTTTACCCTAAAAGGATACGAATTCGAATCAGATTTGGACTTTCAGCTATCCATTTACTTCCTTACTCATAATTTATTCTCATAAATGATTTTTCATAAATAACTCATAAACATAAATATAAACTATACCAAAGGGAGCCTTAATCCTTTAGTGCTGAATAAAGGTCTATATTTGTAGAAATAAATTTTATTTTAATGCTTTTCAACATATATGGCCTACTTAGAATCATAAATCTACTTTCATATATGATTAACATCACTTTAATGCTTGTCTTGACTTTTTCTCCTTTGTTCCTAACTCTCCTCCTCTCTCTCCCGTAGCGAAACCATTTAAAAACCTAAAAATCGAACCCGATTAATAATCGATTTTGGTAATCATTCTGAAACCTTTTAATAAATGGTTCGGTTTTTATTTTACTCGTTATACTCCGAACAACACTGTTAAATGGAAACCACACTGTTTAACTCCCTTAATTTTGACCATAACCTCCCCTTTGTAAACGAAGGGATTATTCAAATAGATCTGTGAGATGTATGCTATTAGTTTTCAAGATTAAATGTGTCATAAGTTCTTTATTTTAAGTAAAATAAATAAATGAATTTAACTTAAATAATAAATCTGGGGAAAAAATCCAACACCACTCTTTTTTTTTTTTTGGGGTTAGTAGACTTCAAGGAGAGTTGAACTCATGACCTCTTTGAGGCGTTAGTCTTTACCAATTGAGCTACCATCTTGGGGCTTGGAATAACATTGGGTCTTCACTAAAGCCTTATCCCAAGTTCCGTGCGATTTAAAGGTGTTAAACGGTGTGGTTTTGATTTGACGGTGAGGTTCGCTTTCAGTTCTGTGTGTAATGAGTAAAACCAAAATAACTATTTATTAAATGGTTTCAAAAATCCTACCAAAACCGATTATTAAATGAGTTTTGGTTTTTCGGTTTTTAAACGATTATGCAACAGCGAGGGGGAGGAAGAGAATTAAGAGTAAATTTGAGGGAAAATTAAAAGTATATCATATATAAAATATTATAAAAAAATATGTTTCTACAAATATAGAACTTTAGTATTAAGAGATTAAAATAATGATTTAATTGATTTTAAGGATTCCAAAATCCAAATAATCAATTTAAATGGTCTATTTTTTAAAGCATAATTAAATTGTTTAACAAATAAATTTTTTTTCTATTTATTATGAATTTAGAAAACATACTTGTTGCTGCTGAAAACTGACTCTGCTAGCTCGCCCTTATGCTGCGAAACAAAGACAAGAGGTTAATGGAACCGGGACAAGATTCTCGGTGTTCGCTGCGATGGAGAAGTCAGTAACAGAGCAAACAGTCCAGGGTTATACCAGAATGGTTAGCCTGGAGGGTGTGGGGACGAACATAATTCAAGAAAGATGTAAATGACTGTTAACCAAGAGCTCAATTGTGTCAGAATTGTTTTACCTCTTGTCCGATTACCATCTTATATAGATTGAGAGAGAGTTCCTAATAAACTTCCAACTTAACCGCCTAACTACCAAGAGTGTGTGTGACATCCTCGTGATACCGTAGGATAGAGATCCAACGACCACACTTAATGTCGTGCCCCTTGTGATCACCAATCTTCATAACCGCCGAAGTGATCATCCCAAGAATAATTAAAGAACCATGTATGTGTGCCTTGTCATAGTCACAGGCAGACAAGGCGTCATAAACATGTGCAAAGAGGGACCTAGTGGGTGGCCACGCGGTCCTATTATTTAGGTGACGAGCCGGCGAGACGCTACTTGTTGATAATAATAAAGCTGGCGAGACATGACTTGTTATTAATAATAAATCCGTCTCGCATGGGAGGACAAGTTGAGCTAACTAGAATGTGCGCCAGTGCTCAGTACGTTGACACCCAAGGACACGCATCTTCTAATCACTGGAAGACAAAATATGGCATTAACAGTTGCCCCTTGTTTCAGTGTACGAGGCGAGTGTGATGAAACAATCCTAGTAAGACTCATATTTTGTCCATCCTAGGGCCACGCAGTCTCTACGGTGATGATAATCCTAAAGAAGATCCCTGTAATTTTGCATACATGTAACCCACGTTCGCACAAAATTTTAAACCGTCAAAACTCAAATTCAAAAAGGCATGCCACGCGTCATCATTTTAATGGGAGACTGCAAATCGTAACGTCATGGGGCAATTATGCCTCCATCTTTTCAAGCCAAGCATTTAATGTGGAGAGGCATTTCGAGACGCACATTCTTCTAACCGAGATCGTGGTTCGAGAAGTAATGATAATACGCAGTAGCTTTAAAACTTCCGATTGCACTTAGCAAGAGACTTCCCCAACCATTTCGGCCTTTGTACTTCCACAAGAGAACATCAGAAGGCTTCCTGTTCTTCTTCCTCCCACTCTTGTCATCTTCATTGGTTGTAGAGAACCTTTTTTCAAATCGACGTCGACCAGTAAGTTTTGCCCCTCTCCTTCGTATTTTGCTTTTTTCGGGCATTTTTTCTTTTTGTTTAGAGAGTTCGGGCGTTCTAATCTCCTAGGATAGCAGACTTCGTAGTCACAGGAACAAAATGCACTCTCGTGGGAAAAACACGAAACCCAATCCAGCAGCCCTATCCTCTTCGAGAGAAGCTGCACGTATTCCATAGACCTTGAATATCTCGGCTATGGGATTCAAAAACAAACTCAGCCTGTATGACCTTGACTTCGAACGAATCCTAGATAATCTCCCGAAACTTTATGAATGTCGAGTACCCGAGGATGATGAGAGAATCTGTACTACCAGTACTGCTGAAACCAGCGTCTACCTAGAGTATTTTGATTCTGGGTTAAAGATTCCCATACCGAGAGAGGCGAGAGACATCTTGGCCTACTATGACCTAGCTCCTTCACAACTCCACGCCAATTCCTGAACATCAGTTATAGGTTTCGTAGTTATGCTCTGGGCTCTTAAGATGCCGACAATGGTTTCGTTATTCTAGAGCCTTTTTGTTTTGAACAAAGATGAGCCAAAAAGCCAACCCCCCACAGGTTGGTATTTCTTCAAAGCGAGGTCAGGAGCGCCCAAAGTCGCAACTGCATGAAACAAAGTTCATAACTAACAAACAGAATTCTTCTTTGTCAGTAGGCGAGATGGAAAACCCATGTCACACCCCAATTCTGCACCTACCAGAATGGTGTGATGAACCGTCTATGATCCAACGGTTCAACCATGATCTTGAATAGGCTGTGTCCTTTTACTTAAACCATATACAACCACAACCATAATCAGAGTAAATAAACAATAGTGGAAGTCTTTAATATTAATGAACTGAGTATCTAACAGTGATATCATAAATAATGTATCCAATTATCTTAAATAACTGAAGACATAAAATAAAATAAATTAATCAATTACATGTTCTGAATAATCCGACAATTAAAATCTAATCAAAGACGCATGAGTTGCACTCGCACGACAAATCATGCGACTCCATCATAGCTTCTGCATCCATTGTCGCAACATGCCCGTACATTGGAGCATTCATATAATCTTCTACTGTAGTACCTGCATCATCAACTAAAAATATTCGACGTCAAAAGGGTGAGCACACACCACGGCTCAGTGAGTAAACAAAACAATGCAACAAACATATGCATGCATTTAATTCATATCTTTGGTCTGGTTCATAAGTTTGTAATGTGCAATAGAAAGGATAGGTGACCGCCGCACCTCTATACACGAGTGTGTGAAGCCACCCAATGGATCAAACACCATTGCCGTCCCACATACACCCATCATGAAATAGAGATAGAGCTAAAGTGCCCGGATCAAACACTGCATGACACTTCCCCTGATGCCTTACCCATACCAACACGTAAGCCCCTATTGGCGAGGGCTTATAAATTGGGCTCGCAATTAACCAATCCTAATGTCAAACAGTGTATCCAAGGCCTCACCCCAGCATCCCTCAATACGTCCATAGAGATAGAGCTAAGGCCCCCCGACAGAGTCAGAGACTACACGGTCCAATACCACCTCCCATGATGTCCTACGACATAATAGTTTTGCTAAAGTAATGGCAATACGACGATATCAATGGACAAGACTTAAGTAGAGATAGAGCTAGAGTCTAGTGACCAGGATGAACCACAGTGTCACGTCCTCCCCCTGATGCTCCACTCGCATCAAGTACACTAACCACACACATACATTCACATGCTTATTCCTAGCATCATCATCATCATCATCATGTTATAAATAAACGGAATTAAATATGCATGAACATTAATAACAGGAATATTGGATGACATGTGATATGCACAATACACGCATACAAGCATAGAATCATTCATGCATTGGACTCAATAAATAAAAATAGTTTATTATTAGCCAATTAGTTTAGGTCTTGTTCCCTCACCTTTGATCGATAATAAATCCTCGTTCAAGCTTTGTAATTCACTCTTAGACCACTTGGAAACCTAATAAATTTATAGATTTTAAATTAGAATTAATTCCCATGAGTTTAGACTAACAAAAACTGAGGGGTCGCAAGTGTGGCAGCACCTGTGGTCTCAGTTTCTGCGACCACAAGGCGTGGGGTCGCAGGGTGTGGTCGGACATACTCCGACCACACGTGCGACCACACCCTCCCTGGAAACTTTCTGAGGGCATGTAGTCGAACATGTGTGTCTCGTGTGGTCACACATCATGCGACCACACGTGTGATGGTCGACCTTTCACTCTCAACTCCAATCCTCCATGTTTGGATTCCTTGGCCTATCATCATGGTCCTTCCTACAATTGTTCTATGGCTCAGAATTAGTATTTTATACAGAATCCATTGTCCACACATAAAGCTTGGACGAGGATCTACGATTAACCAAATGTGAGGGAACAAGACCTAAACTAATTGGCTAATAATAAACTATTTTTGTTTATTGAGTCCAATGCCATTAATGATTTTATGCTTCTATGCGTGTATTGTGCATTTCACATGTCATCCAATATTCCTGCTATTAAGGTTCATGAATATTTAATTCCGTTTATTTATAACATGATGATGATGATGATGCAAGGAATAGGCATATGAATGTTTATGTGTGGTTAGTGTACTTGATGCGAGTGAGGCATCAGGGGGAGGACGTGACACTGTAGTTCATCCTGGTCACCAGACTCTAGCTCTATCTCTACTCAAGTCTTCTAAACTGACATCGTCGTATCGTCATTACTTTAGCAGAACTATTACGTCGTAGGGCCTCAAGGGAGGTGGTCTCGGACCGTGTAGTCTCTGACTCTACCGAGGGGCTTAGCTCTATTTCTATGGACGTATTGAGGGATGCTGGGGTAAGGCATTGGATACACTGTTGGACATTAGGATTGGTTAGTTGCGAGCCCAGTTTGCAAGCCTTCGCCAATAGGGACTTACGTGTTGGTATGGGTAGGGCATTAGGGGAAGTGTGATGCGGTGCGGTCCTAAGCACTTTAGCTCTATCCCTATTCCATGGTGGGTGCATGTGGGACGACAATGGTGTTTGATCCATTGGGCGGCTTCACACACTCGTGTATAGAAGTGCGACGGCCACCTATCATTTTTATTGTACATTGCAAACTTATGAACCAGACCAAAGATATGAATTGAATGCATGCATATATTTATTGCATTATTTTGTTTACTTACTGAGCTCAAGTTGGAGAGCTGACCCTTGCGCATGCAATTCTTTTTAGTTTCTGATGTTGCAGGTATTACAGTTGAAAATGTCGACATGCCAATATATGAATAGGTGACGGCTATGATGAGCAAGCTGTGGAGGACTATTGTGATTCGTTAAGCGAGTGTTTCAACTATGGATACACTTAGTGTTTAACTTTTGTTTTTGGATATTGAAATATGTATTAAATTATGTTTTGGTTACTTAGAGATAAATGAAATATTAATTATTTATCATGACTAGACCTCAGTTCATTATCTGTAAGATTTTCGCTATTTACTTTATTATCTCTGATTAATGTGGAATGTGTTTTGGTTTAACATGGTGGGGATAGTCTATTCGAGATCCTGGTTGAACCATTGATTTATTGACGGTTCATCACACCATTCTGATTGGTGCAGAATTGGGGTGTGACAACTTGGTATCAGAGCTCTTAGGCCTTGCCCATTAAACGTGAATACTTCCATTAGAATCCATGAACTGAGTTAGGATAAATTAAAAGCTTTAATACAAACACACCATAAGCACCTATGTTGGTTGAGACAGAACTTAAACAAGACAATAATGTATATATAAAAGGTGGAACCATATATATACACAAACAGAAAGAGAAAATTCAAAAGTTATTCTGATAAACGAATAATATAAGCACTATCTAAAAGTCTTGCAGTTATCTAAGTATACAAAAGATATAGTACAGTAACAAGAAGGAAGCATCTGTACAGTAGAAAAAAAATTAGAATACCGAGTTGGTGCTCACAAGATATGAAACTTGATGTAGGACAGAGGAAGGAGAAAAATGGCTAGTAATGCCTAAATCCCTGTAGAAGTAAAGAGAAAGATCTTGGGCTAAATCCAACAGAGATAGGAGAATAATTGTTATACATTAAGAATTGAGAGTAACTATAAAAGAAGATAAAAGCTATATTCCTAGGTGATGTGGAAACTCAGAGTGAGATCCACCACACACTAAACCATTGCCTGCTGAGCATTAAGAAGATGTTGCAACTCGATCCCACCACTATCAGGGTCGAGAATGGGTAGTGAAAACTCATTTGAGCAGATGCTAAATAATGATAATCAGATTAGAGCAAATCAAAGAAGGTGAACAACCAGACCACTCCAGTTAATCTACCTGGACTGCCAATAAAGCTTTTTACTCAGCCGTGTTATTAGTTGCGTGGAAGTCAAATCAAAGAGCGACTTGTATTCTAAAGTTTTCTGAACTTGTTAGAATGATTCCAACGCCTGAGTGCTGGTTGCTCGAAGATCCATCCACGAACAAGGTCCATACTGGTGATGGCTCCTGGTTCTGTCTCTTTATTTTCTGCTCACTGCTCTCTTGTTCTAGGATTCTGTCTATGTCTTCATTGTCGTCAGCAGATGTTTCGAGGAGAAAGTCAACGAGCACTTGTGCTTTGATTGTTGTTCGGGGTTGAAATTGAATGTCGAATTTGCTTAACTCGAAAGCCCAGTTTACCAGCCGTCCAAATATGTCGGGGCGTGCAAGTATTTTCTTCAATGGTTTATTGGTTAATACCAATATGGTGTGTGCCTAGAAGTAGGGCCTTAGCTTGTGAGCAAAGGTGACGAGTGCTAATGCCAGTTTTTCTACTAGCTTATATCTTGTTTCAGCATCCAATAGTAACTTACTAATGTAATACACTGGTCGCTGGACTCTGTCGATCTCTTTTATAAGGACTGAACTGATAGTCTCGAGCGAGGTAGCGAGATACAGTTGTAATTGATCTCCGACTTTTGGGTAGGCGAGCAGGGGAGGTGATGTTAAGAATACTTTCAAGTCGTGAAAGGATTTCTGGCATTCAGCGGTCCATTCGAATAATTTGGCTCCCTTTAGGGTTTTAAAGAATGGTAGACAGTGGTCTACCAACCTGGACATGAATTTACCCAAGGTGGCTATCCTCCCTGTTAGTTCTTGCACTTGTTTTGGATTTGTTAGAGGTAACATGCCCATGATAGCTTCTATCTTAGCAGGGTTTGCTTCAATACCTCTGTTTGATACCATGAACCCCATAAAATTTTCAGATGCAACCCCAAAGGCACATTTTGTTGGGTTGAGCTTCATTTGATGTTTCCTTAATACGGCGAATGCTTCCTTCAACTCGTCAATATGTTGGGCGGTTTCTTTGCTTTTAACCAGGAAGTCATCAACATATACTTTCATATTCATATCGATTTGTTACGTGAATACCTTGTTGACCAATCGTTGATATGTGGTGCCAACGTTTTTTAAGCCGAAAGGCATCGCATTGTAACAGTAGAGCCCGTTGCTCGTAATGAAGGCAGTGTTAATCTCGTTAAGTTGATACATTTTGATTTGATTATATCCTGAGTAAGCGTCTAAGAATGAAAGCATCTTATGACTGGCAGTGGCGTCAATTAATCTATCAATCCTAGGGAGAGGGTAGTAGTCCTTAGGGCATGCTTTATTGAGGTCTGAGTAATCTATACAAATGTGTCATTTATCATTGGTTTTCTTCACCATTATAACATTAGATACCCATTGTGGGTATTTGACCTCTTTTATAAACCTTGCTGCGAGAAGCTTGTTGACTTTAACTTTAATTGCAGCTTCTCTCTCTGGCACAAAATTAGGCTTCTTTTGCTGAACCGGCTTGAATTGGGAGTCAATTGCCAAACACTACTCAATGATGTCTCGGGGAAAGCCCGACATCTCAGATGCTGTCCAGGCGAACACATCGAGATTTTCTCGAAGGAATGCAGTGATCTCGTCTCGTTGTTCCTTGGGTAATGACCACCCGACTTGGAAATACCTTTTGGAATTTTCCTCAAAAACTGGGACATGTATGAGGTCCTCTGCTGGGGACCCACGGTCCTGCTCCAAGTCGTCTCGCATATCTTCAATCTGAATTGGTCCTATGAGTTTGTCATCATAGGCATCCAAGTCCATAGCATAGCAGCGATGAGATAGTTTTTGGTCTGCCTTGCAATACCCTATCCCTTGTGCAGTTGAGAATTTTATTATCAGATAGTAGGTTGAAATACATGCTCGAAGAAGATTAAGGCCTAGCCTACCGAGGATGACATTATAGCTGGAGGGGACATCCACAACTAGATAGGAGAGAGATAGCGTGGTCCTTCTGGGTTTGGTTCCGACCATTGTTTCCAAGATTATTGCTCCTTTGACTTTGACAATGCCGCCAGAGAAGCTGATAAGTGAAAACTTTATTGGACGAAGTCGCCTTCATCCAGACTCATCGCTTTAAAAGCGTAGACAAATAATATGTTCGTCGAGCTGTCTGTATCTACCAATACCCTTTCAACCTCGTTGAGTTTATCAATCACTATAGAGATTACAATGGTGTTTTCATTAGGTAATTCAATGCTGGCGAGGTCTTCATCGGAAAAGGTTATGTTGTTACCATATTTGTATGGAGTGGAGGAGCTCGTTGATTGGCATTATTGCTTTGCATAAGACCTTCTGCTATTCTTGGATGTATTACCAGCTGCAAGTCCCCCAATGATCGCCCCAGAATAACATGGTGGATGTGATCCATAGTATTTCCAACCTGTATATTCGTGCTCTTGCAAGGGATGGCATGTGTTCTTCTATGGGGTTTCAATTATATTCTTTGATGGACTCAGGATTTCCTTCAACATATTTTGATCTTCAAACTTTGCTTCTTGTGTTTGGTGTTGGTGCTATAGGGTAAGGTGGTCAAGTCGCTGTATTAGGCCTGCTACTGACTTTGTCAGCTGATGGTCTACTCGCGACCTGTACTTATAACATCGAGCGTGTACATTGTCGGTCCCTTGTAATGGGTCCTCGAAATGTTACCCAAACTGGCGAGAAGACGGGATTTTCTTTGTGATGAGATCGATAAGGCCATGGGGGTCGCCGATCTTATTCAAAGGTGGAGAGTCTGAGTCATCTTCATGGAACTCTTCCCTGTCTCGGCAAGGACGTCATGATTCTGTATTGTCTTTTTGCTCGGTAGGCTGTTTACTTTTCTACTTGTTGTCGCCAGTTGCAGGTTTTTCCACGTACTCACGGATGTGGCCACGTTTGATTAGATCTTCAATCGCATATCTTAAGGCGCGACACTTATCAGTATCATGGTCATTCTCGCGATGATAGCGGCAGTATTTCTTGGACCATTCTCTCCTGGGATCCGGTTTCATTGGTGGCAAATAGGATAACTCATATTGTGTGCCCTTGAGATTGTGCAGGAGTTCCGACATGGGTACGGTCAACCTGATAAATTGATCCAGTCAAAATCGACTTTGGCAACCTGTTTGTCGGGATATCCGTTCTTTCTAATTTTTTGTTTCTTGGATATCTCGCTAGGCGACTTGTTGACGACTTCCGTCTCGCTTCTCCTTTTTTCTCTTGACTTGGGGTGAGTAAGGATAAGAGCCTTGTTCATCGCCGCTTACTTCTCGGCCCTATTCATCAGTTCAACATAGGTTAGAGGTGGCATTTTGTAGATTGATTTCAACAAATCTTTATCTTTGATGCCGCCCTATAGTGCCATCATTTTCACTTCTGAATTGATGTTCTTGATTTCAAGGGTCTCGCGATTAAATCTTGAAAGGTATGCCCGTAGGGTTTTCTCTGGCCTTTGCTTTACACTGATAAGGTTGGTTGAAGTCTTCTTTGGTGCTGTCCGGATCTGGAAGTGTTAGAAGAAGTGATCGCTCATTTGATCAAAAGATTCAATGGAATTTGCTGGCGAGCTATTAAACTAGAGTCCCCTGTTCCTCGCAATGTAGACGGGAAGACTCGACAAAGAATTGTATCATCATAATGGTGCCATACCATTAGGGCCGAAAAGTTGTCGAGATGTAGCTGAGGATCTGTAGTACCATCGTACTGGTCTACTTTTGGCATAAAGAAGTGTTCCGACCTTAGGACGTTCATTATTTCTTTCTTGAAGCTACAATAGATGTTGACTATTTCTTTTCCATTTCTGCCATACAGGTCTGCATGGTGAGGAGATGTCATTCCAAAGAACTAGTCGGATGCTTGCCTGTGGTTCTTTCTCGATGGCGCATCTCTGTTCCACCCATAGTTAGTTAAAACGGGAACGACAAAAAAATGAAATGGAACTGTACGGGTTTTAAACGGCAAAAAAAAAAAAGGGACGGTAAAAAAAATGGTCAAACATTTTGATAATGGCAAAAAAATGAAAACGGATGGTACGGGTTTTAAACGGATCAAAACTAATACGGTACGGCAAAAAAACGGCAATATACTCCCATAAATTAAAGAGTCATTACCTAATTGCAAGTATCAAACAAAATTGCATATAATATCTATATTCTACAATCTATATTTTAATTCCAAAACCTATTATAAATTCTAAAGTACATCATCTAATAGCATCTAACATCAACTTTTAATTTCCAAATTCAAACACCATAACAACATATATGTCCAAAGTTTAAATTCCATACATATCATTTAACATCATGAATAAAACAAATGTTTCAAAATCTAGCCACAACAAAATGATTCTAAATTCTAAATTTCAATTTTGAATGAAACCATCAGAAGTAGATCCTCCAATGTTAGGTGAATGTGGATCAGGTTCAACATATGTTTGTTCAAGTCGTTCCATCTCCAATTCATTGTCTTCCTCTGGCAAATCCCCAAGTTTTTCTAAATCAATTGGCCTTGCATCTTGAAGTGATCGACTTTCATATTTCTCCTTCATCATAGAGTTCATTCTGATATACACCAAATCCTCTAACATTTATGGGGACAATCTATTTCTCTTTTTTGTCTGTGCTGCATCCCATGCACTCCAATTTCGCTCACAAGGAGAGCTACTACACGGTTGACTCAAAATTCTACACGCAACCTTTTGAAGCACAGAAAAGTCACTACCAAGAAATTGCCCCCAAATTCCTACAAGTCATCAAAGTAAGCAAATATAAGAATACTATATTTAATAATAAAAAAAATTAGATTAACTAACATACTTACTTGGATGGTTAGTAATCATCATTGATTTTTCTGTCACACTGAACAACCTTGAGCTCTTCATGAGATAATCAACAATTTCTTGAATGAATTGATGACGGTCTTCAAAAGGAACCATGCTATCCAAAATAACATCTTATGCATTCACAAACGTAGAAGAATCAATATTAAGCCAATCTTCATACATAGAACAAGGATTGAGAATTGCAGCTATCTCATGGACATGATGGATAATGTTCTTCTCCACCCTACTTTTAAACAAATCCATTATGGTTAAATATTTCATCCCATCCTTCTCCACAAATTTTCTCAATGATTCCTTGGCTCTTTCTGTTGCTTCAAATAAATAACCAGCAGTGGAACCTTCTGAATCCACAAGGTGAAGAATCCTAATCAATGGCTCCATAAAATTAACAACTTCCCTTGCTCCCTCTCAAAAAGTTTCAGATTGGATGATCCTAACAGTTTATACAATCATTTCAGCCCTATTAAATTGAAATGATCTCCATTCAGATGATGTAACTAGAAGTTTCAACTCATTCTTAACTGCATTAAGAGACTGAAGCATCAAGAAATTAGTACCAAATCTTGTCTTGCATGGCTGCTTAGGCTCTTTTACATTTGTAAATTCCCTCATCAATGCTAAAATAGTTGAATGTCTATGCATATAATCCACTACATGCTTTCCATCATTAATAATATCCCTCACCCATCTAACATGCTTGTGAATATTCTTTAAAAGTAGATTAATCTCATGTGCAACACAATTTGTTCTATACATATGACGCCATTTGCCGATCAACATATCACCACAAGAAATATAATTGGCACCATTATCAGAAATGAATTGCACAACATTTTTTGGTCCAATTGTTTCAATGACATCAGAAATAATATAAAAAAAAATGTTGCAGTTACTCTATTGGTACCACACTCAACACACTTTAAAAATACAGCACTCCCAGGTGAATAAGCAATCACATTGACCAAAGACCTCTTTTTTAAATCAGTCCAAGAGTCAGACATAATCGTGCAACCAGTAATTTCCCATGTCGATTTTATACTGCTGACATACTCCATTACATGTACCTTTTCTTCAAAAATCAAACGGGTGCGAAGAGTTGAATAACTAGGTACCTTATAACTAGGCCCATATTGACATGCACCCTTAATCATCTCAATGAAAGATTTCGTTTGAATAACATTGAAGGAAATGTTATTCTTCACAAAAAAATCTGTCACCTTACTATCCAATGATTTTTTGTCTCTTTTAGAAATCAAATCTACCATAGTGGATTGAGGATTTACTCCACTTCCACCATGTATTTGATTACTGGTGGAACCAACTCTACTTTCCATAGACTCACTCCTTCTCTTCTAATTACAAAGAGTTGAATTCAATTCTACAACGACATCGGCTTGGATGTGTCTAGGGACTTTAGAAAAAGTTTGAACATCATGCCCAGACTTGCAAGCTAAATGAGCTTTTATGCGTGTAATACTCCCAGAGTAATTGAGATCACAATATTTACATTTAAAACGGTTCAGACTAACCATCTCTACGTGTTCCCAATACTTATCTTTTTTTCTCACCATTTTTCTCGGATACCTACAGAAGACATCACATAGTCATTCCAATTTTAGAAATAATAAAATAAACACATCACTACAAACTTATAAAAAAAATTGATACACCACCAAGTCCCATCAGCACATAAAAGACAAACAAATAGAAAATTGTAAATATATGGACTCAAAAGCCTACTCACAGTAAAAGAACCAAGGTCCCCACTAAACAGAACATCATAGTCCTCAATCCTCACGTCTCACAGTAAAAGAACCAAGGTCCCCACTATAACAATGATGTTTCCTTATATATATATATATATATATATATATATATATATATATATATATATATATATATATATATATATATATATATATATATATATATATATATATATATATATATATATATATATATATATATATATATGAATCTCTTTTTTTTTTCTGTAAACAAGAGATTCATTGATTAGCCGTAGCCTCAGGAAGTACAGAGTTCTGCAAACATAACTCCTTTAGCCAATCTATATCCCCATTCCACCAGAGCAAATAAGATCCTAAGTAAGCCTTCTTTGCAATCTTATGGGCCACCTGATTCCCATCCCGTGGGAAATAACAAAAATAAATATTACAAAAATTGGATCGATACAAAAAGATGTCCTGAATCTCAGTGTTTAAAAACAACTATTTATCTACAATAGTGAAATCCCATTTGAAATTAAATACATTAAAACAACTAATAATCATTTTATCTACAACAGTGGGATCCCATTTAGAATTGAAGACATAAAAAACAATTATTTATATACCGTTCTACACTATAGAAAGGAACCCTTCTACCTACTATGCATAAACTGATTCAGATTTGAGAATCAGTTTAAGAGTCGATTCCGTGAAGCCCATGACCAGTTCAATCATTTTTCTACAAGAAATGTTCAAGAGCCAATGTCGTGAAGGAGGATCGGACAGATCACACTACACACTACCCTGGTCGTTCTCGTTCGTGAAGGAGGAAGTCACCGTAAAACCTAAATTTCCTAAGCTAAAGTTCAAATCCATACAGAAAATATAAAATACATTACAAAAAACACAAAAATGATATGAGCCTTAACTCTAAACCATTCCGAGGCAACCAAATAGACTAAAGTTAGTCGATTATTGCAACAGTCACTCACTTAAGATCAAAGAGTCTTTAGACAGAACCGAAGAGGTTGAGGACTTGAGGTAGATGCTTCTCGTTTACTACCGTGGAGTGGTTGCAGAGAAGTAGAGAGGAAAGAGAACCATTGGAGTAGTTGCAGAGAAGTAGAGAGGAAGGAGAGCCGTGGAGTGTTTGAGAAGAAGATGAATAGAATTGTGTGGATTTTACAGTTTTACTTTACTTTAGGGCAAAATCATTGGGAATTGGGGATTTAGAGATAAAAAAAAGAAGTAAAAAAGGTCTAAAACTCTAAAACGATGGTTAAAACTTAAAGGATAAAAGTGTAATTGCAATTTTTTTTTGTTTAAGCCATTTTTATCATAAAAAACGGATACGTGTTTAAAACGCGTTTAAAACACTTTTAAAATAGCAGGGGGTTCCTGTATGCCGTTTTTTGCTGTATTTCCCAGATCAATACGAGAAAATGTGTTTTAAACGGTCGAGTACGGTACGGCCGTTTTAAACGCGTTTTAACTAACAGAGGTTCCACCATGCGATTTCTGATGGCCATTCTTTCTGTTCGGGCAGCGTTTACTCCATCTTGTGCTTCATTGCCTGGTCGTCGATCGTCCCTCTGGCCGCTGTCTTTTTCTTTATCTTGAGGAGCTATGAGTTCTTCTACATCTGAGTCTTGTGCCGACAGATAGTCTACTTCTCCTAGTTCATTATTTCTTCTCTCTGAATTAGGAAGATCTTTCTCGACCAGCAGATCTTGGCTTGGGGCTGGAGTCTTGGATCTTGTTGGGTCTCTAGTAGACCGTGGATGGGTTGGTGGCAGAGGCGTCTTGAGGAGCCGTGTTAATTCTGCCAATTTTTCATTCAAGACATTGAACTGATCAATGGTAACATACTGTGGTGCCGTTCCGTGACTCTCTAGAATGGGGGGTTGTGACTCATAGACGGTGGAGGAATTTGTGCCATTGTTTCTTGGAGGAGGATTTATCTGTGGCTGTCATTCCTCTAGTACGTCGTCACTCCCGTCATTGTTGTTCTCGGGGGTTGATTTCAAGTGCGTGCCATTGTTCAAGAAGTGTGGACACAAAATTCTTGAATTCACGTTCAAAGAGAACCGGCCCCATGGAGGGCACCAAACTGTTACTGTTGAAAACTGAATCTGCTAGCTCGCCCGTATCCTGCGAAACAAAGACAAGAGGTTAACGAAATCGGGACAAGATTCCCGGTGTCCACTTTGATGGAGAAGTCAGTAACAGAGCAAATAGTTCAAGGCTATACCAGAATGGTTATCCTGGAAGGTGTGGGGACGAACAGAATTCAAGAAAGATGTAAATGACTGTTAACCAAGAGTTCAATTGTGTCATAATCGTTTTACCTCTTACCCGATTACCATCTTATATAGATTGAGAGAGAGTTCTCAATAAATTTCCAACTTAACCGCCTAACTGCCAAGAGCATGTGCGACATCCTCGCAATACCGTATGATAAAGATCCAACGACCAATCTTAATGTCGTGCCGCTTGTGATCACCAATCTTCATAACTGCCTATGTGATCATCCCAAGAACAGTTAAAGAACCACGTATGCGTGCCTTGTGATAGTCACGACAGACAAGGCGTCACAAACACGTGGGAAGATAGACCTAGAGTGAAGCCATGCGATCCTATTATTTAGGTGACGAATTGATGAGACACGACTTGTTAATAATAATAAAACCGACAAGACGTGACTTGTTAATAATAATAAAGTCGTCTCGCATCGAACGATAAGTTGAATTAACCAAAACGTACGTCAATACTCAATACGTTGATACTCATGAACACGTATCTTCTAATTATTGAAAGACAGAATATGACATTAAAAATACTGATTGACATGCAAGCACATGCTGTGACAATTTTGGGAATCCCGTATAGATTATGCTCTAGAGTAGATCTGACTCCTTTTTAAATCTTTACACTTGCAATTCCCAATAACTCCTCTTTTTTTTTTCTTTTTTTCTTGATAAGATTCCCGATAACTCCATGACTTTGGGATTAATTGCTCTTTTAATACCCTAGGCCATGCGGCAGTACTTAAACCTTATGAATAACAACCGTAGGATGTCAAAAGATCATATTTTATTGTTTTTAAGCATCCCTCAAACGGTCAAACCTGAGGGGTTGAATTTTTCCAATCTACATGCAATGCACGGGGCCAATAAAATATAATTTATTCAACTCATTTTGTGAATGACAGATGACATTCAACGGGACTAAATTTAAAAAATCTTAAAACTCTGAACTTTGAATGACTTACATCACTTTTTTTCTGTATATAAAACCCGAGGGAGGCCCGAGGGAAGTTTGGAGGTTCATATCACTATACCGTGAGAGAGAGAGAGAGAGAGAGAGATGGGTTCTGTTGTAGAGGAAAAAGTGAGCAAGCCTCATGTCGTTTGCGTCCCTTACCCAGCTCAAGGCCACATAAACCCCATGCTTATGGTGGCAAAGCTTCTCCATTACAGAGGCTTCCATGTCACCTTTGTCAATACCGAATACAATCACAAACGCTTACTCAAATCAAGAGGATCTGATTCTCTGAAGGGTTTACCTGATTTTCAGTTCCACTCCATCCCCGATGGTCTCCCACCTTCAGACATGGAAGCCACACAAGACATCCCGGCCCTAAGTCTATCTACCAGTACGACTTGTATAGTCCCCTTCAACAACCTCCTCTCTAAACTCAACACCACATATGGTATCCCACCAGTCACCTGCGTAGTCTCCGATGGTTGCATGAGCTGGACTCTTGATGCTGCCGAGGAACTTCAAGTCCCTGAAGTTTTGTTGTGGACGCCTAGTGCTTGTGGCTTCTTGGCCTACATGCACTATCACCTCCTCATCGAAAGAGGCCTTACACCTCTCAAAGGTATTGCATATTAGTAGACTAATCACAACAGAAATCATTAGGATAGAAATGATAGGTGGATGAACTCCAAGTGTATAAGAGTAATTATAGATTTTTTGTTAATCAATGTGGGTCTAAACTTTCAGTACTTCCACATGTCTGACAATATGTAGTATAGACACGTAGTCCGTAGAGACTGGAGTCACTGGACTACGGTGACGCTATGATAATATGCAAAATTCCCAATAAAAAGCTTGAACTCTTAGAACCTAAGTAATATTTGACGGTCAGTGTGAGACTAAGCCTCCAACATGTTTCTTTTCTTCATTGTAACAGATTTGAGCTTCTTGACAAACGGGTATCTAGACACTCAGGTCGATTGCATCCCAGGAATGAAAGATATCCGCTTGAGAGACCTCCCCAGTTTCGTTCGAACGACCGATCCCAACGACATTATGCTCAATTTTCTAAAAAGAGAGGCAGGGAGAAGTAACAAAGCAGCAGCAGTCATTGTGAACTCCTTTGATCCCCTTGAGAAGGATGTCTTGAACGCTCTCTCTGCAATGTTACCTCGCGTCTACAGCATCGGTCCTCTACACCTGCTGCTGAACCAGATCCAGGATGATAATTTGAAGTCTATCGGGTCCAATCTATGGAGAGAAGAACCCGAGTGTCTCGAATGGCTCAATTCCAAAGAACCCAATTCGGTGGTCTACGTGAATTTTGGAAGCATCACAGTAATGACGATTCAGCAATTAGTTGAGTTTGCTTGGGGGCTAGCAAACAGTGAGCGGACGTTCTTGTGGATCATAAGACCTGATATAGTGAGGGGTGACTCAGCCATGTTGCCGCCCGAATTCGTGAATCGGACCAAAGATAGGGGCATGTTAGCGAGTTGGTGCCCACAAGAGCAAGTGCTAAATCATCCAGCCATCGGTGGTTTCTTAACCCACAGTGGTTGGAACTCCACACTTGAAACCATAAGTGGTGGTGTGCCTGTGATTTGTTGGCCCTTTTTTGCCGAGCAACAAACCAACTGCAGGTATTCATGTGTACATTGGGGGATCGGCGATGAGATTGATAATAATGTCAAGCGGGAAGACGTTGAGAGGCTTGTGAGGGATCTAATGGTTGGAGATAAAGGTAAGGAAATGAGGAGGAAGGCCATGGCATGGAAGATGAAAGCTGAGGAGGCCACAGCTCCTGGTAGCTCCGCCCATGTTAATTTTGATAACATGGTGAACCAAGTTCTTCTTTCCAAGCGTTCTTAATTATCAAAACGTTCACCTCTCTCTCTCTCTCTCTCTCTCTCGTGTTATGGTGTGGAAGATAAGCAAATAATTATTGACATCTAAGTCTTTCCTTTCTTTAGTTGTCTTTTGTGCGTTCATCGCATACACATCATCTACTGGCTATAATAAATTAATCATCTCTATAATGCTTTTATTATAATAAATTTGTTAATGTTTGGTTATTTGTCGTCTATCTTAAAGAGTACAGAATATATACATTTTAATACAATCTCCACTTAAGTGCACTCCTAATAAAGCATACAATATTGACAGCTGTATTTTCCTGCAATATATTTCATTGTGACACGCAAACTTGTCCGTTTTTTCATGCCGACAGTTTTTATTCTATTCTTTATAGTTTATATTAAAGATCATAAAACCACCCGTGACCTTTGACTATAATAAATACATAACTGAAGTTGATAATAATTAAAAACCTATAATTTTTATTAATAGACAATTATACTTTTATTAACTTTACAAAAAAAAAAAAAAAAGGAGAAAAAGACATTTTTGATCTTTCAAAAAAATAGAATGATATAATTACAAAATTATCTTTAAAACCCTTAAATAAAAACAGCAATAGGCTTTTCTCTTCTTCTCCATCGATCTCTCTCTTAATCTGTTTAGGAAAATGAATTCAAATGACTGCCGAATGAAGAATCGATGAACTTCTGATGAGCGTCACCGCCAAAATGGAAAATCGATGAACTTCCAATGAACCTCAACACCCAAGTGAAGAATCAATGAACACCTGCCAAATTACTTTGTGCTCAGATTTGATATCTGCTGTTTTCCCTATGCCCCAGAAAAAATTACTGGTAAGGAGAGAGACAGTTGGACGGGAGAAGGGTATATGGGCCGGGTTATTTTTATTGGGGAAGAAAGTACTTTGAATACAACTCTTGATCTGGATAACCTTCAAAATCGTTCTATTTCATCCCAACCCCTGAATTCTCACAATTTGTCCTTATTTCTGAGATCTCTCCAACCTCGCGAATTCAATCTGATGACACATCCTTTTCTGGGATGTCAATCAATAGTCAAATAGATGCACTTGGATTGGACAATGGTGATAACCATAATGGTATTTAAGAAGGTTTAGAACAAGAAGGAATTGCAGAGATCTTGATTATGTTTTCTCAGAATGAATCACTAACACTAAAGTATCGTATGTACTTATACAAGCTTTACAAAGGTAAAATACTAACAACTAATCATGTAGTGACATGTGTATAGAAGGGCTCTAGAAGCACTTCTAAACTACTAGACTATGGGCCTGAATGGGCTGGATAGATAGTATTCTCTATAGTGTTATCAAGGACAAAATGAGTTCTAGTCCATCACCATTACAGAAGATTGCAAACTTGGATCTCCTACAGAATAGGATTGCTAGTTATGCGGTCATGACTTGTGGCTTGTACATCAGAGATTTGGCCATGGGAATCACAGGTAGCCGTATTCCAAGTACTGTCTTTCCCAATAAAAAAAAACGTTGAGCATGCATGACCCTTATTTCCTCATCTTCTTGGAGAAAACTATGATCTTCATCTAGATCTTCGTCTTTCTTAGAGGACTCTTTTGAAGTATGTCATGTAGAAAACATTAAAATAAAATTTATTTCTACAAATCTTTATTACTAGAAGATTATGTTCTGGAAACCCTGACTTCTGCATGGAACACTCAGCATGGTGTTGCGATCTCACTGTTCGATAAGGATTCATATCTGTTTCGATTCAAACATGCATTAGATTATGCCAACATGATTAGAGATGCTCCATGGTCAGTTGCCTTAAATCCTATCATACTTGAAAAATGGAAGGAGAACCAAGATTGAACATTTGATCATCTGGAATTCTGGGCTCAGTTTCATAATCTTCCACACGAGATCCTAAGTGCCAATGTAGCCCCAAAGTTCGTAAGTTGTTTCGGTCTCCCATCTCAACTAATGTTCGTTAAAGGAATTTCAATGGGACAGAGGATTTCCTACCTCAGAGCCCGTTTGCTCATTCCTATATACACTACTCTGAAATATTTCATAAACATTCAAAAGAAAAACGGCAAGATACACAAAGCTCTTATTAAATATGAATGCTTGCCGGTATTCTGTGTCTTTTGCGGTATTATTGGACATGACCAGCAAAGATGCATGGCCTGTTTCGACGCTAATCAGGATCATTTTCACTCCCATGGATGCAACCCGTCCAAGAAATGTCCTTTTCTGCCCTCCAAAACTTGCAGACAAGATATCAAACGGCTTACACATCACAGCCCATTTTTGCACATAGATGTGATACCCGAGTCAACCCAAAAAATGTCCAAGGAATGTCCTTCTCTGTCCTCTAGAACATACGGACAAGATATCAAAGGGCTAACATGTCACAACCCATTTTTGGACATGGGCGTGATATCCAGGTCGACCCAAGAAATGTCCAAGAAATGTCCTTCTTTGCCCTCCAGAACTTACGGACAAGATATCAAAGGGCTAACATGTCACAACCCATTTCTGGACACGAGCATGATACCCAGGCTCACCCAGGAAGTGACCCGAATCCACCCAGGATCCACAAGCGACAGTGATCTACCAAATAATTCCACAGTCTACAATAGCAATATCCATCAATAATTAAGTAAAACAAATCATAGTAATAATACCGGAAGCGATTCAATAAGTAATAGATATCAACTAATGATATCATAACATAGATGAAAGTATTGTTATCCCAAATACAACCCATTGTTTCATCAAAATATTATACCATATCATTTTTATAGATACCTAAAATAAAAGAGTAAATCGGTATCATCAGAATTAGATAGACTATTCACATCTATCCATAAAAAGAATTATATAATCTGAGAAAGAGAGTAAGGGGAGAGCTGCATCAGGCGTAGACGCAGTCGCTGCAAGCACACCCCTTGCCGTGTTCGCCAGAATAGTCCTCGTCAGAAAAGGGTCACCCACAAAAGGGGACTCCATATAATCAGCTATAGAGAAGTCTCGTACATCAGAATCTGAAAAGACGTATCGATACGAGGGGTGAGCTCCCATTCCAGCTCAGTAAGAAATCATGCATCACATGCCATGCTCAATGAATATGATGTTGTTCTAGTACTAGGTCAATGGTATTGGTTTTATAGGGGCCTTAATGATATGTCCACGCATCTTTCGACACTGCCAATGGATCAAGGGCTTTCACCTCTCATGCACCGGGCTAGGGTAGAAGCAGGATACCCAAGTCTCTTTTGCCAAATTGATTCTACAAGTGGACCTCCTTTGGACCTACAATCCAAGATGTGCCACCTCCCATGGCTAGAACCAAGGGTAATGCAAACACCTAATGCCTAATATATGAATAGCATGAAAATATAATGGGGTCACATCCCAGTAGAGAACCTCGGTCCCCTATCCCCTTGGTCCACCATGTCCCTACTAAGATGCTAACAATATAACGCATGGTCTATGTAACCATGAGTTACCAGTCCCCTTGGTACCCGCATGTCACCCAGACTAAACACACCATCATCTATCCATAGCATACATAATTGTTGTTATGCAAATGCATGCTCATATATATACAGATACAAGTATGACATGTTATCACAGTTCAGTCCACAGACATGCATAATATCCTAGTTCTACGGACCCCACCCCTCACTTATAGACACCAAAGGTGTTACTGAACCTAGAAGGGGGCAATAGGCTTCGTTATTACTTGTGTCGATTTACCTATTCATTTGCGTAAGTTTTATTACGTTAGTTAAGTAACATTTAAACCTACATGGTCATGTTCTAAATGTCCCAATGCAGGTCCCAAGGAAATCCGAGAACCCCACAGTTGGTCCCCGAAGGATCTAACTAGGCAAACAAGCTTTCAGTAGGCAAGGTGGTGGATGGTACCGGCAGAAGGTGCTGTCGGTTTTATCTGCTGACTGAGCCTTATAAACCTTCTATAAGTGAGGCAACGAATCAAGTCGGTGGATTATTCTGCCGGCTCTGGGGTGCTACCGGTTTACTATAAAATGACCTAAACCATCTTAAGTGGTCGACCTGCCTTGGGAGCTTAGCCGGAGAATGTTATCCGGCGGTATGTGCTGCCTGCTTATCCACCGGCTGAGCTCAGCCAATAATCTTTTTAAGTATGGAGGTTTGGCGGTGGATGAGGGCCTTGCTGGCCCCATCCGCCAGCCATACCATACTCAGTCTGTTTACTGGATCTGGGGGCATGGGTCATGCCCTTCCCCTAAAACTCGAACTCAGCGAGGAAGATGAAGTCAAAAATGGAGAGATTCTTCTCCCCAAAATCTTCCAACATACTTCGCATGGTGGGAAACATTATTCCCACTCCTATCATCATTAATGGTCCACTAATACCTCATTTGCAGGTGGGTGGTGATCAAACCTAGATTCTAGGGTTTGGTGGCCAACCATTAATGGTGGAAGGGTGAGCATTTACACAACAAGATTAGTAGTTGGGTACTTACTTGGAGAGGATGAGAGAGTTCCAACCTAGCTCCAAGTTTTGAGTTCCCATCCACACCAACTATTCTCCCAAGTACACCTACACCAACCCTTAAATGCCTTTTGAGTTCCCATCCACCCCAACTATTCTCCCAAGCACACCTAGGGCTGCAACAGGGCCGGGTTGGGCCGGGTTTTTCAAAACCCTAACCCTAACCCTGACTATTTAAACTTAACCCTAACCCAACCCAACCTTGTCAGGGTTAGAAAATGTACAACCCTAACCTTGACCCTGGCAGGGTTGGGCCTAACCCTAACCTACCCTGATTGACCTTGACATGCAAGGTTGGGCCGGGTTAACCCTGATAGGGTTGGATTGACTTCTGATTGGCCCTGAAATATACAACAAAACATACATATAACAATTATAACTTAAAGATATAACAAACACAAATATATATATATATATATATAGGGTTGGGCCGGGCCGGGCCGGGCTCAACCCAGGGGGCCAACCCTAACCCAACCCAACCCTACCAGGGTTAATCAAAATTTGAGCCCTAACCCAACCCTACCAGGGTTTGGGCCGGGTTCAACCCTGCCAGGGTTCAAGGTGGGTTTGGGCGTGTTCGGGTTGTCAGGGTAAAACTTGTACCCCTAAGGACACCCACACCAACCCTCAAATGCCTAAAGGTATGAAATGAGGGTTGGTCCCCTATTTAAACAAAATGAGAGAGAGAGAGAGAGAGAGAGAGAGAGAGAGTGTGTGTATGTGTGTGTGTGTGTGTGTGTGTGTATATGTGTGTGTGTTTGTGTGTCAATCGCGGATAAGTCAGCAATAGGGAGTCGGGTGACTCATCCATCGACAGGGCCAAAACATAGCTCTAGGCCTAGTTTGGTGGGCCCCATGCATCGGAATCACATGTGGGCAACCCAAGGTCCAATAAGTCATTCCACTCTTGCTGGCGACCCTAAGCTATAACCTGGATATATCCATCGGGGTCCCATATCGGGTATGCCAGATGTCAGTGTGCAAAGACCTGACACAGTAGAAATCCGGATTAGTGGGGGATTTCAGATGCGGGTCTTACATAACACCAAATTCTCGCCTTCTTGAAAATGCAAAAAAATTTCGACCTTAAAGGCTCCTCCTCCGGCAACTCTGCCGTTGCTATGGAGAATCACTCCCAGTCAAGAAACGAGGGAGAGGAGGCAACTGAATAGTCACCAACCCAAGCGCTTCATAAGAGCCCATGTCAGCAAGATCTGATGGTGGCACGAACTCAGAATCGTTTCCCCTTCCAAGACAGTTCATCATCATTGGGTCGAAATGATAAGGGTAAAATGAAACACCATTTACACAGTTCGCTCCACTTGGCTCAATATTTAGATTCCCAAAACGAAAGGTGAGGCAGCTTTATCAATCTCCTTTAATATCTCTCCCATTTCCTATGATAATAATCAATCATTACACACACCTGACCATATCCTGCAGAACCCAGAGTTTACCAAAGCATTGAAAAAACTTCTCCCACAATTCTCTAACATCTCACTCTCACCCACCGATACACTATACCATACTAACCCATTTTAGATCCCCAGCCCCCCAGAAGATACTCCATCTACAATATTGATTCAGATTCCCTATACCAAACCCAAAAGCCAAGAATCGAACAAACCAACCCCACACACAACATCTACCTATATCAATTCCACCCAACATCTGGCCAACCCATTTCTAGATCCATCTCCCTTTTACCTAAAAAATCAAACCAATCCCATACCCATTGCTAATAAAAACTCACCCACAGAAGCCTTACCCACTACCCACACCAAAAGAGCTCGAAGAAAGGTGGAATTCGATAGCTCTTCAAACTAGGGCTGCAACAGGGCTGGGTTGGGCCGGGTTTTTCAAAACCCTAACCCAACCCTGACTATTTAAACTTAACCCTAACCCAGCCCAACTCTGCCAGGGTCAGAAAATATACAACCGTAACCCTGACCCTGGCAGGGTTTGGCCTAACCCTAACCTGCCTTGATTGACCCTGACAGGGCCCTGGCAGGGTTGGGCCTAACCCTAACCTGCCTTGATTGACCCTGACAGGGCCGGGTTAACCCTGATTAACCCTGATTCAGGGTCAGATTGACCCTGATATTGACCCTGATTGACCTTAATTGACAAACAACAAATTACAGAGAGAGACACGGTATCAAACCATTTCTTCAGTCTTCACTTTCCTTCCTAAACATTACCAAACACATATTGTACTACTAGTACTGTAGCAAATCACAATGAAATAACTAAAAGACTCCATCTTCTCTCTGCTCTCTGCAATAAATTCAAACAAACAGAATATATCTGTAAGAAATGAGATGTATAGACAAAGATAATCATCTTACAGATCTGGCGATTTGAAACCCTAAAAAAAAAAAAAGTAAACAGAAATACGTTAGTTGAATATAAGATGCCAGATAGTCCTATAAAGTAAAATAAGTAAACAGAAACACTCTAAGTCTAAGACTTGCAACCTTCGCTTCCCATTTCAATCATCCATAAAGTAAAATAATAAGTAAAGCGAAAAAGGACAGGAAAGAAGAGAAGATAAGATGGAATACCGAACATCCTTTTACTAGGATATCAAAATCCTATTCTGTTAACTACTTTTACTTGACCAATATTCCACTTCTTTTCAGTGGAAAAGTTTCCCAATACTCCTAAATAGAAGGAAAAATAACAAAGATAACCTGCAAACGAAACCGTAAGAAAAAAAAAGTAAATAAGTAAAGTAATGGGAATGACAAATACCTTTTGGAGAGGTTTTTTCCTTGAAAATATGTGCGATGAGCCGATGACACTAGGGAGGGTCGAGAGTCGAGAGAGATTAGGGAGAGTCGAGAGTCGAGAGTCAAGAGAGATTAGGGAGAGTCGAGAGAGTTTAGGAAGAGTCAGAGAGATTGAGGAGCTGGGAGTCTAGGAGGCGCCATTGAGAGTTTAGACACAGTCGAGAGATTGATAGAATAGGTGAGACTGAGAGTCGATATATATATATATATAAAGTCGGGCCGGGCCAGGCTCAACCCAGGGGGTCAACCCTAACCCAACCCAACACTGCCAAGGTTGATAAAAAATTAAGCCCTAACCCAACCCTAACAGGATTTGGGCCGGGATCAACCCTGCCAGGGTTCAGGGCGGGCTTGGGCGGACTCGGGTCGTCAAGGTAAAACTTGCACCCCTACTTCAAACACCTTGACCAGTCATTTTTTAATGGAAAACCCCGTGGAGGCTAAGAAAAACAGTCCCACAGGACACAATGAAGCTCTTAAGTTGGAATTGTGAAGGAAGGGAGTACCTTGGCATTTCGTTCTTTGAAGAGTCTCCTCAAGCAAGATAGACCCGACATCGTTTATTTGATAGAAACTAAAAACAAAGCTGCCAAAATGGATCTGTTGAAGGAGAAATTTAAATTAAAACATCATTTTTCTTGTGGAGCCCAGTGGGACTACCGGGGGCTTTGCCCTCTTCTGGAATGAAGATATAAGCATTTATATTATTACCGCCTTATCAAGGTTGATTGATTTCGAGGTTTCTTCTCAAAATTTCAAGAACTTTTATGTTACAGCAGTATATGAAGACCCAATCAGATCTACACGTGTGGAAGTATGGAATCGAATCTCTGATATTGGGAGAGATCGTGACAGTAATTGGTTGTGTGTTGGTGATTTTAAACTCCATTCTTTCTTGGAGAGAAAAGAGTGGCGGGGCTTCAGTCAAGAATGGTGATTGTCTGTCCTTCCAAGAAGATGCTTGATTCTTGTCATCTTCTAGAACTTCATGCTAAAGGCCCAAATTTCACCTGGAATAATAAGAGAGCTGGAGAGGAAAATATCGTCAAATTGGATCGGGCCTTTTCTAATGTAGAATGGAAGAGCTGTTTTGATAATGCTACTATCACTATTAGGCCATCTCTGGGATCTGATCATAATCCATTTGTTGTTGACACAGATGGTGGTCTTTCACTATTAGGCCATCTCTGGGATCTGATCATAATCCATTTGTTGTTGACACAGATGGTGGTCTTTCAAAAGAGAAGCGTCCTTTTAGATTTGAAACTATGTGAACTCGACATTCTGACTGTAAAAGGGCTGCTGCTAATGGTTGGAAAGGACTTTCTTCCTTTTCTGCATATTTAATTGAATCTCTAAAACAAACTCCAAAATAGTCAAGAAATGTTTATAAACTAGAATATAAATATTTTTGGCAATATTCAGGAGCAAATCTCAAGGTTGAACTTGCATCTTTCCAACATTCAAAGTCTTCTTAGTTCGGAATTTTCACAAGAGGAGGAATCAGAAATAACTAAACAATTAGAGGAGTTTTTGTTACGGGAAGAAATTACGTGGGCCCAATAATCCCGTATTGATTGGCTCAAGTGTGATGACAAAAATTCTTCCATGCTACAACCTTACTGAGACGTCACCACAACAAAAATATTCAACTCAAATTATAGAACAGAAACTGGACCAAATCTGATATTGAAGTCTATGAGGTAATTCACAGTCATTTTCCAAATCATTATTCTTCAAATGGTATTGATGCTAATGCTTTGAATGCTACCTTAGAGTTAATTTCTCCTATTGCGCCACCAGACTTAAATGATCGTCTTTGTAGCATTCCATACGCCAAGGAAGTTAAAAGAGCTCTTTTTGCTATGCCTCTCCTAGGGTTGCAACAAGGTCGGATTGAGTCGAGTTTTTCAAAACCCTAGCCCCAACCCTGACTATTTAAACTTAACCTTAACCTAGCCCAATCCTACCAGGGTCAGAAAATGTACAACTCTAACCCTGACCCTAGCAGGGTTGGGCCTAACCCTAACTTACCCTGATTGATCCTGACAGGACGGGTTAACCCTGATTCAGGAGGAAGTAAAAAGAGAAAAAAAAAAAGATCCCCGTAGGTAAAAAGAGAAAAAAGAGAAGATAAACGATATCAATTATACAATTCATTTAAAACCCATTTGATCTTAGCTCAAATCGAAATCTCCTATCGATCATTAAACATGTTTTTGATTGTCCATTACAACATTCATGGAAATCATAAATTTCTACTGATGAAAATATAAACAAGATTGGTAGCCAAAACAGAGGGAACTCTAAAAGATCAATAAACAAAATAGAAACAACAAAAATCAAACAACATATTCAATCTGTCAAAAGAACATCAGAAAGATTGAAAACACATAACTCAAAACAAAGTAAAATCTCTTTACAGTTTTCTAATAGATCAACAAATGATGTCGAAACAATAACAATCAAACTATAAAAACATTTAACTCAAAACAGGGAAAACTCCTCAGGAGATTTCGATTCTCACCTAATCTTTTTCGACAGTCGACTCTCAGTCTCTCAGACAATGTCTCAACGCCTCTTAGAGTCGGCAATGCAAAAATTATGGGACATTATAAGTAAGAAAATTCTTATTTTTATCCAAAATTTTTTTACAGGAGAAAGTTTTCCTACAAAGGGTAATAAAACCTATCTTTGCCTTATTCCTAAAGTAGGACAACAGGATTTGATTGATCGATTTAGGCCTATAAGTCTTTGTGGGGTTTGCATGAAAATGATCTCAAAGATTATGGTGAGTCGTCTTAAAGATTTTCTCAATAAAATAATTAGTCTTTTCCAATTGGCTTTCATCCCATCTAGAGGAATATCGGATAACATCATCATCGCCCACGAGGCTTTCCATTATATTTAAAAAAGGAAAAAAAACAAAACAAAATTTCTGGTTTTAAAGCTTGATATGCAGAAAGCCAACGATAGACTTAGAATGACCATTTATTAAGGGAATGCTTCAAAGATTGGGATTCAACCCGTATAGGGGGATTCGACACGGTGATTCTTTATCTCCAACCATATTTATTATTTGTGCTCAGGTTTTATCTTTCATTATTGAGAATGATGTTACAAAAGGAAATCTCAAAGGAATCAAAATTAGAAACCGGCCGATCTCCTCTTACTCACCTTCTTTTTGCTAATGAATGTTTCTTTTTCTCTCATGTCAGCTTGAATGAGGTCATAAATTAAAAAAGATGCTTAGATTTCTACTGCAAAGCCTCAGGCCAGAGTATTAATCTAAAAAATTTTTGCCTGACTTTTAACCTAAATATTGAAGTCCCGTTTAAGAGATGGTTCTCTAGATTTCTGAAGATTCCTTATGGAGATGGTCCCACCAAATATCTTGGTCTACCATCTGAGTTCGTTGTTTTCAAAAAATCTTGTTTCAAAGATATTCAATATCAGATTGTAAGGAAAATCTCTAGCTGGAAGAGTAAATTTATTTTTCCTGTTGATAAGGAAGTTCTCTTCAAATTTTGTGGTATTATCTTTTTCTAATTATGCTGCCTTCTCATTTTAAGACACCGTTATCTCATTATCAAACAATAAGGAAAGAAGCTACGAATTTCTTTTGTAAAGACGATTAAAAAAAGACAGGTATTTATTGGATTGCTTAGAATCGTTTGTGCAAACATAAAGATTATTTTTGGGGAGATCATTAAGATCATGGGGGATCATTAAGATCATGGGGGTCTTGCTTTGAGGGATCCGCTTATACAGAATCTGGCCCTACTTATAAAATTGACGTGGCTACTTTAGTCTTCTCCTTCATCTCCATGGGCGAAATATCTCAAATCTATCTATTTCCCCAATTGTGATTTTCTAGGAAGGCAATACCTTAACAAGGTCTGACTTGGCTGGTGGAAAATAGTGTTAAAATTAATATTTGGAAGGATAGTTGGATTCTTGCAGTCAAAGGAGGTAAAATTCCTTTTCTAGTTCTCCTAATTGTGATCTTGTCATGGTTTCAGATTTGATTGATCCCATTCATCGAATTGGGAAGGCTGATGTTCTTATGAATTTTTTCCTCAAAATATCAAAAATGCAGTCCTCAATAACCAGGCTAGAGCCTCTTCATTGAAAGTTAGCTACTGGCAGACGAACCCGAATGATGTCTGGAAAAAAAATATGGTTTTCTTCTTCTCATAAAATAAAAAATTTCTTGTAGAGAGCTTGTGCCTATGGTTTAGCTTATGGAGAAGAGCTCATTCATCGTAAAATTCCTACTGCTGCCTAATGCCACCGTTGTGGTGCGGATGTGGAATCATTAGAGCATATTCTGTTGTTAAGCCCCTTTACTAGAGCCTTCTGTTTTGGATCTAACCTTTCTTACAGAACTCCAGATAATGATGACATCAAATTCCGTCATTGGATTGAAGGGTGGATTCTATGTTTAGAGACTCTAAAGTCAAGGCTCGTAGATCCTTTGCTCAGGCTTCCTTCCTTTTATGATATATCTAGAAGGCTATGAATGATTTTATCTTCAACCATATAGACTGGAGTCCTGTGGATGTTATTAGAAAGCAGATGAAGCTTATACCAAATTTTCTAAAGTCACTCCTTGTTTGAAGGATTTTTCGGATGATAGGCAAATTCCCTCTTCTTATTTGTTTCCTCCCCCGAGCGGTTGGTATTCAATTAACACCGATGCATTCTACAAGGATGATGACCAGATCGGAGGGATTGGTATTATCTTCAGGAATTCCCAAGCTGAGCCTATCTTTGCGCTTTCACAAGAGGTGACAACGTTCTTGGCTCAACAAGGGGAGGCCTTGGCTATTCATTTGGCCCTTCTTATGGTTGGTTAGTTGGTAGAAGAAGGATTCTCAAATGTCAAGGTTTAATCTGATTGTGTAGGGTTTATAAATGATTTGCAAAAATAAATAAATTTCAAAATTAAAGGAAATGGTGTTGGGATAAAATAGTTTTTTTAATTTTTTTTTTAATTAGTTTACTTAACGTTGTGGTGGTCAGGGGAAGGTGTTAGTGTAATTATTGCGAGAAAAAAATAAGTGGTGTTAGTGTAATTATTGAGAAAAAAAAAGGTTCGTGGGGGAAATTTTTTGAAATTTTTTAATAAATATAGAACAAGTATGGAAGTGATAATAATTCACGGTTCTTATATCAATCATTTTTTATTGTTACCTATTAATGGGGGCAACCAAAGTTGACCAAATTCAATGGAATTTTCTCGTTCGGGTTGTCTCATTTGTGCAGGGGCCTGGGTTTTCTGTTCATATCAGGTGATGACATGGTATGCATTAATCAACACCTTATTCCTAAATCAAATGTATAGAACCCCGGCCCTAGTGTCATTTTTGGCTAGAAAGCATAAAGCCAAGAGCCATCCTTGTTAAATTAAAGAAAAAATGGCCCCAATTGACAATTCGGCGCCAGCACGAGCGCCTCTTCGACCATAAGTGCGGATTTGGATCCAAATTGTTAGTTCTCACTGAAACTCTTTCCGAAAGTCTTAGATCTATTTTCATTTATTTTAATTATTAGAAAAAAGAAATTACTGTTTTCCCTTTAGTAGTTTCCCTAAAGGACAAATGTTCTTTAATTTTTCAAATAAATACAAATACCTCTCCAACAAACACTGTCGAAATACAATTAAACCCACGTTATTAGGTATATTCTATTAGATATTGACAGTGAGTGAGAGACCAATATTATTATAATGATCAAATTAACCTTTTACAAGGGTGAAGTATCAGTTTTACCCTTATTGAAAAATGAAATCTAATTCCGCTTCAATCGCTGCAACCGTCATTCGAAACCAAACCGTTGAGAAGTTCTCCTAGCTTAGATTTTCTGAAACAGTAGCGGAATCAATCCCTTTTGTGGAACCATCCCCAAATTACTTTCTGCTTTTGCCAAAGCGGTTCTTTGAGAGAATCGTTTCTACGCCATTTGCAAACGCAACGGATTAAAACCCACCCAATGAAATAGGACAATAGAAGCAAACCCTTCAAATTTGTTAGAGATTTAAAAAAATAAATTAAATAAAGTATAAAGTATAAAGCTAAATGCTCCTCACAGAAGATTAAATAGAAAAGAATCGTGGAGTTTAATGGGAGAGACGGATTAGTTGAATTAGAAGTTTATTATCTGGGAAACTTGTGAAAACACTTTAAGGATCAATTGTGCGTGAATAAAACAAAACCTTCAAAACCATTGCTCGATGGGATCGCCTCTCACCACTCCGATTGCAGCTCCGCCAAATGCAGCAACGATTTAGGTCTTCCCCACCTTTCTTTTCCTTCATCCATTCAAACGTCCCTTCATTTGGATTTTGGATTATTTTCCCTGATTTACTTTTTCTTGGGGTCCAGAGAATTAGGGTTTCTTCTCGGTGGTTAAATCACATTGGGAAGGAAATTCAATCTCTGCAATTCTATCCTTTCTCTGGTCACGGATTGTGCGTGTATTCGTCTTAGTTGATCTTTTGCACTGAGAATGGAGATGGTAGGTCTTACGAGTGCTTTGCACTTGGAGTTTGCTTTAAACGTTTACCTTTCGTCCTCTTTCTATCAAAATTGCACTCTAGGATCCGTGTTAGGTCCATCGAATTGGATTCTATGAATATGGTTTCAATATATGAATCCGTAGTTTCATATGTTCATGATTTTGTTTATTTAACTTGGTGAATATTGGAACTAATTTTAGTTGGATGAGAGGGTTAAATTAGTTTATTTAACAATAATCGATTTTTAAGTAACAAAACTGTCTAGGGGTATAATTGTTCATAGAAAAATTAATTTTAACACCTTTAAAAAAAATAAGGACAGTGGTATTTTTTTGAAAAGTTTGGAGGCATTTGTCTTCTAGGTAAATCATAGGGGAAGAAACAATATTTTACCCTAATTATTAATATTAATAAAATATATTATTAAAATTTTAAAAATAATTTTAAATTGAAGTTACAATATGGGGTTCCATTTTAAAAAATTAAAGAACACAAATGAAATTAAATTGCCACGAATTACCATTAATGTCATTTTGACTAAGGGTGTTAAAAATGAATAAAAATTGGGAGTTAAAATCAAATCGAATTATTTAAACTGAAATCATAAAATCGATTATTAAACCGTTTTGTTCTTGTTCCAAAATAACACAGTTTAAATCGATCATTTGGAATGGTTAAAACCAATTAAACCATTTTTAGGTTCTCTTTGATATATATTATAGAATTAATTATAAAATATATTATGACATATGTAGTTGTTTGAAATAATTTTATTTATATTTAAAATAAATTAATATAATCTGAAATCTACAAATAAGTGTGAAAGTGTTTATCATTACTCTGATACTTTATAATTACTTCCTTATATATACTAGTACCAAATGGTTATTATTTATGACTCATAATTAGGGATGTAAACGAATCGAATTCATCTCGGATACACCACTATCTGAATTCGAGTCCATTTATCAACTATCTTATCCAAATCTGACGAAATCCACTGGATGCATAAATATCTAGTTAAAATCTGACTCAAATCCGAAAAAAGGAATTAGAATACAAATTGCAAGGAAAAAGAGAGAAAACCCTAGTTTAAAACAAATGTATCGGCTACCCTAAGAAAATAAGAGACAAAACCCTAAATGGTTATATAAATATTAAGGCTATATGCATTTTAACAATATGTTAAACAAAGTGGATATAGTCTAGTCTGTTTCGCTAATATCCGAATTCGCATCAAAATTAGACACAACTAAATTCACCCTAAATGGATGGAAATTCGAATCGGATCTGGATTTTCAGCGATCCATTTACATCATTATTCACAATTTATTCTTATAAATGATTTGTCATAAATAACTCATAAACATAAATATAAACTATACCAAAAGAGTCTTAACCTTAGTGCTAAATAAAAGTCTATATTTATAGAAATAAATTTTATTTTAATGCTTTTCAGCATATATAGCTTAGTTTGAATGGTAAATCCACTTTCATATATGATTAAAATTGTTTTAATGTTTTTCTTGACTTTTCCTCCGATGTTCCTACCTCTACTCCTCTCTCTCCCGTTAGTGAAACCGTTTAAAAACCTAAAAATTGAACCATATTAGTAATCAATTTTGGTAATCATTTTGAAACCGTTTAATAAATGGTTTGGTTTTGATTTCACACTGAACCACACAGTTAAACTGAAACCACACCATTTACCCTTAATTTTGTCTATAACCTCCACTTCGTATACAAATGGATTATTCAACAGATCATTCAACAGATCTATTAGAAGTATACTATCGGTTTCCAAGATTAAATGTGTCATAGGTGCTTTTTTAAGTAAAATAAATAAATGAATTCAACTTGAATAATAAAATCGGGGGGAAAATATCCGACATTACTCTGTTTTTTTGGATAAGTAGACCTCAAGGAGAGTTGAACTCCTGACCCTTTGAGGCATTAATATTGGTCTATACCAATTGAGCTACCACCTTGGGGCTTGGGGTAACATTGCATCTTCACTAAAGCCTTATCCCGAGTTCGTTGCGGTTTAAAGTTGTTAAATGGTGTGGTTTTGTTTTAACGGTACGGTTCCCTTTCAATTCGGTGTGTAATGAGTAAAACCAAAATGAACTATTTATTAAATGGTTTCAAAATGCCTATTAAAATCGATTATTAATTAATTTCAGTTTTTCAGTTTTTTAATCGGTTATGCAACCGGGAGGGAGAGGAAGAGAGTTAGGGATAAATTAGAGCGAAAATTGAAATAATTTTATTCATATATGAAATTGAACTTAAAATTTAGAAGTATGTCATGTAGAAAACATTAAAATAAAATTTATTTCTATAAATATAAATCTTTAGCACTAAGAGATTAAAGTAATGATTTAATTGATTTTAACGAATCTAAATAATCAATTTAAAAGCTTTCATTTTTAAACAGTTTATATTTATTATGAATTTAGAAAACATACGGATTGACGTGTGAGAACATGCTCTGGCAACTTTGGGAATCCCTTATAGATTTTGCCCTAGATTAGTTCGATTCCTTTTTTAATCTCTATACTTACAATTCCCAATAGCTCCATTTTTTTTTTGTGATAAGATTCCCAATAGCTCCACGACTTCAGGATTAATTGCTCTTATAATACCCTAGGCCATGCGACACTTAAGGCATTGTTTGGTAAAACTTCTACTTTGGATTCTGGATTTTAGATTCTGATTCAGAATAAGGATTATACTCTAAGCTACTTTAAAATTATTTGGGAATAAAAATATGTTTGATAATATATTTCTGGAATAGAACTAGAGTATCTTTGGAACAAAAACTTGTTTGATAAATACTATCCCAATCGAAGTTGTCAGCACCCTGATTTTGCCACTGCGGGGATCTTCGCTCTCATTAGGGCACCATACGCAATGAGAGGGGTGTATCATAGAAAAAAATATATATGATAATGATAACAAAAAAAATGAAACAAAAGATATGATAAAAAAAAATAAAAAAATAAAAATAAAAAAAAGAATATATATATATATATATATATATATTGACAGAAATCATAAACTACTGGGACTATCTCAGAGTGCCTACATTGATAGTGTGTTCAAGAGATTCAATATGTTAACCTGTTTAACTAGAGCTGTGTTTGTCTGTAAAGGAGACAATTTGAACATGCAACAGTGCCCGAGGAGTGATAATGAAAGAAGATCTATGGCAGATAAGCCTTATGCATCCACGGTAGGGAGTCTGAGGTATGCACAGGGTTATACTCGTCCTGACATAGCCTTTGCAGTGAGTGTGTTGGGATGGTTTCAGTCAAATGCAGGGATTGGTCATTGGACAGCGGCAAAAAAGGTTATGCGTTATTTGTAGAAGACAAAAGATTACATGCTTATTTATGGCAAGAGTAATACCCTAGAGGTGGTTGGATATTCTGATACGGATTTCAATAGATGTATTGATGATAGGAGGTACACGTTAGTATATATTTTTATGATGACTGAAGGAGCTATTTCTTAGAGTGCAAAATAAATTATTTTGGTTCTTACTAGTATGCAGTTAGAGTTCATTAAATTATTTGAGGCCACAAAGTAAGCAGTCTAGTTGAGGGACTTCATTTCTGGTTTAAATGTTGTGGATACCATATTCAGACCATTGTTGTTATATTGTGACAAAAAGTTAGCTATGTTCTTCTTAAAGAACAATAAAAATCTAGTGTTTTTAAGGATATAGAGATCAAGCATCTATTGGTAAGAGAAAAGGTCAATGAGAATCACATTACTATGGAGCACATTTCAATGGATAATATGATAGCGGATCCTTGGTCGAAGACTTTACCAGTTGGAGTCTTCAAGGGTCATGTTTCTAGTATGGGTGTCATTGAGTCTTTTGATATGTTTGGATAGACCTTTGTTTTTATATGTTATTGATACTTGACTGTATTTACTCTTTTGTCTGTAAACTTTATAGGCACAATTATTTTATACCATAGTTTTATTTCATGATTCAGTTTTTACATTATTACTAATTTGGACATATTTTTCTGTGTTTGATATGTCAAATCTTTAAAAAGGCAATATTTAGTCAAAGCTTCAAAAAGCAACATTAAGCCAAGGTTTAAAGGCAGTTAGTCAGGATCTCTTGTTCACCCAGGTTAATGGCTTTTCGCTATTGTATTGAGTAACATCAAGTTAATCCTATAAGGTTTTCAAGGCAACTAGATCGAATGTGATTAGATCAGAATTATAGACTCTCATGATAAGGTTATTTTCATGATATTATCTCAGGGTGATTCATGCCATCAAGTAGACTTTTGAAAAATTGTATCTCATATGTTGAGGTATATTTTCTAATGTTGTTCGACTGGTCTGGTTGTTGTTGGATCAAGATTATTACAATTCATTTAAATAATTGAATTTCATAACGACACTCGTTGATGATAGTCTTGTAAATCAATGTAGCATAAGTGAGAGATTGTAAGACCTTTTTAAAGATCTACTTTTGGACATCCCAGATTTAGATTTTTGTAGTTTTTATCTCACTTTAGTTTCCAGTTAGGTCCTTCTAATGGTAATACCAAAAGTGGAATTTTACTAACTGGAGATTTATAAGCTCTTCTTTATTTTATTTTATTTTTTCAATCTCTTAATATATTTGTTGACTCCTATCAAAAAAAAAAAAAAAAAAAATTCCTCGTTTATTGAGTCATTTAGGGCCTACTTGATAAAACTTCTGTTCTAGATTCTGGATTCCGGTTCAAAATTTGGATTCTACTTCAATCTACTCTAGGATTATTTGGGAATAAAAACATGTTTGATAACGTATTTTTGAAATAGATTCTAAAGTATCTTTGGAACAGAAATATGTTTAATAAACACTATCTCCCAATCGAAGTATAGAAAAGTGGTGGTGGGTGATGGGTGCTAGGTGGTGGCAGTGATGGGTGGTGGTCATGATGGTGGTGGTGACGGAGGGTGGCAGTGGTTGTGGTGGTGGGTAATGGTGGGTGGTGGGTGGTGGTGGGTGATGGCGGTGGCGGTGATGGGTGGTGGTGGTGGTGGTTGTGGTGGTGGTGGGTGGTGAGTGGTGAGTGGTGAGTGGGGAGTGTTGGGTGGTGGTTGTGGTTGTGGTCAATTGAGAGTCAAGTGAGAGTCGACTATTTTTCTTCTCCCAAAAACTTGTTCTAATACGTTGGAGCAAATATTAGTTACTCCAAAATTTTGGATTCTAAAGCCATTTTGAATTCGATTCACTCTGTGCAAGCTTAAATCCAACCGAACTTATCAAATGTGCTTCTACTCCAAAATGGCTCCCCGAAAACCAAAATCTATAGAATCTAGAATCTAAAATTTTATTAAACAAGCCCTTAAGAAAAAGATAAACAAAGGCGGCAGCCACAAGTATGCCTAGACAGAGACGTTCCCTTCAATACAATTTAATAGATATCGCCTACATCTTACCGGGAAAAAAAAAAAAAGATATCACCTACTTAAATGCTTTCCAGTCCCACTAAATATGGATTCAAATCGTCTCCTCTCTGTACTTCAGGGAAGAGGGGCGGCGACCCCAGTGGATGTTCGCCGCGTGACGGTTGGATGAATCCGACCCTTCCGTTCGAGCCGACACTCCCTTGTCGGCTCGACTTATCGGCTCGAATGGAGGGGTCGGATTCATCCGATCCCACGTGGCGACCATCCACTGAGGTCGCCGCCCCTCCTCCCGAACTACTGAGACTATTTGGATCCACTATATGTTGGATCCAAATCGTCTCCCGCCTGAGATTTGGCAGGAGGCGGGGCTACTCGGATGGATGGCCGACACTTGTCTGTCGGGTGAATCCGAGCCCTTCATCCGAGCCGACACCCCCTGTCGGCTCAGTTTGTCGGCTTGAGTGTTGGCTCAGATGGAGGGTTCGGATTCACCCAACAGTCAAGTATCGATCATCCATCCGGGCAGCCGCGTCTCCTGCCAAATCACTGGCAGGAGACGATTTCAATCCCTAAATATTGGGATTGGGCACACAAAAAGATATCTGACATTACTTCATTTATTGATCATGACCAGAGACAATCATAGATATCTAAAACTGCAGTGGCATAAACTAGTTCAACCACATGTTCCAAAATCTGGGTAGTGATAGCTGGCAATAATCATGTATGCAACAGAAATAGTCATGTTTACAAATTGCAGGGAAGACGTAATAAAACATTGCCAAGTATCTTAACTAATATAGCGGACGGAGCAGGAAAAATGTTGAAACCGAACCTTGCAAACATCCATTGTTAGTACAAAACATTGATGGCTGTAATATTGTCTTAAAGTCTTAAGTAAAGCAAATAAACAGATATTGGTGGTTGGATCGGCGACAAGATTGATAATAATGTGAAGAGGAAAGACTTTGAGGGGCTTGTGAGGGATCTGGTTGGAGATAAGGGCAGGTAGCTGAAGAAGGTCATGCAATGGAAGATGAAAGCTAAGGAGGTCACTGCCTCTAGTGGCTCCTCCCAAGTTGATTTTGATAAACTGCTGAACCTTTTTTGTAAGCCATATTAATTATCAAAAACGTTAGAATATAGATACTGACTCAATGTCTAATCTCCCTTTTTTCTCTGGAGCTGTTTGTTTTTTTCTTCCCTTAAGTGATGTGGTATGGAAGAGCAGCAAATTATTGAGATCTAGGTTGTTTCCTTTTGTTTAATTGTTTTTCTTTAAGCAGCCGTTGAATGCGGATCTAGTATTGGGTGATACTAAAATGATAATATATGATGCTTTTATTATAAATTTATTGGTGTTTTGGTTTTATTGGAGGAAATATATTACACAGTAAACGTGATGCCGTGGTGGACACGGCTCGCCAGCTTGGATTTAACATACATAAGGGAAGTTTCCATTTTTGTCTCGTCTGGCAGGATAGGAATTTTTTATTGTTAATGTTTTTTTTAATCATCAGCAACTTGTACTATAAATGAGAATAAAAAAACAAGATATATAAAGGGGAAAAAAAAAATCATACTCCACCCATCTTCGACATTACCATTAGCAGGGTGGATAATTGATTAAAGAAATCTAAATTGGATGATCACAAGGCATTAATGAGAACGACAGCAATAATAAACCAACTCTAGTTAATTAACTCTTTATCCCTAAATGAGTTTTGCTTGTTAATGGGAGAGGATTTCCCACAATGCCATCGCGGGTGAATCTCCTGCACTGATAAAATGAGGATAGTTTTGATGTTTAGGAAATTATGCTTGTGGTCTCTCTTTAATTTAATGTCAATACAAATTCCAAGAATCTCTCACATGGCTTGTGAAATGATCTTTCTATCCTCCTTGGATGCTTGTGTTTGTCTTCCCTTGGACGTTAGCGTAGATTCCACGTAGTGAGACAAGAAACCTTAGCTTATTTATTATAATCAATCCTTCTTCATTGTTATATTTACAACATTAGGACTATATTAATACTCACAAGATCCATAGTGTGACCAGTCTCCTCTAGTAATCCTCACCAACAAACATTGCCATGGCAATCTTTGAAGGATGAGATCCTCTTTGTATGCCCTTAAACACCTTTTGGTAATACGGGAAATATATGAGACCGGCATACGATAGAGATTGAAAGGATTCTATTTTTTTTTTCTTTGCTTCCCCAGTGAATAGTAAGAATAGTGGGGAATTGATTAATGAGACAAAGAAATTTATTTTTTTTGGGGGAAGATTATAGGTTTCTCCCCTGTAGTTTGACCGTAACCCAGGTACACCCTAAATGTTTCAAATAATTACAATTATTTTTTTTAGATAGTGTTAAACTTAAAGATAAATAGACAAATATACCCCTGCATCATTTAAAGGTAAACTGTTACTTCCATATGGAAAGTACCTTTTTAGCCTTCTGGCCCATTTCACTAAAAAGATTACTTTCACTTTCAATGTTTTTCTCCATTCAAACCATCGTTTTCATTGCTGTCAAAGTTTTTCTCCACTGCGAGCTCCGATGGTAAAGTTCTAGGTTCTATTTTGGTAAGCTTCTATTCCGGCACTCAAAACTCGAGCAAAGCTTTCTCTTCAACATTCGGTGAGATTTAAGGAATGAAATCTCAACTCATCCTTAAACTCTCTCTATTTCAGTCTTGGTTGGTAGTTGAAGTAGGGTAGGAACTTAAAATGACTGGCCATATTTGCCATGTCCTCTTCTTTACCTCTACCAACACCGGTCCTAAGTGAAACCCATAGCAAGAGAGGTAGAGGACACTAGCTATAATCAATGAGTTCAGGTGACCCACAAGAGAAGTTTCCACAAGAAGGAACATACCAGAAGAGACGAAAAATTTGATGCGACATTGGAAATTTTACATACATTGTTCATGGCAATGAGAGAAGCAAATTATTATTAAAGTGGGTGAATGATGAATGAAAATGGATACAAATTTCCAATTGAGAAATTTTCGAGGAAATAAAATCTTTTGGGAATTTGGACTACCATAAAAACATATATCCATTTGGTTCATTCCCTCGCCATTAAAATTTCTTCTTCTTCTCCCCTGCAATTTTTAATCCCCAAATCACCCTTGCTTCCATGTACATGATGATGATCAAAACTAATGAAATACATCCAAACTTTGAATAATTAAAAAAAGCAAACAAACAGAATCAGTCGCACGATTAGATGGGAATTAAGTATTGCAGGTTCGCATATAATGGTTGTGCTTTTATGTTTGTAAAAGAGAGAAATTTTAGGGAATAACTTACCTATGGGTCGCAATTGCAGGTTCGATTCCACCAATGAGCTCAAATGCATAGCAAATAATGTTGTAAATCCCACATCACCGGCGAACAAGATGCTTCCGCTGTTCTGTTCCGCCTTAAAGTTGCAGCTTCCACAAAATTTTCTTCTTCCTTCTACTAATTGCAGACCATGAATGAAATGAGAAAGAACATTTCTTTCTCAACAGTAGTAACCTAAAGGTAATAGTTAGTAATGAGGGTAGAATAGTCCGTTCACTTTAAAATATGGCCATTTTGGGTATGAACAGTTAAACGTTGTCTTTGCATCTTCAGTTAACGTTAATTGACTAACGGACTGGGTATTTTTGTAATTTATTTTGTTTTCAGGGGATGTCTTTGTAATTGTTTGAAACATTTGGGGTATACAAATGTTATGGGAAAACTAGAGGGGAGGTAATCATAATTTTTTCTTTTTTTATGCTTAGATCATTTATTAGAAAAAATCCAAAAGGAAATAGGGGAGGGGAGGAAAACATTAGCTCTCTAGACAAAGAAACTCAACCTTAGCAAAAACCCCACAGGAGGGGAAACCACCAGAGAGACACATTAACACACTGACTAACAAGATTGAAGGCATTAAACCCTCCAATAATTCGATTCCCCAAGAGTGTTGGGTTATGTCTTGTATTCTGTGGGGTCTACATAGTTATTAGAGTTATACTTGTATTTAGGTTTTTGATCTATTACATGTATAGGGTTAAATCTGTAATTGTATGGGATTAAGGTTTCTAGAGAGCTTATATATTGTCTCTATGTCGGAATCCCTAGATAAGCTAATAGGGGAGAACACTATGTTAGGAAGAGAATACTATAGATTTTTCTTGGGAATAAAGGAAGTCTCTCTTTCTCTAGTTGGAGGTAGGCATTCTGCGTTGGGGTGTTGAACCACGTTAAATTGTGTTCTTCATGTGTTTTTCTTCTTGTTTAAGCTCTCAACCCTAACAAGTGGTATCAAAGCGAGGTTCGGGCAGATTGTTACAGATCTGAAGAAGGAGGGGGTTGTGCAAAGGTTGGAATGAAGAAAAAAAATTGAAAACATGTTCAGGGTTTTGATGGAGCAAGCCACTGTAAACTCTAAACTGGTGAGGTTGTTCCACAGGTTGGTACACCGATTGAGGAAACCTCTCATGGGGGGATGCAGGCAGTAGTTTGGCTGCTTGGCCTTGTATGGATGAATTTTTTATAATGGTTGAAATATGATACAAAAAATGGAAATGGAGTCACCACCTACATAAGGTCTAGGACCTATGTATATAATTTCTCAAATGAGAAATACTAATGACTCTCATAATGGATTAAGGCTTATGGTCAAACTAGAGGAACAATGGATAAGTGTCATGTTACAATTTGGGAATGTGTTAGGCACCCAAATTGTCTAATCCGAAAATTAGTCTCCATGTACTATCCTTTCCTATTCTAATTTAAATTACAGGCAATAGCTAAACAAATTTTAATAGGTACCAGACCTAGGTTCTAGATATATTTTAATTTAGAAGCAAGCCATACAATTGTGAATATAATAGAAAGAAGAATTAAAATATGATATAGATCAGAAAATAAATGGTTGGATGACGGACCAATCAGCCAATCTCAAATAATAAGTGCACAACTCTCAACACATCGACAGATAGAATCATTTTCAGCTATTGAAGCGTAGTCCAAAGTTTGAATGCAATGACATGAAATTAATTCTAAAATGGCATTAAAATGATATGAAAATGGAGAATAAATTTAAAGTAAATTAGTTTAGGACTGAACTCGAATGATAAGCACTCAAACTACCTACGTATCTCAGGATAAGCCCAAGAATCAAGCCCAACGTAGCTTAACCGCTTGGGTTGGTAAAATGGTAGATCTCTATAGCCACTAGTCAAGCCAATAGGTCATCTAGGTTTAGGATATTGAATAGACTCCTACAGTCACTAGTCAAACTGGTAGGTTGTCTATGTAAAGCAATCGAATAGACTTCTACAGCCACTAGTCAAGTTGGTAGACCGTGTATGTACAAATAGGGGTTGAAAGAGACTTTCATGTAATGATGGAATGCTTGCCCAGGATTGAAGGGACTTCCATGTGATGATGGAATGCTTGCCCAAGGTTCCATGCGAAGATGGAGAATTGAAATTGAAATCGAATTGAATTTGATATTGAAATTGAATTTAAAATTTAAATTGAGATTGAAATTGAATTTGAAAATGTGCTTGATGACTAAAAAATATAAAATTTTGAAAATACAATTAGAAGCAAGTTATGCAAAGTACAAGGCACATTATGATGTAAATTGGGTATTATTGCAATCCTCATTGCAATTGGATTGAGCCTGGGTGATGGATACCCAGGCAGCCTACGTATCTTGGGGTGAAGTCCGAGAATCAAGCTCATACGTAGTTTAGAATGAACTACGCATGAAAATATGAAAATAATCTATATTTGTCAACATGTAAGAGTATGCTCTCAATATTGGAGAATAAGCATCTGAATCTCACTTTATTTTACATACACTTACACATTCACATTCATTTGCGCATCACAAACGCGTGAATCCGCATTGTATGAAAATAAATTACAAAAATTATACAAATTCCTATGGGATACATAAGTAGGGATTGAGAATCAAAACTACTAATACATTTTCTTTTCGCATTCATGGGATATATTGAAGGGGTAGGGGACGTCCTAGTCTATCCCGCCCATTATTACACTAAGGATGATAAGTGTTGTATGATATTGTATCACCCACCCGCATTGAATAATCATGGGCGCACGATGGCCGAACCCATATACCACATAAGGTAAAGACATAGAGTTAGGGTGTTACCTGTAAGACCCGTATCGAACTAATTGGTCTTACCCCCTTGTACCAGGTTTACCTATCATGGTCGAGCCAAGTGGACCAAGTGCGTAAAAAAACCACAAGACCAGGTATGAAGTCTAACCCAAAAACAGTCAAATGTGAGGGTAGGGTCACATGCCTAAATAGGTATGATCGACCCCACCTCAAAAAAGTCCAACCCATGACTTTTTAGTCGTGGGGTCGCATGACTAGAAAAATGTAGGATCGATGGATTCTACGACCCTACATGCGACCCTACGATAGCAGACAGAATCCAAAAATTAGGAAACCTTCTTAATTCAAAGGGGGTCTTTCCTAAACTCATTGGGACTTATTATGAAGGATTTTTCTCTATAAATAGGATGTCACTTAGCCTCTTTCACTCCTTTAGAACCCTAATTGAAAGTGAGAGAAAGAGAAAGAGAAGGAAGAGAAGAAGAGAAGGAAACTTGAAGAAGAAGACTAAGGAAGAGGAGGAAGTTCAGAGAAACCTCTGAATTAAGGTATGAACCTAATTCCCTACATGAATAAGAGAGTCTAGAATAGTTATGAAGAACATAGGATTAGGAGAAACCCAAATCATCCATCCATGGACAAGTTCCAAGAAATTCCATGGAGGAAATCATTATGCACAATGGATGGTGTATAAATTATAGTTTTAAGCCATAGAACAATCATAGAATGGACCATGATAGTAAGCCAAATGATCCAAACATGAAGGGATGGACTTTAGAATGAAAGGTCAACTTAGAACACGTGTGGTCGCACGTAGGGTCGAATGATATCTGACCCTACGAGACCATATGATCGACCACATGCCCTCGAGAAGTCCCAGGGAGGGTGTGGTCGCACGTAGGGTCGAATGGTATCTGACCCCACCTGCGACCCTACACCTTGGGGTTGCAGAAACTGCTACCCTAAGTGTTACCCTACCTGTGACCCTACAGGTTCTGTTAGTTTAAACATGTTTGAACTAATTCTAATTAAAATCTATCGACTTGTTAGGTCTTTCTAGTGGTTTAAAAGTGGATTATAAAGCTTGAACGATGATCTACTAGCAATCAAAGGTGAGGGAATAAGACCTAAACTAATTGGCTAATAATAAACTGTTTTCGTTTATTGAGTCCAATACCCTGAATGATTCTATGCTTATATGATTGTAATGTGTATATCACATGTCATCCACTATTCCTGTTATTACTGTTCATGCATATTTAATTTCGTTTATTATAACATGATGATGATGATGACGCTAGGAATAGGCATGTGAATGTATGTGTGTGGTTAGTGTACTTGATGCGAGTGGAGCATCAGGGGGAGGATGTGACACTGTGGTTCATCCTGGTCACCAGACTCTAGCTCTATCTCTACTCAAGTTTTGTCCACTAATATCGTCGTATCGCCATTACCTTAGTAGAACTATTATGTCGTAGGGCATCAGGGGAGGTGGTCTCAGACCTTGTAGTCTCTGACTCTGTCGGGGGGCCTTAGCTCTATCTCTATAGACGTATTGAGGGATGTTGGGGTGAGGCATTGGATACACTATTTGACATTAGGATTGGTTAGTTGCGAGCCAGTTTGCAAGCCCTCGCCAACAGGGGCTTACGTGTTAGTATGGGTAGAGCATCAGGGGAAGTGTGATACGGTGCGGTCCTAAGCACTTTAGCTCTATCTCTATTCCATGGTGGGTGCATGTGGGGGCGGCAATGGTATTTGATCCATTGGGCGGTTCCACACATTCGTGTATAGAGGTGCGGCGGCCACCTATCCTTTCTATTGCACATTGCAAACTTATGAACCAGACCAAATATATGAATTGAATGCATGCATATGTTTGTTGTTTTGTTTACTCACTGAGCCGTGATGTGTGCTTACCCTTTTTGAATTCGAATATTTTAGTTGATGATGCAGGTACGACAGTGGAAGATTATATGAATGCTCCAACATACGGGCATGTGGTGACAATGGAGGCAGAAGTGATGATAGAATCGCATGATTCATCATGCGAGTGCAACTCTTGTGTTTTTTATTAGATTTTATTTGAGTTATACAAACAATATAATTGATTTAATTATTTTAATTTATGTCTTAGTCCTTTTGGGAGATAATTGGATAATTTATTTACTTTATCACAGTTAGACTCTCAATTTATTTAATATTAAAGACTTCCGCTATCGTGTATTTATTCTGATTTTTTGTTGTGGATGTGTATGGTTTAAACAAACGGACACAGCCTATTCGAGATCTTGGTTGAACCGTTGGTTTATTAGCGGTTCATCACATCATTCTGAGTAGTACGGAATTGGGGTGTGACATTACCTGCCTGTGAGTAGAGGTGGATGCCAAAGGAGAAGAAGTGATCCTGTGTGCTTTTAACGCCGTACTTGTATATGTGAAAGTCTAAGTTGCACGTTCCACTATTGACATTCACAAATATGAGAATAGTAGTTGAATGAAGTATGAATAATTGAAGACGTATAACTATGGACTTATTGTGTATAGGAATTGTCAAACAAAATATAAACTAGCAAATAACATTCCTAAATTTGACTAAACCCGTATAGGTACGTATATAGGTGGGATGGTGGGTGATAATGAAAGTGGGAAAGAAATTGATAGGTAGAAATAGTTCATTATAAAAATATAATTAATTTAACTAAAGTGAAAAATTAACCAATTATAATGCAAATTTCTTATCCGATAAAATTTATAGGGTCGGTTTACTTAGGCTATACAATTCAAGTTTGGATATAAATATTGATTTAACATGATAATCAAAGTAGGATTGGTCTGACAAATTTAAAATTTGGTCTCATTAGACATGAAAATTAATCCAATCGAATTAGGGACCCAATCAATCGAGGTGGATTTGACCCGATGAAGTAAAATTGATCCTATAGAGATGTATCTGACCCGATTAGAAGTAATGGTTCATGAGCCAATTAATAAACATGAATTATGCTAATCTAATGGTATATAAATGACTCAATCAAATTTGATTATGACATCATTTACTTATGGCGAAAATTTAATCCTTAAAAGAATGACACACTAATCCACATGATAGCAAGAAATTAATTCATGATATAATATAATGATAAAATACATGAACCCAAGAATTAACAAATAAACCGATGGATATAGAGACATGAACTTGTTTCTAGCTACTTATTAAATTTGTAAAGCATATGAAAATCTGATTACAAAAGGGATAACAAATTTCTATAAAATTCCCGAATCTGATTTCAGTAACAAAGTAAACAAGAAAATTATATGGCACTTGAATTTAGCCCAAGAGAATCAACACCAAATTAATGATAGCTTCACAAAGTTTATGGCATCTGTTGTGATAAATATTTTCATGTCATGGATAGATTTTCAGATATGAGGGAAAATGAGAAGGAACATCTCTTAGAACCTGGATTAGGTTAAAAAGAAGTCAGATTGGGCCACAAGAGAAGCCAAAGATAAAATGTTGGAATTCAGAAGCCTGGTGCAAGCCAAAAATAAAATGTAGTTACAACTTAGAACCTGGATTGTGTTAAAAGAAGTCAGACTGGGCCACAAGAGAAGCCAAAAACTCCAAAATCAGATAGAATTGTCAAAACCATATCATCGAACCAAGAATACAACAGATTTGGTTTCAAGAACTGCCAAACAAATTACTCTAGAATATGAAACGCCAAAATCGGATCAAGAATCCTAAAATCAGACTTGATTTCAAGAAGTGCCTAAAATAGATCACTCTAGATGAAATTCAGGTTTAAAATAACAAGAGAAAGAGAAGAAAAATCTAGAACGCCAAAGAAGAAGAGGAATATTGCCGGAAACTTAAAAAACTTTGGAAATGAAAATGATTTGTAGAAATAGTCATATCAGAAATGAAATTGATCTCAATCATTATCGAATGCATTAATTCAATTTAATTGTTATGAACAGAATACTAATATCATACCAGAAGTTTGATCAAGAAAATTCGAATCAAATTACTAAAACAAGAAAGCAAATCGTCGGATCAAGAACGCTAAACCAGGTTATAAAAATTATAAAATTACAAAAACCATTTGATGAAACTCTGTTGGATAAAAGTTTCGTATCGAATTTCAAAATCTAGTTTCAAGATCATCACACCTAACTAGATTTCATCGGTGAGGATGTCAAACCAGATTTCATTGGAGGAATATCAAGCATCAAGAATTTGGTTTTAAGAAATTTTAAACCAGATCATCAAAGCAGGAAACTTAAAATTAGACTATTGGAATTTATCTCTGCTTGGGGTTATCATCGGAGTAAGAAACTCTAAATCAGATCATAGGAATGTTGCTTGGAGCCATCGCCGGAGGGAACTAAACCAAATCACCGCTGTCAAAGGGAAGTTAACAAATGGTCACCGAGAAAAAATCAGATCCGCCGCCATTGAAGAAACTATTGTCGACGTCCTCTTCTTTTCTTCTCCTTCTTCTCTTTCTTCTTCTTCTTCTTCTCTTTAGAAACCCTAGGTTTCCATTTTTTTTCTCCCTCTCACTCTTCCTCTTTCTGTGTTTCCTTGCTCTCTACGTTTCCTCTCAAAATGATTTCATTTCATTTTTTTTATAATCTATTTGCATATGATTTTCCCAAAATGTCATTTAAATCAAGTAGATCTAACCTTAGTTGGATTCCAACGTAAGCCTAGAAACCTCCTTCCTCTTTCTTTTTTTTTTTTTTTTTTTTTTTCTTATTTTTTATTTTTATTTATATTTTTTAATTATTTATTTGAATGTTTGTTTCCTTAATTTCATTGATTAATTAATTAATTAAAATAGGTTTAGATTTTTTTATTATTTTATTATTATTATTATTATTATTATTATTATTATTATTTTATTTTATCTTATTTTATTTATTATTATTTTTATTTTATTTTTATTTTTATTTATTTATTTTATTTTTTACAAACATAAAAAATTATCTCATGTTATTTTATGCTACCATATTTAACCATACAAACTGATTTTAAACTATTTACACAAGCTATGTTGATCCGACCATGACCATTCTAAAAATAAAATAAAGAATAAAAAATTTTATTTTATTGTTGATTTTAATTTATCGTGTCTTATTGGCTATCATATTTGTCAACAAAAATATTTATTTACCTTCTGTATGCTCAGATAATATTTTATTTACCTCTAGTTTAAGAAAATTGACTTGAATTTGTTCGCCAAAATTGAAGTGTCTACAGGTCTTTGCCAGTGACAATGGTTTTTTCTTCTCGTCGATTTTTTCTACATATACAAATCGTGATCTGAATTAGATGAGGTTAGGTGGAGAAGATACTTTGACTGCATATCCTAGGTTGAGATATGGTACGATGAGGTTGGCTAGTGGTCCATCACCAACAGGGGGTTATCACGGGAAAGTGCAAAGAGTCCGATGGTGGCAGTAGGAACAGATTGTTGTGACCCTAGTTTACCAGTGGGAGGATCTTTCTCTAAAGTTATGAGCAAAGATGCTTTCAAACCTGGGGTTCTAGATCTAAGATATCATGTCGATGGCAAAAGAGCTTGCATGCGATGAGGGGAAACCATGTGGTTCTGCGATTGTTATCGCAGGGGATATTTGTTGGGTTTGGTGTCTTGTATTCTGTGGGGTCCACAAAATTATAAGAGTAGTATTTGTATTAGGGTATGAGTTTATTACATGTACGGGGATAAACTTATAATTGTGATGGGATTAGGGTTTCTAGGTTTTCCTATATATTATCTCTGTGTGAGAAAAGCTAAGTAAGGCTACAAGGGTTGTAGAGGATTCTCCTCTGACAGTGGAGAGCTAGAACGCTATAAGGCTGACAGATGAGATAAGCATGTCAAGTAGAGAATTCTATAGACTGTTCTTGGGAATAGAAGAAAGTCATTTTTTTCTCTGGTGGACGTAGGCATTCCACGATGGGGTGCTGAACCACGTTATTCTTCGTGTTTTTCTTGTTTGTTTGCGTCTCCCAATCCTAACAAATGGTATCAGAGCGAAGTTTGACAGATCGATCAGTGATCTGAGAGAAGGGGAGAGGAATGAAGAAGAAGAAGGAAAAAAGGAAAAAAAAAAGAAGGGAAAACCAGGTTTAGGTTTTCTGTTTTCTATTTTTCTGCAAAGATGATGCTTAGGGTTTATGCAGGAAACCCAATGCCAAGGCTTTCCGATGGTTGGGTAGCATCTGCGGTAAGAAGATGGGTCAGGGTAGGATTTAGTTGGAGTCATGCGAGATCGTCGACTGGAAGAATGGTATCGTCGTCGGTGGTATCAACTGGCTGGGGCGAGGGAGATCTTCCAGTGAGGGAGATATCGACATTACCGCATCTGAGATTTCCCAAAGAGAAAACGGCGCATCAGCAGGGGCTTGGAGCTGATCTGGTAGAAGAGGCACTGATGTCTTCAGTGGCTCGGAATCCGATGTCAACGATGGACTTTGGGAGCTCTGGTAAAGAGTGGTCTTCTTTATCGATGATGACAGCCTTGGCCGATGGATCTGACTGTGCAGCAAGGTGTTATCAAAACCCATCGGTGAGGACCATGGATGCTTATATGGAATCCCAGACGAAAAACAAGGCACCTGGGACGTCAGAGATTGCTGCTGAGGCCTCTATCGAGAGCAACAGGCCACTTGGGGAAGAAACTAGCAGGGGTGCAGGAGAGCTGAGCCTGAACCATGCATTATCACAAGGAACATGCGATGATACCAGGGTGAGTGCGTAGCGGAAGTCGTTGGCGTCATCGGTGGGAACCCCAGTTGGAGATGCAAGTTTGGCATCGGGAGGTTCTCTGGTTTCTTCGGCGATAGATGGTCTCGTTTTTTGGCAGGTGGAGATTTTATGGAGTTTGGGGGTATCACCTGGAGGTCATTCCCGATCGAAACCGGGGGGGTTCTCCAACTAAAAAATTCTGGCATGGCAGATGGTTGCTCTTGTGCGACAATTCCGGTTTTGCAGAGACAGGATGACATTAGGTTCTTTAAGAAAAAAAAATAATAAGTGTAATGATTACTGATTATACTTTGGGTGTGATTTTTTTTTAAGTTTTTTTTTTTTTTTTTTTTTTTTTTTTTTTTTTTTTACCACACGTTGCCTTTGGGAGAAAAAAAAAAGAAAAAAAAAGTGTAAAAAGTCATCATTACATTTTGGGTGGTTTTTTTTTGTTTTTTTTTTTTTTAAGATTTTTTTGGTTTCCACCGATTATCTTTCGGAAAAAAAAAAAAAAAAAAAAAAAAAGGAAGGAAGGAGAGGGAGATAATAGGTGGATCTAAGGGACTTCCATTATGGAAGAAGTATCCAAAGTTACTATTTCTGAAATGATTGAGGTAGATTCAGTAATGCAGACCTGCAGGGGTTACCGAATATGGTTCAGCTCAGTATAATAGTGGATTTACAAGGGAATCTGGTAGGCCTTGAATGGTGGTGGAGCGACTACACCAGGCGGTATCGCACGTGGGTCTTGGTGGTAGTTGAGTGGATGGTCAGCGACAGCTAGGAGACCTTGATCGGATTGATGGGGTGATAGTAGTTGTTTGTGGACCTGGTCAGATCTAGTCTTGGATCTAACGGTGGGATTGAATCCCGACACGATGCTCATAATGGCCAGTTTATGCTGCACCGTGGGGTAAAGGATGTCTGGCGGGCTGGGACAAGAAGTTGGATCTCAAGGTCTGCATTGGAGGTGCAGAGGTGAAAGACTTGGGTTCCAGGTGCAATTGGAGTTCCAAAGGACTGAGATGAGGAGTCAGTTCTCAAGGTCTGCATTGGAGGTGCGGTGGTGAGAGGCTCGGGTTCCAGATGCAACTGGAGTTGCAGAAGGACTGCGACTGATGGTGATCTTTCTGGTGATGCTGCAGCAGTGGGAGAGGTGGAGTCACATCACATTGTATGGCAGTGAGCTGTCACATCCCAATTTCGCACTATTCAGAATGGTGTGATGAACCGCTAGCAAACCAACAGTTCAACTTGGATCTCGTACAGATGGTATCCGGCTGATCTAAACCTCATACATCTACATTTATAATCAGAGTAAATACACAATAGCGGAAGTCTTATAGTAAAATGAACTGAGAATCTACTGTGATATTAATATTTAAATAGCAAATTATTCTGTATCAACTGAGACATAGATAAATATCAAATACATGTCCTTAATAAATCCAAATAAAGAAAACTAAAAATCTAATCGAATACAAATGAGTTGTACTCGCAAGAGGAGTCATGTGCATCCACTACATCTTCAACTTCCATCGCCGCCACGTTCTCGTACACTGGAGCATTTATATAATCTTCGACGGTAATACCTGTATCATCAACTAAAAATATTCGACGTCGAGGGGTGAGTACACATCATGGCTCAGTGAGCAAACAAAACAATGCAACAATACATATGCATGCAGTCAATTCATATCTTTGGTCTGGTAAATAAGTTTACAATGTGCTATAGAAAGGATAGGTGGCCGTCGCACCTTTATACACGAGTGTGTGAAAACGTCCAATGAAAACGGCACCGTCACCCCACATGCACCAAGAATGGCACAATATACACCCCATGAAAAACGGTCATGGCTGTACCGATTGATACCATACCAACAAATAAACCCCTGCTGGCTAGGATTGCAAACTGGACTCGCAACTAACCAATCCTAATGCCAAACAGTGTATCCAAGGCCTCACCCTAGCATCCCTCAGAACATCCATAGAGATAGAGCTAAGGCCCCCCGGTAGAGTAAGAGAATATAAGGACCGAGACCACCTCCTCTGATACTCTACAACATAATAGTTCTGCTAAGGTAATGGCGATACGACGACGTCAGTGGACATGAGTTGAGTAGAACCATGACACAATATACCCCGATGAAAATGGCATCGAAGTACCGGTTGATACCATCCCTACCCGCACCATATACACTGGCCAAACACAAACATTCACATGCCTAGTCCTATCATCATCATCATCATCATCATGTCATAAACAATAAAGTAAATATGCATGAACAAATAATAGAAATATTGGATGACATGTTGAATGCACATACAAGCATACACGGATAGAATCAATATGGCAGTGGACTCAAGAAATAAAAACAGTTTGTTATTAATCAATTAGTTTAGGTCTTGTTCTCTCACCTTAGGTTGTTAATAGATCCTCTTTCAAGCTTTAGAATCACCTTTATATTGTTATTATATTGGTAGAAGACCTAACAAAGTCGATATAATTCAATTAGAATTAATTCCGAATTTAAAAATCATACTGTTAACTGGGGGTCGGAGGTAGGGTCGGAGTAATGATCGACCCTGGGTGCGACCACCCCTATTCTGGACTTCCCGAACACTGGGGGTCGATGCTCAGGGTCTGGTAGGGTCGATTGGCCATCGACCCCCATGCGACCCCCTGTGGGTTTTGATCGATTTTCTTCCTTTCAGTCCATTCTTCGTGTTTGGAGTCCTATGGCTTGCTCCTACAGTCCATTCTACACACATTCTATGGTCTAAAACCATGAATCATTCACCTATATAGCTTTCACGAATTCCTCCATGGTTTTCCATGAAAACCTAACCATGGGTTGATGGTTTTGGTTTCTCCAAGATCATACTCTCTTCATTATCTAATCTAAGGTCTGTAGAAACTCATGGAATTAGTATCCATACCTGAGAAGAATACTCCTTCTCTGCAACTCTTCTCCTTCTTGCTTTCTTCTCTTCCTTGCTTCTCTTCTTCTTCTCTTCCTTCTCTTCTCTTTCTCTCAATTCAATTAGGGTTGTAAAAGGAGTGAAAGAGGCTTAGGGACGTCTTATTTATAGAGTAGAAACTCCTAAAATAAGTCCCATTGAGATTTGGAAAGAGTCCAACCGAAATTAGGAAACTTTCCTAATTTCTGTTTCTGGCGGCAACTGGGGGTCAATGAGGGGGTCAATGATCCCGTCGACCCCTGGTTCCTAAAGTGTCCGACCCCCCTGTAAAACTGGGTGTCTAACTTTCTGTCTTGGGGGGTCTGACCCTCCCTTTCTGGGAATGTGACCTTCCCCTTAATTTAAGTGTTTTTGGGTCCGTTTAATACTTGGGATCATGATCTCCTTCATGCCCTTGGTCTATTTTACTCAACCATGATGGGTAGACCTGGTTCAAAGTGATAAAATGGGGTTAGTTTGATACGGGTCTTACATGAGCTGTACGGGACACCCGGACAGGGTGTAGGCCATGCTGGTTTGGGTGTAGAGGTTTGGTAGAGACAGTTTTACGGAATCAGCATCAATGGGTTTTCTTCAAGGTGGTTTACAGAATCCAAGCTAGGTGGAGATTTATTGGGTTTGGTGTCTTGTATTCTGTGAGGTTCATAAAATTATAAGGGTAGTATTTGTATTAGGGTATGAGTCTATTACATGTACGGGGGTAAACTTATAATTGTGGTGGGATTAGGGTTTCTAGGTTTCCCTATATATTGTCTTTCTGTGGAAAAACCTAGGTAAGACTACAAGGGCTGTAGAGGATTTTCCTCTGATAGTGGAGAGCTGGAACATTGTAAGGCTGACAGATGAGATAGGCCTGTCAGGTAGAGAATTTTGTAGACTGTTCTTGGAAATAGAAGAAAGTCACTATTTTCTCTGGTGGACGTAGGCATTCCACGATGGGGTGCTGAACCACGTTAATCTTCGTGTTTTTCTTGTTTGTTTGCGTCTCCCAATCCTAACAATATTTGAGGTAGAAGGGAGATTCGAGAGGGAGCTTGCAGGCAGGGGAGTCAAGGAGTTGCCAGTGACTACAGTGCTAGCGCTGTCCATAGGGATTCTGGCTAGAGATGCAAGTTTGACAGCGGCAGGGCTCTCTTATCGATCGGGATGCTATCTCCAGTCTGACTCAATGCTGTAGGAGGTGGTGCGGGATCGGTGCTTACAGCAAACCCACCGAAGCATATGTTATCACATGTGGGAAGTGAAGCGAGTATTGTAGGGAGTGGTGGACAGAATGGCAATGACATAGCTGCTCCGGTGGTTGAACACAGGGAGACTCCTTGATTGGGTGCAAAGTCTGGCTCCTTAGGTCCACAGGTTGTCTTCTCTGTTGGTGGATTGACAACAATTTTTGGTGGAGATTATGTTGGTTCAGGAATGAATAGAGGGGCTCTGTTAATGGAGAACCAGAGGGGAGTTTTTGGTTCTAGCTTGCGGCTGGAGAGAGAGATGCCCAGATTGGAAGGTTTCAGTGTACATCCGGGACGATATCTTGAGTTCTCATCTATGGAACCCAAAATCTTTACTACGGGTACTTTGGAGAGAGACTAGGTGCGGGGTCTGCTTGTGTGTCTGCCTTACTGCATGTGGTGCTTGCAAAGACTTCAAATCTAACTTAGTCGCTGGGTGGTGAGCTAGGGTAGAAAGAGGTGACGGTTTCGGGGGTATCGATATCATCAGTAGGGATGCCACTTGGTTCAGAGTTGTCGGTGGTTGAACTTAGGGGTCTTGCAAATCAGGTTTTGCATGGGAGAAACGCATCATCGCATGTGGCTGTGGAAGACCGTAGGAGGGATGATCACTGGGTGATGCAGAATGATAGTGGGGCATTGTCTGTGATGCCTGGGATGACGGAGTTTGAGTTGGCTCAGAGATCTCAAGCGAGAGGGTTATCAGATGCGATTGTGGGGCTTCTTAAATTGCAAAAGAATGCGATGGTGTTATCGCATGTGGGGGTTTATCAAGTTGCTATGGAAGAAGGATCTCTCAGGTCTGGCAGCAATGGGTCGGATCGGGTGTTGGATCTGACGGCGGGTTTGAATCCAAGCAAGGTACGCATAATGGCCAGTTGATGTTGCACTGTGGGGTAAAGGAGGACTAGCAGGTTAAGGTGAAGAGTCGGATCTCTAGGTTTGCGTTGGAGGTGCACAGGTGAGGGCTCAAATTTCTGGTGTATCTCAAGTTGCAGAGAATTGTGAGTGAAAGTGATTTATTTGGTGGTAATATGACAATGGGAGAGGTGAAGTCACATCACATCGTACGGCGGTAAGCTGTGTGGGACACTCGAACGGGGAGTGGGCTATACCAATTTGGGTGTAGCTGTTTGACAGAGATAATGGATGAGTTTACAGAATCGACATCAATGGGTAGTTCTTCAAGATAACTTACATTATTTAAGTTAGGTGGAGATTTGTTGGATTATGTTTTTTATTCTGTGGAGTCCACATAGTTATTAGAGTTGTACTTGTGGTTTGGGTTTATTACATGTACATGGATGAATCTATATTTGTGTGGGATTAACGTTTCTAGAGAGCCTATATATTATCTCTGTGTGAGAACCCTAGGTAAGGCTAACATGGGAAAACACTCTGTCAAGTAGAGAATACTATAGATTTTTCTTGGGAATAAAGAAAGTCTCTTTTTCTCAGGGTGGAGGTAGGCATCCAACGTTGAGGTGTTGAACCATATTAAATTGTGTTATTCGTGTGCTTTTCTTCTTGTTTACGCTTCCAACCCTAACAAAGAGGAGCTTAAACATAGCTCCCATTGGAAAAAACCAACGAAACCCCCCAAAATCTTACAGGTCAATGGTCCCAACAAGGTCGGGATAAAAAATCAAAGGTGACAAGTCTACAAGAGGGCTAGGAGAGAGGAACGTAGGAGGCTAGCATCCATGGTCCCGGCCAACGAATCATGTTCTAAGGTTGTGAAATGGAAAGTTATAACTTGTAAGCTCTGACTCGAATCCCACTCTCTGGATTTTTTTTTTGCACTTTTCCTTTATCTCTTTTATATCCATAAAAGTGGCTTCCAATATAACTTTGTAATTCCTTTTTATAACTTTGCTTTCATGTGAATTGGCTTCCAATATAACTTGTTGAAATGGAGATCGATGCTGAACACACTCAGGCCCCAACATACAGGTCAGAAGATAACAGTAGCTTTTAGTTTTTGGTAGACTCTGTTAGGTTCAATAATTGCTGCAAATTCAATATGACTGTGTAGTGTGCCATTTTCAGGGCTACCCTGCAAATTCAATATAACTTCAGGATTAATTGCTCTTATAGCTTAGGCCATGCGACACTTAAAAAATAATGAACGAATTAAAAAATGTTTTAAACTGAATGTGAAATGATAATATTTTATTGTTTTGAATGACTCAAGCATCTCTCAAACCTGATGAGTTGAATCTTTCTAACCTACATGCAAAAGAGGGGCCTATAGAACTTAGTCAACTCATTTTTGTTTGTCTAACTTTGTTTTTTCTGTATATAAAACCCAAGGGAGGCCAGGAAGGAAGCCTCGAGGCCCCTACCACTACGTCGAGAGTGAGAGAGATGGGTCCTATTCTTGCAGAGGAGAAAGTAAGCAAGCCTCATGCCGTCTGCATCCCTTACCCAGCCCAAGGCCACATAATCCCCATGCTTAAGGTGGCAAAGATTCTCCATCACAGAGGCTTCCATATGACTTATGTCAATACGGAATTTAATCACAAACGCTTACTCAAATCTAGAGGACCTGATTCTCTGAACGGCTTACCTGATTTTCAGTTCCACACCATCCCCGATGGTTTCCCACCTTCAGACATGGAAGCCACCCAAGATATCCCTGCCCTAACTCAATCCATCAGTAAGGCTTGTCTAGTCCCCTTCAGCAACCTCCTCTCTCAACTCTCCACCACGTATGGCATCCCTTCTATCACCTGCATAGTCTCCGATGGTTGCATGAGCTTCACTCTGAAGGCTGCCGAGGAACTTGGAGTCCCAGAAGTTTTGTTCTGGACAACTAGTGCATGTGGCTTCTTGGGCTACTTGCACTATCACCATCTCAGAGAAAGAGGCCTTACACCTCTCAAAGGTATGCATATTAGTAGACTAATCACATCAGAAATCATTAGATGAAACTGAGAGGTGAAGGAACTCTCAGGCGTATAAGGGCAGTTTTAGATGGATAAAAATCCTCTCATGCCTCTCATGCTGGCATAAAGAAATCCAATGGCTGTAGTTTACTATGCATACATACTGATGTTTTGGTATATGTGCTTAATAAATAACAACCACTTATGCATACATACTGATGTTTTGGTATATGTGCTTAATAAATAACAACCACTAGATTTCTTCATGCCGACACGAGGGGCATGAGAGGATTTGAATCCATTCTAAATTATTTGGTAGTTGTGTAGGATTAAACTCCCAAAACTCCTCATCTATTTCACAATATGTCTATAGTAACTTAGAGGTTAGAGTAGAAGCTATGATACATGTAAAATTCCATCTAAATTTTCAAATTACTATGATTATAGATTATTTGATAATCGATGTGTGACTAAACTTCTAACATGTTTCTTTGTTCATTGTAACAGATTTGAGCTGCTTGACAAACGGGTATCTGGACACTCAGATCGATTGGATCCCAGGAATGAAGGATATCCGCTTGAGAGACCTCCCCACCTTTTTTCGAACTACCGATCCCAATGACATTATGCTCAACGCTGCCATAAGAGAGGCGGGGAGAAGTAACAAAGCAGCAGCAGTCATTGTAAATTCCTTTGATGCCCTTGAGAAGGATGTCTTGAACGCTCTCTCTTCAATGTTGCCTCGCCTTTACAGCATCGGTCCTCTACAGTTGCTGTTGAACCAGATCCAGGATGATAATTTGAAGTCTATTGGGTCCAATCTATGGAAAGAAGAACCCGAGTGTCTGGAATGGCTCAATTCCAAAGAACCCGGTTCGGTGGTCTATGTGAATTTCGGAAGCATCACAGTAATGACGAGTCAGCAACTAGTTGAGTTCGCTTGGGGGCTCGCCAACAGTGAGCAGACATTCTTGTGGATCATATGACCTGATATTGTGATGGGTGACTCGGCCATTTTACCACCCGAGTTCGTGAATCGGACCAAAGATAGGGGTATGTTTGCCGGCTGGTGCCCACAAGAGCAAGTACTAAATCACCCAGCCATAGGTGGTTTCTTAACACACTGTGGTTGGAACTCTACACTTGAAACCATTTGTGGTGGTGTGCCTGTGATCTGTTGGCCGTTTTTTGCCGAGCAACAAACCAACTGCAGGTATTCATGTGTACATTGGGGGATGGGCGACGAGATTGATAATAATGTGAAGAGAGAAGACGTTGAGAGGCTTGTGAGGGATCTAATGGTTGGAGATAAAGGTAAAGAGATGAAGAAGAAGGCCATGGAATGGAAGATGAAAGCTGAGGAGGCCATTGCTCCTGGTGGCTCCTCCCACGTTAATTTTGATAACCTGGTGAACCAAGTTCTTCTTTCCAAGCAAAACGTTTAACCATAGATACTCACTCATCTTCTTTCTCTCCCTCTCTCTCTCTTGAGTGCTATGTTATGGAAGATATGCAAATTATTATTGAAATCTTAATCTTCCCTCTGTTCAGTTGTTTTTTATGCGTCCATTGCATGCGGATCATGTAATGGCCAAAGTAAATTGATCATATCTTATGCTTTTTTTATAATATATTTGTCAAGCTTTTATTATAATAAGTTAGTTAATTTTGATGGTCTTTCTTGTATGTGTTCTCTTAGTTCTGGATTTAATTAAATATTTATTTACCTAAATTTTTTTTATTAACAACCCGAAAGTCATGTTCATCCACTATTCTTTACTCTCTTCTTTTTTTTGTTCTCCAGGATACTTAGCCGTCGAGCCTGTTTTCCTAATTGGCTTCCCTACAAAAGCCAAACTGTTCGAAGATGATACAGGATATACATATTTTAATACAATCTCCACTTCCGTGCACTCCTAGTAGAGCATCCAATATTAACAGCTGCATTTTCCTACAAGATGTTTCATTGTTTCACGAAAACATCTCCTTATTTCATGCTGACGTCTTGTTGTGTCTTATTTTTTTCACGCAAACATCTACTTGATTCGTGCAGATGTCTTGTCTTTTCTTCTCTAGAGTGCTCTGGTATAGAAGAGCAGAAAATTATGAAGAGTTCCGATCACTTGCATGTACATGTACTCTCCATAGGATCCCATCACTGTAGATGTCGTGTGGGATCCACTTCTAGAGTGTGGGATCCATTGATATGGATGATGATGGAATCCCAAGGATGATACAAGTACATACAGGTGAACTATTCTCAATTATTGAAATCTTATTGTTTCCTTCTATTTAATTTTTGTTAAGTATCTGTTCTATTTTATTTTTCTTAAGTGTCGGTTGTATGTGGATCATGTATTGGGTAATAGTTGTTGGTCATTACTTGTCATTGTTGACAACTTAGCGAAAATGTGGAGTTGAAAGAATATTAGTGGGCCCCACACACGGTCCATTTTTCCAATTGAAAAAAGAGAATGAAGGAGAGACATTGGCTGGACTTGAAGAGAGAAAATATAATAAAAATAAGGACAAAGTACACAAACCTTCCCTGTATTTTGGCTAAAATAAGAATCTCTTCTGTCATGTTTAAACGAACACTCAACTACTATGAATTAACGGTGTTAACATGATAAGGTAAAAAGTCTTATTTACTCTATTTAAATCCATATAAAAACCATATCCTCTATTTTAAACTCTATACAACTTTAGTTTGGATTTAGGCGTTTGCAAATGATACATTTGTGCAATCCCATTGACCGTGAGTTTACTTCCAGCATCAACAACTGCAATGGTGAGACCCAGCCAAAGATCCAGACAATGAATCAAGAAATATGTAAAGAAACAACCGAAGGAAACACAAAGAAATCCAAGAAGAATTCGAGAAATCAGACAGAGAAAATAGGTTTCAAAAAGCCCTAGAAAGACAGAACGAAAATCAAGAAAAAAGAACAGATGCAATGGGAGATTATTGGTGTAATAGCTCGGGGCTTTCGGCTTGATGACAAGGTAGAAGACCAGAGTTTGTTGGAAGACGATACGGACCCCAGGGCTCCTCACAAGAGAGACAGCTTCTGCTGGATGAAATGGAAGAGAAGGCGTCGGCACGGCTCTCAATCCGTCTCCGCCAGAATAGCGACAAGAGTGGGACTCTTCGATGCTACTCGATTGTCGTGTCCGCAACTTATGCTACTTGCTCTGACTTCCCTGTTGCCGCCGGGACGAATTCTAGGATTCCTCTCCGAAAGCCCATCAAATCGATCCTAAATCTTACAAACAACACATTTTGAAAGCCGATATGCTTGGGAATGCTGACTTCGGCGAAGGATCAGTTTGAAAAATCTTGCTGACTTGATGGGTTTAACAACGTCAAGAAGAAATCACAGATAGGCTTTATTTAGAAAGAAATGGGGTCCTATAGGCTTCTCTTTCATTCCATCTAGCGAAAGCTACGAAAGCTGTTTCTCTTGTGAGGAAGCTGGGTTTCTCTCGTCTTCCAACAAACTCTTGTATCCTACCTTGTCATCAAGCCGAAATCTCATTCTGATTTCCCCCTACCCCTCCCGCCCCTGCAAACTCTCTACCTGGTCCATCCATCAGTCATATCCCACAGCTTCCATTAAAAATTAGAATTATAAAAAAAAAAATCCATCCACCATGGTGAGTTCATGAAACTCTCGCTGCGGGCTGTGGGAGATATTCACTTCTGTGCCGGATTCCAACATGGGAAACCTGACTAGAGAAAAGCTGAAAACTATTGGGTTTTTAATGGTAAATTTGTAATTTTATTACCTGATAGTATGACCATTATAATTAATTTACCTACATGACATAAGTTATTACCATCCTCCAATTAACGGATTCTAATTAAGTGTCATGAATTTTAAAATTGAAAGATAGTTAGTGTCCTGTTAAACATGAGATGAGAGGTTTGTGTCTTTTAACCAAAATACAGGAGAGGTTTGTGTGCTTTACCCTAAAAATAAAGAAAAATGAAGTGTTAATGAAGAAAGAGATTGAAGAGAGAGAAATGGAGGATAGAGTGTGGGTCATTTTGGTCCAACTAGGCAAACCAGATCAAGTCAGATCAGACCAAGCCAGCTGGGCCTTGTGGATATGGCATGTGGCCACGAGCACAAGGCACCCAATCCAGCGGCTGTGGTGTGTAGCCCGCCATGTGGTGCGCTTCGGCTTTTGATGGGTTTTTTTTTTCAAAGAATGAAAATTTCCCCCACCTCCCCTAAGGTATACCTTTAAATCAATCACCCCCATCTTGGCTCATAATGTCAATCATCTCCTCTATTTTTGAAAATAAGTATCAATACCCCCTATCAATCCATTAAGTGATGAGATGAATCATAATTATTGTTTTCAATGACAATAATACCCCTCAGATTGTAAAATATCATTTTTATCCTTCTAAAACCTTTTTTTTTAGATTCCGAGAGAGGTTATGAGTCAAATAAAAAAAAATTATCAAATCGCTAACGAGATTGATAATAATGTCAAGAGGGAAGACGTTGAGAGGCTTGTGAGGGATCTAATAGTTGGAAATAAGGGTATGGAGATGAAGAAGAAGGCCTTGGAATGGAAGATGAAAGCTGAGGAGGCCACTGCTCGTGGCGGCTCCTCCCACGTTAATTTTTATACTCTGGTGAACCAAATTCTTCTTTCCAAGCATTATTAATTATCAAAACGTTCAACTATAGATACTCATTCATTGTCACTCCCTCTTCTCTCTCTCTCTCTCTCTCTCTCTCTCTCTCTCTCTCTCTCTCTCTCGTGCTATGGTATGGAAGATAAGCAAATTATTATTGAAATCTTCGTCTTCCCTTTATTTATTTGTTTTTTATGCGTCCATTGCATGCGGATCATGTACTGGCTATAGTAAATTGATCATATATTATGCCTTTATTATAATGAATTTATCAAGCTTTTATTATAATAAGCTTGTTAATTTTTATGGTTTTCCTTGTATGTGTTCTCTTATTTTAATTTGGATGCAATTAAATATCTATTTACTTAAAAAAATATTTATTGATGACTCGAGAGACATGTCCACCCACTTCTCTTTACTTCTTTTTCTATAGGATACTTAGTGGCCTAGCCTGTTTTCCTAATTGACTGCCCCCACAAGTGCCAAACTGTTTGAAGATGATACAGAAAATACACATTTTAATACAATCTCCACTTCAGTGCAATCCTAGTAGAGCATCATATATTAACAGCTGCATTTTCCTAGAAGATGTTTCATTGTTTCACTCAAACATCTTCTTATTTCATGCTGACCTCTTGTTTTTTCATGCGAAAATCTCCTTGCTTCATGCGGTCTCTTGAGTGCTATGGTATGGAAGATCAAAAAATTATTGAGATCTCTGCTGTTTCCTTCTGTTTATTTTCTTTTTAAGTGTCCGTTGTATGCGGATCATGTATTGCGTAATAGTTGTTTGTGAATAGTTGTTAATGTTGACAACTTAGCGGTATAACTCAGATTGGAGGAGAAAAAAATTGATAAGAGAGAAAATGTGGAGGGGAGAGAATGTCAAAGGCCCCCAAATAGTCCATTCTTGTAGTTGAAGAAAGAGAATGACAGTTGATAGGGCTGCAACAGGGCCAGGTTAGGCTAGATTTTTTAAAACCCTAATCCTAGCTTTACTGCCTTAAACATTACCCTAACTTAGAAAATCTATAACCCTAACCCTACCCTGGCAAGGTTCCGTCTAACCAAACCCTAGCTTGATTGACCCTAACTGGCCTGGGCCGAGCCGGGTTGACACAGGGTCGGGCCAGACTATAGAAGCAAATACCTTCAAAATCGTGAATTGATTCCAGAGCTTGTGGAAAAATCAGAGAGATCTTGTCACATGAATGAATGTCGATCGCTAGAATCATGAATATAGATCACAACTTCAAAAATTTGACCAAAACTCATGCGACTTCAAGAAAATTGTTGGACGAGGTTCCATCATGATCACTGTTGGAAACTCTGACTGTAACTAGGTTGCCACTATCGAGATCGACCAAAAAATCCTCACCACTACAACTAGGTTGCCGCCATCGAGATCGATCGAAGACTTCTCACCAATGTAATTAGATCGCCGCCATGGATCAAAGTTCAGGTCGGTAGGAAAAAAATTGGAAAGTATTGCCACTGGAAATGATGAATAGAAATCAGTTCGGTGACGGAGATCGTCAAAGCCAGAATCGCACAAAGAAGCAGATCATGATGCCATCAGTGACAAATCAAAACATTGCAACTTGTTGGAGAGAAAAAGAACTCACCGAAGGGAATAGAACACTATGACGAAGAGGACATGAATAGTACGTCAGAAAATCAAGCTGTAAGAAATTGAGAAACCATATCCCCTTTGTTTTCCTCTCCGTTGCTGCTCTCTACTACTTTTCTTCCTCATCATATTTTTAGAAAATGAAGCCTCCCTTCTTCTTCCTCCTCTTCTGAACCAGAAACCCTTTCTCTGGTCGCCTTCTCCAAATGAAAATCCCCTAAACCCCTATCTCTCTCATAATCAAAAAGCAAAAGACCTCATCCCTTTCGTCTCAAAATTTCCTCGTCAAAACCTGCAACTCCCCTGGTGACTTCCCTTTTTTCCTCTCATTTTCTACGGCAACTGAGAGAATAGAGTCTTTGCGAGGGTTAGTCGATCAGGTTTAGGGTTTAAGGTGGGTTTAACCCTGCCAAGGTTTAGGGTGTGTTAAGGCTAGATTTGGGTTGACAAGGCCAAACTTGTAGCCCTAACAGTTGGATGCTCGACATGCTAAAGGCTTGATGTATTGAAGTTTAAAGAGAGAGAAATTAAGAAAAGAGAGTTTTAGTATGCAAGTGGCAGTACACATGGTAGAGAGACATTGGCTCAATGACTTGAAGAGAGAAACTATAATAAAAATAAGGGAAAATTACTTGGACCTCTCCTTGACATTTCGTTTACTACACGAACCTCCCCTGGGATTTATTGACTTACACGGACCTCCCTCATAAAATGAAACTTATAACACTTTAGTCTAGTTTGTTAGGAAATAGACGGTAAATGTTGATGTAAACATGCCTTATTTTTTTAAATACCAAAATACCCTTATCCTATTGAATTACCGTTTTACTCCTATTAGTGTTACAACTAACCTTTTTGGAAATCTTTGCATAGCTAGTTCCAATTTCCAAGAGATGGTGTTGCCTATGAAGTACCTTGGCGTCCCTTCATTCTCAGGTAGGCTGACAGTGGAGATGTGCAAGCCCATTTGAGATGCCAGGCATAGGAAGCCAGAGGGATGGAAATCTCAACTCCTTTCTCAGGAAAGGAGGCTACAACTAATTAATTCGGTGCTGTAGGGATCTTACATTTATTGGACTGGTATTTTCTCCATCCCTTACAGTGTTATGAGGAATATTGGGGCCTTATTTGCTAGGTTTTTTTGGGCTGGTCTAGATTTGAAAAAGACTATTCATTATGCATCCTGGAAAATGATTTGTGTTCCTAGGAGTGAAAGAGGTCTGGGAGTGAAAAGATTGAGAGATATGAACTTGGCAGGGATTTTCAAGTAGGGCTAGAATGTGATTTCTAAGAAAGAGAGTCTCAAGGCCCATTGGATCCAAAAAAGACATTTCAAGAAAGAGTCTTTTTGGACTGCATAGGCTAATGATAAAAGCTCTTGGGTATGGAGGCAGCTTATGAAGTATAGACATCTGTTGGGTAACAAGGTTAGAGGTATCATTGGTGATGGTAGAGATTTTGGTTTGGTCTTTAGCATCCGATGGGGATCTTGGAGTATGTGTTCACTCATGCAAGAACTCATTGGAGTGCTATCCCGAGACTAGCTGTTGTTGCTTCTATCTTGAGAGATGGAGACTCGGATCCAAGCCCCTCTGCTCTTCCAGCTTTGTTCCAGGTTTGGGCTAGGCTTAGGGAGGTGTATAGAGATATTGGAGACAATGGAGTGAGGTGGGTGGGAAGAAATGGGAAGCATGAGCCTTTCTCTTCTTATGCTGCCTAGGATTCTATCCAGCCTTCCGATTCTCCCCCTTGATGGAGTCATACAGTTTGGTTCAGCAATAATATCTCGGGACATGCTATTTGCCCTGTGGAAGTGTCTGCAAGATGCCCTTCCTACTTGTGACCAGCTTATCAGAAGGGCCATTATGGTTAATCCCTCTTGTTCTCTTTGTTCGGTTGGAATGAATGTTTGGGACCACTTGTTTTTCTGATGCCCTTCTCTTGGTGGGTTTGGTCAGAGGTCAGAAAATTGTGCTAGAATAGAAGATTTAGGGGTCAATCAATTCAAATAGAAGCTATTAGCATTGGGAAAAAGTTCAATAACAGCAAAGGTCCAAGGAGAGTTGTCAAACTGGCTTTAGCGACGGTGTCTCATATATGGAAGGAACGTAATAGCTGGATCTTCAACCCCATTGTTAACTTAGAGAAGACATTGTATTTAATATTAAAAGTGAAGTCTTTGAAAAATGGAGGTTGTCTCCTTCCCCCCAACCCCCAAGGTGGTTCCCCTTCTGAATTGTTTGTTGTGTCTAGCTGGGGCTTAGATTTTTCTCAGGTTGGTTTGGTTGTCATTTTCTCCTCTTTTGTCTTTGAGGGTGTGAGCTGGGGCTTAGATTCTTCCTAGGTTGGTTTGGTTGTCATTTTCTCCTCTTTTGCCTTTGAGGGTATGTGTAGCCTTCTTGACCGGTTATATATTCTTTGTTTTGCTGCCTTTGCTGCTTCGATAAACTATTTAAGCGCTAGAAGGAAGAAAAAAAAAATTAAACTTACACACGCACACACCCATGTAAGACTAAAATCATAGAGAAGGGTTATATTTTATTGGTAAAATGTCGAGGGTTATACGTTTTTGCCTCCTAGTGTTGGATAAGATTATCAAAAGAGATGTCACATGCTGTTGCCGCACTATGGATTCAAATCCTCTCCTCCAAGAGAATTTGGAGGAGAGGTGGTGCCCCATACAGATGGACGACACCTGGGGGTCGATCCCCTCCATCCGAGCCGATTCCGAGCCGACAAGCTGAGCCGACAGTGGTGTCGGCTCGGATGGAGGGATCGGATTAATCCGACCCCCAGGTGTCGCCCATTTGTATGGGGCGCCATCTCTCCTCCAGATTCTCTTGGAGGAGAGGATGTGGATCCCCGCACTATAGGGCCGACAATTTTATTTTATTTTTTTCTTTTTTCTTATTATGAAGTTAGGGAACGAGACTTCTATATAGCCTAGGCCATGGATCCACATCCTGTCCTCCCAGTGGTTCTAGGAGGACAGTGGCAACCTGCCCTGGATGGCCGCCACGTGGCTCTCAGTAAATCCGAGACCCATGTTCGAGCCAACACCCAGCCAACAAGCTGAGCTGACAGAGGTTGTCGGCTCAGACGTGGGTCTCGGATTCACCCGAGAGCCATGTGACAGGCATCCGAGAAAGATTACCGCATCCTCCCAGAATCACTAGGAGGAGACGATGTGAATCCCCTAGGCCATGCGGCACTTAAACCTTATGAATAAATGAACGAATTTAAAAATGCAATAAACTGCAGGATATGACGGTTATCATATTTTATTGTTTTAAATGACTCAAGCATGTGGTGAGTTGAATTTTTCTTTTTAACCCACATGCAATATACCTAGCCCAATAGAACTTATTCAACGCGTTGTGTTTTCCAACTTCGTTTTTTCCGTATATAAAACCCGGGGGAGGCCACGAGGGAAGCCTCGAGGAACCTACCACTACACCCACAGAGACAGAGAGAAAGAGAGAGAGAGAGAGAGAGAGAGAGAGAGAGAGAGAGAGAGAGAGAGAGAGAGAGAGAGAGAGAGAGAGAGAGAGAGATGGATTCTATTGCAGATGAGAAAGTTAGCAAGCTTCATGCCGTTTGCATCCCTTACCCAGCCCAAGGTCACATAAACCCCATGCTTAAAGTGGCAAAGCTTCTCCATCACAGAGGGTTCCATATCACCTTTGTAAATACGGAATTTAATCACAATCGATTACTCAAATCAAGAGGACCTGATTCTCTGAAGGGTTTACCTGATTTTCAGTTCCATACCATCCCCGATGGTCTCCCACCTTCAGACATTGAAGCCACCCAAGATATCCCTACCCTAAGTGTATCCATCAATAGTACTGGTTTAGTCCCCTTCAGCAACCTCCTCTCTCAACTCAACACCACGTATGGCATCCCTCCGATCACCTGCATAATCTCCGATGGTTCCATGAGCTTCACTCTTGATGCTGCGGAGGAACTTAAAATCCTTGAAGTTTTATTCTGGACGCCTAGTGCTTGTGGCTTCTTGGCCTACATGCACTATCACCTCCTCATAGAAAGAGGCCTTACACCTCTCAAAGGTATGCAATTCCCAGGTGTTTAAGGCAGTTGTAGACTATTTGATAGTAATTGTAGGATTAAACTCTCAACATTTGCCTGGCAATATTTTCAATAGAGAGGTAAAGATTGGAATACAGTGATGCTATGATACCATGTCAAATATTCACCTAAAAGTTAGAATTTCAAGAACTATAGACTATTTGATAGTTGTTGTGGGACTAATTTTAGACATGTTTCTTTGTTCATTGTAACAGATTTGAGCTGCTTGACAAACGGGTATCTAGACACTCAGATCGATTGGATCCCAGGAATGAAGGATATCCGCTTGAGAGACATCCCCAGTTTCGTTCGAACTACAGATCCTAATGACATCATGCTTAACGGTCTGACGAGAGTGTCATTGAGAAGTAACAAAGCAGCAGCAGTCATTGTAAACTCCTTTGATGCCCTTGAGAAGGATGTCTTGAATGCTCTCTCTGCAATATTGCCTCGCGTTTACAGCATCGGTCCTCTACAGTTGCTTCTGAACCAGGTCCAGGATGATAGTTTGAAGTCTATTGGGTCCAATCTATGGAGAGAAGACCCTGAGTGTCTCGAGTGGCTGAATTCCAACGAACCCAGTTCGGTGGTCTATGTGAATTTTGGTAGCATTACAGTAATGACGACTCAGAAACTCGTTGAGTTTGCTTGGGGGCTTGCTAATAGTGAGCAGAGGTTCTTGTGGATCATAAGACCTGATCTCGTCATGGGTGACTCGGCTATGTTGCCGACCGAGTTCTTGATTCGGACCAAAGATAGGGGTATGTTAGCGGGTTGGTGCCCACAAGAACAAGTGTTAAACCACCCAGCCGTCGGTGGTTTCTTAACACATAGTGGTTGGAACTCTACACTTGAAAGCATATGCGGTGGTGTGCCCATGATCTGTTGGCCTTTCTTCGCCGAGCAACAGACCAACTGTAGGTATTCGTGTATACATTGGGGGGTTGGAGATGAGATTGACAATAATGTGAAGAGGGAAGACGTTGAGAGGCTTGTGAGAGATCTAATGGGAGGAGATAAGGGTGAGGAGAGAAAGAAGAAGGCCATGGAATGGAAGATGAAAGCTGAGGAGGCCACTGCTCCTGGTGGTTCCTCCCAGGTTGATTTTGATAACCTGGTGAGTCTTCTTTGCAAGCGATATTAACTATCAAAATGTTTGAATATAGATACTGAATCAGTGTCTGATCTCCCTTTGTCCCCTGTAGCACTTCCCCAACACCCCCCCCCCCTCTCTCTCTCTCTCTCTCTCTCTCTCTCTCTCTCTCGTGTACTACGGTATGGATTAGAAGCAAAAAATTATTTAAATATTAGTCTTTCCTTCGTTTAGTTGATTTTTTTATGTGACCATTGCATGCGGATCATGTTGTGGCTATAGTAAATTGATCATAAATTATCCCTTAATTATAATAAATTTGTTATGCTTTAATTATAATAAGTTTGTTAATGTTCGGTTTTAATAATGCATTTGTCATTCATCTCCAAAGTGTACAATGTACACATTTTAATACAATCTCAACTTACAGGCATTCACAGTCGAAAATACAATATTGACAGCTACAGGTGGGGAGTCAATCAGTCGGTTTTGATCGGTCTTGATTGGACCTAATCGGTCTACAACAATTTAATAGTCCACATTATGATCGTTATGTTTAGTTAAACGGTTCACATAGGCTAGGCATGAACATAGTTAGCAAATTCAGTTTCAAGAATCATTTAGAAGGAAAATATTTCTAAAAAATTCATTTTGCTAATTTAAGAGTTCAGTCAAAAAGTCAGACTTACAATAAAATTTGGAATAGGATTGATACGGTAATCTTAACTTAAAAACAATTCATGCAAAAAAAAAAAAATTTGGATTTTTTTTTAAATTTTAATGTACATATTGCACATAATCATCTATTTCTTTTATATGTATTCAAGTTACTTCATGGGTACTTTAGAACCCTTCCCTTTCATTTCTGGCCAAATCACAAAACATAAAAAATGTATCTTTCTCAGCTCTCATTTCATGGCCATAAGGCCATGCAACCATGACTGCATGCAAAATTTCCTTTGTTTTCGAATTTTTTTTTTTTTTTTAATTTCTCTTGTATAATTAATCAACTTATTTTTATTAAATTTTTTTTGGGGGTTAAAAATCAGAAATTTTATTAATAATGTAAAAGAAAAAAAAAACATTAGAAAACAAAATCACCTAATTCCACATTGCCATCGTTAAAATCCAAAGAGACTACATTGTATTGATATTAGATTTTAACAGTGTTATAGTGGTGTCCTTACATATTTGGACCTAAAAACATTCCTAAACTAAATTGAACCACTACAAACTAATACAAACATGACTAACAGGACACGTCACCATGTAATACCCTCCCCCCTAAGCGGAGAAAAAACTCAGCCTAAGCTTATCTAGTAACTTTTTGAAACCCTCCAAGCAGTGTGCGAACTTCAAGAGGTTTTTGGAATCACAGTGTTGCCCGCTTTGTGTGGACGGATGGGGCTTCGTGAGCGTAGCCCTGCTCCGTTGTGTGTTCAGGTGTGTAGACAAAGGCAAATTTGGCTCCAGTGATATCACTTCGTTACCGACGCTGATGAGGATGATGTTGCTGGTTGGGTAAAAGTGCAGTGACATGGGAGTTGATCCATTACTGTGCAGTGTTGATAAAACAGAATTCTTTTCATTTAATCAAATATAAACTGTGAAAAAATGATTTACAGGGCAATCTGCACTCTGCAATGAAGCACAACCATAAACAATGATGGAGCTGAAATGAATCCGATGATGAATCCGACAAACATAAACTCAGTCTCTGAGTACTAATGAATTAAGATGATACAACGGAAAAAATGACTTGAGGCGGACGAGATCTTGGAAAGCATCACCGAATCCGGCACGTGAAGTAGAGCTCGGGGCCTAAGCATTAGCGGCGGTACATCCAACAACAAAGAAAATGGCAAAGACGATTGCCACAAACAACGATTTGCGACTGAAATTGAGATCTATATAAAACGAAATGAAAAACGAAAAAGAAGAAAGAAACTAAAACTAGAAATTAGAGAGATTCTTGCGTAAAAGAAAGTCAAGAATCAACTTTTAGAACAAACGAAGAACAAACGGAAATGCAGATCTTTCAAGAAAGAATTCGCAGAACTGAGACAAACCTTACTAGGAATGAACGTCTATAGAACTGCTTTGTCGTAAATACCTCCACAAAATACTAGTAGGTAATAGGTCCCTGCGCCCCTTCCAAAATACATCTAGTAGTTTACCACCCCCGATCTGCCTAATCCTGCAACTTAAATGTTGCGCATTTTACCTTCTGACTGTCTGTACATCCCAGGACTTCAAAGATCTTCTCCAGAATAGCTATACCTCTAACTAAATTGTTGAGGAAAAATGTGAAACTAGAACAAAATTGATGAAAACTCAAGCAGGAATGAACATTTGCTTGAAACTAAAGATGGATAAAATTGCAAACACCAAGAAACTCCAAGAAAAACTATAGATGAACATAAAGAAACCTTAGATCTAAGCACTGATGTGTGAACATGTTCTTTAACGATGAAAGATGAACATATTACAAACAAGAGTAAAAAACAAAGAATGATGAATGAAACTTCAAATCTATAGAAATATATCTGGAAAGATGAACAAAACTTCAGATCTAATGCCACCGGAAAGACTAACGGAAAGTTGCAAGAATAGAATAGAGAAAACTTGCAGAACAGCTGAAGACGAAATACAAACAACCAAAGTCACAGACGAATATTACCGGTGGGATTTGAAGAAGAGTAGAAGCGTAGAATTGCTCACTTTAATACCATGTTAAAATCCAAAGAGACTACATAGTATTGATATTAGATTATAGGGAAATTTTCACCTACCACCCAAAAAGACTTCGGTAAATCACCTACCACCCAAGATTTTGTAAAAAATACCTACCACTTAAACTACACAAATGTTTATCAAAAAGATCCAAAAGCAACTACCAGAACCATTAATTGCTGATGTCAGCTGTTAGAAAATACATAAATGACAATAATACCCTTATTGTCAAGTGAATTCAAAAGCAAAACATCATCAGCCAAGATTATACATTGAATCTGCTCTAGATTAACAACAATCGCCTTCTCTCTGCCAAGAATCATAGATGGATATACAAAGAGTGGGTCGAGTAGTCTGAGGTCACGTGCAGGGAGATCACAATGGCGCATCATGGTGAACTTATTGACCTCGATGATTTGAGAATTCCCAGAAGTATCAACACGAATCCATGACCTGAGGCCTTGCCCACGCTTCTTCAACCCCCAGTAGACTAATACTCAAAAATTCCTAATGGATTATCAGAAACCCTCACCACCGTTGTATTTGACAAAGATGGCAACATAGACTGTAAAGCATTACTAGTCATCCCTCCTCCCTTCCGACTAACAGTTGCTTCATTCCCACCCCTCGAAACAGATCCAGAAGCAAAGGTAAAATCGCCGCCAGATCTCAATCCCTATTCCATAGTAATTCCCCAGCTACCCAACCCTAAAAGGCAATCAACAAAACCACTACCTCTTCCATAACCCTGTCCTCTTCCAATAGCTCCCAAACCTAACGGCAGCTGCCACCACCGGCAGAATCCATAATCGCCTTCGACAAGAAAAACTATTGCTTCTTAAGTCCTCCCAATGAGAAGCGATCTCCCCAAACCTAGTGACAATCCGATGTTACTATTTTTTTAAGATGAAGCATCAAGACCTGAAAGAGGGAATGGAACAATAAAGTTCAATAAAAGTCGCGGTCAGTAGGTTATGAGGTTGCTGAAGACAACTTGTCTCAATTTGGGAAATCCATAAATCTGATTTAAGGCAAATCCTCATAGACGAGTTGTTGCTGAAAATGGTCTTTAAAATTCAGAGCACGCTTAATAGCTCAAAACTTCTTATCATTTCCTCCACTAACGATCCTCAAGAATCGACTTCAAATTACTAAAGCATGAAGTGTTTCTCCAGCTTAATGTGAGCAAGCTATGGCAGAAGAAATTATCTGAATCCCCACGCAGTTCGTTGATACAAAACCGTAAATAGGGTAATGAAACATGCCAGAGCAACGACAGAAGAAATTTTCAGTTTTTAAATCAATTCAAATCTCAAGGACTCAATAACAGAACCATCACATTTACAAAACGATTCAAAACTATGATCCGGAGTTAGGGTTTCTCTTTTTTCCTTTTTTTTTTCTTTTTTGATAAAATGTTGCAGGCAAACAGAGAGGAAGAAGAAAGGGGTATAATTGTCTACACACAATTTCAACTCTTTTCTATTAGTTAATGGACTAATGTTTGGGAAATTTGAGTAGTAGGTGATTTGTTGAAATCTTTTTGGATGGTAGACGAAAATTTCCCTACATTATAATAATGTTACAGTAGTGTCCTTATATATTTGGACGTGAAAACATTCCTAAACTAAATTGAACTATTACAGACATGACTAACAAGACCCGTCACTATGTAACAGCCATCAGCAGAGTTGGGTAATAAGCACAATATCAGAACCTAAATGAGGACGTTCAGAAAAATCCCATAGGACGTCTCACAGAATAAAAGATGGGGAATATCCCAGTAATTTGTAGCTTTACTTCTACTAGCTTGTCTTGCTAAAGCATTTGCTAGCGGGTTCCCTTCTCAAAAGCAATGGGTCATGTACCACTGTATAGGATGTAGATATGACGCAATATGAAGAAAATCTTGACGAAATCACCAAGGTACCGAAGGTCACCAGTTTCGTTCGAACTACCGATTCTAATGACATCATGCTTAATGTGATGAACTTGATATGACACTGAGAGGGGGGTGTATTAGTGTCTGAAACTTTTTCCTGATAAATTCAATGATGCCCAGAGCTGTTGGATATCTGATTTTTCAATACACACAATCGTATGCAAATCCACCTCGCTACCACTCAGTGGCCAGGTCTACCAGATTTGCACACCCATCCTGCAAACCATTCCACACACTCCAAAATATACCAGAAAGCAAACACAAAGAACATAGAGATATTACGTGGTTCACCACCACAGTATGTGATGGCTAGTCTACGGAGTAATGCCCCACGGACTCCGTACTTACTCAATACTCAACTTTTAGTCTCTTACAGACAAGGATACTAACCCTAGATTTTCTCAGCATAAAACTGAGAGGGCGTAACAACGCTAGAATTAAAGCTTAAAGTCAGTGTCCAGCACCCACTGAACACACCACAAATAAAATATTGGGGCTTATAAGAATTGTCGTACAATGAAACCCACAAACTAGACAAGTATTCTACTTTTTCTTTTCACCTATACTGGCATACAGTGTATAGAAAATATTTAAAAAGATAGGGAATGAGAAAATCTCACAACCAATATTCTTGAATGGCCAGCAATAATTTTGAAACTCCACACTGCTTTGAGAAACCTTGAACAGCCTTCAATGACAGTAAAGCTTGATTCATAGAGCTCATCTTGATCATAGGCTTCCCATCTCCTCCACAATCACCATGAATGGAAAAATAAACAGTCTACCAACCTCTCACAGGGATTCAACAATCCATTGATGAGCAGAGAAGAGGTAGATGGTGATGAATCATCTCACAGGGCATGAAAAACTGGCAAAATCCTTCTCTGTAGCTTCAAAGCACACTTTTCAATTTTTTCTAGCCCTAGCTCGACTGCCAACAACACCCAATAGGTAGAGCATCCAAAAATATGGAAGCTGCAATTTGAACGGACCGATTTGGAGCTCGGATGAAGAAGATATGGCAGTTTAAAGTTCGGCCAATAACAAATAAGGAAAGATAATCTTTCCAAACCAAACATGCACCCGCGCCGCACCGTAGCCGCGCTGCGCCGATGAGCTGTCGCGTTCTAATTGGCTGCGCAGAGAATCAATAAATTCCGCCGTTGGATCTGAAAAGAAAAGGCGGGATTGATCTTGGTTCGTCAGTTCCGCATAATTTGCGTCTCCGAAAATCAGAGAATCCCGCAGTCATTAGATCAGAATCTTCTTGGTTGCGCACCGTAAGCACGCACCACTGAATCATGGAAAACCTTTCATGTGATGTGATACAATATATTAACCTGCGGCTGGCCAATGGTAAGACGCGCGATAGAATCTGACGCTGTCGACTCATATATACGTGATCCCGTATTTTTCTGGGCCATCAGATGTGGATCTCGGCTCCGAGTCTTCATCTTAGCAGCCGGTCACGCATCTTCTCCTTAATAGAAAGACCAAATTGCCCCTGGGAACCTTTAAAAGGGCCTCCGTATCCATTTTCCATCGATTAAACCCTGTAGGAGAAGAAATCACTCTAAAACAATGTCTCTCTCTCTAGGCATTCTGTCGAACAGATGCTGCGCATGCACCATAGCCATGTGCGGGCGGCTGTGCTGCAAGGCTTTGCTGCCTTGCGACATGGCTTGCGCGCAGCGGCTGTGCTGTGCGTACGGGCCTACTGTGTTGTGCATGTGCCACGGCCTGCTGCTGCTGCTGCTTGCATGTGGCATGGCCTGCGGGCCTTACTGCTGCTTGCTTGTGGTGCCACGACCCTCGGCCAGGTTGGCTGCTGTGATGGCATGCCACCTCAACATTGTGGGTCCCATAAAATTTTTTCTCTCTCCTCTTTCTCTCTCTTGGTTTTCCTCTCTCTTTTAAGAAACACTGTCATAAACACTGTCACATCACCTGTAACATAGCCACATCTGTCACATCACCTGTAACATAGCTACATCACCTGTAACATAGCTACATCGCCTGTATCACTGTCAGCTTGCATGTGGGGTCCGCAGACACTCTCTCTCATCAAACTTGGCCTAGTTAGCCCAATTTACCAATAATTATAATACGAAGGCCAACAATCTCCCCCTTTGGAATTATTGGCAACTACTCAATCCATCATGAGATATTTCTCCCCCTTTGGCAATAAGGACTAAGGGATTGGCCACATAGGAGTGCCCACCGCATCTTTCCAATCCTTTGGGTGCTCTAAAAATAGTAACTCAACACCATAGTAACACAGAAAAAATACCAACAGACTCCCCCTGAGTCCTACATAGGGAGAAAAAAAAATAGATCAATCAAACACTGCTCCCCCTCACTCCAAGCTCCTAAATGCTTGGGGAGGATAACGACTCCCAACTTCTGTCTCAACTAATCAAACTGTTCTCTGGGAAGTGGCTTTGTGAAGATATCTGCAATCTGCTCTGCTGTAGGAATAAACACTAACTGAACTTCTCCTTCTAGGACCTTCTCTCGCAAGAAGTGATACCGAATGGCTATGTGCTTCGTCCTGGAGTGCATAACTGGATTTTTAGATATATTTATGGCACTAGTGTTATCACAAAACATAAAAATAGGTTTCTCTGACTCAATGCCTAGATCCTTCAACATCTGCTTCATCCATAATACCTGTGTGCAACATGAGGTAGCTGCAATGTATTCTGCCTTTGCCGTAGATAATGACACTGACTCATGCTTTTTACTGTGCCAAGCCACCAAATTTCTGCCAAGATAAAAAGCACCTCCACTAGTGCTCTTCCTATCATCAACACATCCTGCCCAAGCTGCATCTGAGTAAGAAGATAATTCCAGATCCTTACTTTTTGCATACCAAAGACCATAGTTCATAGTCCCCTTCAGATATCTGAAAATTCTTTTCACAACTACGACATGTGTCTCTTTTGGGTCAGCTTGATATCTAGCTACCATGCAAACAGACTGTAGAATATCTGGCCTTGTAGCAGTCAAGTAAAGCAGACTTTCAATCATTGACCTATACATAGTGTGGTCAACTGATGGAGAGTCATCATCTCTGCTTAGCTTGCAGCTTGTCATCATTGGGGTGCTCATTGGTGTACAATCTTCCATTGTGAACTTTCGAAGCCTTCGTGGCTACTTTACTAGAAACTATAACGATTACCTTTTGAGCGGGATTTCAAAATTCAAGTAGTGGGTCCCACCACCCACCTTATTTTTCATCGATCTTTCTGTCATGTCATAAACGTGACCATTGGATAGCGAGTGGGGTAAAGCCACGTGTATTCTGGCTTTTCTGACGCGACGATTACAGCCGTTCCCGTTGGTTACTCGCCCATTATGACCTAGTTTTGGATTTTCATCTGAACGTATGGTCCATAAATACTGTTCATCATTTCTTCTTTCTTCTTTCTGTCTCCTCCTCGATCTTCTCTGGTTTTTCTTGCTGTTCTTCCTTCATTTTTCTCCTTATAGCACTTCATCAATACTCATTGCACACAAGTATGGACAGGTTTAGGAAACTCGGCAATAGGGAAGATACTAACCCTAAAGAGGAAGCTCAGGGCTCAGAAGTCGTAAGGCTACATGGCCAGGTTTCCAATTCCACTGCGATTCCTCTTGTCATTCTTGAGGAAGGACAGGGTTGGCAAAATGAGGTTCGGAGGGCTAGGGCTGTTCAAGCTACCAGATACAGGCAACAAACCTTGGCCCTTAATAGTCTTCTAGAGTCCCTTGCGGTACTAACTATGCCGCCGGTAAGATATCAAGCCGAATCACTCAAGATTGCCTAGATATCATTAGGGAGCTTTACAAGGTCCCTGAGAACATTGCCTTCATGCTACCAGAGCTGAAGGATCCGATGTGTACTCCTCGCAAGGATGCCGTTGTGGTGTACGAAGAGATGTTCCAGTTAGGGTTTTAGATTCCTCATTTCCCCTTTTACTTCAAGCTGTTGGATAGCTACAGACGGGTAATCCGCAAATCACCCCTAATGGATGGCCTGAGATTACTAGTTTCTTAGCTCCCTCGAGGTTGGGTGGTTTGCTTTCTGAGGTCGCCCTCTTCAAGAAATTCATCCATCTTGTCTCTGGAACACTCACCGCTAGGGAAGGTTGGTACTACTTCCAACGCCGGGGTGATTCTTCTTATACTTCGGCTAAAGACGTCATCACCTCACACCACAACTAAAAATTCAACTTTTTTTTTGTCTCTTGGGATCCATTACCCCGAGACACTTGGACTCGCAACATCTGGTCCAAGCCTATTTTCTCCTTGCTCAACACTGTCCGCCTAATTATCCAGGACTTGAACAAGTTTTTCAAGGCTATCTGTGTCGTTCCTCCCCAACTGTAGAGCAGCTGACCAACCTCTCATTCCTCCGGAATGCTGAGCAGGGCTTACCCTGCTATTATAACTAACTCCATTTGCTTGTATTATTCAGCAGTCTTTTTCTAATTGGCAGTGAGTGGTTCTTTCTTGTGGAAAATTAGAATTGAAGAATCTGTGGCCAAAGGACCCTAATGAATATATATATATATATATATATATATATATATATCTTCATGTAGTCTTTAATTTTTTTTTCTTTTATGTCGTCCCTTTGTCACCTGATTTAGCTCAAATTTGATATATGAGCAAAAGAGAGAAGTTATGAATAGCAACTTCATTAATCAAACAATGGGTGATCACATGCATAAGCTTTCTATTCATGACCATAATTGATCAAACAAATGGATTTTCACCTTAGCTGCTAGCTTATAACATAACAATAGGATATATAATTAGGACCATGGGTAAAAAAGTTATGCACCATCCCCCAGTTTGTTTGGGGTACCATGCAAACCATCCTATTGGACAGACCAAAAGCAAACATTTCTGTACCTTTTATAATCTCTCAGACCATTGAACACGTCAAAATTGCCCTGTTTGATATTGCTCCACTCCATGTCGCAGAAGATGATAGTAGTCCCATAGAAATCCATACGGAATTGTCATTCATAAAATTCATCATTCCCTAGGAAATGCCACCCTAGATCATCATCCCCTGATTTGCAATGGACCTATAGAATGTAATCTCCACCCATATCATTTGTGATGTTTACATGGAACCTTCGAAAAGCACCATACCGAAGAGTACCAGAAGTTGAAGCTTCACACAAGACCATGGCCAATGCCATCATCCCAAATAGGATCACAAGACAACTACTACTTGTGCTCACCATACTCCTCTCTTCTGTTTGCAAATGCTTCAATCTTCATCTCTCTTAAATACTGAAAAAATAATCTAAGACCTTTTGCATGGAATGTTATCTTTCTTTGAGACCAATAAAACAACCCAAAACGGAAGCTTTATAAAACACGGAAAGATAAAATTTGAGATATTATTTCTTTATAATTTTTTCTTTTATTAATTACGATCACACCTATTACTAAGAAACAGCTATGATTGTGATTTATGTCAGCCCATCCAACAAATTGATCCCTTAAATCTCTCTTCTTTTTTTTCGTAAATGAGAAATTCATTGAATTAAAAAACGAAAACAAGTCGAGACATCATCACTAATCAAAGGATGAAGCCAAGAAGGGGAATACAACCAAACCATCATTCCCGAAAAGGGGGTGGCCATCCTGGCTAGGGTTTTGGGATTAAGGGACCCGTATATGCCAAATCTCGCCCTTTTGACCAAATTGGGGAGGAGATTATTGAAATTCCCTAAATCTAATTGGAGCCTTATTTACAAGGCAATTTATTTTCCAAATTCAGATTTCTTAAGTGCTAAGATTGGTAACTGTCCGTCCTAGCCCTGGAGAAGTATCCTTGAAGGGAGAAAAATCTTGCTGGCCGGCCTAGTTTGGCAAGTTGGGGATGAGTCCTGCATCAAGATTAAGAAGGATAATTGGATTCAATCCTCAAATAATTTCGAGTTGAATTTTCCTCAATTTTGAGATTGTCATTAAGAAGGATAATTGGATTCCATCCTCAAAGAATTTCAAGTTGAATTTTCTTCAATTTTGAGATTGTCCCTTTTCATACGTTTATGAGCTCATTGACCAACATAATCGGATTTGGAGAAGAGATCTCCTTGATTTATTCTTTCATCTATTGGATATTTCGAATATCCTTAAAATCCAACTCAGTCTCTATCATGTTGAGGATAATCTTGTTTAGGGAGGAGCTAAAAATGGTATGGTGATTATGAAATCTGGATACCATTTTATATCTAATCTTAAGGATGGGGTTGTGAGTCAGCTTCCTTCTTCTCATATTCCCCAATGGAAACTCACTCCTAAAGAGGTATGGAAAAGATATGGCATAGCAAAACATTACCAAAGATAAAGTCCTTCCATTGGAGAGCTTGCAACCAAGTGATTGGGTCTGGTGAGGATCTAGTTAAACAAAATCTTAGTATTTTTCCATCTTGTAGAAGGTGTGGATATGAATCTGAAAGCATTGACCAAATCATCCTTACCTGCCTATTCGCTAGAGCAATTTGGTTTGGTTCTCCGCTCTCTTTTATTATTCCAGAGGATCATTCTCTTTCAATTTCCAGCTGGATATCTAGATGGAGCTTTGGGTTTCAGTTCGAAGCATTATTCGGCTCATGGCTTTGGAATGTTTACTTTTATTTGCTGGTTCATATGGACGGCAAGGAATGACTTAATTTTTAATCAAAAGGAATGGCTGTCTGAGGAGGTCATTACGAAGGCTAATATGGCCTTTGATGAATTTCTACCCTCCCTGGATAACCAATCAAGTACCAACAATACACTTTGTTGCAGGATTAACGAGCAATCTATATGGATCGGGCCTCCTGCTGGAACTATCAAGATCAACACCGATAACAGTTTTGTTGGTGATGTAGGGGGATTAGGATTTGTTTGCAGAAATTCACTTGGTGACTTGGAGGTTGCAGTCTCTCTTCCATCTTCCTTTTCTTTGATTAGATGGGGAGAAGCCTTTGTTATTAGTGCAACTTTACAGCATGTGTAAGACCCATATCGAACTAACCGGTCATACCACCTGGTACTAGGTCTACCTATCATGGTCGAGCCAAATGGACCAAGTGCGTGAAGAAAATAACGAAACCAGGTATTAAATTGACCCAAAATAGTAAAATAGAGGGCAGGGTCGCATACCCAGATATGCAAGGTCGGACCCCCCTCATTAGGAAGTCAGACACCTGAAAAATTGACCGAGGGTCGGACAATTTAGACCTGAGGATCAACAGGATCTCCGACCCCCTCATCGACCCCCTCTTTGTCGACAGAAACCGTAAATAGGAAACTTTCCAAATTTCAAGGGATTCTTTCCTAATCTCAATGGGACTTATTTTGGGAGGTTCTCCTCTATAAATAGGACGTCCCTAAGCCTCTTTCACTCATTTTGAAACCCTAATTGAAAGTGAGAGAAAGAGAAGAGAAGGAGAAGAGAAGGAAAGTTGGAAAAGAAGAATAAAGTGAATAATTCAAAGAAACCTCTGAATCTCAGCAAACCTAAAGGTATGGGTATGTTTCCATTAATGATTTAAGACCTTAGAATAGTTCATGAAGAGGGTATGGTCTAGGAGAAACTCAAATCATCCATCCATTGGAGGATTTCAATGAAATCTATGAAGGAAATCATGGTAGGCAAGTAAGGAAGAAACCTCGAGTTTTAAGCCATAGAACAAGCATAGAATGGATTGTGGAAGTAAACCATAGGACCCAAACATGAAAGAATGGATTGTAGGATTAAATTCTCAACTCAAACCACAGGGGGTCGCACGTGGGGTCGATTGGGAATCGACCCTACCAGACCACAGGATCGACCCCCAGCATTCGGGAAGTCCAGGGATGCGGTGGTCGCACCCAGGGTCGATGGAACATCCGACCCTGGCATCGACCCTACCCCTAGGGGTCGCAGTAAACTGCTACCTACTTGCGACCCACCCTGCGACCCTCGCTTAACAGTAAGCCTAAAATTATTGGAATGACTTCTATTTAAAATCTATTGACTTGTTAGGTTTTCCTATTGATATAAAGGTGATTTTTAGAGCTTGAAAGATGATCTACACTCAAGAAAAGGTGAGGGAACAAGACCTAAACTAATTGGCTAATAATAAACTATTTTTATTTTATTGAGTCCAATGCCATGACTGATTCTATGCGTGTATGCTTGTAATGTGCATTCAACATGTCATCCAATATTCCTGCTATTAATGTTCATGGATATTTAATTCTATTTTATTTATAACATGATGATGATGATGATGATGCTAGGAATAGACTTGTGAATGTTTGTGTGTGGTTAGTGTACTTGATGCGAGTGGGGCATCAGGGGAAGTGTTATGCGATGTTTGATTTGGGCACTTTAGTTCTACCTCTACTCAAGTCTTGTGCACTGACGTCGTATCACCATTACCTTAGCAAAACTATTACGTCATAGGGCATCACGGGAGGTGGTCTCGGACCGTGTAGTCTTCAACTCTGTCGGGGGGCCTTAGCTCTATCTCTATGGACGTATTGAGGGATGCTGGGGTGAGGCCTTGGATACACTGTTTGACATTAGGATTGGTTAGTTGCGAGCCCAGTTTGCAAGCCCTCGCCAGCAGGGGCTTACGTGTTGGTATGGGTAGGGCATCAGGGGAAGTGTTATGCGGTGTTTGATCTGGACACTTTAGCTCTATCACTATTCCATGTTGGGGTGGATGTGGACGACAATGGTGTTTGATCCGTTGGGTGGGTTTATACACCCTGTGTATAGAGGTGAGGCGGCCACCGAACCTTTCTATAGCACATTGCAAACTTATATACCAAACCACAGATATGAATTGAATGCATGCATATGTTTGTTGCATTATTTTGTTTGCTCACTGAGCCGTGATGTGTGCTCACCCTTTCGACGTCGAATATTTTTAGTTGATGATGCAGTTACCACTGTGAAAGATTATATGAATGCTTCTGTGTACGGACACGTTGCTACGATGAAGGCTGAAGACATAGTGGAGACGCATGACTCTTCATGCGAGTGCAACTCATGCGTTTTCGATTAGATTTTTATTTAAAGTATTAAGAAAATGTAATTGATATTTTATTTACTTATGTCTCGGTTAATACAATATAATTTGATATTTTATTTATGATTATCACAGTTAGATTCCTCAGTTCATTTAATATTAAGACTTTCGCTATTGTATATTTATTCTGATTATGGTTGTGGATGTGTATGATTTAATTTAAAAGGACACAGCCTATTAGAGATCCTGGTTGAACCGTTGGTTTATTAGCTGTTCATCACACCATTCTGAATAGTGCAGAATTGAGGTATGACATCTTGGTATCAGAGCTCTCAGGCCCTGTCTTGTAAACCAGTATACTACCACAAAAGTTTGTGAACTGAGATAGGATGAAATTTTAAAAGCTTTAATACAAACACACCAAAAGCACCTGTGTTGGTTGAGACAGAACTTAAACAAGATAATAATGTGGAACCATATATATATACAAACACAAAGAGAAAATCTATACAAATAATAAAGGGTACTATCTATAAGTCGGGCAGTTGCCTAAGTATACCAAGGATATAGTACAGTAGCAAGAAGGAAACATCTAATAAGTAGAAAATTGGAATACCGAGTTGGCACTCATAAGATGTGAAACTTGATGTATGGCAGAAGAAGAAGAAAAATGGCTAGTGACGCAAAAATCCCTGTAGAGATAAAGGGAAAGATCTTGGGCTAAATCCAACAAGATAGGAAAACAATGGTCATACACCAAAAATAAGAGTAACTATAAAAGAAAATAAAGCTATACTCCTAGGTAACGTGGAGACTTAGAGTGAGATCCACCACAAGTTGATCCAATGCCCGCTGAGCATTAAGAAGAGGTTGCAACTTGACCCCACCACTATCTGGGTCGAGAACGGGTAGCAAAAACTCATCTGAGCAGATGCTAAATAATGATAACAGATTAGAGCAAATCAAGAAGGTGAACAACCAGGCCACTCCAGCCAATCTACCTGGACTACGAAGTGCCTTGGCTACGATTGTAATAAACTTGGCCTGACAAAATGCAAGAGCAACAATAGATGAGATCGATTATACAAGTTGCCAATGCTACACCAATACCTCCGGGTTAAACCAAGTACGATATCGATTGGTAGCAATACTGTACCCTCAGCACCTGTTAGCTATAACACAGTGCCTACCATATAGTAAGTCCCAGTAATGCACACCCCAGTACAGAAGCTTGGTGCACAACAAGCAGTGTATCAAGGTGGTTACCCTTATCAGCCACCGATGTATGGGATAGCTGCATCATGGCAGAATGATCCAACAAAGATTGAGGAATATTTTCTGAAGATGAAGCCTCAAACGTTTTCAGCAAAGGATCAAAGATATTGTAGCCATATAACTAGATAGGTTATATAGGATGCGGTGCATTATTGATTTACTCTTATGATTATAGAGGATGCACATACCTGATTTTAAATTCTCGTACCTTGACAGGATACCTTCTTGATTCAACCTGTCAATTGGAGTTATAGATATTGTTTCTTTAGTGTTAGTCCTGATTATACCAAATTGAGCCACTCTCATGATCGACAACATGAATAGAGATATGAGCTAAATGAACAGTTAAATGTTTAATCATGTTGAGCGTACATCTTTTCGATCTTACATGATTTACTGATGTACGAAAACTTTCTCCAGATTTATTCCTATAGTGCCTTGACCAATGGCATTATACACTCAATAGAACCTGTAACCATAAGGTTAAGAATTGTAAAACCTCTATTTCCATGTATTTGGACCACCGTGTAACTTAACGACCTTTTGATGCCGGTTGGATTACCACAGATTTACCCCTGATCCTATAAACCTAAGTTCACTAGATAAAGAAAGTGTTTGTCGTCATACTAAATTGAAAGAAGAAAATGAATTGTTTTGGATAAACATTCTAATTCTTACATTTCTCGACATCCATTGATAAGATGTTTAGTGATACTAGAATTATTGGAAGAAAGATGATTGGATTCAGATTAAATGCTATGGCCAATGAACCTCAGATGAAGTAATGGAGAATCTATTTTGAGATTACTGATTTGATGGATATGAGTCATGTCTATAAAAGAGTGCATGAGCAAGAAAGTAAGTAACAATCACAAGATACGATAGTCTTTGAAAAACTAAGAGATGAAGGAATTAGACAAGCTCTTAAGACCTTTATACCAGATTTGCTAGTTCAAACTCTTTTGGACTAGATGTTGTATTGGATGAGTGTTATTAACAATGTTCGAAGCAAATGGATGGACGAAAGTTGGATGCAACCTAAATCGACTTGAGATGGCAGATTTTGACGTCATCTTGGGAATAGACTAGTTGTCTCAACACTCTACAAGTGTTATGTGCATAGAAGAGGTTATCATTCAAGAGTAAAGACGGCATATAAATTAGTTTTATTGGAGGCATGTTGCCTAAGAAGAAAAGCTGATCCTCTATATGCTAAAGGCGAATAAATGCTTTGAAGAGAAAAAGTTTGACATATGGTATCTATGGTATCCGTTACCAAAGAAGCACCACAGATGGAAGATATTGATGTGATGCATAAATTCCTGATGTGTTTCCAGGAGACTTACCTGGGTTACCATCTGATCATGACCGAGTTCGTCATCGACTTTTTACCAAGGACGATACTTGTGTCAAAGGCACCTATAGAGTAGTTCCTATGTAGTTGAAGGGATTGAGACTCAACTACAAGAACTGCTAGACAAGGGTTACATCCGACCTAGCATATCACCATGGGGAGCGCCAGTATTATTCGTGAAGAAGAAGGATGGTAGCGTTCGACTGTGTATAGACTACCAAGAATTGAATAAACTGACAATCAAGAATCGGTACCCATTGCCTGGATCGATGACCTGTTCGATCAGTTGCAAGGTGCCAAAGTGTTCTCCAAGATTGATCTTCGTCAGGCTACCATCAGTTGAATATTAAGGATGGTGATATTCCCAAGACAGCATTCAAGACCAGATATGGACATTATGAATTTTTGGTCATGTCTTTTGGATTGACGAACGCACCAGCAACCTTTATGGAACTTATGAATCGGGTATTCCACGATATATTGGATACGACGATTATTGTATTCATTGATGATATATTGGTCTACTCCAAGGACAAGGAAACTCATATAAGAATCTAAATACCGCTCTACAACGATTACGGAAGGAGAAACTCTATGCCAAATTTACAAAGTGTGAGTTTTGGCTAAAGGAAGTCGTTTTTCTAGGCCATGTTGTATCCACTGAAGGAATTAAAATGGATCCTAGCAAGATCGAAGCTATTGTGAAGTGGGAAGCACCGAAGAGCGTTGCAGAAATTAGAAGTTTCTTACGTCTAGCTGGGTATTATCGACGATTTGTGGAAGACTATTCCCGAATTGCTATACCTCTCACCAGTTTGACTAAGAAGGGTGAAAAGTTTGTTTGGACTGATAAATGCGAGAAGAGTTTCCAAACATTGAAGGCTAGATTGATATCAGCTCCAATCTTGACCATTCTGATTCCAGGACAGTCATTTATTTTGTACACTGATGCATCAGGATTGGGATTAGGATGTGTACTTATGCAAGGAGAACAAGTAATTGCTTATGCCTCAAGACAATTGAAGACACATGAGAAGAACTATCCCACTCATGATTTGGAATTAACGGCAGTAGTACATGCTGTCAAAATATGGAGACATTACTTGTACGGAGAGAAATTTCAAATTAAATTAGATCATAAGAGTCTTACTTACCTCTTTAATCAGAAGGAGTTGAATATGAGACAAAGAAGATGGCTGAAACCATTGAAAGACTATGATTGTGATATTCAGTATCATCCAGGGAAAGCTAATGTGGTTGCTGACGCACTGAGTAGAAAGGCAATGATGAAATCTCAAGGGGAGGTTAGCATCACTGCTGTTGTGTACTATCAGAAAAGTATTCAATTATGATAATGAGCAGTTTGTGATAGATGCACTGGGTGAATCAACCAACCAAGGGTTTATCCATCGGTTTGCAAATATGTTCATCAATTGAAGATTGTACCCGATATACTTGATGAAGTGAAAACAGTGATTAAATCAGACCCTTATCTAAGAACGGTACAAGAAGACATCGAAAAAGGTAGGACTATTCCTGAGTTCACCTTAGATGATGAAAATGTACTGAAGTACAAAGGAAGAATATGTGTACCTGAAACAGAAAGTTTGGACATTAGACACCGACTAATGAAGGAAGCCCATACCACCGCCTATTCGATACACCCTGAAAGTACAAAAATGTATCATGACCTAAAGAAATTATATTGGTGGAGAGGAATGAATGCAGATATAGCCAAGTTCGTGTCTCAATGCCTAAATTGTCAGAAGGTGAAAGCTGAATGACAAAGACCTGCAGGACTGTTACAGCTGTTACTTAAACCAACATGGAAATGGGACTGCATCACTATGGACTTCTTCACGGGGTTACCATTGACTCCCCGAGTAGTTGACACAGTGTCACACCCCAATTCCGCACATTTCAGAATGGTGTGATGAACCGCTAAATAATCAATGGTTCAACCAGGATCTCTAATAGGCTATCCCCGCGTTATCCAAACTTTACACGCATCCACAATCATAATCAGAGTAAATACACATTAGCGGAAGTCTTATAAATAAATGAACTGAGAACTAAAATGATATTAATAATTTAATAGAAAATTATTCTGTATCAAACCGAGACATAAATAATTAAATATCAAATACATGTCTATAAATCCAATAAAAAAACCTATAAAAATATATAATCGAATACACACGAGTTGCACTCGCAAAAGGAGTCGTGTGTATCGTCTTCAGCTCCAACTTCCATAGCTGCTACAGTTCTGTACGCCGACGCGTTCATGTAATCTTCAACTGTATAACCTGCATCATCAACTAAAAATATTCGACGTCGAGGGGTGAGCATACAACACGGCTCAGTGAGTAGCCAAAACAATGCAACATTACATATGCATGCGAAAAGTCAATTCATATCTTTGGTCTTGGTTTATAGTTTGCAATGTGCAATAGAAGGGTTGGGTGGTCAAAGATTAACGTTTATTGACACCGCCTCTATACACAGGGTGTGGAAGCCCGCCCGAAGGTTAACGTTTATCGTCGTCCCCATCCACCCTACTATAACATTATACAACAAAGGTTAACGTTTATTGCTATATAATGCTATACCAACACGTAAGCTCCTGTTAGCGAGGGCTAACAAACTGGGCTCGCTGCTAACCAATCCTAATGCCAAACAGTGTATCCAAGGCCTCACCCCAGCATCCCTCAGAACATCCATAGAGATAGAGCTAAGGCCCCCCGGTAGAGTCAGAGACTACAAGGACCGAGACCACCTCCCCTGATACTCTACGACATAATAGTTCTGCTAAGGTAATGGCGATACGACGATGTCAATGCACAAGACTTGAGTTAGAGATAGAGCTAAAGTGTTGAGACCCGCCAAAGGTTAACGTTTATTGACGTTCTCATCACACCTCCCCTGATACTCGCTCGCATCAAGCACATCAACCACACACATACAAGCACATGCCTATTCCTATCATCATCATCATCATCATGTTATAAACAATAAAGTAAATATGCATGAACAAGTAATAGAAATATTGGATGGCATGCTATATGCACATTACAAACATATTCGCATAGAATCAAACATGGCATAGGACTCAAGAAATAGAAAACAGTTTATTATTAACCAATTTAGTTTGGGATTAAGGTTCCTCACCTTAGCTTGCTAAAAGATACTTTCCCAAGCTTTAGAATCACCTTTATAATGTTATTATATTACTAGCAAACCTAACAAAGTCGATAGAATTTAATTAGAATTAATTCGGAATTTAAAAACCATTCTGTCAACTGAGGGTCGATGCTAGGGTCGATGGGTCTATCGACCCTCCCTCCATTCTGAACTTCCCGAATGTTGAGGGTCGATGGTCAGAAACACCTAGGGTCGGATGGTCTATCGACCCTCGGTGCAACCCTTGGTGCACTCTGGTCCAATTTCCACTTTTAACCCATTCTTCGTATTTGGGGTCCTATGGCTTGCTTCCTACATTCATTCAACAGTCAATCCATGGTCTAGAACCATGTATAATCCATCTAGATAGCTTTCGTGCATCCTCCTATGGTTTTCCATGAAAACCTAACCATGGATGGATGGTTTGGGTTTCTCCGAAATCCTACACTCAACCATATCTAACCTAAGGTTTGTAGAAACTCATGGAATTAGTATCCATACCTGAGAAGATTACTTTTCTCTGCAAATTCTTCTCCTTTTTGCTAAGCCTTCTTCCTAGCCTCCTTTCTTCCTATTTTCCTTCTTCTCTCTTTCTCTCAATTCAATTAGGGTTGTGAAAGGAGTGAATGTGGCTTAGGGACGTCCTTTAAATAGACTAGGAATGTCCTATAATAATCCCATTGAGATTTGGAAGGAATCCCAACCGAAAATTAGAAAATTTTCTAAATTTCAGTTTCGTCAGAAAACGAGGGTCGATGGGAGGGTCGATGATCCCGTCGACCCTAGGGTCTTAAGCTGTCCGACCCTCCCTTCAAAACTGAGGGTCTGACTTTCTGTTTTGGGAGGTCCGACCCTGCTTAGCTGGGTGTGCGACCCTTCCCTAAAATTAAGTGTTTTTGGGTCGATTTTATACCTGGGATCTCGATCTCCTTCATGCCCTTGGTCCATTTGACTCGACCATGATGGGTAAACCTGGTTCAAGATGGTAAGACCAGGTTAGTTTGACACGGGTCTTACAACTCCCCCCAACTTATAAAAATTTCGTCCTCGAAATTGTACGTACCTTCTGAATCAAACAAGTCAGGGTATTGCTTTCTCATAGCATTTTCTTCTTCCCATGTAATCTCTTCCATGTCTCTACTTTTCCATGTGACCTTAACATAATAGATATCTCTGTTGCGTAGACGTTGAACCTTTCGACTAGTGATTTCCGTTGGTGTTACTTCAAATGTCAAATCATCAGTCAATTCCGACAAATCTACTGTCAACACATGTGTTGGGTCTTTGACATACTTCTTCAATAAGGATATGTGAAATACGTCATGCACACTTGACATAGATGATGGTAGTGCTAACTGAAAAGCTACTTTCCCACGCTTAGCCAGAATCTCATATGGCCCGACGTATCTTGGACTTAGTTTCCCTTTCTGTCCGAACCTCTTCAATCCTCGCATAGGCGATACGTTCAAAAATACTTTATCACCTACGGCGAACTCTAGCTCTCTTCGTCGAGTATCTACGTATTGCTTCTGACGGTTCTGAGCTACTCTTACTCTTTCTTTGATGATGTCGACCACTCGACAAGTCTCTTCAACAAATTTCGGTCCAACAATACTACGTTCTCCAACTTCATTCCAAAACAAGGGAGTTCGACACTTCCTACCATACAGTGCTTCATAAGGTGACATCTGTATAGTAGCCTGATAGCTGTTATTATAAGCGAACTCGATCAATGGTAACTTTTCGTCCCATGATCCTTTGAAATCAATCACACATGCTCGTAGCATATCTTCTAAAATCTGGATTGTCCGCTCCGACTGTCCGTCTGTTTGTGGGTGGAATGCAGTACTGAACTTCAATGTTGTACCCATGGCCTTTTGCAGTCCTTCCCAAAATTTGGAAGTAAATCGTGGATCTCTATCGGACACAATGCTTTCTGGAACACCATGTAGCCGAACAATATTATCCACATACAGCTTTGCTAACCTTTCTAGTGTATACTGGGGTCGTATTGGTATGAAGCGAGCTGTTTTAGTCAGACGGTCTACAATCACCCAAACTGCGTCAACTACTCGAGGAGTCAATGGTAGTCCTGTGACGAAGTCCATAGTGATGCAGTCCCATTTCCATGCTGGTTCCGGTAATGGTTGTAACAGTCCTGCGGGTCTTTGTCGTTCCGTCTTTACCTTCTAACAATTTAAGCATTGAGACACGAACTTGGCTATATCTGCCTTCATTCCCCTCCACCAATACAGTTTCTTTAGATCATGATACATTTTTGTGTTTCCAGGATGTATCGAGTAAATGGTGGTATGGGCTTCCTTCATCAGTCGGTGTCTAATGTCCATATTTTCTGTTTCAGGTACACATATTCTCCCTTTATATTTCAGTACCTTCTCGTCATCCAAGGTGAACTTAGGGTTAGTCCTACCTTTCTCAATATCTTCTTGTACCGTTCTCAGATAAGGATCTGCTTTGATAGCTGTCTTCACTTCGTCCACTATATCCGGTATAATCTTCAATGCCGCGAACATATTTGAAAACCGATGAATAAACCCTTGGCTAGCTGACTCATCCGTTATATCTATCACATATTGTTCGTTGCCGTGATTAAACACCATTCCGTTGGTATACATTGCTGCAGTCGTGCTAACTTCTCCTTGAGATTTTATCATTGCTTTTCTGCTCAATGCATCTGCTACCATGTTCGCTTTTCCCGGATGATACTGGATATCACAATCATAGTCTTTCAATAGTTTCAGCCATCTTCTTTGTCTCATATTTAACTCCTTCTGATTAAATAGATAAGTAAGACTTTTATGGTCCGACTTAATTTGAAATTTCTCTCCGTATAGGTAGTGTCTCCATATCTTGACAGCATGTACTACTGTCGCTAACTCCAAATCATGAGTGGGGTAATTCTTCTCATGTATCTTCAACTGTCTCGATGCATACGCAACCACTTGCTCTCCTTGCATAAGCACACATCCTAATCCCAATCCCGATGCATCAGTGTATAAGGTAAATGTCTTTCCTGGAATGGGAATGGTCAAAATTGGAGCGGATATCAATCTGGTCTTCAATGTTTGAAAACTCTTTTCACATTTATCCGTCCATACGAATTTTTCTCCTTCTTGGTCAAACTGGTGAGAGGTACGGCAATCCGAGAATAGTCTTCTACGAATCTCCGATAATATCCAGCTAGACCTAAACTAATTGGCTAATAATAAACTGTTTTTATATATTGAGTCCAATGCCATGATTGATTTTATGCTTGTATGAGTGTATTGTGTGTTTAACATGACATCCAATATTCCTGCTATTAATGTTCATGCATATTTAATTCTGTTTATTTATAATATGATGTCGATAATGATGAATAGGCGTATGAATGTTTGTGTGTGGTTAGTGTACTTGATGCCAGTGGGGTATCAGGGGAAGTGTGATGCAGTGAGGTTCTAAGCACTTTAGCCCTATCTCTACTCAAGTCTTGTCCACGGACATCGTCGTATCGCCATTACCTTAGCAGAGCTATTATGCTGTAGGGCATCAGGGGAGGTGGTCTCGGACCGTATAGTCTCTGAATCTATCGGGGGGCCGTAGCTCTATCTCTATGGACGTATTGAGGAATGCTGGGGTGAGGCCTTAGATACACTGTTTGACATTAGGATCTGTTAGTTGCGAGCCTAGTTTGCAAGCCCTCGCCAATAGGGGCTTACGTATTGGTATGGGTAGGGCATCAGGGGAAGTGTGATCCGGTGCGGTCCTAAGCACTTTAGCTCTATCCCTATTCCATGGTGGGATGGATGTGGACGACAATGGTGTTTGATCCATTGGGTGGGCTTACACACCCTATGTATAGAGGTGCGGCGACCACCGAACCTTTCTATTGCACATTGCAAACTTATGAACCAGACCAAAGATATGTATTGAATGCAGACATATATTTGTTGCATTGTTTTATTTACTCACTGAGCTCAAGTTGGAGAGCTGACCCTTGCACGCACAATTCTTTTTAGTTTTTGATGTTGTAGGTATTACGATTGGAGATTATGTCGACACGCCAACATATAAACAAGTGGCGGCTATGATGAGCAAGCGGTGGAGGACTATTATGATTCGTTAAGCGAGCGTTTCAACTGTGGATATGCTTAGTGTTAAATTTTTTGTATTTGGATATTTGTAATATGTATTAAATTATATTTTGGTTACTTGAAGATAAATAGAATATTAATTATTTATCATGACTAGACCTCAGTTCATTATCTGTAAGACTTCCCCTATTTACTTTATTATCTCTAATTATTGTGGAATGTGTTTTGGTTTAACATGGCGGGGATAGCCTATTCGAGATCCTGGTTGAACTGTTGGTTTATTGACGGTTTATCACACCATTCTGGTTGGTGCAGAATTGGGGTGTAACAACTTGGAATCAAAGCTCTTAGGCCTTGCCCATGAAACTTGAATACTTCCACTAGAGTCCATGAACTGAGTTAGGATAAATTAAAAGCTTTAATACAAACACACCATAAGCACTTGTGTTGGTTGAGACAGAACTTAAACAAGACAATAATGTACATATAAAAGGTGGAACCATATATATACACAAATAGAAAGAGAAAATTCAAAATTTATCCTGATAAACAAATAATATAGGGTACTATCTATAAGTCGGGTAGTTACTTATGTATACAAAGAATAAGAGTAACTACAAGAAGATAGAGCCATACTCCTGGGTGACGTGAGACTCAGAGTGAAATCCACCACAAGCTGATCCATTACCCGCTGAGCATTTAGAAGAGATTGCAACTTGACCCCACCACTATCTGGGTCGAGAACGGGTAGTGAAAACTCATCTGAGGAGATGCTAAATAATGATGAGCATATTGGAACAAATCCAATGAGGTAAATAACCAGGCCACTCTAGACAATCTACCTAGACTACCAAGTGCCTTGGCTACGGTTGTAATAAACTTGGCTCGACAAAAATACAAGAGCAACAACAGATGAGACCGACTATGTAAATTGCTATGTGAATCGCTATCCAAGTTGCCAATGCTACATCAACACCTCCGGATCAAACCAAGTACGGTATCAATTGGTGGCAACACTGTACCCCAGCACCTGTTAGCTATAACACAGTGCCTACCATACAGCAAGTCTCAGTAATGCACACCCCAGTGCAGAAGCTTGGTGCACAACAAGCAGTGTATCAAGGTGGTTATCCTTATCAGCCACCGATGTATGGGATAGTTGCATCATGGAAGAATGATCCAACAAGGGTTGAGGAATATTTTCTAAAGATGAAGCCTCAAACATTTTCAACAAAGGATCAAATCTATTATGGCTATATAACTAAATAGATTTATATAGGATGTGGTGCATTATTGATTTACTCTTATGATTATAGAGGATGCATATACCTGATTCTAATTCTCGTACCTTGACAGGATACACTCTTGATTCAACCTGTCAATTGGAGTTATAGATATTGTTTTCTTAGTATTAGTACTGATTATACCAATATGAGCCACTCTCATGATCGACAACATGAACAGAGATATGAACTGAATGAACAGTTAAATATTTAATCATGTTGAGCGTACATCTTTCGATTTATACCTGATTTATAGATGTAACAAAACTTCTCCAAATTTACTCCTGTAGTGCCTTGACCAATGGCATCATATACTCGATAGAACCTGTAACCATGAGGTTAAGAACTGTAAAACCTCTATTTCTATGTATTTGGACCACCATGCAACTTAACGACCTTTTGATGCCGGTTGAATTACCATAGATTTACTCCTGATCCTTTAAACCTAAGTTCACTAGATAAAGCAAGTGTTTGTCATTATGCTAAATTGAAAGAAGAAAATGAATTACTTTTGGATAAATATTTTGAATCTTACATTTCTCAAAATCCATTGATAAGATGTTTAGTTAATAAAGAATTTTGGAAAGGAAGATGATTAAATTCAGATTAGATTCTATAGCCAAGAGACCTTAGATGAAGTAATGGAGAATCAATTTTGAGATTACCGAATGGATGGAAATGAATCATGTTTATAAAAGAATGTATGAGCAAAAAGTGAGAACTAACAAGAGTGGCTAGTAAAGAAATAGATAGCACTCAAGTAGAGTTAAAGATGGCTATATCGGTATGAATTTTGACAAGGCAGAAGATTTCTAAAGGCAAATCTAAGAGTGGATACAAGGATAAAGTCAAAAATCATGGCATTGATAGTATTCAGATTAGTACAAGTAATACTGAGTCATGCCCAATGTCGAGTGAGATGATTAAGAAAAGACAAAAAGATTTTAGTTAAATTAATGAATTTATAAGCATATACCCTAATGCCTAGAGGTAGACTTGGGATATGAAGTAACAATCACAAGATATTTTTTGAGGTATATGAAAGAGAGATCAGGGTAGAACAGCAGTGATAAAGGTGTAAGCTAATGAGTTTTTTTAAAAAAAATATATGAGATTTTAAGCAATAGTCTTTGAAAAAGTAAGAGATTAAGGAACTAGACAAGCTCTTAAGATTTTTACACCAGATCTTGCTAGTTCAAGCCCTTTTGGACTAGATGTTATGTTAGATGAGTGTTATGAACGATGTCTGAATCATATGGATGGACAGAATTTGGATGCAACCTAAATCGACTTGAGATGGCAGACTTTGACGTCATCTTGGGAATAGACTGGTTGTCTCAACACTCAACAAAGTTGTTTTGGGCATAGAAGAGGTTATCATTCAAGAATAAAGATGATATATAATTTAGTTTAATTGGAAGCATGTTGCCTAAGAAGTAAAAGCTGATCCTCTCTATGCTAAAGACGAAGAGATGCTTTGAAGAGAAAGAAACTGGATATATGGTATCTGTGGTATACTTTACCAAAGAAGCACTACAGATGGAAGATATTGATGTGATGCACAAATTTCCTGATGCGTTTCCAGGAGACTTACCTGGGTTACCATCTGATCGTGCGATCGAGTTCGTCATCGACTTGTTACCAAATGACGATACCTGTATCAAAGGCACCTATAGAGTAGCTCCTATGGAGTTGAAGGGATTGAGACTCAACTATAGGAGTTATTAGACAAGGGTTCTAATCGGCTAAGTATTTCATCACAGGGAGCGCCAATGCAATTAGTGAAGAACAAGGACGGTAGTGTCAGATTATGTATAGACTACCGGGAACTAAACAAGCTCACGATCAATAATCGATATCTACTACCTTAGATCGATGACTTGTTTAAACATTTGCAAGGAGCAAAGGTATTTTCTAAGATTGATCTTCAGCTAAGATATCATCAGCTGAAGAATTTGGACTGCGATATCTCGAAGATAGCTTTTAGAATTAGGATTGGACATTATGAGTTCCCGATTATGATGTTTGGATTAACCAATGCCCTTACATCATTTATGGAGTTGATGAATTAGGTGTTTCATGACATATTGGACACATCGGTCATAGTTTTCATTGATGATATTTTGGTTTATTCCAAGAATGAAGCAATTCATACAACGAATTTTAGATCAGCTTCACAACAGTTGAGAAGGGAGAAGCTTTATGCCAAGTCCAAGAAATATGAGACCTGATTAAATAAAGTGATCTTCTTAGATTACGTAGCATCATAAAAAGGAATTAAAGTGGACCCTATTAAGGTATAAGTAATCATATGGTGAGAAACACCTAAAGGATATTGCGAAGATCAGAAGTTTCTTGGGTTTAGCTGGTTATTACAGACGATTCATGGAGGACCACTCTAGGATTGCAATACCTCTTACCAAGCTAACCAGGAAGGGAGAGAAGTTTATTTGGACTGACAAGTGTGAAGAATGTTTCTAAAGTCTAAAAACAAGGTTGATATCAACTTCTATCTTGATCGTTCCGGTACCAAGGGAACCTTTTACCCTATACATCGAAACTTTAGGATTGTATCTAGGATGCGGGTTGATGTAAGATAAACAAGTGATTGCATATGTTTCAAGATAACTGAAAAAGCATGGAAAGAATCACCCAACTCATGATTTGGAGTTAGCAACTATGATTATGCAATCAAGACCTGGAGAAATTATCTATATAGAGAAGAATTTCATATTAAATTAAATTACAAGAGTTTTATTTATCTCTTCATCAGAAAGAGTTGAACATGAGGATAAGAAAATGGCTGGAATTACTGAAGGAATAAGACTATGATATTCAATGTCACCTGAGCAAGGCTAATGTAGTAGCTGAGGTTTTGAGCAAAAAGGAATTATGAAGTCCGAGGAAGGACCCAGTATAAATGCTGCCTATGTTTTACACAGCAACAGATTCATATTTGGAATAAAAGTAACTTATAATAGAAACTCGTGATGATCCAATTGAGCAAGAACTTATGGATGAACTTATGGAGCAATAGTTCTTCGCTTGCGTTCACAACATTAAAGATCATCTCTGAATTAATGGATGAAGTAAAAGTAGCATTTTTGTTAGATCCGTATATAAGAACGGTGCAAGAAGATTTAAAGAAAGAAAAACCTAACCCTGACTTACTTCGGATACAAAAAAAGTCCTGTGATATAGAGGATGATTATGCATACCTGAAGTGAAATACGCTGATCATAAGATATAAGATAATGCTAAAAGCCCATTTTATTCTATATTGGGTACATCCGAGAAGTACAAAATATGCCAAAACATGAAGAGAATATTTTGGTGGAAGTAAATGGAAGTAGTTGTGGCTAGATGCATGTTTTAGTAACTGAATTATCAACAAATAATGTCTGAAAGAAAAAGACTAACATGGCTTACTACAACAACTATCGGAGCCAGTCTGGAAGTGAAACTGCATTACAATGGATTATGTCACCGATTTGGCACTGACTCCTAGATCGGTTGACGCAGTTTGGGTGGTTGTTGATCACCTTAGGAAGATAGCTCATTTCATTGCTATACGACCTCGATATGCTTTGGAGCGGCTAACTAAGCTATATGTGGATTGAATTTACAACCAAGCTACTATGTAGATGTCACTTATGAAGTATGGTACGGTAGAAATGTCAAATTCTTTTGTTTTGGAATGAAGTCGGAAAATAAAGAATTGTAAGACCTGAGTCTGTTGAAGGAACCTGTCGAGTGGCAGACAAGATAAAAGAAAAAGGGGTAGGATAGCTCAAGTTTGTCAGAAGAGACACCAAGACCTTGAGTTCACCATAAGTGACAAAGTGTTCTTGAGGATATCACTTATGCATAGATTAAAGCAGTTCAGCAAGAAGGGAAAGTAGGGTCCTATATATGTGTTGGACCTTATAAATTTTGGAGAGATGTAGAAAAGTTGCATATCAATTAGCGTTATCGCTGTCCATGTCTAGTGTGCATGACGTATTTCACGTGTCTCTATTGAAGAATTACGTTGGAGATCCATATCAAAGGTATTGACCACTGATCCACTGGATTAGATAGAAGATTTTACTATTGAAGTGGTACCATCCTAGTTCACTAGTTGGTAGGTACAACATCTCCAAAACTGAGATAATTATTATATGAAGATAACCTGGCGAAGTCAAGACGTGAAGAAGATTGCATGGGAGGAAGAAGATGCAATGCGGAAATAGAATTCCCACCTATTAACTCCGAAGTAAATTCAAATTTTAAGGACAAAATTTATTTTAAGGATGGGGGAGTTGTAAGACCCGTACGTTCAAATTTTGACACTGAAATTGCTTTTAAGGTTGGCGGAGTTGTAAGACCTATATTGAACTAACCGATCTTACCACTTTGTATCAAGTCTACCTATCACGGTCGAGCCAAGTGGACTGTAAGACCCGTACTCCGTAAACCCGGTCTAAACCTTGGTTTTGTGTCGTAGCAGGTCTTCCGATCATCACCGGGCCAGACGGGACGAGCGGATGAAAATCAGATATGAAATCGGACCAAAGACGATCAAATCAACATGATTTTATGTTGACCGGTCAATGGTACCGGTCTAGGTACCGGTCGACCGGTCATCTCTGCGCAGCTGAATGTGGAAATCCAGAAATTGACTTCTGAGGGTCCCACTTTCCTCATTTCGAATCCTAAGACTTTTCTAATACTAATAGGGTTACTAAACCCTAATTCTAGCCTATAAATACACCCTTAAACCTCCTCAAATCCTTTCCATTATCTCTCACAAACCCTAGAAAAGAGAAAGAGGTTGGAAAGGAGAAGGAGCTAGGAAGAAGAAGAAGGTGCAGCCATTACCGTTCGACGACGCTCAAGTTACGCCAGTCAATGGTAAGTGTTTGAATCAATCTTCTTACCCTATGTTGTTGTGTGGGTGGATCAATACCATGCAAAGTAGGTATTGATCTAAAACCCTAAACTGGACCTTAAACCCTAAGTTGCCGTCAAACCCTAAATTCGAGTTTCGAGATGATATTCATCGAAATAAGACTTGAATGAGTTGGGGATAACTCTAACTCAAAGATTAAACTTAGAATAGATAGGAGAAACCTTGGAAATCCATGGAGGATGATCGACGGCAGTTGAAAAATCCATGTACGGTCTTCCGGAGACATACCGATCGATTATACCAGTTGCACACAGTGCGACCGGTATGTTGCCACCGGTATCCCTCGGGAGGCTGGTCTGTGGGGACTGGCTGACCATACAGGTCGCCAGTCTTCCCCATAGAGCTGCGACCGGTACATGCCACCGGCCAGCTCTGTGAGGGTATTTTGTAATTTTGTTGGTTTCCGACCAACATGAAACCCTAAGCAATATATTCTAATGAAACCTTAATAATATTGTAGGACTTTGTGACTTCCCGTTTGGATCTTGCGACGTGGAGCAAGCTATCAAACGAGCGTCAGGTAAGGGAATCTGACCTAAACCTAATAATTAATGGACAGTAAGTCATTGTTAATTATCTGAATATAAATGACGTGATGTTTGTGCATATTCCCATGCCATCCTTTACTTTCTGTTATTATTATTGTTCATGCATTGATAGGATGTGATTGTTAAGCATGTGATTGTTTTCGTTAGTGTGTGGAGTGGGGCATGGGCCTGGAATCGCTCCTCACACTAGCACCTTTTGTAGTATTCTGTCTTAACATGCTTGGTACGGGTAGGGCATCAGGGGAAGGTCGTGGTACGGTGGTCTCCGATATTGATGCTGGCCTAGCCATGGTTATGTGGCACTGTGGTCTCCGAGTCGACGTTGGCTTGTCCACGATGTTTTAGCTCTATCTCTATGCCGTAGGGAGTTATGTTGGGATAGGGTCTACCTGTATTGTTTCTATCCTAGTGGGTTAGTTGCGGATAGGGCATCAGGGGAGGTGTGGGAATGCCTTAGCTCTATCTCTATGCCATAGACGGCTGTGCTGGGATAGAGCATACATTGATGACATATAGGATTGGTTAGTTGCGAGCCCAGTTTGTGAGCCCTGGCCAGTAGGGGCTTAGGGACTGGTATGGGTAGAGCATCAGGGGAGGTACGGGGGTATCTTAGCTCTATCTCTATTCCATGATGGGTGCATGTGGGCCAATGGGGGTGTGATCTATGAGGTGCCACACACTCGTGCATAGAGGTGCGGGGGCCACCAAACCTTTCTATAGCACATTGTAAACTTAAAACTAGACCATAGCATAAAATGATTGTTACTCATGCATAAAATTGTGAAACTGTCTGATTGTCTTACTGAGCTAAGTTGTGAGCTCACCCTTTGTACGTACATTGTTTTAGATGTTGATGCAGATTACACTGTAGATGATTACATGAATGCCCCGGCTTATGGTGGTGTTGCTACGTTGGATGTACAAGCAGGAGAGGACGAGCATGACGCTTCATGCGAGTTCCCTTTCTGTGTGTACCTTTGATTGGTTTTATTTATTTATGTTCATTATTTTTATTGGATTAAAGAGATGTAATGATATTATATTATTTGTTTGGATTTGAATAATTTGATATTTTATTTAAAGTTATCAATAGATTCTCAGTTCATTATATTTAAAAGACTTCCGCTGTACTATTATATTCTGATTGTGGTTATGTGTGATGGTTTGTATGAGTGGACACGGCCTATTCGAGACCCTGGTGTGAACCATTAGTTCAATGACGGTTTACTCACACCATTCTGGTTGGATCAGAATTGGGGTGTGACAACTTGGTATCAGAGCTCTCGGGCTCTGTCCAACAAACCATATTGCACTTAACTAAGTCGATGAACTGAGTTAGAAAAAATTTAAAAATCTTAATACAAACACACCCTAAGCATTGTTTGATACCTGAGACTGATTAAGAAAGAGAATAATGTACTATTCTAAATATGGAACTTAACATGTGCACATACACTAGTTAGGTGAAACATAAATTTCTTCATTAAAAGAAAAGTGTAGCAAGTGAAATAGTGCTACAGGGTACGGTCCACAAACCAGATAGTTACCCTGTTATATAAATAGTCAAAAGAGAAGAAAATAAAAGGGACAATCATGGGGTAGGGGGCCTGGGAGGAATAGGGTCTGCTATATCATAGTCTCGCTCGTAAGCAACCCTGAGCCAGTACACCTGATCCTGTGTGACTCTGAGACTGCGAGCCAACTGCGTCAAGTCACGGCTCATCTCACGCTGAGTGTCCCTGATCTCCATAATCATACCCATCATGGTGTCGGAGGGAGGCTGAGATGGTCCAGCTCCAGAGGTAGATGGTGGTGCTGCAGGTGTAGGCTGTGGAGCTGACACTGGTACACCCTTGGCTCTATCCTCGTCAGCATCGCGCTCGAGCTCGGCTGCATAGGCCGCATTGGCTGCTGCTGCTGCTGCCGCCACGGCTGCTACCCTCCCAAGTGGGCGAGGGCGAGCCTCCAACTCGTCATCGCTAACAGGCAGGTCAACCATCTGCATCCTCTGAATGGCGTCCCAGTCTATGTCGGAGGTCATAGTATCCTCAACGGTCACCTCGCCTCTCATGCTCATGCCCAGGCGACGTAGCAGGAAGGTAATGAGACGACCGTAGGGAAGGTTACTGGCCTGATCGGCCAGGGTCGCCTGATGCATGGTCCTGATGATGAGATAAGGGAGAGAGACCCGCTCCCAGTGCAGACGCAATAAGTAATGTACTGAGTGAGCTGGGATAACTCACTATAATGGCCGCTCTGGGGCACGATGTTGTGCTGAATAATGCGACTATACACTCGAGGTGCAGGTCTCAAGCTAGCCGCCTTTATGGGAGCTCCAGGGTTTAGTATCTGATCTGCTATCTCTCGGCGCAGATCCTCAGTCAGATAGCCCTTCGCTTTGGGAGGGCAATACACTAGGTTTCCATCATTAGGAACCCCTAGAAGGTCGGCCAGCTGGTGGGTGTTGAATGAAATGGGCACACCCCTGACATAGCTAGTGATGCGCAAATCCCTACCCTGGTTGGGATCGTTAACATCTCCATGCAACTCCAGGTTAGCATAGAAATGCTTAACCAGATTGGGACGGGTGGTATCAGTATAGGATATTACCAGTACCCACCCAAGCGCATTGAAGGCAGCTTGCACATCGAATCTCTCCAACTGATCCAGGTTAACCCGGTGTCCAGATTCTATGCTCTTGTTGTCAAACCACAGAAATCGAGCCTGTGCTTCTATAGAACAGAACCAGTGTTCGTCAAGTTGGGGAACTGGTGGCTGGGGAGCATGTGAACTCGAGCCATGAGGACATTTCCCAAGAGCACGTCGGGGAGCCATTTTAACTGCAAAACAAAAGAAAACAAGAGGAAAATGTTAGAAATTGTCGAAATTTCGGCAGCATAACGACAGTAAATTGGGAAAAAGCCTCAAACTCACCCAAATCATGGGGAGGAGGACTTACGTAACCCCCACACTCTTCGACAAATCAATCACAAGCATTTACAATAAGAAATTTCAAGAAATTAAGAGAAATTAAGAAATTTCAAAAATTTTGGAAAACCTAGGTCAAAACATGTAAAAATTTGATTTTTATGAAAACCGTTCGGTGAAACCCCAAATTGGTTGAGGGTTTTTTCTCTTGGGGGTCCCTAAACCCTTTCCAAGCCGAAGGAAAAGAGTTCCTATGGTTGGAACATCTCAATCAATGAAAAATCTAAATTTCTACATATAGACGATATGAAAAAAATTATAAAAACATGAGAGAGAGGGAAGAGACCTACCTGGAGACGATGTTCTACGCTTTGAACGGAAGGAATCGGCTTCTAGGGTCACCGGCCAGACTGTAGCAACTCGGTTGGGCAGAGAGGAATCGCCACCAGAGAGAAAAGAGAAGGAAAAGTGAGCAATTTTCTCACTTTTTGCGATTTTAAAGTCAATTCTGGGCATACCGATCGACGGTTTTGCCTATACCGGTCGATCGGTATCTCCCCAGGTGTGCGACCGCTATGTCTCGGTCAGAATTCTAATTCTGACCGGTCGACTATACTGATCGCAACACTGTATACAGGGTGTCGACCGGTATGTTGCGACCGGTCAGCACCTGAGTAGCCAGAAAAATCTCAGAAAAATTTTTAAAATTGTGAATTTAAATATGCCTTTTTGTGACTGTTTCGACTTATATTGTTCAAGACTAACACCACTATTGCTTCATTCTCATGTGTTATGTCTTCTTCTCAGATTCAAATAGAATAGTCTGAGATGGTGGGCGGAAACGGTCGTAGGGGTCGGAAGCGTCACCAGGCTAGGATGCGCCTCGAGGAAGAAGAACAGGTTGAACAAGGCCATGTTAGAGAGCCAAGCCAGAAAGTTGAGGAAGAACAAGTTCCAGAGGTACCGACAAATTTACCTGGCCCACCTCACAGGAATTCAGAGACCATTGTTACAAACTTGGTCTATCAGATGCAAGCTCAGCAGAAAGAATTCCTGAGCGAGATACTGAAGATGTTCAGGCCACCGGGTTCTGTTCCCACTGGAGGTACGCCTGAGTCTGGAGAGAAAAATACTTCATAGCCGATGCAGGGTACCCCAAGGCCTATGGGCCAAGCACAGAATGTACCACCACCGCATCAGTTTCCGTCGCCTTCTGCGTACCCGGGAGCCTATCCGTATCCACCACCATGGTACGGAATGAACACTCAGGGACAGCATGACCTGAGCAGAGCGGTGGATAGATTCCTGAAGTTGAAGCCTTCATCGTTCACCGGTAAGACAGGGAGACCATTGTCGCCAGCACAGTGGGTTGCAGAGATGGAGAAAAATTTCTGACTGATGATCTGTACAGAGGAGGAAAAGGTCTTATTTGCCACTCATATGCTGAAAGAAGACGCAAATGCTTGGTGGAATTCTACACGGGCATATCTGGAGACAAAGCATGCACAGGTAGATTGGGAAGTGTTCAAGGTTGCCTTCTTCGATAAGTAGTTTCCGAAGAGTTTCAGAGATCAGATGGAGAAGGAGTTCCTTAATTTGCAGCAGTCCCAGTCGACTATGGATGCCTACCAGTAGAGGTACGAGGAGTTATTTTTCTTCGCACCGACGAGTATGCAAGAAGAAAAGACCAAGACACGTAGGTTCACCTTGGGACTACGTGGAAGCATCAAAGAGCACATCTTGGGTCTGGACAAGAAAATCTATAATGAGGCTGTGCAGGTTGCGAGAGTGATAGAGTCCAGTCAGAGGGACAGCTTCTTCGCTCAGAACAGGGGAGTGAAGAGACCCGCTATTGAGAGTTTGGGTGGCGGTAACAACAGACCCTTCCGCCCATACAGGGCTCAGACCGCTACAGTGCCTGCAAGGAACAATTCGGCACCACCTGTGCCACAGAATGCCGGATTCAACCCGAATATCAAATGTTTCAACTGTCAGCAAGTGGGTCATATTGCAAGAACCTGTACTCTACCTAAGAAGCAACCTCCCCAGCAAGGAAGAGTTTATGTGGTCACCACGGAAGAGGCAGCTGCATCACCTGATGTGGTCACTGGTATGACTCTATCCCTTAATATTTGGCTTATTATTCTCATTTGTGTGTATGCGCATATAGAACTAAGGGATGATAAAAATTCCAAGAATTTTAAATGTAGCTGGTATACCTGCCAGAGTACTATTTGACTCTGGGGCCACGCACTCCTTTGTTTCTATTTCTTTTGGGAAGCGAATGGAGTTACCAATCAAGCACTTGAACCCAAGCTTGATAGTTCGCTCTCCACTAGGAGTCGAAGTGGCTTTGACTGAATATTATGGACCATGTACTGTATGTATTAAGGGCCGAGACTTAGAAGCAAGCCTAGTACTACTCGAGATGGCAGACTTTGATGTCATTTTGGGAATGGATTGGCTTGGCCATCATTCGGCCGTCCTATTATGTGGTGAAAGGAAGCTTGTCCTTACTGAAAAAAAGGAAAAGGAGTATAGCTTCACTGGGATCAGGCTATCTAGGAAGCGGAAGCTGATCCTCTCTGCCCTAAAAGCCAAGCGATGCTTAGAGAAAGGGGGAGTGGGGTATCTAGTATCTATAGTCGACATCACGAAGGAGTCACACAAGATGGAAGATATAGATGTGGTTCGAGAGTTCCCAGATGTATTTCCTGAGGAGCTTCCAAGTCTACCGTCGGATAGGGCCACAGAGTTTGTAATAGACCTTATGCCAGGTTCGGCGCCGGTGTCCAAAGCACCATACAGAATGGCCCCTACCGAGTTAAAGGAGTTGAAGACCCAGTTACAAGAATTGTTGGATAAGGGTTTCATACGACCTAGCATATCGCCTTGGGGAGCACCGGTATTATTCGTCAAGAAGAAAGACGGAAGTGTAAGGCTGTGCATTGACTGCCGTGAACTGAACAAGTTAACTATCAAGAATCGGTATCCTTTGCCTAGAATCGATGATCTGTTCGATCAACTGCAGGGTGCAAAGGTTTTCTAGAAGATTGATCTCCGATCGGGGTATCACCAACTGAAGATCAAGGCCGGAGATATTCCGAAGACTGCTTTCAGGACGAGGTATGGGCATTATGAGTTTCTAGTTATGTCTTTCGGGTTGACCAATGCTCCAGCGTCGTTCATGGAACTGATGAACCGAGTGTTTCATGATATGTTGGACACTTCGGTCATCGTATTCATCGATGACATATTGATCTACTCTAAGGACATGGAGACTCATACAGCACATTTGAGGGCAGCCCTACAATAGCTGAGACAAGCAAAGCTTTATGCTAAGTTCAAGAAGTGCGAGTTTTGGCTGAAGGAAGTGACTTTCTTGGGCCATGTTGTATCTGAAGACGGTATCAAGGTTGATCCAAGTAAGATAGCTGCTATAGTAGGATGGGAAGCACCAAAATCTGTTGCGGAGATTCGTAGTTTCCTTGGGTTGGCTGGTTATTATAGAAGATTCGTGGAAGATTACTCCAGGATTGCTGTTCCACTCACCAGATTGACCAAGAAGGGAGAGAAATTCTTATGGACAGATGAGTGTGAGAAGTGCTTTCAGACTTTGAAGTCAAGACTAGTCTCTACACCTATCTTGACCATCCCAGAACCAAGCGTACCGTTTACTTTATATACGGATGCTTCAGGGTTGGGTATTGGGTGTGTATTGATGCAAGGAGAACAGGTGATTGCTTACGCATCAAGACAGTTAAAGGAGCATGAAAAGAACTATCCTACGCATGATTTGGAGCTAGCAGCGGTTATACATGCAATCAAGACTTGGAGACACTACTTGTATGGTGAGAAGTTTCAGATTAAGTCAGATCACAAGAGCTTAACTTATCTTTTCACTCAGAAGGATCTGAATATGAGACAGAGGAGATGGCTGGAATTGTTGAAAGATTATGATTGTGACATCCAGTACCATCCGGGTAAAGAAAATGTGGTGGCCGACGCCTTAAGCAGAAAGTGGGCATCGAAACCTGAGGCAGGACCAAGTACAAATGTTGCATTATGTGCCGCAGCTTCAAGTTCAATCGAAGGTGATGAAGAGTATATAATTGAAACTGCAGAAGATCCAGTCGAGCAAGGCTTAATTCATTAGTTCACCATGATGTTCGCAGCTTTGAAGATCTCACCGGATCTAGTTGATGAAGTCAAGGTAGCAATCCTACAGGATCCTCATCTCAAGACAGTGCAAGAAGACTTAGAGAAGGGTACAAGCAATCCTGACTTTACCTTGGATTCAGACAAGGTACTCAGGTATCGTGGACGGTTATGCATACCTGAGAGTGAAGACTGCAATATCAGAGACCGAGTTATGACTGAAGCTCATTACACTCCATATTCAGTACATCCAGGAAGTACCAAAATGTACCATGATTTAAGAAGACTATATTGGTGGAGGGGTATGAAAGCAGATATAGCTCGTTTCGTGTTCTAGTGTCTGAATTGTCAACAAGTTAAAGCAGAAAGGCAGAGACCCACAGGTTTACTACAGCCATTACCAGAATCTGCATGGAAGTGGGATTGTATAACCATGGATTTCGTCACTGGCTTACCTTTGACACCAAGGTCAGTGGATGCAGTTTGGGTTATAGTCGATCGACTCACCAAGACCGCTCGATTTATTGCGGTCAGACCTCAGTATACCTTGGAGAAACTAGCCAAGTTATATGTTGATAATATAGTCAAACTTCATGGCATCCCAGAGAGTATAGTATCTGACAGAGATCCCCGTTTTACATCAAAGTTCTGGGAAGGATTACAGAAAGCTATGGGAACAAAGTTGAAGTTCAGTACATCTTTCACCCTCAGACGGACAGACAGTCAGAGCGAACTATTCAAATTTTGGAAGATAGGCTCCGAGCTTGTGCAATAGATTTCAAGGGAGCTTGGGATGAGAAGCTATCACTTATCGAGTTTGCTTATAACAACAGTTATCAGGCTACAATTCAGATGGCCCCATATGAAGCACTCTATGGGAAGAAGTGTCGTACACCTCTGTTATGGAACGAGGTGGGAGAAAGAAGAATTGTAGGACCGGAGTTTGTTGAAGAAACTTGTCGAGTGATTGATCAAATCAAGGAGAGAGTAAAGACAGCTCAAGTTCGACAGAAGCACTATGCGGATAATCGACGTCGAGATCTGGAGTTTGCAGTGGGTGACAAAGTATTCTTGAAGGTATCACTGGTGCGAGATTTGAAACGATTTGGTAAGAAGGGGAAGCTATGCCCCAGGTATGTGGGACCATATGAGATATTGACCCGACGTGGTAATGTAGCATATCAATTGGCTCTACCACCATCTATGTCAAGCATTCATAACGTGCTCCATGTATCATTACTGAAAAAGTATCTCAGAGATCTATCGCACATCTTGACCGCTGATCCCCCAGACTTGACTGAAGACTTAACATTCGAAGTGGTGCCTGTGATGCTCTCAAGTCGAAAAGTTTAGCAACTTCGAACCAAGGACATCCATTATGTGAAGGTGCATTGGAGAAGCCAAAATGTGGAGGAAATTACTTGGGAAGAGGAGAGCGCGATGAGGAAGGAGTACCCCGATGATCAAGGTATGTTCAAATTTCGGGGCCAAAATTTCTTTTAAGGGTGGGGGAGTTGTGAAACCTATATGTAAATTTCGAGACGAAATTTCTTTTAAGGGTGGGGGAGTTGTAAGACCCGTACTCCATAAATCCGGTCTAAACCTTGGTTTTGTGTCGTAGCAGGTCTTTCGATCATCACCGGGCTAGACGGGATGAGCGGATGACAATCAGGTATGAAATTGGACCAAAGACGATCAAATCAACATGATTTTATGTCGATCGGTCGATGGTACCGGTCTTGGTACCGGTCGACCGGTCAGCTCTGCGCAGCTGAATGTGGAAATCGTGAAATTGACTTCTGAGGGTCCCACTTTCCTCATTTCGAATCCTAAGACTTTCCTAATCCTAATAGGGTTACTAAACCCTAATTCTAGCCTATAAATACACCCTTAAACCTCCTCAAATCTTTTCCATTATCTTTCACAAACCCTAGAGAAGAGAAAGAGGTTGGAAAGGAGAAGGAGCTAAGAAGAAGAAGAAGGTGCCGCCATTACCGTTCGACGACGCTCAAGTTACGCCAGTCAACGGTAAGTGTTTGAATCAATCTTCTTACCCTATGTTGTTGTGTGGGTGGTCAATACCATGCAAAGTAGGCATTGATCTAAAACCCTAAACTGGACCTTAAACCCTAAGTTTTTGTCAAACCCTAGATTCGAGTTCCGAGATGATATTCATCGAAATAAGACTTGAATGAGTTGGGGATAACTCTAACTCAAATATTAGACTTAGAATGGATAGGAGAAACCTTGGAAATCCATGGAGGATGATCGATGGCAGTTGAAAAACCCATGTATGGTCTTCCGGAGAGATACCGGTCGATTATACCGGTTGCACACAGTGCGACCGGTATGTTGCCACCGGTATCCCTCGGGAGGCTGGTCTGTGGGGACCGGCTGACCATACCGGTCGCCAGTCTTCCCCACAGAGCTGCGACTGGTACATGCCACCGATCAGCTCTGTGAGGGTATTTTGTAATTTTGTTGGTTTCCGACCAACATGAAACCCTAAGCAATATATTCTAATGAAACCCTAATAATATTGTAGGACTTTGTGACTTCTCGTTTGGATCTTGCGACGTGGAGCAAGCTATCAAATGAGCGTCAGATAAGAGAATCTGACCTAAACCTAATAATTAATGGACAGTAAGTCGTTGTTAATTATCTGAATATATATGACGTGATGTTTGTACATATTCACATGCCATCCTTTACTTTCAGTTATTATTATTGTTCATGCATTGATATGATGTGATTGTTAAGCATGTGATTGTTTTCGTTAGTGTGTGGAGTGGGGCATGGGCCTAGAATCGCTCCTCACACTAGCACCTTTTGTAGTATTCTGTCTTAACATGCTTGGTACGGGTAGGGCATCAGGGGAAGGTCGTGGTACGGTGGTCTCCGATATTGATGCTGGCCTGGCCATGGTTATGTGGCACTGTGGTCTCCGAGTCGACGCTGGCATGTCCACGATGCTTTAGCTCTATCTCTATGCCGTAGGGAGTTATGTTGGGATAGGGTCTACCTGTATTGTTTCTATCCCAGTGGGTTAGTTACGGATAGGGCATCAAGGGAGGTGTGGGAATGCTTTAGCTCTATCTCTATGCCGTAGACAGCTGTGCTGGGATAGAGCATACATTGATGACATATAGGATTGGTTAGTTGCGAGCCCAGTTTGTGAGCCCTGGCCAGTAGGGGCTTAGGTACTGGTATGGGTAGAGCATCAGGGGAGGTACGGGGGTATCTTAGCTCTATCTCTATTCCATGATGGGTGCATGTGGGCCAATGGGGGTGTGATCCATGAGGTGCCACACACTCGTGTATAGAGGTGTGGGGGCCACCAAACCTTTCTATAGCACATTGCAAACTTAAAACCAGACCACAGCATAAAATGATTGTTACACATGAATAAAATTGTGAAACTGTCTGATTGTCTTACTGAGCTAAGTTGTGAGCTCACCCTTTGTACGTACATTATTTTAGATATTGATGCAGGTTACACTGTGGATGATTACATGAATGCCCTGGCTTATGGTGGTGTTGCTGCATTGGATGTACAGGCAGGAGAGGACGAGCATGACGCTTCATGCGAGTGCCCTTTCTGCGTGTACCTTTGATTGGTTTTATTGTTTTATGTTCATTATTTTTTATTGGATTAAAGAGATGTAATGATATTATATTATTTGTTTGGATTTGAATAATTTGATATTTTATTTAAAGTTAATAGATTCTCAGTTCATTATATTTAAAAGACTTCCGCTGTACTATTATATTCTGATTGTGGTTATGTGTGATGGTTTGTATGAGTAGGATTTGTATGAGTGGACACGGCCTATTCGAGATCCTGGTGTGAACCGTTGGTTCAATGACGGTTCACTCACACCATTCTGGTTGGATCAGAATTGGGGTGTGACATGGACCAAGTGTGTGAAGAAACCACAAGACCAGATATGAAATTTAACTCAAAAACAGTCAAAAATGAGTATGTGGTTGCATGCCTAAACAGGTATGACCGACCCCACCTCAAAAGAGTCCAACCCATGACTTTTGGTCATGGGTCGAATGATTTAAAAATGTAGGATCGACGGATTCTGCGACCCTACATCCAACCCTACGAAAACAATCAAAAACCAAAAATTAGGAAACCTTCCTAATTTGAAAGGGGTGTTTCCTAAACTCATTGGGGCTTATTATGGAGGTTTTTCCTCTATAAATAGGACATCTCTAAGCCTCTTTCACTCCTTTAGAACCCTAATTGAAAGTGTAAGAAAGAAAAGAAAAGGAAGAGAAGGAAAATTGAAGAAGAAGACCAAGGAAGAGGAAAGTTCAGAGAAAACTCTGAATCTCAGCAAACCTAAGGTATGAACCTAATTTCCTACATGAATTAAGAGCCTAGAATAGTTCATGAAGAAGATAGGATTAGGAGAAACCCAGATCATCCATCCATGGACAAATTCCAAGAGAAACCATGGAGAAAATCATTGTGGACAATGGATAGTGTATAAAATTATAGTTTTGAGCCATAGAACAATCATAAGATGGACCATGATGATAAGCCAAAGGATCCAAACATGAAGGAATGAAGTTGAGAGTGAAAGGTCGACCAAGAACACGTGTGGTCGCACGTAGGGTCGAATGATATCCGACCCCACGAGACCTACATGATCGACCACATGCCCTCGGGAAGTTCTAGGGAGGGTGTGGTCGCACGTAGGGTCGCAGTATGTCCAACCCTACCTGCGATCCTACACCCTGGGGTCACAGAAATTGAGACCCCAGGTGCTACCCTACCCTGCGACCCTACACCCTGTGGTCGCAGAAACTGAGACCTCAGGTGCTACCCCACTTGCGACCCCTCAGCTTCTGTTAGTCTAAACTTAAGGGAATTAATTCTAATTAAAATCTATCAACTTGATTAGGTTTTTCAGTGATTTAAAAGTGATTCATAAAGCTTGGACGATGATCTACGATTAATCAAAGGTGAGGGAACAAGACCTAAACTAATTGGCTAATAATAAACTATTTTTATTTATTGAGTCCAATGTCTTGAATGATTCTATGCTTGTATGCATGAATTGTGCATTTAACATGACATCCAATATTCCTGCTATTAATGTTCATGCATATTTAATTTTGTTTATTTATAACATGATGACGATGATGATGCTAGGAATAGGCATGTGAATGTTTGTGTGTGGTTAGTGTACTTGATGCGAGTGGGGCATCAGGGGAAGTGTGATGCGATGCGATCCTAAGCACTTTAGCTCTATCTCTACTCAAGTCTTGTCCACTGACATCGTCGTATCGCCATTACCTTAGCAGAGCTATTACGTCGTAGGGCATTATGGGAGGTGGTCTCGGACCGTGTAGTCTTGACTCTGCCGGGGGGTCTTAGCTCTTCCTCTATGGATGTATTGAGGGATGTTGGGGTGAGGCCTTGGATATACTGTTTGACATTAGGATCGGTTAGTTGCGAGCCCAGTTTGCAAGCCCTCACCAATAGGGGCTTACGTGTTGGTATGGGTAAGGCATTAGGGGAAGTGTGATCCGGTGCGATCTAAGCACTTTAGCTTTATCCCTATTCCATGGTGGGGTGGATGTGGATGACAATGGTGTTTGATCCATTGGGTAGGCTTACACACCCTGTGTATAGAGGTGTGGCGGCCACCGAACCTTTCTATTGCACATTGCAAACTTATGAACCAGACCAAAGATATGAATTGAATGCAGGCATATGTTTGTTGCATTGTTTTGTTTACTCGCTGAGCTCAAGTTGGAGAGCTGACCCTCGCGCGCGTAATTCTTTTTAGTTTATGATGTGGTAAGTATTACGGTTGGAGATTATGTCGACACGCCAACATATAAACAGGTGCCGGCTATGATGAGCAAGCTGTGGAGGACTATTATGATTCGTTAAGCGAGCGTTTCAACTGTGGATATGCTTAGTGTTAAATTTTTGTATTTGGATATTTGTAATATGTATTAAATTATGTTTTGGTTACTTGGAGATAAATGAAATATTAATTATTTATCATGACTAGATCTCAGTTCATTATCTGTAAGACTTTCGCTATTTACTTTATTATCTCTGATTATTGTGGAATGTGTTTTGGTTTAACATGGTGGGGATAGCCTATTCGAGATTCTGGTTGAACCGTTGGTTTATTGATGGTTCATCACACCATTCTGGTTGGTGCAGAAATGGGGTGTGATAGTTATACTTCAAATAGGACTCTAATAGGTCATCCTAGGACAAAAGAATATTCCCAACTTCCTTCTGGAATCAAACCAACTCATCCCATCCCATGAACATGCTTTATACCTAAGTCGGTCAGAGCTGGTAGATCTTATTGGTTCGGGTTTCTTGACCGGCCCTAGCATCCACCACCATTGTAAAGGGCTTAGTTTGTAGCTTTTTCTTTTATTCTTTTGGTCCGATCCACCAATGGTGCATCCCAGTTCTTATTAATGACTTGTGAACCTATTTGGTCTATAGTGGAAAACCCTTATAGCGCAAGAGAAATCTGGTTAGACTGGGTTTCTTGGTATGGGTTTTACATGTATTTGATAAGAAAATAAAATATGTAAGTTAGTTAAATCATTATATGGTTTGAAACAAGCACCTAAACCATGGCATAAGCTTGATAGAGTGTTAATGATAAATGGTTTTATTGTTAATAACTATGAGAAGTGTGTATAATAAGTTTGATAATGGAAAGGGTGTTATTATTGTATTGTATATTAATGATATGCTAATTATAGGAACTGATATAAATGTTGTAGATTTAACAAGGAAGATTCTTATGTCTAAGTTTGATACAAAATACGTGGGAGAAGTTGATGTGATCCTTGGCATCAAGATTATCAAGAAAAATAATGAGATAATACTATCTCAAGCCCACTATGTGGAAAACCTATTAAACAAGTATGGGTATTATGAGTGCTCTCCTATAAAAACACTTGTAGAGGTAAGAAGCCATCTCATAAAGCATCAAGGTAAACCAGTCTCCCAAAAGAGTATTCCCAAATTATTGGTTCAGTATCATACTTAATGAATTCCACAAAACCGGATATAGCCTTAGCAGTAGGAAAATTGAGTCAACAAATGCATAACCCAGGAAAAGAGCATTGGGAAGTTCTAATAAGGTTATTAAGGTACTTGAAGAAAACTATAAATTATAATTTATATTATAGTAGAAATCCTTCAGTTCTAGAAGGATGTTGTGATGCTAATTGGATATTTGATACATAGGAATCCTTAGTTATAAGTGGCTATGTATTTACTCTAGGTGGAGAAGTAATTTCATGGAAATAAATCAAGCAAACTTATGGTATAGGATCCACCATGGAGGCAAAATTTATAGCCTTAAAGAAGGCTAGGGAAGAAACCAAATGGCTTAGAAATTTATTGGTAGAAATTTTGTTATGGCCTAAACCTATGCCTCCGATATTACTACATTGTGATAGTCAGGTCGCCATACATAAAAAAAAAAAAAAGCAAGATATATAATGGAAAAAAAAGACCTATATGCCTAAGACACAATCTTGTGAGGCAGTACATAAGTGAAGGAATGATAGCTATCAATTTTATAAGGTCAGAAAAGAATCTGATGGATATATTTACAAAGCCCCAAACCACCAAGCCATAATTGACACATCTAAAGGAATGAGTTTGAAGCTTGTGCCATAAGTCATGTGATGGAAACCTAACTTATGTAATAGAAATCCCTGGAATTAGATTCAATGGGTAAAAAAAATGAAGTTACACAGATGACTTGTTTAGTACTATCATAATATTGTTCATTCTGGTTAGATGGTAAGGTAGTACTCACCACAAAGAATAGAGGATGAATCTCAATGATTTTTAGTCAAGCCATTTATCCCAAAGGAATGTAGGGGTGCGTTAATTGTGGTGCACACTATGGGCTGACTTTATTAAATTTAGGAAGTGGGGCCACTTCCAATGAGAATTGTTAAGGGTGAACTCTCTAAACATTCAGGAACCATGATAGGGACAAGGCCAGTTAAAAAAGTTAACTTTTACAAAAGGATTTTCTGAGGGTCGAATTGTAACGGATGGCTATTAAGTCAACCAACAACACCAATAAGGAAAGGTTCAAGGAGTGTTGCTTCACCAGTACTCTGTAGCATGGCCTTTCAGACCTAGTATTGATTCAAGTCAAAAGAGACAAAGAAGTCACTTACATGCTTACATGTTTGCATGAGGTTAACAGTCTGATTCAAATTTTATCTATCTTTTGAAACTTATGGGGGAATTATAGTCTAAACGATTTAAAAGTTAATAGTTTCAAAGGTTTTCAAACTAAAAATACAAAGTATTTCATTTTTTGTTTTGGCGAAAACTCTTTTGAGCTCGTTTTTTTGTTGGCAATGTAGAAACTTTAGTCCCACGTTGCTTAGGGACATTAAAAAAGAACAGTATATAAATAAGGGATAGCCATTAACATCTTAAGCCCTTAAAAGAAAGGCTCTCTATTGAGAGAGGAGACTGGGGTTTTGGGTTGCCTTTAACTCACACACTCTCACAAAGCTGAGTGTACCAGGCTGGGATGCAATCGCAGGGGCATGGGCGGGGCATGGGTGTGGGTGTAGGTGTAGGTTGGATCTGATATGCCTATTCAATGGTGTCTTTTTGAGAAGACACAAATGCCATAAGATGTGTCCCTACTGATACATATAGGTATCTATACATGGTTGACACCCATACATATGAACAGACATGATTTAGGTCGTTGACCTAAGCATTCTTAGATCAGGGTGCATCTGAGCCATCTAAATAGATGGACGTGTCCCATCCAATGGATCCCATAAAAGGGTATTTGTCCCCTATAAATAAAGGATGAATTCTGGAGTTCAAGTCATTCCAATTGAGATTTCTTTGGAAATCAGATTCTTTTCTCTCTCTCTCTAGAGTTCAAGTCATTCCAATTGAGATTTCTTTTGGAAATCAGATTCTTTTCTCTCTCTCTCTCTCTCTCTCTCTCTCTCTCTCTCTCTCTTTCTCTCTCTTGCCCTCCAACTCTTTCTACTCTGTCTTAATCGACCGAGCCTATTCTATTTTAAAGGACTATTAACCTTAGTCGTCAAAATCTTCGATGACATCCAATGCATTGTGTGCACATTTGTTGGGTGGGCTTTTAGAGCTATTTTATCTTGGAGGTTGGTTTGTAGAGACCCATTGCACCATATAGGGGGTAAATACAACCTTAAAGAAAGTATTGCAACACGACTCAACTTTCCTTCGGTGTTTGGTTTAACTCACATACAGTATGTGCTATTATCTCAATTTTATTACTAGAGGAATATGCATAATTATATGATTTGATTAATAGTATTATTTCTTGTGTTACATGCTTAAGAGTTAGTCTTAAACAAAATTTTCATTGCTGTGTTTATATTTTCCTTCATGCTTTAAGTTTATCTCTACTTGCCTCAACCCTATCTATGTTTGCTTTTAATTTTGAGACTTACTTGTTGTACAAGGGAGAGCACCACTACAATCTCTATAGACGGTAGGATTCTAAGCCCTCTTAATGTCACTTTCAATTTCTACTTTCTTATTGCATGTAGACAGAGAACACCCCTAGGGCCTATTTGATAAAAATTTTACCCCAGACACTTTACTTCTGATTTAAAATCTGTGTTGTTCGGTCTGTAGTTAGCCTACGAAGAACTGGTTTCTTACCTGGCTTTGTGGTTCCTTCATCCGATTGGTTCGCTTAAGTCGATTATAATGGGAAGACCTGGCACGACACAGTTAGACTAGGTTAGTGGAATGCGGGTTTTACAACTCTCCCTATAAATAAATTTCGTCCTCGAAATTTGTACATACCTTCAGAGTCGAACAGGAAAGGATATTGTTTCTGCATGGCATTCTCCTCTTCCCATGTTACCTCTTCCATGCCTTGGCTTCGCCAGGTTACTTTCACATTATAATGGATTATTTACTATATGTATTGAGTTATTTGGAGATAACTGGATTAAATATTTAGTATATCACTATTAAACCTCAGTTTATTAATTATAAAGACTTTCGCTTACTTATTTATTATCTCTAATTATTACTGTGGAATGTGTTTGGTTTAATATGGTGGGTACAGCCTATACGAGATCATGGGTTAACCGTTGGTTTATGAACGGTTCATCACATTACTAGTTAGTCCAGAATTAGAGTGTGACATAACAGGTCAGCTAACTAGTCACTCAATCCACAAATCGAACAACTTAAGTTGTTCGACCAGACAACCTACGAAGAACTGGATTCTTACCTGCCTTTGTGGTTCCTTCATTCGGTTGGTTTGCTTGAGCCGGTTATGAGGAAAAGACCTGGCGCGACACAGTTAGACCTGGTTAGTGGAATACAGGTCTTACACTGGATTATCCAACCCACCCAAGTCCATCGTCTGTCTTCTTTCTATAACAAGTGTCCCAATCAAGAGATCAATCAAAATCCGACAATAACAGCACTGATGGATTCACCAACAGAGGCCTAACAGAAGGGGAAGGACTAAAAAAGACTGGAAAGTACCAGTCGATGTTGAAGAAGAAGAAAAATAAAAGGAACTTATTGTTCATCATAAGAGGGCAATTGGATCATTTCTTATTTGTTGTTAGTCTTTTTTTTTTCTAGAAATTAAATTGTATTAAAAATAATTAAAAGAATACAAAAGCACCCTTAATGGATGTAAAACTTTCACCTTCGGTATTGCCATCAGCAGAGATCATCCAGGTTGTATATTAAATACACTTGTAGTGTGGTCTGCATGATGCATCCCACACTACTCCTTAGCAACAAAATCTGGGCATGTCTACCAAGAGTATGACTATCTGTCATTAGCAGCCTTTTTGGCCAATTTATTTGCAACTTTATTAGGCTCATGGAAGCAATGTGTATATCTGATCTAGCAATCTAGGAAAGAGGCTAAGATCATCATTCATTCTTGTTGGAAAGTCCAAGGTAAATTCCAAGAAAGGAGCACCATAACCAATGCCGACGAATTTGACTCTAACCATATTTTCTTGTATCTCAGATCCCTAGCAACCATCAAACCTCTGAGAGCACTTTGCATTTCTACAGCATAACTAGACGCCACTCCAATATTACTCCGCATATGCATACATTACAAGACCTTTGTCAGTCCGGATTACTCCACCCGATCCAACCTCTCCTGGGTTCCCACTCTTAGTCGCTAAACCCAACAACCAAGTAATTCTGAGATCATCTATCGATTTAACCAAACATTGTTTTCTAATGGATATATCCTTACAACCTCTTTTCATGCCTTCCTAAGCTAGCCATTTAGACACTACTCTCCCTCTATAAATAGAATTTCTTGGCACACCAAATTGAATCAAGGGAAACAAATAGACATCCTGCCCAGAAATGACGCAGAGGGACCACACGAGCCTTGTGTCTCCATGCACCACGCCTGTAACTCAATAGTAGATATCACATTTGCGATAACTACACCAAATAATCTGCCCACTTCAACCCAAATTTCCTTTGCAAAAAATGACACTCACAGAAAATATGGTTTATGGATTCCACATTCCCCATCCACAAAAAACATCGAGAGACCAAACTAATTCCTTTTCGTTGGGCACTATTATCCGTCGGCAGCTTCCTCCAATACCACTTCCAGGTAAAACAAGAAACCCAAGGATGTAAGCTTTGATGCCAAACCCATGCTGCCTAGTCTTGTTGTATATGATTGTGGCGTAATAGCTCCCATAATGACTTAACCCAAAACAAACTTGAGGAACTTAATGAGCCCAAGGTTGCTTGGAAAACCTCAGTATTTAGTGGTTGTAGGAGCAATGCATAGACAAAAACACGGCTATCAACACCTGCCGAAATCAATATTTTAGTGCCAGGGAATGAACTTCCGGCCAAGCCCAACTACCATTAATAATAAATCATGATAACCTGTAATTATTACCCTTGAACAAATTCATATCAATACCCATTCGGTCTTTCAGAGAAACCTCACCAATCCAAACATCATTCCACAAATGAATTTTGGCTCCATCACCTATTAGCCTTTTAGAGTGCTTTGAGGTCCAATCCCATAGCCATTTTATATAAATCCAAATAGAGGATGTACACTTGGACCGACGAACCATGCCATCCCTAGAAGTATAATGATTTCTCATAAACTTTGCATAAATCGAATGATCATTTTGAATTTTCCAGCATAACTTGCTTAACAAAGCATCATTAAGATCAGTCAGCCTACGTATCCTAAGTCCTCCCTTACTTTTGGGCAAGCACACCATCTCCCATTTAATAGTCACAGCTTTTTTCTTTATTGGATCCCCTATCCAAATGAAGTTCCGTATTCACCCTTCCAACACTTAAACAAGCATAATTGGCCATTTGTAAACCCCAAAAGAATGAGTAAAACTGCTACAAAGAACTGACTTTGCCAACTCAACCCAACCTGCGAAGGATAGAAGACTTCCATTCCATGTTGAGAATTTTTTCCAAAAACTATCCATAAGAGGAGCCAAATACTATTTTCTGACCATTCCTTTAAATAAAGGAACACCGAGATACATAGTTGGAAATTTACCCTCAATGAAATTCATGCATTCCAACATTTTTTTTCTTACATCGTAACATCACATCCTAAGAAAAAAGCATTGTACTCTTGGGAAAACTAAATCTTTGACCACCATATTCCGCATAGCAGTACAGAAAGTGCTTCAACTGATAGCAAGATCGAAGACTAGCTTTTGCAAAAGCAAAAATATTATCAGCTAACAATAGATGAGTAAGAGCCACATACCCTCTGCTTGAGAATAACGGACTAACTAGACCTTTGTCAACCAGATTCTACAAACCACAGCACAGCACTTCTTCAGCTAATACAAACAAGAGAAGGGATAAAGGGTCACCTTGCTGCAACCCCCGCTCTGTCTCAAAAAAGCCTACAAGACCCCCATTTACCATAATGGATAGTTTCGTCGATTGAAGGAGTGAAAAGACCCTCTTGACAAACACATCAGATAACTCAAATTTTTTTCAAAATATCACCCAAGAACTGCCACTCCAAAGTGTCATATGCTTTCTGGACATCTAGCTTCATCACAATACTTCCCCTTCTAGTTTTCCTTTGCATGAGAGTAACCAGCTTCGAAGCCAACCCAATATTATCATGAATCAACCTCCCTTTGACAAAAGGTCTTTGGGAAGGAGAAATGAAGTTCTCAACCACAGAGTCTAGACAAGTTGCCAAAATTTTGGGCATAACTTTATACAGAAAGTTACCCACACAAATAGGGCAAAACTCAGACAGCTTTACAACACCTGCTTTTATGGAATCAAGGTGATGTAATTGTTATTTACCCCCCTCGGCATCCCAGCTAAAGTGTAAAAGGATTTCACGGTAACACAAACTTCCTTCCCAACTAAATCCTAACAACTGCAGAAAAATTTCCCTGAAAATCCAACAGGACTTGGCGAACTGTCTGGATTCATATTGAACATTGTTAATCTGATCTCATCATCCATTGGTGCTTGGTCCAACAAAAAATTGTCCTCTCCAGTAGCTACAAAAGGAATAACCTCCAGACATTCTGGATGAGCTACATAACCAGAACTTTTATGGAACTCCTTAAAGTACCTTACAATATATTCCTTGATAGCATCGTGAGATTCCACCACTTTCCCATCCTCCTTATGAATCACACGGATCAAATTCCTATTTCTTCTAGCCTTTGCTTTGTCATGGAAGAATTTCGAGTTCTAGTCTCCACATTTAAGCCATTTAATTCAACATTTTTCTACCCACAAAGCCTCCTTTAATCTGTAAGCTTCCTCATATTTTTGAATAGCCTTATCCTCTTGTTTTTTCAGTTCCAAGTTACACCCAACAGTGTCAATGGTTTCTTGAATATCATCAACTACTAATTTAGTCGAATTAACCTTCTTTTCAATGTTAGGAAATTTCTGTCTAGACCACACCCTCAACCGGCCCTTGAGACCTTTTAATTTTTGCATCAAAATATAAAAGGGGGACCCTTAGATAGGCTCCCATCAGACCTCCTTTACTGCCTCCATAAACAAATCATCCTCCATCCAGAATCGTTGAACTCTAAATGGCACATTCCTTGGCTTGGGGATTGATGAACATCCAATTAGAATTAGAGCATGATTTGATCCTAACCTAGGGAGTACCCATTAGAAGCACTGATCATACAAGTCAAACCATTGCTCATTACCCATGCTTCTGTCCAATACAGCTTGCATATGACCTACACTCTATTATTGGACCACATAAATTTCAATCCTGATGAAGGCAACCGAGTCAGGGAGACAAACCCCAAGAAAGCATCAAATTCCTTAGCAGAGGCCATATCAAAGCGGCCTGGCCCAATTTTTTCATGGGCAAGTAGACAACAATTGAAATCCCCAAGAACAAGCCAAGGGACTCCTTGCACACCATATGATGCCAGATCTATCCATAACTTCCTCCTTTTTACCTTCCTGCAACAAAAGATACAGACTGAAGTAGCCCATTAATCACAACCTGAATAGTCAGACATTGGACTAAACTATGCAACACATTCGATCTTACAATGCCCTTTTTCTAGACAATCCACAAAATGGACACTCTATCCACCCTTTCATTATGGATGACATCAACAGAATAACCATTCCTATCCAACATCAATGAAGGAAGTTTAAGAGAGCCTACCATTGGTTCAGCGATGCCCATTACATTAGGGCTATGCTCCTTCAATAGTCTCTTCCAATGCAGTCTTGATTTGGGGTTCGAGACTCCCCTAATATTTCAAAATATTACTTTCATGGCAAACCTTTCTCTCACAAGGTCTCTAGGCATGCAAGCCTAGCCTCAGCAGCATTGGACTGATCAGCCCTCACCTGATCCACTTTCTTATCACCTCGGCCTAGAGGACATCTAGTCAGCCATTTTTCCACCATGGTAAATTCTCCTTCCTTATCTTTCCCCCATTTGTAAGACCCACACTCCACTAACCCGGTCTAACGTGGGTTAACATGTCGTGATAAGTCGTCCCATCATAACCGGGCCAGAGAAGACAGTAGGGCAACAGACCACGCATTAAAGGTACCAAACTGGAAACCTTAACTTTTGTCCGATCGACTAGTTGAGGTTATCCGGTCCCATGTATCGTGTGACCGAACATGAGACCTGTCAAACATAAAATAGACTCCGAGTTAAGGAAAGTTTCTTAGTTTGGTGAGACTACTCTCCTAACTAGGAAAGGACTCTATTAGGAAGTTTCCCTCTATATAAGTGGTGTTTCTCTACTTCCTCTTAACTCTTTTGCTCAACCCACAAACCCTAGAATTGAGAAAAGATCTAAGAGAAAAGGTTTTGGAAGAGAAGAAGGTTGTAAAGGAGAAAAAGGCTTGCACTCAACGTCTGTTTCCAGCAAAACATTGTCGAGAAACCAACGGTAAGTCCTCTCTCTTATCACTGTAAGTAGGATAGGATGTACGTGAGGTGGACTCACAGCCATAAAGAATGTTAAATAATTTCACTACTGTATGAAACGTATTGTTGAATGATCCACAAAGGTTTAGTGACAAGGAGGTGCATAGAACTAGTGTTACAATGAAAACCCTAAGATGTTCTCGACCCTAGAACAATGTAGGATAAATCCTAGAAAGAATTAAAGGATCAACTTTGAAGAAAACCACAAACAGAAGAATAACCTGTAGGTTGTCCAGTCTGTATAATCGGTCGCACCTAGAGCGAGACCGGTCACAGGTCCGGACACTCTCGAGAAGTGTTTGAGGGTTATCTAGGATGATGTTTGGTCAAACAATATGCCAGTTTGGACATGCGACCGGACAGTGTCCGGAATGACTATTTGCCTGTATAGACAGTAAATTAGAATACTATAAATTTGTTAGAATTAAACCTAATTAGATCTTAATGATTGTTTAGGGTTCATAATCAATTCAAAATTATTTCAAGGTTTTGAGAAGAGTCAACATCACCCAACAAGTGGGAGACAAAACCCTAAACTAATTGGTTAATAACAAACTACCCTGTTTGTTGTTGTTGTACTTGATTGTGCATATAATATGTCATCCAATATTTGTTATTTATTGTTCATGCATATTATGTTGTTCTTGTTATGATGATGATGAGGATAGGAATATGTTTGTGTATGATTGGTGTGTTAAGTGAAGAGAGGTTGGAGCCTTGAACCATTCCATACACTGACAGCGCTGTATTGCCATCTATCTTAGCATGCTTAGTACGGGATTAAGTATCAAGGGGAGTACTGACGGTGTTGGCCATAGCCTTACCAATAGACTCTAGCTTTATCTTTCTTTCGTATTGAAAGATGTTGGAGTAGTTATATGATACTTTTGATGACATCTAGGATTGGTTAGTGATGAACCCAGTTTGTAAGCTCTCGCTAGTAAGGGCATACGTACTAGTACGGGGTAGGGTATCAGGGGGTGCTGATGATTTGGTTGTAACCTGCCATTAGGCTCTAGCTCTCTCTCTCTCTCTCTCTCTCTCTCTCTCTCTCTCTCTCTCTCTCTCTCTCTCTCTCTCTCTATCTATCTTGTAGTAAGTGTTATGGGACGACGACGGTTTTTGTAGGAGCCTGATCGTTGGGTGTGCTCACACTCATGTATGGAGGTGTGGTTGTAGTCTTTTATTACCATAGCACATTGCAAATTATAGACTAGACTAAATGATTAAATGCCACATCATGCATATTACTTGCTACATATTTTGTTTCTCACTGAGCTAAGTTGTGAGCTCACCCCAAGAATTCGTACTCTTTTTAGTTGATGATGCAGGTACTATAGTTGAAGATTATATTAATGCATCATCTTATAGACACATGACGGCTATAGACGTGTATACAGTGGAGAACGAGCATGATTCAGCATGCAAGTGTTTCCACTGTGTTTATCTCTAGGTTTATTTAGTAGTTGGGTTATAAACTTGTAGTGGGATATTATTAACTATGTTTTGGTTATTATTTGAGATAATTGGTTTATTATTTATTTAATATCTAGACTCTCAGTTCATTAATAAAGATTTCCTCTATTATTTATTCATTATGATTATTGGCTAAATATATAGTTTGAATGTTGGCACGGTTTCATGTAATCCTAGCCTGAGCCGTTGTATCATTGACAGTTCATTCACACTTCTGGTTCGATCAGAATTGGGGTGTGACACCATCAATAGTCTCCTAATCATTATAGACAACTATTATCTATCCATTGCCATCAATCAAAGCAGATTCCCCAGGTAAGGCAGTAACTTTTTGTCCACTGCTACTCTCACTTGATTCAACTCTGCAGATTCTCCCTTTGAGCAACACCACCTTGAAACTCTCCAACCCGACCAGAGATCTCCTTATTGACCGTATCCTTAGCCACCACAGTAGTTCGGTTAGGAGTAAAACCAGGAGGAGGAATATGTATTACCCCTGCTCCTCCATGGCCACTACATCACCCTCCTCTAATTCTTCATCATCTACTGCATCCGCCCATTGACCCACTAGTTTTCTACCAACGTTTTGATCACGCAATCCAAAGTGGCCCAACCCTCCTTCCCTGTTGGTAGGACATTCCCTCTGGTTGCCATTTGTCACCTTGCGTCGAGAAGTACAGTGTTCAACAATATGCTCGAAAGATCTACATTCCATACATCTCTGAGGCCTTTCCTCATATTACACTGGCTGTCGGAATGGAAAATGTTAGCCACAAAATTAGTGCACTTGAAATTAATCATGAAGTTAGAGGTTGGGTGAGTTAATACAAGGGATGGGTTAAATTTTCCCAAAATAAAAACGAAAATTGTGACGAGACTGTGGTCCAGCTTTCGCTGTGAATAACGCAAAAGTCTGACCAAAAATCATGGGACTTCGTTAGAGGTGGGTTGGGAGAATTAGAGGTTGTCTGCAAAAAAATAAGTGGCTTGGAGCCAAGTTGGGGGATGAACTTGGTAACAGCACCATGTTTCCCTGAGAGACCAATTTCTTCAACCCGCGGCAAAGGACTTCCTTAGCCAGGATAAATAGGAGGGGCAACAAGGGTCACATTGTCGAAGACCCCGCTCCACCCCCAACAAAATCCACTGGGCCACCATTTATTAGAATAGAGATACGAGTCGAATTTAAGATAGCCAAAGTTGAGCAAGTGACATTGTTAGTATACTTTAATAGGAAAAGCTAATTGTCACTTAGTTAGATGACAAGTAACATTGTGACCAAGGTCTGAACTTCTATGACAAAAAATAAACCCACAAAATGAAAAAACACAAATACTAAAATTAGTTTCCATAATAGCCCAATTAAAAGATCATGGAAAGATACCCCAACTTTTGTCACCATTGTATATGACTCACAATTTTGCAATGGATATACAAATCTCCACTTACGTTAATTATATTTTTTTAAATAAATAGTACCCTTTTAATTGAAGGAGATTCCATATGAGTGATCTAAAACCAGATAATAGAAAATTTCCTGCTCCACATTTGCAGGAATCTTTGGTCCTTACTGAGCTGTCCGTGAATCTGGTGATTGAATGGAAGCCAACTCATCATTTAAGTGCGGCGATGGGGTGGCAAGCACTGAGCTCCAACTCTCCTACGATTCATTATTTACTCTCTCTCTCTCTCTCTCTCTCTCTCTCCCCAATTAGTCGTCCTAACTCAGTGCGCAGCCTCAGCCTCCTACTCACTAATTCACTCCTCCATCTTGCCTTTAAAGAATAAATCCACGAGCCTCCCATATTCAATTGAGAATCTGAAGTTTTGAGGTTAGAATCTCCACTTCCTCATCTCAATACAATGGTTCAAGAATATAATACTCTATTGTCTAATCCTTCTACTTTTCCTCTATAAACCATAAACACGGAGAGAAACACTAGGGCCCCTACTACGGATCTGCAACGAAGGAACAGTGAGAGAGAGAGAGAGAGAAATGGGTTCTGTCACAAGAGAGCAGGAGAATAAGCCCCATGCCGTATGCGTTCCATACCCAGCGCAGGGCCACATAACTGCTATGTTCAAAGTGGCAAAGCTACTCCATCACAGAGGTTTCCACATCACCTTCGTCAACACTGAATTCAATCACAGACGCTTAATCAAGTCAAGAGGCCCTGATTCTGTAAAGGGCTTACCTGATTTTCACTTCCACACCATCCCAGATGGTCTCCCACCTTCAGATACGGACGCCAACCAAGAGGTCTCTGCCCTATGTAAGTCCACCAGTAAGACTTGTTTAGTCCCCTTCAACAACCTCCTCTCGCAACTAAACTCAGATGTCAACATCCCGCCGGTCACCTGCATAGTTTCTGATGGTGCCATGAGCTTCACTCTTGAAGCTGCTGAAGAACTTGGAGTCCCTCAAGTTTTGTTTTGGACGCATAGCGCATGTGGCTTTTGGGCATACATGAACTATTACCTCCTCATGGAAAGAGGTCTTATACCTCTCAAAGGTAAAGCAGTACTGGAAAATATAATACACATCGTTAATTATCTTTCCTCTTCTTTTTTTTGGCTACAATAATCACTGTGGGTCAGGATATGGAATTGAAAACCAAGGGGGCAGTCCTTGGAAAGGAAGGGGAGGATAATGAATAAAATTCACACACATCTGGGTAGGGATAGAACTAAACTTACACCAGTATCTACTGGTTCAACAGCCGCCATTGAGCTGTGGAGCGCTTTCCCTTCCATGACTACCTTAATACACAGGCCAAAATTTTTATTGGAAGCTCTTAATTACATGGGAACACATCTTATACAGTTCGATGTGTTGGATCCAATAGGATATGAATAGTGTAGCATAATTTCAAATTGAATGTTTTTTTTCTTTTTGTTTTTTTTTTTCTTTGTTTTTTTGGAGTGTGTTGGTTTTGGGGGGGTGGGTTGGTTTATGCTACAATGCTGACTCATTAGACCAAAGATACGGAATTGGGCACCCAATAAGGAGCCTTTAATTGGGGAGGGGGAATTTCAAATTGAATGTACACTACAAGAAACAATTCATTTAGGTAAGGCTTTGTCTGGTCGTTCACAACTGGACTTTGTCATTGGTTTTGTAATCATTAGATATTAAAGATCATTTCTTTTAAAAATCAAAATTACCCTCTTTAACTACATTGGTTTCAGGAAGTGTCAATGAGAAACTGGTTTGACATATTTTTTTACTTTGACAACCGTGCTGTAATGTTTAAAAAAAAAAAAAGAAAGGAAGTGTTGTAATAAAGAGGGTTTACTTTTGGAGAAAAAAAATCAGGACCATAATCTGTTCTAACCAGGTTAATTGGTTAACATTCAGAACAACCCATTAGATAATTAAACTTATTCCCTGCAGATTTCATAATTGAAACCCAATTTATTTCCAGAAGAGAGGGTTTAGTTGATCTATGATGTCTGTTTTATCTCTCATTTTCTTTTTGTTTGCTTCAAGAAAGAAATAGAACTATTTCAATTCTTTCTTTTTCTGTTGAAGATTGGACTGACAAATTTCCCTACCATTTTGGGGTTACAAAAACTTTTTAATAATCTTTTTTCTTTCTATCCTGGATCATCATTTAATTTGCAATGCTATGTTTCTCTGTGCTATATATACTAGATGCAAGCGACTTGACAAATGGGTATCTAGACACTCCCATTGATCTGATCCCAGGAATGAAGAACATGCGTTTGAGAGATCTCCCCTCTACTGTCCGAACTACCGACCCCAAAAACTTCATGCTTGAGTTTATCAAGGGAGAAACAAAGAGAACTGAGAAAGCTGCAGCTGTCATTTTAAACACCTTCGATGCTCTTGATCAGGACATCTTGGATGCAGTCTCCACAATGTTGCCTCGTGTTTACACCATTGGTCCTCTACAATTGCTGTTAAACCAGTATCATGATGATGGTTTGAAATCCATAGGTAGCAATCTATGGAGAGAAGAACCAGAGTGTCTTGAATGGCTCAATTCCAAAGAACCTGGTTCGGTGGTTTACGTGAATTTCGGAAGCTTCACAGTAATGGCTCCTCAACAACTAACTGAGTTCGCTTGGGGACTCGCCAACGGTGAGCACACATTCTTGTGGATCATAAGACCTAATCTTGTGGTGGGTGACCTGGCCGTATTGTTATCAGAGTTCATGACTCGGACCAAAGAGAGAGGTATGTTGGCAAGCTGGTGCCCACAAGAGCAAGTCCTAAGCCACCCAGCCATTGGTGGTTTTTTAACACATAGTGGTTGGAACTCTACACTCGATAGCATCTGTGGTGGTGTTCCTGTGATCTGTTGGCCTTTCTTCGCTGAGCAACCAACCAACTGCAGATATTCGTGTGTTAATTGGGGGATAGGCGATGAGATTCATCACGACGTGAAGAGGGAAGATGTTGAGAGGCTTGTGAGAAACTTAATGGAAGGAGAAAAAGGTAAGGAGATGAAGAAGAGGGCCATGGGATGGAAGAAGGAAGCTGAGGCAGCAACTACTCCTGGTGGCTCTTCCCACGTCAATTTTGACAACATGGTGAATGACATTCTTCTTTCTAAGAGATATTAACTAACCAAACTTTTCTGTATTTCATCAGGATTATAGCAGATCATATATTATAATAAATTTATCAACTGCTTGGCTCTTATAATGCACATGTTGCGTTGGATCCTCTACACATGTTAGCCACTTCCAAAAGAGCATGGAAAAGTTAAAATTACAGAAGAGAGAACATTGCTCCCTAGTGCCCTCTCATATCAACGAAATAATTATTTTTTTTTTTTTTATTTCACTGTCCATATGTGAAGGCATATAGGAATGTTGCGGAACGATTTTCTTTTTCCCTAAAATTATATATTACCATCGACAGGGAGCTACATCCTAAGATAGATAGAATGCTTTTTGCTAATAGTCGGCGAAGTATTATATTAACCAATGAAAGAATGAAATCTAGGCCCTAATATAGCCTTGTAAGGGTTTGATGAAATCTAGGCCCTAATCTAATCCTGTCAGGATTCAAGGCGGGTTTAGCCCTGTCAGAGTTCAAGGCAGGTTAAGACCAGTTTTGGATTGTCAGGGCCAAATAGATGCTTCTCGTATCATGAAATTTCTTTTGAGTTTTAAATTCTTTAAAGTCAAAAACTTCCTGATGGACTGTCTCAGTCTCAGATGTATGAGTTTTCATTATTTTGTTTTATTGGACCACTCAGGGCCAATCAGGGCCAACCCAACCTGGCCCTGCCCAATCAGGGCCAATCAGGGCGGGCTTGGGCTGGACAAACCTTGGAAGGGGTAGGGTTTGGGTTGTCCTTCTTAGGCCCTGAGTCAGGGTCAGGGTGGGCCTGGGCTAAACTAAATGGATCCAGGGTCAGGTTGTGGTTTCAAAAATATCCGATCCAACCTAGCCCTATTGCAGCCCTAAATAGAGTTATAGAGGATGGTGTGAGGAAGGGTAAAGGAGAAGCCAGAGAAAATAAAATTATGGACATCAGGGTAGAGGAAGAAGCCAGCTTGGGAACACGAGTGGGGATAGAGGCTGAAAGTAAAGTTCAAGAAAAATTTTTAAAAAAAATAAGGTATTCAAGTCTAGTTTTTCAAAGATGAGATACTCAAGTCTAGTTTTATCAAACAATAAGCATCTCAGTTGTAATTTTTTACCCATTAATAAATTTTAAACCACCAGCATGAATCTACACGACTACTAGATCCAGTTGACCAAACAATTAAAAATTGGATTTGTTCAGGTTAGACCCATTCCTCCCAACATCGTAGCTCATTTTTTACATTTTTTTTAGTCATCAAAAGATGATAATGTTTTTTCGTTTTTTCTTATGAAAAAAATATATATATGATGATGTCATCATTTCCAAAGCATGCTAAAAAATTTGCCCAAAAAAATAAAAATCATGTGTGTGGCCTCGTAGGAGAAGCTCAAGAACTTTCCTTCGAAGATGGATTATCTGAATAACCTTGTCCAACAATGGATACCACTTATTACAAAAACCATGGAATTGAACTTTGATGATCTCCTATCGCAAAACCAATTTTAAAGTCTTCCTCTTCAAAAATTAACTTCTTTATTTTTGGGCTTTTGACCCTTTAGTTTCTCTTTCAAGTAATAAGGGAGTAGGATAGAATAAACAAGTTCTAATGGAGTAAATTTTTTAATAATCTTTTATTGGATCATTTTGTTGAGTATGGTTTGAAGCCATCAATTTATTATTGTCATAATATAAATAAATGATGCTGCACTCTAGAGAAATACATCTCACCATTTATATCATTATATTTGATTCATTGTCTCTTTACCTGCAATTGTTTGAATTCTGAAAGACTATCTATTGTAGCTTCGATTGTCCTTTATTCAATTCTTTTTTTAAAATTAGGAATAAAAATAATATTTTATAAAATTATTTGAAAATAATTACAAATATCATTGTCAAGATAAGTTGTCATATCTTACATGTTTTTTCAAATACCATTGTAAAATGATAGAAATTTATCTTTACCAAAATATTGTTATATTTAAAAGGTAAAAGAATAAAATTACAAATTACTAAAAAAAAAAAAAAAACACAATCCTATATCTTTATCTAGCGGTTCAAAATTGTTTTGAGAGCCATTCAATGTGGGTGATCTTGATTGTACTGTGATCTTTAAGGTCTTGTTTGTCTTTCATAGTTTTTTTCGTGTAAATATTATTCCACATGAAAAATTTTCACTATGGTTTGACGTAAAATTTTAAAATTTTAGATGTAAATTTTTTGGAAAATTTATATACATACTAGCAGTAATGTGTAACAGAATATTACAAGCTAGTACTTTCTTAACCGTCTGATTGGATGGTTCAAATCTCAACTGTTCTATTCATTGCTCTTGTAAAAGCTACGATGCATCATTGCTTCTCCATGCATCTCTGTATCTCTATCCATAAGGGTGTTAAAATGAATCGAAACCGTGAATTGAAACCGAATCAATTCGTTTAACCAAAATCGTGAAATCGATTATTAAAAGGTTCAATTCCGATTTCTTTCGATTTCAAAAATGAAACTTTTTTTTTAAAAGAAAATGAAACCATTTAAATGAACTATTTGGAACCGTTAACTCCGATTAAACTCTTACTTTAATCTTTTAGTGTTAAAGGTCTATATTTATAAAATTAAATTTTATTTTAATGTTTTTCACATAATCTACTTCTAATTTGAAAATCTACTTTCAAATATAAATAAAATTATTTTAATAATTTCCTTGGTTTTCCCATTCTTTTTTTCTGGACTTCCTTCCTCTCCCGTGGGTCAGCGAATCAAAACCAAAAAACCGAGATTAATAATCGATTTTGGTAAACATTTTGAAATCGTTTAATGGATGATTCAGATTTTGTTTTACTCATCACACATCAAACTGAAACCGAAACCACACCGTTATTATGTCTGCCCGTTTCGCAAGTACACCACTACAGTGCACCGGCTTGAGCCACCTAAAGGGCTGGATACTATCTTCATCACCGGATGTGGCAACTGTTCAAATGTGGCAACTGTTCAATTTTTCCCACTTCGTGCTCCCCAGATAGTATCTACACTTCTATTTTTTTTCCCACCCTCCATAGAACAGATCGGAAACATGGAAGATGCAGGCCATTGGGACAGGGGATTGAGGCTGTAATGGAGTTCCCACATTTCCATGCCGAAGGTGACAGACGCTAATGATCTTGGCACTAGTGGGTTCGTTTTGCACATTTTGTTCTGGTAGTATAGTTTGGTTGTTTTTTGTAGTTTAAAAAGTCAAATGAGTTTAAAAGTATCAAAAGATTTTTAAAAATAAAATTTAAATATTTTGTTTCCATTTTGACGGAAAATTTTTGGAGCATGTTTCTGACTTGGTAAAAGCAATGTAGGAGGAACCTAAGGATGTAGCAGATTCGACAAGGAGCCTATGCCTAAGGAAGTAGAAGGTAGTTCGATTCTTCTTATTATCTTGGGGCCACTCATACAGGGGTATGAAGTGTTCTTTCTTTTCTGCTATGGGTGCAAGTGGAATGGTTTTCATTCAACCTTGGAATGACCCGATCTATACGGTTGTGGGGTCAATATGGGTCCGCAGTATTAATCAGGCCAAAGGTTTGGATACCCGTCGCTAGCTAAAAAAAAAAAAAAAAAACAATGTAAGAGATTTTGGTCCCACATTGCTTAGAGACTTTGAAGAAGGATAGTATATACATAAGGGATGACCCTTTATATGCCCTTAAAAGAAAGGATCTTTCTTAAGAGAGGAAACCGGGAGTTCCAGGTGCCTTTGACTAGAGCGTGGGCGTGCCCATTAGTAGATGTCTTTTTGGAAAAGACACAAATACATAGAGATGTGTCCATTCTAATACGTATAGGTATCTATACATAGTTAGACACCTATACATATGAATGGACACAATCTGAACCGTTGATTTAAGCATCCTTAAATCAGGGTGCATCTGAGCCGTCCAAACAGATAGAGGTGTCCCATTCTATGGATCCAGGACGAATTCTGGAATTCAGATCATTCCAGAATTCATCAGATTTTTCTCTCTCTCTCCCTCCAACTCTCTCTACTCTATTCTAATCGATCGAGCTCATTCCGTTTTGTAAAGACTATTACCCTTAACCGTCGAGATTTCTAATGACATCCAATACATTGTCTACACATTGTTGGGTGGGCTTCTTAGAGCTGTTTTATTTTGGAGGTTGGTTTTACAGAGATCCGTTGCACCATATAGCTGGTAAGTATAACCTTAAGGAAAGTGTCGCTATACGACTCAGCTCTTCTTTGTTTTTTTATTTGACTTATATACAGTATGTACTAATATCTCAATCTTATTATATTTTTTGAATGTGTATAATCATATGCTTCGATTTATTAAATTATTGCTTATATCATATGCTTAAGAATTAGTCTTAAACAAATATATCATTGTTGTGTTTATTTTTCCTCCATTTTTGCAACAACTTTGTAGTTGGCGCCTTAGAAACAGTGGCTGGCACCGACTATGAAGTGATCTCCCTCACGATGTTCGCAATGGCCGTAGTGGTGGGTTGCAGTTGTTGAAATCTGACGCCTGAGACATCTCTCACGCTCTCATTCTCTCTGTTTACTCCCTCCTCCATTGGTCGGCTTCACTAACCACGTCGGTCGGTCATTCAAATCATCCTTTGAAAGCTCAATAATTTTGTAGAAAGTACAAAGCTTTGAAAATTATCTTTTTGAGAGAATTGCAAATCAGTCCATTAGACCCCAAATTGAGACTAAATGTAATGGATTTTGCCTTTCTTCAATTCTTCAATTCTTCTTATGAACTGAGATTGGTCTCTATTTGTTAAATTATTCCATATTCATGTTAGGGTAACTTTATTAAGAAATAGACGGTGTTGGGTACAAATAATACCGATCAATAAACGTGCCACGTCAACATAGTATCAGTCAATGGGAACATAATACATCGATCTGCACACAATAGGACTACAGCTAGGGAGACCCTGACACTTGACCCTCGTAGGCTAATAAGACTTATAACGGTATGCTCGGTCTACCTATTGATAACATGTCGAACATACAACAATTACTATTTCTACACCGGAACACAGCAATTAATGCTTCTACATCCGAACACACAACAATTAATGTTTCTACAATCAAACACGAAACATTAATTACACTTGCAGTATACAGAGCACGCAACACTTAATGTGCCAACCCGAACACACAGCATTTATTATGCGGACAACAACTAGAGTAGCTTGCATCTATTGAGCCTTCCCTTACTCCTTTGCTAAGCCCTATAGTGTCGTCCATACCCCCTAACAAAAACCAAACATGTCAACTCAAGTCCCAGTCTCAGAGTCTATGGAAGTGACCTCTGCAAAATGACCCTTGCTTGTCTGCAAGTAGGGCGCCGAACATACTAGTGTGCTCAACACGCAACCCACACTATGATTAAGTCAAATCCAACCTAAATCACCAATATATAAAAAACTCAACAAACAGAAGTTCAAGGTTATATATTCACTACAGACTCTCATTGTCGTGATTAGTGTTTTAAGCTTTCTACTACCCATTTCTCATCTCCTCGGCTCATTCTCTCTTGAGCCGATCTTATCTGCTGCTTGCTAATAGAGTACTGACTTAGGCATCAGAACAGTCACGGAGCCTTGAGCCCAACCCCTTTATTCACCTTGTCTGCGTCTCTTCTACAGATTATCTCACCCTGGATGACCGTGTGAGGATTCTAGCAGCAACAAACGACATGATTTTTGCCTGGAATGTTGAAGAAGATGATGCCTTTTGTACAAAAGAAGCATTTCTAGAAGATTAACCCTTTCCCGATATTGAGTGGATCTAGTGGAGCAGTCTCTGCAGTTCACAATCATCGTGAAATTCATACCAACCCAAAATTCAAGAGCGGGAAAGTGTAGCTTCTAACTATTGAATTTTGAATCCTTCCCAATCAATCCCATTCCTTCTTCTTCAGTTATTTTCTTGATTTGCTTAGCCTTCCCACTCTTGGCAATGGCATGTGCACCTCAGTAGCGGCTCCAACAAGGGGGTGTGATTTCGGCTACTAGATTGATTTGGCCATCAAACATCTTGCCAGCAACGACAATGTGGATTGTCAGACCTACTCCAACCAGTGGCGGCAGCGCATTCTGGGAGGGATGCAGCCATGGTGGTGAGAAATGCAGGGGTGGTGGTTGGGAGGTGCAACGACAGTTGAGAATGTTAGATGCAAGAGATATGGAAAGAAAAGCTGAGATACTTTCCTCACCTTCCACTGGTCAGTAACCGCTAGTTTGCGATATTTTAATAATATCCTTGTAGATCCTTTGTTCAAATTTTTTTTTTCAATATTTATTTCCAAAACTTCTTGATAAAATAAACAACCAAAAATATCCTTTTTTTGATAGAAATTTTTTGTTATTGTACCATTTTTCATGAAAACAACAGATTTTTTTTTTTTTGGTAAAAAAAACAACATAATTAATTGACATGTAATCCATCCAAGAATTTCTAACCTATTTATTGGGAACGAATATTAAAAGAAGTACATATAAAAATTGTAAATTTTATATAAAAACAAATAGAACCTATGTAATTATTTTAATACATTTATTTACATTTTACGCTAAAATAAATAACAAAAAAATCTTTATTTTTTTACTGAAATTTTTGTTATCATACCATTTTAAATGGAAACAACAAAACTAATTCACAAGTAATCATCCAAGAATCTCTAACGAAGCTACCCAAATCAAATTACGAAACGATTACTCAAAAAACCAATCAGCTCTCTTCTTCTTCCACTCTCATATTCAAAATATTTTTCAAATTTTTACCGTTCATTTATTTAGAAGTCTCCAGATCTTCTCCAACGGCTGGGCTGCCAAGTGAGGGTTCCCTTGCAATTCAATGTATGAGGCTATGCACCGAGTAATCATCGGTTGTCAGATCCCTTATTGAGCAGCCAAGTCACTGAAGAGGATCCGAACTCCATTTAGAATAGGGCCTGTCTCAATTACACCTCTATGTCTTTAGAAAATGATAATTTCTTCAAATTACTTTTATTCTATTTTCAAAAGATTTTTAAGTCAACAGTATAATAAATTTTATACAAATTTTTTAAAACAATTTATCATTATATCACTATCAAGAATTCATATTAATAAGCATTATCTTTATTAAACAAACAAAGTATATTTAAAAATAGAAAACGTGTTAGATTTCAAGTTATTTGACAAAATAAGGTATCAATTAAAATAAAATAAAAACCTTTTTATTTTAATCACAATAAAAAATCATTTTTAGAATAATAGAATAGACAGTGACCGTTGTATACTCGAAGACCGAAGATTGCAATCCAGAAGAGGCGAGTTTCAAGCGCGGACAGAGCTTCGAAATTAAATTCGGACCCTCACGCGCTGCTTCTTTCTGTCTCTCTCTCGCTGTATCTCTCATTTTTTCGAACATATGTAGTGTGGTGTGGTGTGGTGTCATTTGTAGTTCAGTCTCTGACAGTCTTGGAAAATCTTGTTTTGTTCTTTTCTTGCATCCAGGATGCGATTGCAGTAGTGTCTGTGTTTCTGTACCAGCAGAAGAATCCATATAGAGGGAGTAGAGATTTCACAGAGAATAAATAGAAGGATTCACAGCCATGGAGAAGAAGCTCTGGTTGGTGTTACTTGTTTTCGTTCTGTCTGTGACGTTTCCTAGTTGCTATGCAGCCAATTGGAAGCCGAACAAGAAGCCGACATCAACTGGCAACAGTGTTGGCTCTTCCGTTGTATTTCGAGTTCAAGGGAATGTATATCCCGAAGGGTATGTATTTATCTTTCGAAACAACATAGATTCATCGATTATTAGATGGAATTATGCAGGGATTTTGGGTTTGGGAGGTTTTGAGCCGGAGTTGATCGTCTTATAGTAATCAAAATCTTTCTTTATTCTCTCAAACTCCAGAGTTGTTGATTCTTCTTCGACAATCTGATTTGTGATTTGATTGGGGTTTTGCGTGATTCGATGAATTCCCCTGAATTCGATTCCTGCCACGATTTCTCTTCAAATTCGATCACTGGTTGAACTTTCTGTATAAGCTTTCTTCAAAATCTTCAAGAAAAATCTGAACTCATTTCTTCCAAACTCTTTCCCTTCCTATCCTGCAATTCGCCTGGTTGGTTCCGCTTGTAAGTCAAACATAATTCTTGGAAATCATTATCTTCCATCACTTCCTCATTCTTTCGTCAGATTTGTTCAATACTGCGAACTAGTGCTGTAATCAATCTTTAATCTTGTTATTTTTTTGTTGCAGATTATACTATGCGACCTTCTACGTAGGCAATCCACCTAAGGCTTACTATCTCGATTTAGACACGGGAAGCGACCTCACATGGCTACAATGCGATGCCCCTTGTGTCAGCTGCAACAAGGTATACACATTCCGCAGTTAACATTCGTTCATGTAATAAAGAACTGTTTCAACCAATCACTTCTCCTCTCTCTCTCTCTCTCTCTGTGTGTGTGGGCAGGTGCCTCACCATCTTTACAAACCCAACAAATTGAACTTGGTATTCTGCGAGGAACAAATCTGTGCCTCACTCGACTCCAACGACTGCAACAGCGCAAATGAGCAATGCGACTACAGCATTGAGTACGCTGATCATGGTTCCTCCCTTGGAGTCCTCGTCAGGGATATCTTCCCACTCCGCTTCACCAATGGATCAGTTAAGGCACCCCGTTTGGCTTTTGGGTACCTCTCTCTCCCTCTCTCTCTCTATTGTTACCATTTTCAAAGCATTAGCAGTAATGGGTTCTCTGGTTCTTATTGTTTCTGGTTACAGATGCGGATACGATCAGCAAGGTTTGTGTAATAAGGGTTCTTCTTGTCCCACTGATGGAGTACTGGGTCTTGGTAGTGGGGGAGGCAGCATCATATCTCAACTCAAAAATCAGGGACTGACAAAGAACGTTATTGGCCACTGTTTGAGTGAGGATAGTGGAGGGTACCTGTTCTTCGGTGATGATGTTGTGCCATCTTCAGGGATTGTCTGGACACCAATGTCACCTTACTCTTTGGAGTAAAGCTCTGAACTCTCCCTGTTCTTATGCTTTGTTTCTTCCATGGAATCCATTTTGCAGCTTTTCTCATCTTGGATTAAAATGTTATTTGTATCAGCAAACACTACTCCCCTGGTCCTGCTGAGCTCAGTTTTGGAGGGAAACCTACTACTGCAAAAGGTCTTAGAACAGTTTTCGACAGTGGTAGCTCCTACACCTACTTCAATTCCATTGCTTACCAGGCTTTAATTTCTGCGGTGGGTTGAAATATAAGTGATATAAAATACTAAAACCTTCTTGGATCTCCATTTAATCAACTTTTGTATGGGATATAATAATAATAATAATAATAATAATAAAGCCATTTGTGTTTTCAGCTGAAGAAAGATTTGGCAGGAAAACCACTGAAAGAAGAACCTGATGACAATACACTACCTCTATGCTGGAAAGGTGCGAAACCATTTAAATCCATAGCCAACGTCAAGAATTACTTCAGCTCTGCAGTACTGACCTTCACCAGTGGCAAGAAAGCTCAGCTTGAAATTACCCCTGAATCGTATCTGATAATCTCTGTAAGTACTTCTTAAGCTTATACCCTTTTAAGACTAGAGAATGCAAATCTCATTCCAGATTTCAACTGCCTCAGTCACATGGCAACGTTTGTTTGGGAATTCTGAATGGTGCCCAAGTAGGTCTGGACGATCTCAACCTTATTGGAGGTAATTCTCTTAGAGATTAAAGACCTGCATATGAATTATCAAAGAAGAAAAGAAAAAAAAAATCATCAGAAAAACTCCCTGTGGATGCTGATCTTCCTTGACCTTGTAAGTACTGCTGTTTGCAGATACTTCGATGCTGAATAAAATGGTGATTTACGACAATGAGAAGCAGCAGATTGGATGGATTCCTGCAGACTGCAACATGTTTCCCAAGTCTGGAATCATCCTCTAGTAATTTTCTTCCTTTTCATGTGGCTCTGCACACTCAACATTCTCATTTCTCACCAGAACTCTTTTTCCCCCCTTTTTATTCAACAGAGTGGATCGTGATTCTAATGAAGGTTTTTATCAGACTTATATAGCCAGCTTGGGTAAATTACCAGAACAATGTCCAGCAACATATGATTTGTGAGAGGACCAATATGTTTACAAATGATAGAGTAGAAGCATTTTCATTTCTCATATTTTGGTTATATACATACATTGAAAATGTTATACACTGAGCCAGAGTTGGTTACAATGAAAGTAGAGAGAAAGTTGTTACAAAAACATGTCTTGTGGTAGCTTCGAACAAAGAAAAAAAACAAACAAAAAAACAGCAAATTAATCTGCTGCTACTAGTTAGACAAGAAACTGGATCTAGACAGAAATTGTTGCTATGTGCGTGACTGTACAAAGGCATTTCACCTGTATGAGGATCTTGAACATCCCATTACCTGCAATACACAACGGGATCTTTTTAAGTCTCAGAAACTTAAGGGCTAAAGCCTTTTCAAGGCTTAAATGATTTTATGCATACGATGCAAAGAAGCTGGCAGACAGTAAGCAGACAGTAAAAACAACAAAAGAACTGAAATTTTTTTATTCTTTCCTTCCAACATGATGAAAAATATACCTGGCAATGGATTAAAATTATACTTCTATTTTAATGGATATTGTTTATTTTATGAATAAGAGGGTTGAATTATCATTCTATAAAATTACATAAATTATCTGGCAGAATGATTGAAGGGGAAAATGCAGTCTTCATTGGCACGTGCTGTGCAATCCTCGGCATTGTAAATACATGAATGGACTGCTTATCTCAATCAGCACTCAAGGCCTCCAGCTTACTACAGACTATGTTTAAGTCCCCACCACTACTGCCAGATCACAAATAAATCAATTCTGCCAAACACAACAAGATTTACATAACCACAATCAGGATCACCCTCACCCGTCTCCTGCAGCTTCTTGACTTTACACCAGTTGTTCCCAATAGTGGAGCTAAGTTTTCTGGTGTGGGGAGCACAGGGCCATCAGGTTAACGATAATAAAAATAGCTTTATCAAAGAATCATTAGAACTTTGGTATTTTCAGTAACTAATCATAAATCCAATTGTTAAAATTCAGTCATGATGATTTGGGAGTAGATAAACTTATAGGTAGGCTCAATCTATCATGGGTCAACATCTAAACAACAGAAAATGGGCAAATAATTGTGACTTAGAATCATTATGTGCTATAATACCCTATGTAAAAGATAATACAATGTAGAAGCAACACTGTCAATGTTGCTTTACATCTTTAGCAGGTGGTATATATCATGTCAGGGCTTATAGTAATCAGAAACCCCGATAAAAATTATAAAGAAACTCCATGTTTTGTACAGACTGTCACACTATTTACTCTTGAAATAATAATGGGAGAATTATTGGCTTATCTAGATTGACAAAAGCCATGCTTTCTATATAGAGTAATATGGATTAAATCCCTACGTATGTCAACCTAGACAGAAACCCATATTACAACACTCCCTCTGAAGTTGGTGCATGAATATCAAACATGCTCAACTTGTCAATAATAAAAACAAAACTCTTATTACTGAACCCTTTAGTAAAACATCTAGCAACTGAACATCAAATGGAACAAAGGGAACACATACGACTCCTTGTTCCAGTTTTTCCTTGATGAAGTGATGATTAATCTCTATGTGTTTAGTATGACCATGTTACAAAGGATTATGTACAATGCTGATTGTTCATTTATTGTCACAGTATAGATGTATATAGGCAATTCAACTGGAATACACAAATCCTGAAGAAGAACATGAGGTCAAAGGAGTTCACAAATATCACGAGTTCAAGAGAAACAAATCCAGGAGAGAAGTCCATATTTACCTCCTCTTCAAACTCCCCATGGATAGAAGCATTTTTTACATCAAGTTGCTAAAGATTTCATCCTTGGTCAAAGGCACATGAGATGATAACTCTAACAGTGTTCATTTTTGCCAATGGAACAAATGTTTCCTGATAGTCGATCCCATATGTTTGAGTGAATCCTCTAACAACAGGCCTTGCTTTATGTCTACAAATCCATCAGCCATTTGTTCACAACAAAGACAAATTTACATCCTGTGGGTTTCTTTCCTAGAGAGATACACCAAATCCCACGTGTCATTCTTCCCAAGAGCAGTCATCTATTCATTCATTGCCTCTATCCACCTTGGAGTTGCCAGTGCATCCTGCCAGGAGTTAGGAGTAGAAACATATGATAACAAATAAACAAAAGTATGGAAGGAGGGAGACAGAATCATATGCAACAACATTAGAAATAAGATGTTGAATATACGCTCTGATGCTCTTATGAATAGCAATAGGTAAATTAAGACTAGGATCATTAGGAGGAATAGACATATCAAAAGGAAGACTTGGTTAGGAATAGAGGATGGCTGGCTAAGTGCAGTGATGGTGGTATCTGGCACTTGCTTATGACAAACAAATACTTTACGAGGTGCAGGAGGCTGAAACGACTCCCCCTGAACTGAATTTCTTGTTCCTAACTTGTCACCCCCTCAATAACAATAGATTCGAAATCAGCATTACTGTCAACCACTATAGATGTCTCCAGTGGAACTATAACAAGCACATTTTACTAAACACCCTGAGGAGAAGACTCCTCCTGAAAAGGTCCCGGATAATAAGCCTAGGACTCATGATAGACAACATCCATGGTGACCAGCAGCCTTTGAGTCAAAAGATAATAGCATTTATAACATTTCTGAGTGGCAAAGTAACCAAGAAAGACACAGAAGAGCCCCTTTGGATCAAGCTTGCCATGCACATGATGGTCGCAAACAAACACCACACAACCAAAAATCCGTGGCAAAACCACAAAAGAAGAGGAGCCTATGCGCATATCAAGAGGGCAGCGAGAGTCCAAGACATGTGAAGGCATCCGATTGATAGGATAAGCTGCCACAATAACCACATCTCCCCAATATTGAGAAGGGACGGTCATAGTAAACATCAGAGACCGGGCCGTTTCCAAGAGATGACGATTCTTCCATTCAGCCACGCCGTTCTAAGTAGGAGTATTAACATAGCTAGTCTGATGAATGATCTCATGATCAGATAAATATAACTAGAAAGATCCATCAATGAACTCTTTCCCATTACCAGTCTGAAGAATCTTCACCTTAGCATCAAACTGGTTCTGAATCATCTTATGGAACAACTAAAAATTGTTAAACACATCAGTTTTTTGTCTCATCGAGTAAATTCAAGTGGTATGACAAAAATAGTCAATAAAGAAGACAAACCACTGGTAATCAAAAGCAAACACAACAGGCAAGACCCCGAACATAAGATTGGATTAAACCAAAATAAATTAAACTTCTATTATTAGAAATAAGATAGACACCTTTAGTTTGCTTTGCATAAATGCAAGCATCACAAAATAAACTATTTGGATTACATTTCTTGACTAAAGCAGGAAACAAAGTAGATAAAATGCCGAGAGGTGACCCAACCGAAGATGCCACCTATGTAACTTCGATAAAGCATGTGTAGACAAGTCAGGGAGAGAAGCCTAAGCATCCTGAGGCGATCGAGAACTATCAAACAAGTAGAGATCACCAACCACTTTACCACTGCCAATCATACGACCCGAAGCCAAGTCCTGAAAGACACCAATTAGGGGGAAAAATCAATTTAAAATAGAGAGAAGATTAGTAGAAAAAGTAAGGATATGTAAAACATGATAAAGAGAAAATAAAGGAAAGCACTGGATGGAGCCCTTATCAAAAACAAGGAAAGGGAACCATCAGCCACCCATACCTTACAATTACCGGACAAAGAAAAGTACTGAAAAAATTAATTGGATGTCCCTGTCATATGGTTAGTGGTACTAGAGTTGATAATCCATGGAACGGAGACGACTGAGGCACAATGGCCACCGAAGAAAATACCTAAAGAAGTAAAAAGGGATGGATCGGAAGGCATAGGTAGAGCGGTGGCGAAAGCCGCAGATGGCGCTGATGAAGTGGATCAGTTTAGCCTGGGCATCAGACGTCGCAGATTCAATAACTCCTGAGAGAGAGAGAGAGAGAGAGAGAGAGAGAGAGAGAGAGAGAGAGAGAGAGAGGAATCAATAGGATCATCATTAGCACTAGTATGATGAGCCATGGCAGAAGTTAGATGACCCTATCCACAACCACGAGTATCTGAAGGGCGTCCATGCAATTTCCAGCATTTGTCTCTAGTGTAACATTCCTTCCCACAGAAATCACACTTCACAGGAACTTTATCGGATGTAGAACAATCACTCAAGCCACGAGAAAGGGCTCCACGAGATGAAGAACCCGAGCTAGAATATAGAGTAGATCGTTCCTGGGTCACAGGAAAAACCATAGCAATGCGACGACTATCTTCGGATGACACCATAGCATATGCCTGCTCGAGGGAGGGAAACAGATCACGATTCAGGACATGAGCTTGAATCTAATCAAACTTGATATTGAGGCTAGCAAGAAAATTGTATACATGTATTCTGTCGTCCCATTTCTTTAATGCAACAGTGACTGTATCACAGGTACCACTAAAGGACCCATAAAAAAAAATACGACTATTGGTATACACGTAGCTTGTCCTACCATTTCTTAAATGCAATAGCGTCTGCATCACAAGTAGCATTAAAGGACCCATAAAAATCCAACTCTTGCCATACACCTCACAGAGTGGAATAATACTGAGATACATATAACTCGTTCTACTTAGGCTCGTGAATATTCTTCCAGAGTTCATAACACTGGGCAGAATAGCCAACATGAGAATATATGTCTTTCGCAGTCTTCCAGACCTTAGCAGCAACATCAAGAAGAAGATACCCTCTAGAAATAGATGGATCAATGGAATTGGTAAGGTATAACATAACAAGAAAATTTGAGGTGACCCATTTGTCCTGATGCAGCTAAAGGTTAACGGTATCCCATGTAAGGTAGCCAAAGAGATTTATTCACCCAAAAAAAAAAGGTAGCTAGAGAGACCATAGGAACCAATAGCAAGGTAACATAGGCAAGACCACAACAATTAGTTGCTCCCATCTAACTTGATGGAGCAAGGGAGCAAGTAGGGAACAAAGGAAAATCACGTGAAAGGACTCATTCATGTCCAATGGAAGCTAATGAAATCTCAGACATACTTGTTGATCAACACTAGTTAGCAAGAAAAACAATCCACAACATATAGGCACATAATCGAAAATTTTTACTCTATATAACAACTTACAAATAAATCAGCAAGCAATCACGAATCAGTTCTTGATTTAAATCTGCATAAGATGATAGACCCCTGGTGGGAGGAAAAACTCACCACCAAAGATAAGGAGGTCTACGATCAGCTCGACCACAGGCTGGTTGTAAATCAGCTCGACCGACCAGTAACCCAAAAAAAAAAAAAAAAAGAAGGGTAAGGAGAAAGGGATATCAAAACGAAGGTGAAGCCAATCGCTTGGAGAGACGACGGTGGCGGTAGCAAGCACAAACTGTGTGTGTGTGTGAGAGAGAGAAAGAGAGAGGTCCGAGAGCGGTGGAGGCTGGTGGCAGCGGCACTAACTGAGGGAGAGTGAACCGAAGGCGGCAATGACTGGTGTCACAAAATAGAGAGAGAGAGAGAGAGAGAGAGAGAAGACAGACGAGAGACGAGAATAGGAATGGTCAGAAGCACTAAACCAAGAAGAGAAGAGAAGAGATAGAGACAACGGTGATTGATGGCTTAGGGCATAAGGGCAAACAGTATTAGGTTTATGATCTCAATGTTGATCCTAGCTCTGATACCATGTTGAAATAATAATAGAAGAATTATTAACTTGTGTAGATTGATAGAGATCATGCTTTATTTATAGAGTAATATGGAAACATGAAAGGAAAGTAGATGAGGAATGAGTCAACACTTCTATCCCAACGTACATTAAACTTAGACATAAACCTATATTACAACAATTACCAAATTGATTTCAAAGATCACAGGGAATAAGAACATCATAAGGGATTGAAACTATTTCCAACGCTTAGTCCCAAAATTTTCTCAAAATTTTCTTTTCTCAGCCTATCCCAACAAAATGGGGTCACCTATATGAATCACCTTCGTCAATCAACTCAATTCAAATCCATACTTATTACTAGTCCTGAGCTATACATGTCTTTCATCACTTCTCCTACAATCATTTTAAGCGTACCCCTAGCTCTAGCAGTCCTCTTTAACAGTGAATTCAAATATCTCCATTCACACGTCCATGCCACCTCAAACGACTCTCTCAATGTATTAGATATCAGAGCTACTTTTAAATTAGCTTTAATTTGATTATTTCTTATTTTATCTTCGTATCAGATATCAAAGCCTCTCCGTGTTGCGGGGGTAAGGATGCAAACATTTTACCCTTCCTCTGACCCTGCAGTAGTGGGAGATTCATGCACTGGGACGCCCTTTATCTTTTCTAGTTTTACCATTCATCCATCTCAACATCTTCATTTACACTAAGTTTGTTTATATGTTGTTTCTTCACCACTCAAACATTCACCTCCACACATCATAGCTGGTCTTGTAACTATCTTATACAATGTCCTTTCAAGTGCTAACGGCAGCTATACAGTTATCTCCATTCCTTTTCTCTCTTTTTTTTCTTCACATTTTTTCCTAGTTTGGAAGACATCACAATTTACAAGGAACATATTTTCAATTGGATCTTACTATGAAAGGGAAAAAAGAAAGATTAAAAAATAATCAAATAAAGAGAACAGGTAAAATTGGTAATTGTTCCCTTGGCCAACATGACCCAATCAAATTCAGTGGTCAGTTACCTAGCTATGTAGCAGTCTTCCTAGCAGCCATCTTTCAGGAAATGTCATTATGCCACAGGAAGACCGACAAAAAGATCATGTATTAAACGATTACCAACGTTCATACCCCCCCCCCCCCCCCCCAAAAAAAAAAAAAAAATCCTTGGAGCCCTAGGTGTCCTATTGTTTGAGTTACCTTTTAACAACTAAAGCACCATACATAAGGAAATATCTAGATATGCTCTTATACTCACTGGAGAACCCCATCCAAGCCCACCCCCACCCCCACCCCCCCTCTTCAATGCCCATCAAGACCTTTGAATTGATTAAATTATAAGACCTTGGTAATGTAACACCTTCAATGAAACCCAATAGAGAAATGCATGCAGAGCGCCGTGTATGCTAAAAATTTATACCAAGTTAATATTGTTTGGTAGCAATTAGTATAATATATTGCAGTCTCCTTTCTAATAGCACCTCAGGTATTGCTATAATGCTAATGAAGATCTTGACCATGTTCACCAGACCTCAGAATAATGTGCAGTATGATAAAAGAGAATATAATTATCAATCTACTGAAAGTTTTAAAATTTAAACTGAAATTACCTCCAGGAGTAAATTAATTTCGACAATGGCAGTACTCCATGATGAGACGACTACGAAAAACTATAGGGCGCGATCTGCAAACTATAAAAACAAATGACTAAATGGTTAATATACAAAGAACTGGGGAGGACCCCCCAAAACAGAGAGTTTATATTCTAGAACAGAATTCTATTGTCGTAAGAGCTAAATATTCCAGAAACCTCGGTAAGATAAGAGTTTCCATTTGATAACAGAAAAAGAGATCAAATGTTAATTTATTCACAATTGATGATGTATATGGTCAAATTGGCTCAGTCAAATATCATATTTAGTCCATGACAATATACTCCTCTAGTGATCTACACTTAATTGGTCTATTCCTTAGAATCTTCATTTGGAATGGATAGAAGCTCCTTTCCTCCATTGGCATCGCTTTTCCACCAGTCTTTGTGATATGGAACTAACCAACAAAGATGAAGGCATAACCTAGTTACTTAATCAGGAACTTTTACAACCCAGATTTTGTCTACTGTGTCTAGCAGACTCAAATAGCAGAGAATCAAATCTTAACCTGTTAGCTTTAGGTTTACTAATTTTGGATGCGGGCAGAGAACGAAGAATCTAAAAGCGAAATCAGTCCATGTTTTGGCCCCAGATCATTTTCTTACCAATTACAAAAAAAATTGAACCATAGTCTACTCTTTCATTTCCATCTTCCCCATTTTACGCTCACCATCTTTCAAGCAAAAGGAACCAGGGATTTTGTTTCACAGTTGGAGAAATCAAATACCTCATTGAGCTGTCATAGCTCTTCAAAATCCTCCTCTGCATGAAGAATATACCACGTCCAAATCTGGGTCTTTTTGATGTTCTGACAAAATTTGGCTTCTCCAATATTTTCATTAGTAGATTATCTACTTTTTTAAAGTCTGCACGTATGTTTGTAATCCTAAATGGAGGACCGACTGGTTTCTTTGAGGCTTCAAGAGGGCTTAGACAAGGAGACCTTCCATCTCTGATGTTGTTTATATTGGCTGAGGAAGTATTATGCAGAAGTCTGAAGAGAATGGCTGCACAGGGAGACATTAAACCATTATATTGTAGACATTGGTAACTCCTTCCCACCTTTTCTTTGCAGATGATATTTTTATCTTTTTACAGGCAAGAATAAAGGATGCAAGCATGCTGAAACTAACTTTATACTCAGCCGAGCTTTACTTCGTAACCTAACAAGCTACGCACCTACCCTAACTCTTGGATGGCTTGGGGAACTACGAACTACTAGTTTAGCCTATCTGGCTTACCTAGCTTAAAGAGCCGCTAGAACTATAAAAAGGAAGTGAACCAGCTCACTTTACTGACGCTCCTCTAGCTGTCTAGTTCTCTTGCTATCATGAAAAGTCTTGAGCCGCACCTGGGATCTCAGTTCAGCGATCAATCATTTCAAAAGTCTCCTTCCATTATTGAATAGTGCAGCATTCGCCTGAAAGCTCTTCCTTTTGCAGCCAGAAAACCAGGCATCTCAAAAACCAAATCCCATGAGTGAGCGGAGGTTATGGAATAAACTTAATCCACTCTCCAAACCAAAAGGCCTGCTCGGTAGTTTCGTAGCTGGTTTTTTCGGACGTTTTCTAGGATCAGAAGGAACCGCTATAATGACCACCACGTGCGGTAAGCTCTCTGCTCTATTTGCTTGCAATGCTATGCCTATCAAAGTAGGCGAACGCTTCTGTAACCTTAGACTCGTTACGCCGTTCGACTGAACTCCCGCACGTGACGGAATTGTGCATAGTCCGTATGTCATCCTGCTTCCAAACCCCGATCTTACTCTGTCTGGGGAGCTTCCCAACACAACACTACTCGGTGCAAGGATGAAACACCGGGGCGGCCTATAGGAGCACGGCTGAATCTTTCTCCTGATGAGCGTCGGCTAACCGCGAGAGTAGTTCTTGTTCAGTACCTTTCACAAGACTCCGTAGCCAGGCTTTCCTCTGGTAGGCAAAAGCTTGAATGATAGATTGCCAACCATTTACCAGCATAAGCAGTAGTTCCTCCAGCTTCAGGTCTGCAAGTGCCGCTTCCCACTATGTATGGTAGTCCTTTGCTTGGTCGCTTGACTCGGTCTTTTAGCTAGGAATCCTTTTGTCTAGCCCCCTCGTCCCGAACAGCTGAGTGAAGGATTTATCCATTAGGCCTGCCTGCCGATCATGCCTTTGTGCGAATGAGTAGGTTTTTCCATGTAATCTACCATTCTTTCTGCAGCAATGATCGCAGAAGCCAAATCCGGTTGTCCAACTTTGCTAACTCCCCCTTCTCAACCCGTATTTTGTTCGTTCTGGAAACACGTCTTCCTATTCCATATTTTCCCGAATCTCCTTTAACGGAAGAAATAGAAGCTCGAGTGCAAAGCGGGCACTTGCGAATTGACTTTTAGAGCTCAATTGCCCCATCATTTATTGAATCAATTGCATAGCATAAAGTGTCTTGTAGATGCACAGAAGCATCACGACATAATCCAATTATCCCTTTTTTTTTTAATCTTAAGTAGGGGGCTTAGCCCGCCCGCCTAATGATCTCTTTTCCTTCCCCACCGTCCTAGCTTCGTAGTTCCGTGGATCCGAACGAAGTGGTTCCAACGAACCGGGTAAGGTATGAAGCAGCATTCCGTTTTCTACGAAATCACATTTTTAGGAATAGTTGCTGAAACATCTCCAGCGTCTCCACTGCTCACAGAACAATCGACTAGAAGACAGAGCAGAGCAGCGGAGGGACTTCAAGTATTCATGTTCAAGTATCAAGCCAACAAATAAATGCTAACAAAAGTAAGAGCTTTTATTCAGGTGTTTCTCATAACAGAAAACAGAGGTTGCAAAATTGTTTGGGCTTCACAAAAGGTACTTTCCCAACTAAATATCTTGGAGTTGAAATCTTTACAGGGAAAATTAAGGAGTATTTTCTGCCTCTGCTAGACAAACTTAAAAGTAAATTCAATGCATGGCATGGAAGACTGCTTTCTATGGCTGGGAGAATTGAATTGGTAAAATCTGTCCTTTGTTGCACATTTATACATTCTTTTTCAGCGTATCTATGGCCAGTGGGAATTGTTAAGCAAGCAGAGACATGGATGAAAATTTTCATATGGTCTGGTGATCCAAACCAGAAAAAAAGTGTGGTAATGAAATGGGAGATGGTCTGTCGATCGAAAAAGGAAGGTGGTCTTGGTATACGTGCTCTCAAAGAAGTAAATCAAGCACTTCTAATAAAAATGGCCTGGAATGTAATGACTGACACCTCTCTATTTGCTAAATATATGAAAATGCGTTACAGGATGGCAAGTGGAACTTTCAAGCATGTTTCTAAATCCCCGCCGGTATGGAGGAGCATCAGAACAGTATGGGACTGGACAGCTAAGCATGTCTGATGGCTGGTTGGAGATGGCAAAGATGTTAATTTCTGGACAGACCTTTGGATGGGATCGATTTCTATTTCTGAGCAGGTGGGGCTTAACCAACAAACTCTTGAAGGATTGACGGCTAAAGTATCAGACTTTATTACAAGAGGTGCATGGAATTTCCCACGAGTGACATCACCACGTTTGCATGATATTTTGAAGAAATAAAAAAGATCCCACTGGTAAAAGACAAAAATGACAAACCAATATGGTCTCTGTCCACAAAAGAGGAATACTCAATACTCAGTAGCCTCGGCATGGCATGCAAAACAACTTTCACATTTACCACCTGAATGGGCTGCTGATCTATGGAACAAAGCTCTAACCCCCAAACTACTATCTTTGGGTGGCGTTGGTGCTGGAAAAAGTTACCTACAGATGATATTATTCGGAACAAACAAGTTCCTATAACATTCAAATGTTATATATGCCACAGATATGAAGAAACTTGGAATCATCTCTTCTTGGAATGTGATTTTGCATCAACGGTTTGGAGATTTATATTGTCTATATATAATCTCAGTTGGGAAAGTTTTACATCATCTAATAATTTGTTAGCATGGTGGAGAAGGAAGAAACATGTTGTGCCTATAAGAGAGCTGTGGATGCCGCTTTTTTATATAGTATTACATAATATATGGAAGGCTCGTAATAGGTGCTGCTATGATGGTATTACAATAGCAGCAAACAGCACATTACATGAAATCAAAAAAGATTTTCAATCAGCATCAGTAATCAAGAATGCATAGTCAAGAAGGTTGAGGATTTATATATTTTGAAAGTTTTCCAACTGATTACACATCCTACCAAACCAAGGAAAATAATGGCTGTAATATGGCATAAGCCCCCTCCAAGTTGGTGCATGATTAATATAGATGGGTGCTTGCTAGGTAACCCAGGTGATGCAGGAGCAGGAGGTGTATTCAGAGATAGTTGTGGAAAAGTTCTATATGCATTCTCAGAATTCAGAAACAACACTACAAACTACAAGCTGAAGTAGCAGCAGCAATGAAGGGTATTCAAGAGGCCATTAAGCAAGGATGACAAAAAATATGGGTGGAATGTGATTCGAAAGCTGTTGTTGACAATCTTACTACCTCTCAAGTTCCATGGTATTTCCAACAGTTATGGAATATGCTATCATCTGACTTATCTACATTTCAACTAAGGATAACACACTGTTATCGAGAGGGAAATGAGGTGGCAGATATTCTAGCAAAATGGGCAGCTACTGAGTTAGAAAGCATGGAATGGCATGTATGTCCAAATATTATAGCTAGAGATGTAGTGTGGGATGCATCTGAGCGTCCAAGATATAGATTCAACTAATACATTGGGTTTAAAATCAATGGTGGTGCTCTGCTGATGGCAATGCTGAAGGTGGAGTTTTTACTACCATTGATAGTATGTATCATCTACTTTTATCTTTTTTTCAATTTATCAATATAATCCTGACCTCCAGCAAAAAAAAAAATGTTCATGCAAGATGCAAAGATTCTTGAGAGTTTGGACCTTGACATTATGGAGTCAGAAGTGAAGAGTGGGGTGATGTGAGATTCAATTTACATTGGTCCCTACTCAATAAAATGGATGGATGTTGGCTTATTTTCCACCAGGTTATGTCCTCCCAACTGGTTATAACTGGCCTTGCTTCATGTAATTATTATCAAATTTGTAATTTTAAAAAAGGGGAATTATTAACTTAACAAGGGTCTATTATTTATCCAAACATAACAAGGCACCAACCATCATCTTCAAAGTACTAAACGGGATGTGAACGGAAATATATCTATAAGGATAATTTAGTAAAATCACATTCATTGCTGGAATTCAAAAAAAAGTGTATAAAAAGCAAATACCGTAACTAAATTATCTTAAGAAAGGGTTGAATCGTAATTGCACCCATCCCTATTCTTCATTCCCTCCACACATTGCGACTGGTCCAAAACCGATATGAATTGGCCGATTTAGCCAATCCGATATCGATAGCTTGAACCATGGTTCTAAATCCAAGTATTGGACACGGTATCGGCCATGTCCAAAACCGATCTGATCTAGATCGGAAATCTGATCGGTGTACGGATCCAATGGGAAACCGACACGTGTCCGACCCTCATTAAAATAGTAATAAAATAGGCTGGGTTCGAGGATTGAATCAGGGATTGACCAAATCCAAGACCATAGTTGTCAAGGCATCACCTAGGTGCCCTTGTGATGCCTTGGAAAATCAAGCGCCTCGTCAAGCCACCAACGCTTTAGTTCGCCTTGGCACCTTGGCACCTTGACAACTATGTCCAAAACCGATATGAATTGGCCGATCCAGCCAATCTGGTACCGATACCTTAAACCATGGCTCTAAATCCAGGTATCGACCATGTCCAAAACCAATCCGAACTGGAATGGATTGGAGTACGGATCCAATGGGAAACCAACACATGTCCAATCCTCATTAAAATAGTATTAAAACAGGCTGGGATCGTCCAGGTCCAAAAACAATACAAATTGGCCGATCCACCTTATCCAATACCAATACCTTGAACCATGCTCATCAATTATCGCAATAGGACAAATGGTGCAAAAAAAACTAATTTTTTTCTTTCCATACTTATGTGACAACCCATCTTATTATTTGCTTAACAAATCTTTTTCTTCCACTACTTATCACAACCCATCTTCTTAAAATTTTCTTAACAAATCTACTCAATAACAATTAATATAGTAATTAAATTGTGGTGTAGAGAATAAAACGATAATGAGATTGTAATAAAAGAAAGGGTATGTTATGAAAAGACACAAATACCCTTTTAAATGTCATTTTATAATACAATAATGAGATTGTAATAAAAGAAAATGAAATATCTATTTTCCCCACTTAATTAATCCTTCCACCTTCCCTTGCTCATTGTGTTTCGGTTTTTACACGATTTTTTTTTTTTTTTGCCAAACATAACCCACCCTTGTTACATGAATAACAACCCTTTAAAAAGGACAGCAAAGAAGGAAAAAGATATGTGTGGCCATGCACATTGATATCTATAATTCTGCACACATGCTTACATGCTCGTGTGTGCGCATATACACACATGCACTGACAAAGTATTTTTAAAATCAATAAAAAAATTAAAGCATAACAACATTAAAGGGAATACAGTTTAACTACTCCGTACAAATGTACCACTACATCCAGAGGAATGCCTTAATGAGTGACATAGCAATGCCCATGTATTACAATTTCCATCTGGTGTTCTCATGGACAATTGAAATAGAATCATGCATCACATCATATCATCTTTGTCAAGCTAAGCTTTCTTTATATAAGATCCAACTTAATACTTTTGAAACTCGTGGCATGACAAACTATAAGCACGAGAAACTTTTTAAGTCGAATTGCAGCAGACTAATACTAGCAAGAGGTTTAACACACATCAGTAACTCAGTTTAAAACTTTGAAACTGCAGAATGATACTGAATTGAAACCCACAAGTTAAAAATTAATAATAAAATAAAAAATTTGGGAGAAAAAAATTATACAAGACAAGAAGTAAAAATAGATTCAAATATTTGTAACTCTACAAGAAAGAATTACCTTTGCATGGCATATCTTGGTAATTGCCTCCACATGTAAGTTCTGCAGTTCTTCAAGAGCATTGATATCCAGACCAAGAAGATCTTCACTCTGGAATAGATATAAGAATGAGTAAAAACTTTTGATTATTCATTTTCTTGTGATAGTTTTAGTTTATTTCTGTTGCCGCATTTAGCTTTATTTTTTTATGACAAAAACATGGATGACCAATCCCATGACTAACTAATCCACACATTACGAACTCACAGAGAAAGTGGTAAATATATCTCAACATTGACTTATTACTTACATGTGCTGTCATGCAGTCCACACAAACAATCCAGAGAAGGGGACAAATATAAAATAAAAAGGAACACCCAACTATGTACCCCAGAAAACATTCCTAAACAACCAAAGACGTACGAGAAGGATTATAACAGTATATTAAATACCAAGAAAGCAAAACATGAACTATTCCATGCAGCTTAAAGAACGCCTACCTTTAATCTGGAGATAATGCTTTCCAGTTCTCTGCACCTTCTCCTTTCTCCCTCATAGCCAGCTCTTAATTCCTCCAATGTAAACCTCTCATCCATGTCCCTACAAGTTTCAACTGATTTAAACATTTTACTTGAGTGACCATTAGGTGAAGGAAACTCATTTTTTATTCTTGCGTGTGAAATATTGGAGGCATGTGCCCCCTCAAGTGAGGTTTCCTCGTAACTACAACCACTCTTCTTCATCTTCGCAACAAGCACCCACATATTTGCCAACTCATTTTCTAAATCTACTTCACGCCTTCTTGCTTCTTCTAGTCTGTTTTGCAGCTCATTTTCTCTGTGATCTCTTTCAAATAATTCCGACTCCAACGAAGCTTCCCTCTGGCAATTTTCCAAAAGCTCTTTTTTCAACTTCTCAACCAAAATTCCATCCTCTGGTGTTCTTAAACATGATTCAAGTCGGGTACCACTATTGTGATCTTGCCTCCCATTAAATGATTTGTGCCTATCATACCCATTAGATCTGCAAAGAGCCTCTTTGGCTGCTGCAGCCAAGTCCTCAGTCAACTTTGCATTTTCATAAGAAAGTTTGGTTACTTCTTCAGCTAAATTTTTAAGTTCCACTGCAGCTGCTGCAGCCAACTCCTTTGCATACGAAGCTTCCTCTGCTAGCTTTTGACTGTGAATTTCAAGGCCATCCTTCTCCTCAGTCAGTATCACCTTCTCTTGCTTCAGGTTTTCTATCTCAGCAGCCTATAACATGAGGAGAATCAGAGCAGAATTGAAGAGATACTGCATAGCAGACAATGGCCAACAGTTGAAGATGCAAAACATGCCAATAAATAGACCAAATCAACCAACCTGTGTAAGAACTTGAGAGTTCAAAGACATATTGCTACTGCACCTTCTGGAGTCTTCATGAAATGGCATTCCATTTGAGCTTATAGTACTTGTGGGTAATTTTTCACCAACATTGGTTTCTTTATGTAAATCAACCCCATCCTTCCATTCTCCATTTTTTTGAGATGGCTCCGCAGAACAGTTCCTATGTGTAGTGCCCTCACTATCTGAAATTTGTTTTACATTAGTTGAGCTTTTATGTAACAAAGAATTAAGTTGTTCCCTTAATGAAAGGATAGTTTCCTGCATCTCAGCATTCTCAGAATTCTGATAAGAATTGCAAAAGATTGTCAGCATATTGTATCCATAAAAACCAGAATGAGAAAAAGAAGGAACCAGGCAGTAGTATCTCACCTTCATCTGCAGCTGCCCCTGAAGAATTCTATTATCTGCCGATTTAATCTTCAACATCAAATACATTAACAAAACAAATAAGACATGTCAGCATAATATAATTACAATTTGGTTCTAATAAAATTATTAGAAGTAACCAACCAAAATACAATTAACCAACCTCAAGCTCAAACACTTTCTCATTAAGCTGAGTAGCAAGCTTAGAAAGAGCCTACAGAAGATAAATTCACACATTAAAAAGAAAAGCAGTTAGAATTGACAACACAGAAAATACTGTTAATCAGTGGCTTTAAGGACCATCAGACCAGACAGTCCAACTGCACTCAGACTGAATTGAGCATCAATATTTTTTAGGAGCTGGCCTGAATCAACTAGCTGACTGGACTTTACTCAAGAATTATTTAAATGTCGGAGGAGCGTCCAGTTTTGATGGTCAGACAGTTCGAACAATTTGTACTGTCAAAAAAAAGTGGACCACTGGGTATTAAATATTATTTTCAAATTTATAATGGCCATGGGGTTGGAACTCGAGACCTTCCACAACTTACTCAAAGGAACATCACTGCACAAGAAATCACTGACAGTTACAATGCTCGGCCTTTATATTATACTTACAACCTTTATAACTTAAATACATAACAAAAAACATAAAACGCATGCACGATGACTTGAACCCAGGACCTTGTAAACATATCGTAAACCAGTAGCAAAAGGAAAGCCGCCACAGAAAAAGCCACCGACGCTTAAATAAACAATACTGACACTGATCTGACAAACAGAGAAGAAACAAGAAAAAGAAGAGGAGAAAGATCGATGGAAAAGAAGTTGGAAAACAGAGCTGAATGTTGACTTACTCACGATCCAATAGCTCTATATCTTAATGAATAACCCCAGTACTTACTCACAAAGACAATAGACCCAACATCCGTAACTAATCAATATACTTGACGAGAACATATTTTATATATTCAAAAATTCAAGAACCATTAGGAGTGTTGGACCACTAACTTATTCGCCTGAATGGTCCGACACCTGGTCTGGGTTTAAAAATATTAACGTCAATATTAAGTAGCCACAGAATAAATATGGACCAGACATTCAAAAAACTTGCTTGCTGATTAACATCGAACTTGGTTTAGATGTAACTGGATGCAAGTCTTGCAAAGACTTAAATTTGGCATAAAGGGAACAATTCATGCAATCATCATCATCCATTCTGTCAGCTCTGTATTTTGTATGGAAATTTAACACTACTTTGCAGGCACATTCTTTAGAACAAAGCAGTTGGGGCCATATATTCACTTTGGAACAGTCACCTGGGACAGTTCAACACTATTTGATGCCTTTGGAGTTGCCTCAATTGAACCAATCATCCTCTGTTCAAGGACACGCATTTGAAGTTTCTTCTCACTGATTTCATACTTCAACTTCAGCATATGTTCCTGCCAACAAGAACATCAACAAATATCGAATTCTCCAACTTGTGGCCTTGTCCATTTAGTGAAGAAAATTTACTAGATAGTTTTAGCATACTTGAAGATGAGAATCTTCAGGGTTGCTGACTGCCTGCTCTGACAATCTTTTCAAAGAACTTGTGCACAACGCTACCTCCCCAGCCAACATTTTTACCTGCTCGCGGAGTAGATCCATTTGGTCCGTTATAGTGGTCCCAGTCTGTAAATATGTCATTTAGTGAGTCATAGTCCCATATGTAGACTGGCAGATGAATATGGAGAAGTGCCTGTATGTAACCCAATTTGAAAATGCCCACAAAGATGATTTAATTGCCAACATAAAAGCAAACACGACCCAAGATACACACATGAAGTTTTTTTAAGGATAGTTACGCTGTGTGAAACCAACTGAGATGAAACTACCTAAAGAGAATTGTAGGGCCAGTAGTTTCTCCTGAGCACCTCAGCAAATCATATATTTTAAAGAGCAAGAACAAGCTTGTGGGTTGCTTTGAAAAAGAATTTGTAGGGCCAAATAGTGCTGCAGGTATTGTTAAACTAATTTGGTGGATTGTTTCGAAAAAGAATAGCTTGTAGGTTTAATGGGTGGAAAGAGGTCCTTAAAAGATCACTCAGTGTGGACACAAAGCTTTTAGAGAACTGTTCGTGGGTGTGGAGGGAGGTCTTGAAATACAGAGGAAGAGTGATAAATTTGATTGAGCGTAACATTGGCAATGGTGAGAGCAACAAGCTGTGGCTCGACCAAGGATTAAAGTATCGTGTATCGCATCATATCATGGATACACTAGGATACGGACAAGATACTCACAGGAATGCTTAGGGAACATGTAAAATGTAATTTTAAAGCATAAAAACACCAGAAATAACTAATTTATAGTCCAATCATAGGACGTTTGGGGATTGGATCCAATACGCTTTTTTCAATCAGAAAATCATTATTTTATTTTTTGAGTTAAAATAAACTTGATTCTTTTTTTAATTCTTTTATTTGTTTGTGTCATAGAATTTGGTTTCATTTCTAATCTTTTTATTTGTTTGTGTAGAAAAGAGTGGTACATGGTGATACATGGAATCATGTATTCAAATGATAGAAAGTTTAAGAATAAAAAAAAAAGTAAGAGAGAGAGGGGTTAAAGTCGTGGACAACCCAATCCCCTCTCTTTTTCATTTCTCTAGTGTTGCAGCAAATGGGCAAAAACTGAAGAGAAATCAAGACTGGGCGAGAGGCAGGAGCTGAGGTGGACGGCGACTATACTGATCGATAACATTTTTTTTAAAGCTGGAGACGTATCGCAGGGGTATCGTATAGACCCTTGTCAATGCTAATACGTATCAACCGAAATGGGGCGTATCGTATCAATACTTAAAACCATGGGCTCGATACGTTGTATCAGGTTGGAGTTCTTTTGTATCATTATGGGGATGAGATTCGATACGATGCGCGTTCTGATAGACAAGCTCTCCTCCGCTCTATCCTGTCTACATGAGGTCCTCTGATATCATGAGAACTTATGGAAGTGTGGGGCCAGCTTGATAATGTAAGAAGAGTAAATTTTTCTGACCAGGACTACATTCTTTGGAAACCTCTTAATTCTGGTTGTTTTTCTTCAAAGTCTGGTTTAGATGCTGTTCGATCCCTAAATCTAAAGGTGTCATGGGCTAGTGTTGTGTGGTTTAACCTTTGCATACCTAAGCAGTCCTTTATCTCCTGGAGATGCTTAGTGCATGCTCTGCCTACTATGGACCAGCTCCAAAAAAGAAAGATTCAATTAGCTCCTTACTGCTGCTTGTGTTGGTCTGGGCTGGAATGTCAAACTCATCTGTTCTTTGAGTGTCCTTTCTCTAAACAGGTCTAGAATGCTATGTCTTATCTGTACAATTAGGACCCACACCACAGAAGTGTTATCTGAAGCCAAGTGGGTTGCTAAGGAGTTTGCTGGGGACCAGGTTAGCAACATCGGCAAGCTAGCCTTTTACGCAACTATTTCTCACACTTGGGTGGAGAGAAATTTTGGAATCTTCCACAATAAAGCTCAGTCTATAGAAACCATAGTAGCAGAGATCAACTTAGATGTATTGGCTAGATTTCATACCCTCGTTGTTAAGGGGAATTCTAGGAATTTTCGTCTTCATGATACTTGGGGAGTAGCTGTTTTGTTGTTGAGTTAATGTGTTGTTAGTGTGGTCTCCCTCTTGAGTTTGTTCTTTTGACTCATTGGCATAGTTGTCAAGGCGCCAAGGCAACCCAAGGCGTTAGAGGAGCGTCTGGGTGCCTAGCCATACCCAAGGCATTCCCAAGATGTTGTAAGGGTACACGTACATCTTCCATAAGAGGATTTATACAAAAGGAGGGGGGTTAGAGCATTGATTTTTATTGTTTTAATACAAATGCAAGATTTCATGCATTATGGTATATATATGTACTTTATACATCCAATAAAAATACTACAAACAACATCAATTTAAAAAATAAATAAATAAATAACAAAAGACGTGATACAATAAGGAGACCAACCGCCTGGACGGCTAGGCAACGCCTACACCTTGACAACTATGCTCCTTGAGCTTCATTTTCGCCCTTGCCTGTACATATATTCCTTCTTGTTTAATAAGATTCTTACTTGTTGTAGTATAGATTTTATGGGTTTATGTCTAGGTTCGACGTATGTGGGGATAAGAGTGCTAACTCATTCCTCACCTACTTTCTTACTGATGCAGTCCAAGAAGCAACCAGCCCAAGGTACCATCAACATGGGCCGGGCCTAGCCCACACTGTTCACGTATGTGGGGATAAGAATTTTTTTCTATTACTTTTCTCTGCAGATTTTTGTATTGGACTGAATTAAGATCCTATAGCAAAGAGGGCTTGTTAATTTGAGATGTCTTAATCCCTTTGCCATCACTTACCTACTCTCTCACCTACTTTCTTTCATGTAAATCTATTACTCTATAAATAAATAATGACCTCTGTCAATCTAGACAAGTCAAATCATTGTTCTATATTCCACATGATATCAGAGCTAGGATCCTCATTGGGATCCAAACCTTAATGCTGACACCACCATCAACCGTCATCTAGCGCCACCACCACCAGCCAGCACCGCCTCTCTCTCTCTCTGATTCACGGGAAGATGTGCTTGCTCCACCTATTGAGATTCTCATGGCACCAGATATACCTCCTCTTGTCCCAGTTATTGATATTGATAGAGCTCAGGGGGGGCCTTGGCTAGTCTTGATAATTTGGTTCCGGGGCAATCATCTTCTGTCCCAGCTGACTTGGAACGACCTACGGCTCCTCTCAAGGTTTTTACTCGCTCCAAATTCAAGCAACAGCGAGAAGAAGCCATCCTTACCACTGCATCTCTCCAATCGGAAACTCCTAATCCAAGTTCTTTGCCTTTAACTCCATCTGGTGAGCCTACATCGAACCCTACTCATGATTAACCTATTGCGCTTTGCAAGTGTATTAAAACTTGTACTAAGCATCCCATTTCTAATGTTATTTCCAGTGAGTCTTTTATCTCCCTCCTTTCGTTCCTTGGTCTTTTCCTTGTCCTCTGTTTTCATCCCTTCCCATTGACAGGAAGCACTAACTAACCCTAAATGGAAAACTGCAATGGTGGAAGAAATAAAGGCTCTTGATAAGAACCAGACATGGGACTCGGTTCCTCTTCCACTGGGGAAGAAACCAGCTGACAACAAATGGGTCTTTACTGTGAAGCAAAAATAGATGGCTCAGTTGACAAATACAAGGTGCAGTTAGTCGCCATACGTTTTATTCAGACGTTCGGCATCGACTACTAGGAAACATTTGGTTCTATAGCCAAGTTGAATACAATTCGAGTTCTCCTTTCCTATCCAGTCAACCTCGGATGGGAATTGCATCAATTGGATGTTAAAAATGCATTTTTTTATTGTTATTCTAGAAGAGGAGGTGTACATGGATATTCCCCCCAGTTTCTCTGGGCAACATACCTCTAGTAAGATGTAGAAGTTGAAACGAGCATTATATGGGCTGAAACAATCCCTTCAAGCATGGTTTGGTCGCTTCCATAAAGCCATGATCTCTGGGGTTTACAAATAGAGTAATGTTGATGACACTGTTCATCAAGAGCAACGGTGAGCTGACCTCTATTCTCATTGTTATTGTTGATGACATTGTGGTTGCAAGAAGTGATACGGCTGAAATCACTTTGTTAAAGACTTTTTTGGGTACTGAATTCGAGATCAAGGACCTAAGCAAGTTGCGATAGGAATTGAGGTGGCTCAATCAGACCATGATATCTTCCTTTCCTAGTGGAAGTATACCCCTGATCTTTTATCTGATACTGGAATGCTCAGGTGCAAACTGGCCAAAACTCCTCGAGGCAAATTCCCATCTAATTCATAGTTTTGATGAACATGTTGATAAAGTAGCTTATCAAAGATTAGTTGGCCATTTGATTTATCTTTCTCATACCAGGGTTGACATTGCAGTTATAGTTAGCTTGGTCAGTCAATACATGCATGATCCATTCTCTAACCATTTAGAGGCTATCTATCGGATTCTGCGTTACTTGAAGTTTGCTCTAGGTCGAGGACTTCTCCTGTTTCCCCATGATCATATGTGTGTTGAAGCCTACATTGATACTGATTGGGCATACTTTGTGGATGACATGTAACACCCCAGCCTAGCTAGGATGCTTTAATTAGTTTGCTTTCCTCTTTTCTTTGATAGGTGAAGAAAGTATCATAGGATAAGAGGGTGCAATTTGGTAATTTAAACCACAACTTATATAGGTATGCTTTATTTGAACTCTAACGTTTTGGAATATTCATTTATATGTTAAGTATAATGAATAAATTATATGTAAGTAGCGATTGTGTGGATGAGCATGTGTTTGCCTAGGTGTGGTATGTATTAACTTACATTATTGTCTATTGATGATGAGCATGTAAGTGGGTAAGCAATTTTATTTGTGGAATAGAAAATGATGACCTTCTTGTAGCCCAGTGGTTCTTTTAGAACCTTAAAACTACGATGCCTAGAGGTCAATGGTTCAAGTCTCAAGAGAGACATAGTAATAGGTATTTTACTTTGTTTTATAAACTAATTTAAGAGTGGGCCCACAATGAGGTGGCTGCCCACTATTGGTGAAACTAATTTTTAAAAGTTATATTTTAATAGCAATGGCATGGTTGTAATTAAGTGACCAAGAGAAGGATAGCCAATGGAATTAAGAATGGCATATTGTAAATATGGCTTTTTGTGATGGGTATACATGGTCCCTAAATTAAAAGGGTACCAAGTTTGTGATAATATGCTTATATGCATGTTCATGCATAAGAATCTTAGGAGGGTAGCTTAGTAAATTCACTTTTCATGGACTCCAAGGGAGTATGGGTTTAATGCCCATGCATTGGCCATGGATGGAGGGTATTGTAGACATTTACAAATGGAACTTTATTTGATAAAATAAACTAAGAAAAATACTTATGGATGGAATCAGCAATATTGGCTTTCTTTTGCCAAAATCGCAAAAGGAGAGCGAGTTGTTCTTTGGGGTTTTCTTAATTTGATTTCTTGTGAATCCATAGAAGAGCTTAAAGCTTTGTTGTTGGAGTGATTTTTGGAAGAATGATTCTGAGTTTGGGGGAATCATATCAAAACATTTCAAATTTTGGAAGAACTAAGAAGTTGCTGAAATTGGGAGTTCTCTATCAAGTTTTGATTTCAGCATAGGAGTTGCTTGAAGGTGGAATCTTGAAGTTCCTTGGGTGTCATTGGAGGTAAGCACTACTGTAGTATGGTTTATTTTAGTTGCATGTTAGTTTTGGAAGGGAGTCATCAAAATTTCAGACCTTGAAAGGAGCATTAATGGCTGAGTTTCTGTAAAAGCAGGAAAAAAAAAATGATTTCTTGGTTCTTTGTGTTGGATTTTAGATGATTGAGGTAAATGTATGGACTGGAAGGACTTTACCCTTCCATTTAGGTCATGTAAACATGATCCCAATGCTAAACCAGAATATTATGAGCCCTTTCCAAACCATTAGAGTCGAATGAAACTCAGATTTAGAAATTATGCAAAAGCTGTATTTTCTTTTAAGCATTTTCTTGTGAGATTGCATACTTTGGTATGTGCGGTGTGTTCAATCATGATCTATGGTGGTTAGAAGGATTTTAAAGACCATTCTTGAGGCTAAATGATGTGCCAGATAGGAACCAAGGACCTAGGGACTAAGGGATGGCCGAAACAGAGGTCACTTTTGGGCCTCTGTGGTCATCTGGTCATTCAGCTGGGTCTGGTCAATTAGACCAGTTTCATCAACCGGTCCCATAGACCGGTCCTCCCTGTTACATCAATTGTTGCTGTTTTCGTGGGGGGGTTTTCTCCAAACCCCTAGGGCATGCTTAGGGGGTGTTTATGGGAAATTAAATGGGGACTTTCGCAGGGTTTTTGATGACTAAAGGGTTACCTAATGCCACCCAACTATATTGTTATGTTGAGATGATATTGAAAGCTGATATTTCGAAGTTTGTCAAGAAGGATTTATTGAGGTCTTCTTGGACAGCAGGGGTAAGTGGTGCATTAGGAAACTTAAATGGATTTTCTAATGGAAATTAAATTTGAGTGTGATCATCTGAAGGTATGGCTAAGATACTTTTTGCTTGGTTAGGCATTTAAAGTCTAAGCTTGGAAGTTTAAAACTCAAAGGAGGATTTTGAAGTTGTTTTGAGAAGCTAAGGTGAAGGAATTTCTTCCCCTGTAGCAGGCTTATAATTATAGGTATTTGTGGTTGGAATGTGACAAGAATGTTGGAGTTTATATGGTGCATTTCCGACTAATGAATGGTGGCATTGTTTAAAATTATGGTCATGAATTTAATAGGTGATAGACTAAAGCATTGATTAAATACAGTTTTATTTTACTGATTTGGTGATGTTATGCTATCTATATGGTTGTGATTATGCTACTTAGGATTACTCACCAAAAACTATTGAGGTTGTAAAGTGGTTGCAAGATCATGGTATTTTGTTAAGTTTAAGTATATGGACTGTTTTGCTACACTAAGGGTATGTATTTTGTACCGGATAGTTTGAAAAGTTGATGTATGTACTGTATTAAGCCAAGTAAGGAATGGAGGATCATGTTTGTATGGTTATGTTTACAGATGTAAATGAATTTTAAAGAAGTCTTATTTCTGTGAGTGCTAGAAGAAAGAACATTATCAAGTTAAAGTTGTTGGATCGATTTCCTAAACCATGATGTGGATTGCTGAACTATCAATGTTTGTTGAGATTATTGTATGGACTATTTTAAGATAAGTCTTAGATGCTGAAACCATGCTCTTACAAGTTTGGGAAACTTAAGAATCACCAGTTATGAAATATTAACATGGAAACTGTATGAACATTTGATAAGAAATGGAAACAAAGAAAAGTCAAGGATTAATAAGGAAACGGACAGTTATAAGTAAAAAAGAACTGAATAGTAATGTCATGGACAGAAATGAAATGACAAGACCAAAATACAAAAAACACGAAAAGAAATGTCATGAAAAGGCCAAGAAAGCTATGGAAAGGGGACCACTGGTTAGGCAACAGCCTCACGTGTGACGACGCCACGGGTTGAGTCGACCAGTGGGGTGTAACTGAGCAATATACGTAGATTAACACGGTGAGTTCAGTGCACCACCCAACATGATAGAAATGCAAGTAAGGTAATCGTTGCAAGGTAGAACCTACGGGAAGCCTGCAGCGGGCTGTATCACTACTAACTTAAATGGAATGAAAACCACAACCCGGTGAGCCCAATACACTACCTAACTTAAATGGAATGAAAGGAATATATAGAAATGGATAAAAACAAGAATGTAACAGGGAACCACTAATTAGACAACAGCCTCACGTGTGACGTCACAGGGAGAGTCGATTAGTGGGGTGTAACTAAGCAATATACGTAGATTAACCCGATGAGTTCAGTGCACCACCCATATGAAAGGAAAGCAATGGAATGAAGAAAAGACATTTATAGCCTAAAGAAGACAAGAAAAGAAAGAATAGACATGTGAACCTAAGAATGGAAGAAATTGAAATAATATAAGCTAAGTTGTCAATGGTTGTACTAAATGCTAGTAAATTTTGAGATATTAATGAAATGAAATGTTTAAAAGCATTATAGTATTTATTTACCAGTGTGATTGCATGTATTCTTGCCATGATAATTATTTCTTCACTAAGCTTTGGCTCACCCCATTCATGTTGACATTTTACAAATGAAAAAGATGAAGGGAAAGCAGATGAATGTTGATTGGAAAGTCCAAGTGGGAGGATTATTGTCCTTGGCATACTAAGATATTTTGTTACATTTTGTTATGGTTTAATTCATGGTTTTGAGTATCGAGACGATACACTCATATCCATCGGTACGTATCCATATCAACAGTGATCAATATGATACTCTTCGATACATATCTCTTTTATTTAAACAGAAAGTGTATCCACATGTATCGATCGTATCAAACTGATACAACTCGATACACTTTGATACGGTAGATCATAGTTGTCAAGGAGACAAGGCGATCCAAGGCGTTTGGGGCCATCCTGGGCGCCTAGGCGCCTAGACGCCCGCCTAGGTGTTGCCTAGGCGACCAAGGCATTCCCAATGCATTTTTTTTATTTCTAAAATATTAATGTTTATATATATGCAACATTCTACATAAATAATCAACATTTAAGACATAACTTAATTAATATGTGGTGTGGACCCAAGTTTACTAATGTACACTAAGACCTGGGATTGTGTCTAGAGTTAAGTAAACAATTATTTATGACTAACATTTGCGTACTTTTAACGAATTTGATCGGAACGTAACTCCTTTAATATAGTTCGGATTCAAGCAATCTCGAATTCGTTGCAAAGCTAGCATAATCAGCTTTCCAACAAATCCGAGATTGCTTGAATCCAAATTATAATGAAGGAGTTACACTCTGGTCAAACCTTGTTCGGAATACGGGAATGTTGTTTAAAGTCGTATGAATGCAAATTATTTTTTGGGCATCAAAGCAAAAGATTATTTTGGCGCACTCTTGGTTTTTAGTGATGATTTATTATAATAAGATTTATAGAATTTTTATATTTAGAAAAAAGCCTAGCATAAAAAAGTTGAAAATCGCCCTCGCACCCAAAAATATGGTTTTTGTTCTTGAACAGGGGGGTTGACTTTTTTTCTTTCTGGAATTTGAATTTTAGACTATTTTTATTGGATTCAAATAAGGGGGTTTTTGCTTATTTATGAATAATATCTTAAGTAAAAGAAACATTTACTTAAACGATATTAGTCATAAATAAGTACTACTGCCTGATAAATGTTGTTCCTGTCTGGCCTGGGCGACCACAAGGCGCCCTGGCGCCCAGGCCTGTACAAACCGCCCGGACGCCTAGGCGACGCCTTGACAACTATGCGGTAGATACACTTTCTGGTTTTCTTCCTTGCTGAAAACCAATAGTTCATTTGAACCGAAGGTTGTAGCTCATCAAATGTCATCAACTATGTCTTTAATCCTTGGAAGTACTTCAAGATTGCTTATTATAGTGTTTTTATACTTAAAAGTTGTGTTTTGCATGTTCCATAATCATTCCCATATGTATTTTGTCCCGTATCCAAGCGTATCCACCGTACCCACAATACGATACGATACGTCTCTTAAAATCGCTCAACCGATACGCTACCAATACACGATACTTTAATCCTTGGTTTTATTTAATTGTGCTTTGGGCAAGCTTTGTTTATGCTGTGCCTATCTTTGTAAAGAACTATTTCAGCCACTAGATATCTTATTCTGTAAAGGTTAAAAATCTTCTGCTGTTTTATTGTTGAATGATGTTTTGAGTTCCCTTCTTAATAAGTAAGAAAGAACTTGACTTGTTCAAGTCAGTCTAGTCAACTCCCCTCACTCTATCGAGTCAGTAATCCATTCCCTTCAAATCTAAGGCTCAATGATGAATCCAGGCGCTTTCCAGAGGCGAAGACTAATACTGATATCACCTGGCTTCGGGTGGACCAAACTCAACCTTTCGTCCAGTGGGTAGCTCCTGCCCCTAGCTCAAACTTCTACTAAACAAGCATCTTTTGACATGTCGAATATTCACTAACGAAAGTGGGGTTCCAGTGATTGCTGCAGAAAGCGTTTTCTTATATCACGTAGGGTGACGAGACAGAGATAAGGTGACCCTTATCTGGCTACCCGAGTCTCCGGTATGGTTCTTCGTCTTCTCCTACTGCTACGACTTATAAATGATTGAGCAAGTAAAGAAATTTTTTATTGGACCACTTCTATCTGGAATTTACATGGATGTATGAATATTATTGACTCAACCACCAATCTGAACCCGACCTGTATTGGCTCCTACACGACAGACATTCTACTCCAAGCTACCGTACCTTGGTCGGTAGTAATTTGGTTACCTAGCGAAGTAAGAAACAAGCTGTAGTGCCCCGCTCCAATGCAAAGGCCGAGTTTAGGGCAATAGCTCAATGGTATCTGCGAGCTTCTGTGGCTTAAGCCTTAAAGGGCTCCTTCGAGCTATTAACATCCCTATTCAGCTTGCTATGTACTTCTTTGTCATAGTGAGTCAGCCATTAGCATTACTCATAATCCAATTCAGTATGACCAGGCAAAGCATGGTGAGATTGACCACCAATTCATCAAGGAGAAGTTAGAACAACGACTGATATGCATTCTATTTGTCACGGAAAATCAATTGACTAATGCTTTTACTAAGGGTCTTCCTAGCAAGACCTTTCATCGTATTATGTCCAAGTTGGGCATGGTTGATATCTATACTCCAACTTGAGGGGAGTGTTGTAATATGGATTTATGGGTTTATATCTAGGTTCAACGTATGTAGGGATAAGAGTGCAGACCTTTGTCAAACTAGACATGTGAAATCATTGTTCAAAATTCCACATCACTGATAAAAATTTATAAGGCTGTCAAAAAACTAGTCAAGACCGAGGTGTTTAGGTCTTTTGGTAAATAAATGGGTCTAACACAAATAGATACTAATAAAGACTAAAAATATACACTAAAACAATGACATTAAACCTTACCAAGAAAAGGGGGGAGGGGAGAGGGAGAGAGAGAAGAAAAAATGTACAATAACAAATATTATGGAGGCCAAGTCCAAAAAACACAAATTATTAACCCTTAACAACAAAAAATAAAAATAAAAATCTAGAAGCCCTATTTCGGCCCAAATCCGTATCTAAGGTTCACCACGCTAACTAGAACTGCAAGACACAAGAAAGGACAAGGGAGAGGCAGGCCTACGGCCCTGGGTCCACTCCGATGCCTAAGTTAGGGCTCTGTGACAGTCAATGGGCCCAGTATCTGAATCCACAATTATATTTAAATGGGATAGGTGAGAGACTCCGAGTCTCAAGTGTCAGAGCGAGAATCCTTAGAAATGAGTATTAAATGCAGTGTACCTGAAATCTTGGGATTAGTGGTAATCATAGTGAATAGTACCTCTTTGCAAATATTGTTTTTACCCTTGTTTTGTATGTGATGACCAAAATATCCATATACAGCTGTAGAAATGCAGTTTTTGCCCCTATCCATTAATTGGATTTATAGGAGTGTCTTCTTAAGCTCTTTTGGAGATGTTGACGTGGATGGTTGGATCTTGGCTTTCACCATGTCATTGGTGACATGGAAAATTCCCCTAACATTTGAAGCCCAAATAATAGTATCCCATAGTTTCAATAAAACTTTTTTTCTTTCACTGACAACAAAAGTGACACCATAAGAGTAAAAAATAATGTACCATCTTAAATTACGTTACAAACATGTGATGCCAAAAAATTAAAAAAATGTACAGAATATTTTCTCAACGTACACTATTTGGTCGACTAGATAAACTAGCAACTTGACACTAACCATCAACTAACTGCACCTCGGAAACTATTGGCCCACTTATAGCCCAATCAATCAGTCATTTACAACAACAAAAATGCCTAGTCAGTTGCCAAGGAAACACAAAGTCAATGGCTTGATAATTGTGGAACAAAATACAGAGGAAAAAAATTATATATATATATATAGCTTTACTGTTCAAAACTCATATTAGCAACGGATCATCTATCGAGGGAATAAAAATAATTGTCTTGGAAAAATTTAATTGACAGCACATTGGAAAAATGCCAGAGACCACGACTTTATCCTTTGCCACGGCAAACATGGATTTATTTGAAAATTTCAAGAATACGCAAAGGATATTTAATTGGGAATTCATAGAATCTAAGTCCAACAATCCTGAAAAGTCAAAACCATAACAAAATAATTTAAGGTGAAAGCTAAAAGCTCCATAACAGCGAACAGGGGAAGAAAGAACACTGTAAAAGCAACAGTTTAGATTTAAGGTAAAACAATAGTTCTTCTTCGTCAAGGAGGCAGTTGCAGAGTATATTGTTTACCAAAAAAAAAGGTTGAGAGTATCTTATAATATATTACCCAAACTACATTAGTTTAAGTAGTTCAATAAACTTCGCACACCACAGCACAATGGCCACAGGAAAAATGCAGAAATGAAAGGAAAATATATGAGAAATAGTAAAGCCTAATTGATGGAAAAACAATATTACAGAAAGCCAGAAACACAGTGTAGCGAAAAAGATTCTAACAGAAAACAAAACAGAAAATGAGACGTGTTGATCTTCCCTCAGCGAATTTATCATTACCAGAAGGAAGAAGAAAAGAAAAGGTAACGAGTTGTTTTCACTCACCGGTGGCAGTGGATGCCCTCTAACAGTTGCACTAAACAGTTCACCTGCTTGGGTTTTTTCTGGAAATGAGTCAACAACTGGAAGATCAGCGCCCCTTCTACTGACAGATTTTCGCCTCACTTTCTTTACATCATTTTGTAGAAATTTGTCTTGTGTTGTTTGTGAAGATGCAAGTGATCCACTAGCAGATGTTTCACTGTCAGCTCTAGGTGATAATCCACTAAGGTGCTCAGGCTTCTGCACAACAGGTTGTAGAGCATAAAGCCATAAAATATGTGTTGAAGAGTCCTAATCAGGTTAGGCAATGACAGATGAGCTCCGACACATACTGAATAGACCAAGTGAATAAGACACAGAAATTGGGGGGTGGGGGAGAAACAAGGCTGATGATTAAGCATGAGTTTATAAGTAACAATCTAGGGGTAATAAACAAATAACAAATAGATGACGTCAAACGGTTAAACCCAGAGAATATAAAAGAAACCAAATTCCTAACATGTCATTGTATGGTAGGTAAGCTAAAGATGAGGTTAATTAAAAGAAAAGAAAAGAAAAAGGAACAAGCAAGAACCAGAAACAAAACACAAGGTTTCATAATGAGGAGAACATTAGTCAAATTCATACATTCTGATTACATAGTTACTACAGCCTCTTTAGGCCTAAGCATAGTGTAGAAACAATGAATGGAATGACATGTCTTATAATAGACAAAACTCTTCTTATTTATAATGTGAGAATGAATACAAGTAGTACAATACGTGGAGTACAATGAGGGTAGTACAGGTAGTACAAATGTACAATACAAATAGTACAATGAATCTAAATATAAAGATAAATAAATCTAAACCACATGATGGTTAATCCATGTGGACCATACAATGTCTCAACACTCCCCCTCAAGTTGGGGCGCGTATACCTATAATGCACAACTTGGATTACATAGGATGAAACTGTTTCCCTGAAATCCTTTGGTGAAGATATCTACCAACTGATCACCAGAGGTAACATAGGGAACACAGACCTGTCCTCTCTCCAACTTTTCCTTGATAAAGTGACAATCAATTTCTACATGTTTGGTCCGGCCATGTTGTAACTTGTACCAGATTATGAGCAATACTGACCGCAATTTTATAATCACAGAACAACCCCATAGGTCTTGTAAAACGAAATCCCAAATCCTGGAGTAGGTCCCTCAACCATAATAACTCACAGATTCCCTAAGCCATGGCTCTAAACTCTGCTTCAACACTTGAACGGGCAATCCCATGCTGCTTCTTGCTGCGCCAAGTAACTAGATTTCCTCCTACGAAGGTACAATATCCCAAGGTCAATCTCCAATCTGGATTTCCTGATCAATCTGCATCGGCGTAGGCATCTATTCTGAAGTAACCCCTAGAAGAGTAATATTCCTCTTCCAAGGGCAAATTTGAGACAGTGCAAAATCCAAAGCACAGCATCCATATGCGACGAGTACGGATCATGCATAAATTGACTCACCAAGCTAACTGCATAAGCTATATCAAGCCTGGTATGTGACAGATATATCAACTTACCAACTAATTGTTGATACTGTCATTTATCTACAGGTGTATCTACTTTTCCTTGCAATTTTTCATTTGCTTTAATTGGTGTATCACATGGCCGACACCCTAAGAGACCTGTTTCTGTAAGAATGTCAAGTATGTACTTCCTTCGAGACAGAAAAATACCCTTGGTGGAACATGCTACTTCAATACTAGGAAATATCTCATTCGAACTCCTTGCCCAAGAAGTACTTCAGATGCTTGATTTCCTCATCATCACTACTCGTAAGGACAATATCATCAATGTAAACAATGAGAACAGTGATCTTACCATGCTTATGTTTGATGAATAAGGTATAATCAGCAATACTCTGTTTGTACCCAGCAAATATTGTAGCCTGGTGGAATCGCCCAAACCAGGCCCTAAGAGATTGTTTTAGTCCATAGAAAGATTTATTCAACTTGCAGACTTTTTCAGTAGTAGCAGACGATTCAAATCCTGGAGGGAGATCTATGAAAACTTCCTCTTCTAGCACACCATGGAGGAAGGCGTTCTTGACATCTAACTATTACAGATCCTAGTTAAAATAAACAACACATGCTAAAATTAACCTAATAGTGGTCATTTTAGCCACTGGTGCAAATGTCTCCTGGTAATCAATCCCATATGTCTGAGTGACCCACGAGCAACGAGTCTGGCCTTGTATCCGTCTATGGAACCATCTTCTTTCTGCTTAACGGCAAAGACCCACTTGCACCCAACCGGTTTCTTCCCTGTCGGAAGGTCTACCAGATTCCAAGTCTCATTTTTCTTCAAGGCATTCATCTCCTCAACCATTGTTGTTTTCCATTTCACATCTTTAACTGCATCCTACCAATGTTTAGGAATGGACACAGACAATAATATAGAAACAAAAACACGATATGAAGAAGAAAGGGAGTTATATGAGACAAACTAAGACAAAGGATGTTGAGTACAAGACCTAGTACTTTTCCTAAAAGTAATAGGAACATCTAAATCAGACTCAGAATTAGAAGTCTTACCAGGCTGAAGTATCTCATCCTTTATCACAGTCTCTGGTTCCAAAGTTGACAAAGGGATGTATGTAGGTGCAATTGTAGTAGAAGATGTCTGTCCTCTCTTGAGTCTGGTCTGGATATAGCCTGTAGTGTAGGATCAGCAAGGTCAGCAGCAGTTTCGGCCAGGGGTATAGGTATAAGTGCAAGTGGTTCATCTTCAGTGTCAGGTTCAACCAAGGTTTCATCAAGGGACGGTGATATAGGAGAAACATTTTCTAATGAATCTATGATCTCCCCCTGAAGTGGAGAAGCCATAGGTTCAATCATCGGACCATCTTCCAGTAACAGTCACTCCCCCTGAAGATTGGACAGAAGAAAGTAGGGAAGATGTTCATAAAATTGAACATCCGTGGAGACAAAGTGGCTACGGGTAGGAAGGTGGTACACCAATATCCTTTCTGGGTTGGAGAATAACCCAAAAAAAGACACCGAAAACCACAGGGTTCAAGTTTCCCTGGAGATTGATGGTTGCGCACATAATACACACAACCAAAGACCTTAAGAGGGATAATATGGGTAGTGTTATTGAGTAAGAGGTCTAAAGGAGAGCGGTGGTTGAGGACATGGGTGGGAACACGGTTAATGAGATAAGCAGCGGTAAAAATGACATCACTCCAAAACTGCAGTGGAACATTCCAGGCAAACATCGAGGCATGAGCTACTTCAAGGAGGTGTCGATTCTTCCGTTCAGTCACACCAATTTGTGCAGCAGTGTCGATGCAACTTGTCTGGTGGATGATGCCATTATCGCCAAGCTAAGTCTGAAAGGCCCCCTCGAGATATTCCCATCCATTGTCACTCCGGAGGATCTAGAATGTAGCTCCAAATTGGGTTTGAACCATATGATGGAAATAGCAAAAACATGTAAAAACATCACTTTTATGATGCATAAGAAGTGGTAAGGGAATAGCAATCAATGGAAGTAACAAACCATCTATGACCAGTGCTAGAAACAGTAAGATAGGGTCCCATCAGCTACACGGACAGGATTAGTTACAGGGACAGAAACAAAATGAGAGAAAGAATCAGAGTTACCAATCATGTGATCCGTGGCCCCAGAGTCAATAATTTAAGGATTAGAGATAGTGGATGCACTAAAGCACACACCTGAATGGGAAAAATTTAAACCTGGATTATGGGAAGTAGCAGGAGCAGATGCAGATGATGATTCGGACGCAGCAGATGGTTGTAGCAGACGACTGATTGCCTAAAGTATTTGTTGAGTGTCTCTGGAAGATGTAGTAGAGGCTTCGGCCTGCTGGGAGGTAGTTTGGTGTGCATGAGAGCCCTTGGAAAACCTATTTCTTTGCTAGCCTTTTTCTTTTCGCTTGGCTTCCCAGCTTCCAACAAGTGTCTTTTGTGTGCCAAGGTCTACCACAGTGCTCAAATGTCACAGGTTCCTTCGAACCAGGAGTGGTTGAAGTTACCTGGTGAGGTGCTGAAGTCCGAAGAGCTGATCTTGCGGGAACAGCTGGGAAGACATCGTGGTTTTCCGTTGGTCTTCAAGTTGCACCATTGCATATGCTTGTTCCAAAGATGGGAAGGGGTCCTTGTTGAGGATCTGGGATCGAATGGATCCAATTCAACATTCAAACTTGCTAAGAAAGTGTAAACCCTGTACTGTTCATCTCTTTTTTTGTATTGGGTTGCATCAGCATCATACTTGGTATGAAAACCATCATAAAAATCCAAAGTTTGCCAAAGACTTCAGAGCTTAGTATAATACTCTGATACAGTCAATTCATTATGTACAATTGCCGTCTTTTGGACCGCATAAATCAAAGCATGGTTCCCCACTTGCGAATATGTGGTTTTGGTAGATTTTCAGAACTCTGCAGCCGTATCTAACAGGAGGTACCCCTTGGCTATGGCTGGTTGCATAGAATTAAGGAAGTACTGCATAACCAAAAAATTTTCGGCATTCCATTTTTTTAAGACGACGCCTGCAGTTGGTACACTTATTATACCGATAACATAGTCAACTAGTCCTCGTGTAGTAATTGAAAGAAGAGAGGATCTAGACCACATTAAATAGTTCCCACCATCCAATTTTGTGGTATTAACAAGAATTGTAAAATTTTCAAATTTAAAGGACTCAGTCCCTAACTCCGCCAGTGTTATGCTGCCGGTCCTAAGCCCAGATAAAAGAGGAGGGTTGGTACATCAGGTTGGCAGCCGGTACCACCAAAAGCACAGCCAAACCCTTATCATGGATTCACAAACAAAAGATAATCAGCATAATACTAGGGCGTTCTCTGTAAACGATGCGTTACACTTAGTCCATGGTGTAGCGAAAAATGGGCAAGGGCCACAGCATTGCCCGAATACGGTGAAAAGTTTGCTAGGGCCGCCACATCAGCGCTCGGATGCAATGATAAATTGGCAAGGGTTCTTTCACCATGGACGAGTGCGGGCAAAGAAGCTAGTCCATAAACGTAGGATTAGAATAGCATCTTCGAACATAGGATCTTTAACAGGTAAGAGTCTAAAATTGATAAATGTTATGAGGAGAAGAAGGATTAACATAGCTTGCATACAAGAGACTAGATGGAAGGTAAAAAAGCTAAGGAGTTGGATGGCTTTAAACTTTGGTATACGGGGAATAAAAATAATAGCAACGGAGTGGGTATAATAGTGAATAAAGATTTAAAGAATGATGTGGTGGACGTGAAAAGATTTGGTGATAGGATTATAGCCATCAAGCTAGTGATGGGGAAAGAGATACTCAATATAATTAGCGCTTATGCACCCCAAGTAGGATTGGATGCGAATAGTAAGCTACAATTTTGGGAACACATGGATGGATAAGTGCAAGGTTTACGACAAGGTGAAAAGATTATAATAGGGGGTGATTTGAATGGACATGTAGGGGGAGATCGTAGAGGTTATGAAGATGTGCATGGGGGATATGGTTTTGGAGTGAGGAATGAGGGGACCTCAATTTTAAATTTTGCTACAGCTTACGATTTATCCATTGTAAACACATACTTTGAAAAGAGAGAGGAGCATCTAGTCACCTTCAAAAGTGGGTATCATAAAAGCCAAATAAATTTCTTTCTAACTAGAAAGTCCGGTAGATTGTTATGTAAGGATGGTAAAGTTATACCTGGAGAGAGTCTAACCACTCAGCATAGATTATTGGTCTTGGTATATTCTCATTACACCGAGTAGTAGGAAAGGTCAGGTTTTGTGCCCTAGAATAAGTTGGTGGTGCTTAAAAGGAAATACCTTGAAAGCCTTTACTGATAATGTGGTCAAACAAGTATGTGGAACTTTATGGGACACACTAATACAATGTGGAACGGGATGACTGCTTATATTAAAAAAGTTGGTAAAGAGATTGTAGGTGTATCGAAAGGAAAATCGCAATCTCCTATAGAGTCTTGGTGGTGGAATGATGAGGTTCAAGCAACCATTAAAGCTCAGAAAGATAGTTTTAAGGCATGGCAAAAGACTAAGGATATAGAGGATCTAAAAAAAAAAAAACTTGCTAGAAATGAAGCCAAGAAGATTGTGGGAAAAGTAAGGGCGAAGAAATATGAAGATCTTTATATCAATCTGAGCACTAAGGAAGGAGAAAAAGCTATCTATAAAATAGCTAAGATGAGGGAAAGGAAGAGTAGAGATTTAAATCATGTTAGATGTATTAAAAGTACTGATGGTAGAGTTCTAGTAAGGGATGAGGATATTAAAGAGAGATGGAACGATTATTCTACAACCTACTAAAAGGAAATAGCGCACCAGATTGCTACATTACTCATCATGGCACCATAGGTCATAGGTATATACGTAAAATTAGGGTGATAGAAGTGAAAGAAACTTTAAAAAGGATGAATGTAGGCAAAGCACCTAGCCCAGATTAGGTCCCAATAGAAGTTTAGAAGAGTCTAGGAATGTATGGAGTATCTTAGCTAACTAAGTTTAATAAAATTATGAGCTTAGGAAAAATGCCAAATGAATGGAGAAGTAGTATTGTGGTTCCGATCTACAAAAACAAAGGCGATATTCAGAGTTGCAATAACTACAGAGGCATAAAACTAATGAGTCATACCATGAAACTGTGGGAGAGAGTTATTGAAACCTGCTTAAAAAAATAAACTACCATTACGGAGAACCAGTTTGGTTTTATGCTAGGGTAGATCCACAACAGAGGCTATTTACTTGCTTAGGAGACTCATGGAAAGATATAGAGAAGGCAAGAATGACCTCCATATGATTTTTATCGATCTAGAAAAAGCTTATGCTAGAGTCCCTAGGGACTTAATCTGGCAAGAACTAGAGAAGAGATGCGTTTCAAGCAAATATGTGGACATAGTTAAGGAGATGTATTATAATGTGGTGACTAGTGTGAAAACCGTAGGGGGTCAAAGTCGTGAATTCCCAATTACAATGGGGTTACATCAAGGATCAACTTTAAGCCCTTATTTGTTTGCCCTCATCATGGATGATCTTACCAGAGACATTCAAGATGAAGTTCCTTGGTGTATGCATCCTTGGTGTATGCTTTTCGCTGATGATATTGTTTTGTGGATGAGACAAAAGCAGGGATTAATGCAAAGTTGGAGCTATAGAGATCATCTTTGGAATCAAAAGGTTTTAAGATAAGTAGAACGAAGACAGAGTATATGGTGCGTAACTTTAGTCACACAAGGACGGATAATGAGGTGGTGAACATTCTTGAGAGCGAGATACAGCAAAGTGATCATTTTAGGTATTTAGGTTCAATCATAAACATAGAAGGTGATATAAACGATGATGTTTCACAGAGAATTACAATAGGACGGATGAAGGGGAGAAGTGCATCTAAAGTGTTGTGTGATCGGCGTATTCCTTTAAAACTTAAAGGAAAATTCTATATGACAGTTATTCAACCGGCTCTGATGTATGGTGCTGAATGTTGGGCAGTCAAGAAGCATCATATTGATAAACTTAGTGTAGCTGAGATGAGGATGTTAAGATGGATGTGTGGCAAAACTAGGAAGGATAAGGCAAGGAATGATCGTATTAGATTTGATTTGGGAGTAGCGCTGATACATGATAAGTTACGAAAAAATCATTTGAGATGGTATGGCCATGTTCAACGGAGGTCTTAGATGCTCCCGTTTGGAGGAGTGATTTGATTTAGATTGACTGGGTTAAAAGAGCTAGAGGCAGACCTAAGATGACTCTAGGGGAGGTAGTGAAGAAAGACATGTATAGCTTAGGTCTTGCTTCAAGTTTGACATTGAACAAAGCTGATTGGTAGACAAGAATCCATGTAGCCGACCCCATTTAGTTGGGTAAGGCTTTGTTGTTGTTGTTGTAAAGGACTCAGTCCCTGCAGAAGTAATTTCAGATGCTTCAAGCATGATAAAAAATCTAGATAACCAACAAAGGGCATGTACGAATCCTGTTGTTTATGGAAGAACTTAGTCCACCAAAAGGGATACCACAATAGGCCGTATACCAATCCTGTTGTTTATGGAATAAGAGAATGAAGTTCCGCAAAGAACACTATCTTCAATTAGGAATAGAAAATCGATATATATGCAAGGACTGATCTCAGACAAACCACCAACAGGGATACACGGCAAAAAAGGAAAAAAAAAACGGAAAAAACCTTCTAGAACATGGTAGGATAAAAAATAAAAATAAAAAGATTTTCAGTAACCTTAGCACCGGTGGTGATCTAGGTAGATGGCGGCGATAGTCTAGAGGAGGCGGAAAAAGATTCTGGCAGGTGGTGGCAGCGCTAGAGATGGAAGATGATGAGGCGGTAGGGTGCGGTAGGTGCTGGAGGCGCTAGAAGGTGGTGGCAGCGCTGGGAGATGGGGTAAGAGAAGAGACGGTGGAGCCTAACTCGGCTCTGATACCATGTAGAAACAATAAATGGAATGACATTTCTTACAATAGACAGAAGCCTTCTTATTGATAATGTGAGAATGAATACAGGTAGTACAATACAGGTGGTACAATGAGGGTAGTACAAGTAGTACAAATGTACAATACAAGTAGTACAATGAATATAGACATAAAGATAAATTAATCTAAACCACACGATGGTTAATCCATGTGGACCATATGATCTCTCAACACATATTTCCTAAAATTGGGCTGGATATGAAATGCAAAACGAAGTCGATTCTCTTTTTTGGTGTTTTTTTTCAGGTTTTATCCAGTTTTGAATGGTTTTGGCTTTTAGACCAGAACAGAAAAGAGGATGGTTCAAGTTTTAAGTGTTCAACTGCTCCGGTATAAAAACTATGGGCTGAGTTGCCCCTTTTCTCTCAGAAATTAAACTTTCATATCATAAATGCATAAATTATCAAAAAGAGCATTTCCTTCTCGAAATAAGTTGGGCCTACTTCAACATTATTTTCATTTTTTATCCTATAGGAGAGGAAAATCTAAGTTTCTTCCCTTTATATAAGATTTCTTTATCAACAATGGAGGCTCTATTTCCATTGTTATACCCAAAAGCAAACTCCCTATTGCCTTAATGACTCAACTGACTGAACTATGCCTTGTTGCAACTAATTAGGGTCTGCCAGTGGTCCTTTTTTTGCTATCACAATCAATTTAGAGGCAAAAACATTTAGAAGAAGTGAAAAAAAAGCATGTGAAATTAATGATGAATTTTATTTGGGAAGGATAAGCCTCCTAAAGAAAATTCCAGACCTTTGTTGGCCTTGTTGTACTTTATGGCCTGCTCTAAAAAGGGGTTCCCTAGTAACGGCCGAAAGTCAAAAAGCACCACTAGGGGCACTATTCAAAAGCGTTAGTAGTAGTATTCTCATGATTAGTCATTCTATTAGGAATGATGTGTGGAATGAGAACATTGTTAGGTTCTTGGAGAATTAATAGCAGTGAATGCTTCTCAGAAAGAGTCCTTCCTGGGCCCAAGGGAGATTAAATTGTAATCCAGGATTTGGGAAAGGATTTAAGGAGTGCGCATTTTAAAATATAAAGATCCTTCTATAAAGCCTATAGGATGTTTAACTATGAAGGGACTGCAAGAACAAAAGAGTTTGAACTTTTAACTGCCGATGGTAATTATACTTCTAAATCTTTATTTGTTTCATGCATATAATCTTTAACACGATATTGCATGCACCTTTGCAATACAAAGCACTAACCATCAGAAAATTATGATACAGGATATCTTTCAAAAGAAGATACTGGGATGATGCCTTTCACCTTATATTTGCCTCATGTAAAAAGGATGGCAAGTTCCTTCTTAGCCGTTTCCTTCTGACGTTTCAGATGAGCTAGATTCCTCAAGACGTTGGGGAGCTGATGTAATATTTGTACTACGCACCTTTCGGATCAAGAGGTAAATTGTTATGGAAAGCTAAATTATTAGCCATTTTTTGGTCTCTAGTTGAGCATAATGCAAGACCATTACAAGATATAAAATAAAGACAAAAGGGAGAGAGAAGAGAGAAGGAATTCTGTAACTATGGGAGTCACAATTGAGATTGTGGACTGTCTAATGCATTCAATATTTATAGACATAAGATACAACCCAAAAGGACAATAATAAAAGAGGAAACATCCTAAAAGGAAACTGCGTAAGAACCTAGAAGGTAAAAGGGGAGAGAACCAAAAATGAGACGGGGAGGATCAGATCTCCCCCAATCTCAAGACTAAAGTTAGCGCCTAGCGCTAGCTCGAGATGGGGGTCCTCCCCATCATAACATATCGTGGCACTCCCCCTCAAGCTGGAGCATATATATCAATCATGCTCAGCTTGCTCCAAGAAATGTACCCATTCCCCAAAGACATGGTAAACACATCAGCAAGTTATTCTCATGTACGAACATGGCAAGGAGAAACAACCCCTTGTAGTGCTTAGTCTGCTCATGAAACACAGGGATAGTAGCCATATGAATTGCATCTTGGTTGTCACACCACAATTGCATGTAAGATGTGTTGGAAAACCAAATTCGCCCAATAACTACTTGACCCACATCAGCACACATGTGACATGTGCCATAGCACGATACTGAGACTCTGTACTGGATTGAACAATGATAGTTTGTTTCTTGCTCTTCCAAGATACAAAATTTCACAAACAAAAGTACAGTATCCAGTAGTAGACCACCAATCAATGGAATAACCAGCCCAATCAGCATCTGAAAAACCCTTAATACGTCCATGTCCATGATCAGAATACAAAAAACCACATCCGGGAGCCTTCTTGAGATATCACAAAATGCTAATAACAGCATCCCAACAAGGCGTCTGCGGAGAAGATAGAAATTGACTGACAAAACTAACTGGAAAACCCACATCCAGACAAGTCACAGAAGATAATTTAGTTTCCCAACTAGTCTATGATACCTCCAAGGGTCAGGCAAAACATCACCCTCATCAGTGTAAAGTTTGACATTAGGATCCATTGGAGTATCCATAGATTTAAACCCTCACAGCCCTGTCTCAATAAGTAAATTCCAAACGTATTTCCTCTGAGAAAGAGAAATACCTTTCTGTGACTGAGCCACCTCAACTCTCAAAAAATACTTCAAATGACCTAGATTTTTGGTGTGAAATTGTTGCTGCAAACAAACCTTCCGACTGTCAATACTGGTACTATCATCCCAAGTAATTACTATGTCATCAACTGGTACTATCATCCCATGTAATTACTATGTCATCAACATAGACGATGAGAAAAATCCCCCCTGCTCCAAAAGAATGTTAATAAAACATCGAGTTATCACTATCACACCGGTATAAACCAAAACTAAGTACGGCCTTTGTGAAACAACCAAACCATGCCCGAAGAGACTGCATCAGTCGATATAATGACTTTTTCAATTTACATACCACACCAGACTCCCTATGAGCAACAAAACAAGGTGTTTACTAAACCTCCTCATGGAGGTCACCATGCAAGAAAGCGTTCTTGACATACACCTGATGCAGCAGCCAATGAGGGAAGCAACAAGAGAAATCAAGATGTGGACGGAAGAGAGCTTGGCCATTGGAGAAAAGGTATCTAGATAATCAACACCATACACCAGTGCATAACCCTTGGCGACCAGGCGTGCCTTCAAATGAGCAAGGGAGCCATCAGGGTTGACCTTGACTACATATACCCACCAACAATCAATGACAAACTTGCCCACAAGGAAGGGCCAAGATCCAGATTGACTTCCAAAGCCAATAGTTCCCTTTTTCATAGTTGTCCTCCAGCTAGGACTAGATATGCCTCTGCAACAGATTTGGGAAGGAGGTAACTCTCAATACTGGTTAGACAAGACTGTAAGGAAGCAGAGAAACCAAAGGAAGAGACAAAGTTCGAAATTAGATGTTGAGTACAACTCCGAACTCCCTAACGAAGAGTAATAGGGACATCAAGATCAGAGGAAGAGGTACTAAACTTAGGTGTGGGATCCACAGACAAAGGAGAGATGGTAGGCGCAAGGGAGGCCGAGGGCACCAAATTGAGCCGAGGACATCGTCAGTAAACCTGTTGGACAACCGGCAGAAGCAGCAGTAGAGGAAGTACCTATGAAACAGAATATTGGACAATGTATGTAGTATAGGGAGATCATCATGCAATCCAGAAGCAATAAAGGACTCAAATGGATACGGAGTGGACTCAAAAAAGGACGCATCAGCGAAGATATATTTTTTGGATTCTGGTGAGTAACAACAATATCCTTTTGAGTGTGAGAGTATCTGACAAACAAACATTTGAAAGCACGAGGGTCCAGTTTAGACAAACCAGGATAGACAGACCAGGATGATGATCTTGATCAAAACAATCACAGCCAAAGACACAAGGAGGGAGCACAAAAAGCGGTTCAAACGGAAACAACAATGAATGGAGAATACCACCACCCAAAACAAAAGACAGCATGTGATTAATAAGGTAACATATAGTCAAAACAACAGCTCCCCAAAAAGGTTGGCCACCTTCATTTCAAAGAGAAGGGACCGAGTAACTTTCATTAAATGACAATTTTTCTGTTCTGCAACACCATTCTGTTGAGGTAAGTCAGGGCAAGAAGGCTGATAAAATAATGCCTCGTTCGGCCATAAAGTGAGAAAACTGACTCAAAAAATATTCCTTAGCATTATCGCTTTAGAAAATACAAATAGATGTTAGAAATTGTGTCTGGCTTTCTTGAACAAAGTGCAGAAGAAAGAAAATAATTCCAACCAATTTTTCGATAAATAAATCCATGTAACTCTTGAAAAATCAGCCACTAAAGTAACAAAATATCGAAATGCTGACTTAGACGCGACCGGACAAAGTCCCCATATATCAGAATGAACTAACGAAAAAGGGTATATAGACCGCTTATTGACATGAGGGGAATAAGTCACCGCTTATTGACATGAGGGGAATAAGTCACAGGTGAAGCTTCCCAAATTGATAGGACTCATAATTTAGTTTAGAAAGAAGAAGAAAATGTGGATCAAGTCTTTTCAAAATCTAGAGAGATAGATGACCCAACTGAAAATGAAGCTGACATAGAGACAGGTCAATTGAGCAGGCACATCATGCAAGGAAAGTCGTAATATGCATCTTTTATGAGAAATCTTTATCTTCTTAGGGATGGTTTTGTAAAAAATCGAGCAGCTCCATCGGTGGTTTGGAGATGTGTTAGGAAGCTCTAGAACTGGACAGCCAAGCATACCAAGTGAGTGATTGGTAGCGGTAAGTCTATTAACTTATGGCGAGATACATGGCTTGGAGAGTCAAACCTTATTGATACTCTCGGTATCTCTGCAAGTGATGTGCAAGGATTGCCGACAAAAGTTTCCTCCCTTATCTCCAATGGTTCTTGGGTATTTCCTTCAGTTAACTCAAATCTTCTCAGGGATGTGTTTAATAGAGCAATGGATATTCCTTCATCTAAGGGAATTGATGACAAGATAATCTGATCACCTTCGCCAAATGGTCACTTATCAGTCTCGTCTGCATGGAATGCTTTGCTTTCTAAATATGAAGATATACCGTGGTGCAATGTAGTGTGGAATAAATATTTGCAGCCTAGAAATTCATTCTAAATATGAAGATCTACCGTGGTGCAATCTAGTGTGGAATAAATATTTGCAGCCTAGAAATTCGTTGTTTGGATGGAGATGGTTTCACTTGCGACTACAATGCGATGATGCTGTAAAAAAGAAACAAGTTCCAATTGTTTCTCGATGCCATCTATGCTTTGCGGCAGAGGAAACATTTAACCATGTTTTCTTTGAATGTGATTATACATGCAAGGTTTGGCGAAACACTCTAGCCATTTTTAATCTTCAATGGGTTTCTCCTTCAAGTGCAAATCTGTTGCTTATGTGGTGGAAAAGGAAACATAGAATTGGGCCTCTTCCAAAGATATGGAAGCCCCTCCTTGTTCTTATATTATGTGGAATCTGGTCTACCAGGAATAGTAGTTGTTATGCTGGTGTGAAACCCACTATTTTAGCAACAATGAAGATTATTGAACAGAAAATTCAGGATATGACATATATTTATCCACAAGTTACAAAATCTGTTCATGACTTGGCAGCCTCAAAAAATCAACAAATTTTTGTAAGAAGAGCAAAGCCAAGCCAGGTGACTCCAGTCTCATGGACAAAACCGATGAGGGGATGGTACAAAATTAATGTTGAAGGGAGTTCTCTTGGAAATCCAGGGGAGGCTGGCGCTGGCGGAGTCATTAGAGACTATTTTGGTAAAGTCTTACTTGCATTTAGTGAGTACATTCCATCTGCCTCCAACTTTGTAGCTGAGTTTTATGCTTTAATCAGAGGTCTTCAGGAAGGAATTCTGTTAAACCTTACCAAAGTTTGGATTGAAAGTGATTCAGAGGCAGTAATTACTAGCATTAGATCAAATAATATTCCATGGTGGTTTCAATAGCAATGGAATAGATTGACTATGGAATACCAAAATAAGTCAGTCTGGTTTTCAACATCCTTTAGGAAAGGAAATGCAAATTGCTAACATCTTAGCTCATCGAGCTACAACTGATCTTCTTTCAGATTGTTGGAACTTTTGTCCATCTCTTATAACTAGGGAAGTAGTTTGGGATGCATCTAATTGTTAGAAGTTTCGATTCTGTTAGAGTTCTTCCCTTGATAGGGCTCTGCTGATGGCAATGCCAAAGGTAGAGCTTTTACTATCATAGGCGTTGTAATTTTTCTTTTCCTTTGCTTTTTTAATTTATTTTAACCTTCTAGCAAAAAAAAAAAAAAAAACTGAGCAGGCAATAGAAGCCGTCTCCTCAAGTAGATATTGTTCCCCTTTTTCGCGGCCTCTACCAATCGTCCACTTCATTGTAAGCTCCTAGAAAACACAAGAGTTAGGGAAAAAGGTTACAGAACAATTGTAAGCATAAGTATGTTTATTGACAAATAATAAGTTGAACAAAAATTTAGGTAAATGGAGAACTGAAGATAAGGATATAGAAGGCGTGGGATGAATAGTCTCAATGCCATTGACCTTGACCAAAGAGCCATCAGCCAAAGTGACACTGGCAGTACAGGGACAAAGGGAGAAAAATATACATGATACCCCAAACATATGATCGGAAGCACCCGAATCAATTATCCCTAGATGAGAGAATGAGAGATACGCAGTTGCATTATTTGTCTGGAAAAAAATAGTAGTGGAAGATGAAGCGGACTGAGTAGTTTGATACTGACTGTGGCAAGCATACTCATCATCAGTCATTTGAACAATCTTTCCCTCAAATGGGGCAGACGAAACCTGTCTCCCAGAACTAGCGGCAGAGTTAGCAAACTATGCTGAAGGGGTTCGCCATGAAGCTTCCAACAAAAGTGTAAAATATGACCAGACTTCCCACAATGATGGCAAGTGCAGGTTTGACTAGAAGGGTCCGAGGAAGATGATGCACCAGATGGCTGTCCACAACCAGTACCACCATTATTACCACGACCGAAAGAAGAAGAACCCCGACCCATTCCAAGGGCCTAACTATCCATTGGAATGGTATCATGGGTAGTGGCACGAGATACTCGTAACACCAAAAAGTATCTGCCAGAGATGCCAAGGTGGCACTGCCAAGAACCTGAGAACGAACTACATCATACTCGGGGCCAAGACCACCCAAAAAGCTCATAACGGACAACTATTACCTTTGTTCTTGCATTTTCTGTACATCAACACTTATGGCAAGTAGAGAATTAATTTTTTTTTTTTTTTAATGTTTAGGGACGCCATTTAACTCCTAAGAGACAATAGAGAATTAAGTCCCTCATACATCCGTTTAAAGTCTGCGAAATACTAGGTGAGAGGGGGCGACCTTTTCGATCGACCCGATAGAATTCATGTGATAGCTTATATATACAGGACAAATTATTGTGACTAGAATACAATATATTTAAATAATCCCACAACTCTTTTACTGTATTGATGTGGGTAACAAAGTCCCGTGATGAAGGCTCCGGAGGAGATTGACCGGAACTGGAGTCTTACAAGACACAATAAAATTGTCCATAGAATTAAGAAACTAGCCCAAAATCCAAGCACTAACAGTGTCCCAAGTAGTATCGATACTAAACTTGGTTTTGTTTAGGTGGTCCTGTTGATCCCGTCCCATCAACACCAACTTAACAATTTTCCATCATTACTACAAGTTGTTAAGTCCTTCCAATTTCTTTTTCGTAATCCAATGAAAAGGAAAAGACACCACCTCAATCATAGTGATCTTAGCTTTAGGATTTTTACCCATGAATATCTCAAAAAAGAGGTCTCAATCAAGGATTAAAATCTTGAGTCTCAGGGTTATCTCAACCTTGAGCCAGACCGAGATTTCCGCGATCTCGACGAGAACATGTTAAAAAGCCGCAAAGACTAGAAATGAGTGTTTCGAGCCTTAAATGACCATTTTAAGGCTTAATACTCCAGGAAAACACTATTTTAACTGATATAAACACATTTAAAAAATAAAATTGAAAAACTAACCACACATTGTGGTTGTTTGGGTTTACACCCATGTTTGGCAATGTCGGTCTGAAGCTTAGATGTAAACCTAGAGTAATATTGACCATTCTACATAATATTACACTAGTAGAAGATCAAAGAAGACCAAATCAGATAGTAAAATTATATTTTAGGAGAAGAATAAACATAGTAGCACTTATTAGTTAATTGTCGTAGTTAAAAAACCCAAAATAGTCAAGTAAACCATACAACCATAATTCATACATTATGTCGAGACCAGTCGAGAATTGTTCGAAAATGTCGGGAAATGGTCGAAAACTAGTTGAAATTGTCAAGAAATGGTCGAAAATGTCGAGACCAATCGAGAATCTCGAGATCTCTTCTCGTACCCAGTCTTGTCGCGACTAAGTCCAGAAGTTCGAAAAATTCGAGATCTCGACAAGATCTTGTCAAGATTTTAATCTATAGTCTCAATAATCGGTTTAGCCAACCGATAAGCAACAAGATAAAATGAGACTCAATATGCAACAATCAATATCTCCTCCAAAATATGAACCAAGAAAGTAAATAACAGAATAAGATACGATCAGAATATCGATTCTACTAACCAGATTTTGCTTTCGTGTAGAATCGAACCAAAGAAAAAAGAAACTGAATCTGAAATTTTGACTTCCTCATAAAATTGATATCATTACCACATATTGGTACAACAGAAAATTAAGAGGTGAACTCACCCCCTTTTTCTTAAAGATGCAACTTTGATATTGAATAGAAAATCAATCAATATCAAAAGAGTATTGTAGGTAAAGAAGAACAAGATCTAAAGTTATGTAACAATTCCTACAGATCTTGCTCTGATACCATGTAAAATAAAGAGAAAAGTGAGAGAGAGGAGAGAGAATTTTGTAGCTATGTGAGTCATTATTGTGATTGTCAACTACCCAATGCATTCAATATTTATAGACATAAAATACAAGCCAAAGGAGCGATAATAAAAGAAGAAGCATCCTAGACGGAAAGTGGACAAGAACCTAGAGGTAATAGGGGAGAGAATCAAAAAGGAAAGAGGGGGAGGATCAGATCTGCCTCATCTTGAGACTGGCGCTAGAGCCTAGCTAGCTTGAGATGAGGGTCCTCCCCATTGTAACATATCGTAACATAAGATATGCTTTTCTCAGCACATATAATGATCTACATATCAACAATTAGAGTGGTCTACCAGGCGCTAGCAGATTAGAGGGTGGAAATCTCTGGATCCAATTAGAATACTATGGTCTCCTCCGAAAACGACTCATGAAATTGAATTTTGATGTATGCTCAATGGATTGCCCAGGCCCTTTTAGAATGAGAATATTTTAAGACATCTGCAAAGTAGGTAATTGGATAAAAGGTTCTTCAAGTGGGAACTGCTTTCTTTACATTTTTTTGCTTGAGTTCTGCGATCAAGTAGGGGTTTGTCTAAACCACTATGAAAAAATGACTTCCCAAATGTCCAGCAAGTGGCTAAATAACAAAGAGGATGAGGAGTGGAAATTTTCTCACACTGTGAGACATATCAGACAACTTACTATCTCAATGAACTCACTGTACTAATGGAGGCTAATGAGGATAATTGACATGGCAGATATCTTGGTTAAACAAGCGGCTGTGAGGCTGCGACTATGTTTTGGGCCTTCTTCCCCTATTAGGATCTACGAGCAGGTTTATTGTATTATATTGTAGAGTTGGAAAGCTACGAACCTATTTCCTAAGGGGATGTACTACTTTTCTTTTTCTTTATTCTTTTTCTTTTTTGATAGATCTAGGGAGTGCGCTATACTACTATTCCATTGCTTATTTGGCATAAATTCAGTTATTCATCAAAAAAAATTAGTTTCAACTCTTTAAGTAAAAATGGGTATATAGACCAAACCTTTTTTTTTTATTGGGAATTAGAGCTTTGATATAATGAAGTGGGCTCTTCATGCAAAGTTGTCTTGGAGATAGTGTATAAAGAATGTTGCTTCATGTTGGAGAGTGGTAACAGGCTAATTGCTAAGCCAAGGGTGGATTCTAGGAGTGTGATACTCTAGAGAATTTAGGACACCTCATGTAGTTGGGTGTACACGAACTTTCTAAAAATATATGTAAAACTAGGATTTTGAGCAAGGTTTTAAGTAACGTATCGATATGTCCCATATCATACAATACATATCATTATCGACACTAGTCAATACGATACTCCTTGATACATATCTGGTTTTTATAAAAAGAAAGTGTACCGAAGTGTATCGACCATATCGAGCCGATACGGTTCTTCCTCGATACATATGGATATAATTTTTGGTACACTTAAGAAATAATAAAACCAACCTGTATCTATCCGATACTGGTCAATACAGGAATATTTAAGTCGATATCCCACGATACTAGTCATACGCTGCTGCTGCTGCTGCTTCTTTTCTATGAACCGAGGGCACACTACAACATTCCCTTGCTTCAAGCTCTTCTACTACCTTTGATCTTTCCAAAATAGCTTAGGGTTTTGGGTTTTGATTTTAAACTCAAAAACGACCTTAAAGCAAGCATCAAACATCGTCAGAAGGAAGAATCAAGCTGTGAATCACTCCTTGAAACTCAAGTGCGAAAAAACCTAGGTATGACCTGCAAATTGTCTTTTTTATCCAAAATTTCACTTTTTATGTTGTTTCTTCAAATGAATCAGTGCATCATGGACCAATATGATGAATGCATGCAACAAAAACTAATTTAAACATGGATTTGAGTATGGATTTGAGAAATTTTTGAAGAACACTAAAAATTTGAAATTTTCATTTTTTTTCTCTAAAATGAATCTTACCATCTTGTATCTTTTATATGATGTTTGTAGTGAGTTGATCTACCAAGTTTAAACATTTTCTTTAATTTTCAGGTTTTTTTTCTGAAAAAAAAAAAAGAAATATAATTGATAAATTCTTCTTCTTTTTTTCATGTAAATGTGTTCCAAATGTATGCTAATTTTCTGATTTCCAATCAAGTATGCAACCTAAGTGTGTTGCATACTCGAAACAATGATTTTAATTTTATGTTATTTATTTTCATTTTTTAAAGTGTAAAAAAAAATGGGAAAATTGGCTTTCTGACTTTATTATATGTTTAAATTTCTGTTTTATTTTCTGTTTTTTGATAATTAATTTATTATACACTTCATGAATAATGATGCAATGTATTTTGCTCTTTTTCAATATAGTGAACCATTTTTCTGTTTTTACTATATGTTTAAATTTGTGTTTTATTTTTCAGTTTGATTATTAATTCATTATACTCTTCATGAATAATGATGCAATGTATTTTTCTGTTTTTCAATATAGTGAACCACTTTTCTGTTTTTATTATATGTTTAAATTTATGTTTTATTTTTCTTTTTTTATTATTAATTTATTATACTCTTCGTGATTAATGATAAAATGTATTTTGCTGTTTTTCAATATAGTGAACCACTTTTCTGTTTTTATGCATGATATCTTTTATGAACTTTGTATGTCGTGTTACATGTGTGGTGTGTAGGAATATGAAGAGTAAAGATATCGGTTGGATTTACTGCACTAAAATCGATGAAAATCAATTAATGACAAGGTGCAATTTTTGTGGCACCAAACATCATGGAGATGAGGTGACACGACAAAAACCAACACATGGCAGAGGATTATGCAAATGTGAATAAGTGCACAAAATGTCCAGTTGAATTGAGCTAGGCAATGGCAAAGCACTTGGTAAAATGAAAGGCAAAAGGAAAGAAGAAGAAGAATGATAAAGAAAGATATATACAAAATCTGATGGAATCAGACAAGCCAATAGATTTAGGGGGATTATAAGGGCTCAGATATGGAGGCTTAGGATAAGATCCAACAAGCGATGGCGGTCTCAAGGCATGAGGCTCGAGTGAAACAATGGGAGGAATAACAATTGAGGAGGTCAATGTCTCAGGGTGTTGGTGGTAGTGGTAATGGTTATGGGATACATACACGGTCAGGCAAGGGTAAGGAACCAGCTGGTTTGAGTAAATCAGCAAGTGTACGTGGTATGTTTGACTGACTTAATGGCAAAGGCAAGAGGAAAAAAAAGCCCAAACATTCGTGACTTGAGCCCTGAAGTCCCCTTCAGATCGCAAGATGCAGGGAACAAAGGGTAGAAGAGGTTATGCATCCAAAATATTAAATGAGAGAATGGGAAAGTTCATTTCTAAATGGTTCCACAGTGCCTTTATTCCAGCGCACAAGGTCAAAGATCCATATTTCAAGGCAATGGTGCAAGAGATACAACGTTGTGGACTAGGTGTGATGCCACCCACACCTTATCAGATTGCTGGCCGATACTTGGATGCCATTGTAGGTGAAGTTGATGAATATGTACAGATCTTCAAGCAAAAGTGGTCCCAATATGGAGTAACCATCATGTGTGATGGTTGGAGTGGTGCAACATGGCTGTCCATCATCAACTTTCTTGTTTACTGTCATGGGCGCACCATTTTTCTAAAGTCAGTCAACGCATCAGAGCATGTAAAAGACTCTTAATAAATATATAATCTGATGGATGAAGTTGTTGAGGAAGTTGGAGAAAGATAATATAGTCCAAATTGTTACAGACAATCCTACTAATTATAAGAGGGCTAGACATACATTTATGATGAAGAGGCAACATCTATTTTGGACACTTTGTGCTGCACACAGCAATGATTTGATGTTTAAAAACATTGGTGACATGCCCAAGGTGTCGAAGTTGGTTAGTGAAGCAAGGAACGTAACAAATTTCATTTACAACCACAGTTGAGTGTTGGCTATGATGAGAATGCACAGACAGGGGACTTGGCGAGGCTTGCAGCAGCGAGGTTTGCTCCAACTATATTGCTTTTGATGGCCTTGTCAGCCGAAAAGCCGGTTTACTCCATACGATCACTAGTGAAGAATGGTAGTCAAGTACTTATTATGTGAGCAGTATAGAGAAAGAGGTGACATCCATCTTTATGTCAACAACGTTTTGGGACAAGATTGAAAAATTGAGCAAGGTTCTGAAACCTCTCTTTGTTCTGCTTAGGCTAGTTGATGGTGATAAGGAACAAACAATGGGAAAGTTGGTTCAAGGCATATGGATAACAAAGAATGTAATAATTGATCTAAACCCATCAGGAAAGAAACAATATTTGAAGATTATAGAGAACCGATGGGAAGGAATGTTGCAACAAGAATTCATATGGCAGGTAACTTTGGTTTCACTTAAACTATTTATTTTTATTTTTATCGATTGGGATTTGAATTATAAATTTCTGATGTATCTTACATTCTTACTATGTGTAGCACATTACTTAAACTCGGATATACAATATACTCAACCTGGCTTAGGGTATGAGTTAAGTTATGTAGAAGCCCTTAGAAAAGTATTCAATAAAATGGAGCCAAATACAACAAGAACCATGTATGCCATGGATGAGGTAACAAAAACCTGACTTGTTTCCATAAATGTTACTTGCACAATCTTCAATTATTGGCTAACCAATATATTTAACTATTGTAGTTTAAAATTTTCTGTGAGAATATGCAAGGATTTCCTAATCGGCTTGTTATCGGCGCAAAATGCACAATGAACCCTGGTAAGTTAGAGAACATAACATATTCTTTTTTAACTTATGAGTTTCAAAGTTTATTCATTGAAAATATTTCTTTGTACAGCTGATTGGTGGCTTAATTATGGAGGAAGTGCTCCACACTTCAAGAGGATTGCAATCCGGATATTGTCCCAAACGGCCGCCTCAAGTGGTTGTGAAAGAAACTGGAGCACTTTTACGCTAATACACACTAAACCACGGAACCGCCTCAGCCATCAAAAACTTCAAAAGTTGGTCTACATGCACTACAATATGAGATTGAAGAAAATTTTCTTGAGTTTGAGCAACAGAATGGGACAGATGTAGACCCCATCGACATCAACCACATGCTTGATGAGGAGGATCCAATTAGAGCATGGATAGAAGACACAGATAGAATGTTGGTGCTGGATGAGATGGCTGAGGATCGACAAATTACCACAGCTGATCCTTTCGTGGAGAACATCATTCGTTAACTAAATGATGATGATGAAACACAACCACCATCACAAACACAAGCACAAGACCAAAACAAGAGTAGTTCCGGATTCTCTGGTGGTGATGCCAGGAAGACAAGATCAGGTGCTCAGTATAGAGGCACTATTCCTGAGGATAGTAAGGATAGTGATGATGATGATGATAATGATGATGGTGATGGTGATGGTGGAAGTGGTGGTGGAAGTGGTGGTGATGGTAGTGGTGCTAGTAATGGTGGTGGTGTGCCATATGGTCCAGTGCAGTTCACAGGCAAGGAGGCATATACTCATGCAACCAAGATGATGATCATGGTGGTCACCCATAACCAAGGAGTTACAATCGGAAGGGTAAACAACGGGCCCATGTTGATAATAGTGATATTCTTACATTTGAGATGGAGTCCACGAGCATGAGTTTGGAACCAAGTAATGCTCCTTCATTGATGCATTATGGAGGAAATCCAGATTCTTTTTCCGGCACTGGGAGTACATAATTTGGAATTTCAAGGGGGAGTCAGATTGAGATATCGTGGCTCACAGCAACGAGAATGTCGACTCCAGATGAGCATAAACGGTTCTATCATAAGTGGGTTAGACACTATCATCAATATATGGGTTGGGGTCGGTATTGCACATATGTAAAAAATATCGACCAGATCTTATTAGTTGCATCCCTCCCTGAGACTTATAACTTAGAGTATGAACCAGCCCGTAACTTGGCGTGATATTAGACGGAGTAATATGAATGTAATAAACATTTTCCTTCTTAATGTTGCCAATTGTAGTGTTTTTATGCTTTCAAATTGTGTTTTGTATGTTCCCTAATCATTCTCATGTTTATCTTGCCCCGTATCCACCATATCCAAGATACGATACGATACGTCTCTTAAAATAACCCCACCAATACGATACCAATACGCAATACTTTAATCCTTGATCTTGAGAGTTCATCTAGGAGGAAGAAACAACTTAACTTTGTTTTCCAGCTATGAAGTTTCTAAAGTATTATGGTGTTACCATATGGATGTTCTCAATATGTCATGGCCGCAACTATTAGAGATACCGAACATTATTCACCCATTCTCCTGTAGTATAGTTTGGACAGAAGCAAGGATTAAAGTATCGCATATCAGTCGGGCAATTTTAAGAGACGCATCGTATCATATTGGCGATATGGTGGATACGCTAGGATACGCTAGGATATGGAACAAGATACACACAATAATGATTAGGGAACATGCAAAACATAATTTTTAAGCATAAAAACACTAAAATAAGCAATCTTGAAGTATTTCCAAGGATTAAGGACATATTTGATGACATTCAATGAGTTACAACCTTCAGTGAGCATGAAATGTAGGTTTTCAGCAAGGAAGAAAACCAGAAAAGTGAAAAAAAAAATCAATTGTATCAAGCTTTATATGTGTGTATCAACCGTATCGAACCGTTTTGGTTCGTATTGAGGAGTCTCAAGCCGTATCGGTTAGATACACTTCGATACAAGTTTGATTTTCTTTCTTTTTTTTCGCGAGAAAATGAAAATCCCAAATTTTTGGGGTTGCTTTCTCCAATAAACATTGGTTACCTTTCTTTATGTTATTTGTTTCCGTAATTCTTTGGGGCTTTCTTCCCCCAATTCTTTCCACACTACTAATGAAAAATCTAAAATAACTCGCAAATCCAGATCGCATAGTTGTACTTAAGTGTATCGATATATATCATGTACCAACCGTATCGAAGTGTATCGAGCCGTATCGGTTCAATACGGTCAATAGATGTGGATACACTTTTTGTTTTCAAAAAGAGATACGTATCATAGAGCATCGTATACAGATACGTATCGGTGGAAACAGGGTGTATCATATCGATACTTAAAACCACGGACATAAGGCAACATTTATGGAAGAGAGTCCATGCCATCTGTAACAATTTCCACAAAGGATGAACAGCAAGCTCACAAACCAGAAAAACAAAGAGAGAAGAAGAGAAGGAGAGAGAGATTTTGACACAGCAGTAAATTGTGGCCGAAATTGATAGAGAGCCTCTCCTCTCTATAACTTGCATTTATAGGGATGAAAAATAACTATTACAAGCTAATCTCCAAATAAGAGAAGATAAAAAAAGAAACACAATAAAACAGAATGGAAAACAAACTAAAAGCAAAAATAGAAATATCCCAATGGTCCATATCGCTGGCAGTAATTACCACCCAGCGATATGGGCCTATTGGGCCTACATACCGTAACACCATCAACTGGTGCATGTATGGAGGAGATATTCATGGGAAAAGTTGTAACACTCCTAGTTTATGGCTGGTGGTAATTACCGGCCAGCGATATGGGCCTATCGGGCCTACTTATCGTAACACCATCAATTGGTGGATGTATGGAGTAGATATTGATAGGAAAAGTTGTAACACTCGTAATTTATGTTATTTATAAATTCTTATCTACTAGATTGGGGCTAAGAGGGCAAGTCGGCCGGGCCTGGGTTGGTGAATTGATACATTTCGAACCAAATAGAGCCCAAGCCAGTCTGGCGTGGTTCATTTTGGTTCAACGTTGGATCCAAAATGGCCCAACTTGCACCTCCTAAATTTGGGCTTAAACAGAAGGACTTTGCTGTGATGAACCAATCAGAGTTTGGTGATAATTGGACAATGATTTAAAGACTAGACCAACAAAATACATCTGTTGTACCATCTTTTGGTCTTTTTTGTACCTTTCTACATATGATTCACGTTGTAAAAAACTGCTATGTAAGTCATCCATAATCTAAGGAATAATAAAGAAACAAGATGATCTTTGTAATATTATGAAATTACTCTTATACCTAATGGAAAAAAAAAAAGGAGTGTCCAAAAAAGCTAATGAAATTGACCCAAAAAAAAATAACTGTGACTGCCAAATCAGCCCAGAAATTGAGTGGCCAGCTATGAATCTAGGTATCCATGTGTTTAGATGCTGGTAAAGTCAATCATTGAAAAATTAAGTTTACTCGTCAAATTCATCTACCATTTCAAGAGCACTTAATCCAATCCAGCACAGAATGAGAGAACAGAACTTGTAGAATTGAATAGAAGCTGACACCACCAAATTGTCTTAGTTCCAAATTCCTGACTGTATTTACCAAGATATTTGGCTATGGATACCTTAGAAGTGTATCAACAAAGTTTGACATAATAAAAAAAAATAATAATAATAAAAAAAAAAAATTCAAGTATTGAGGGAGATAGATAAATAGCTAGTTAGATACATGAACACACACACACACACACAGATAAGGGGGATGCTAATGAATATCATGGCCCCAAAACCACCCCACCCAATCCAACTTTTTTTTTTTTTTTTTTTTTTTTTGCTAACGACAGGTATCCAAACCTTTAGCCTGACTAATCCCACGGACCCATACTAACCCCACCCAATCCAACTTATTCTTCTCTTCCTCTATCAATATGATTTATTTGCAAGCCAAATGCCAATCACAGGGCGAAAGGTGGCCAAATACAGTCGAGAAATTACCCTCAGTTTAAACCAGCCGAGCATTCCACGCCTTTTGTGTTTTGTATCGTCTTTAGCTAAGTCATCTAAATTACTGACATCAAATCTTCCTTCTGCAGAAAATTCTGAATCAAGGCTAACAGTGTCATCATCCAGCACGTATTCCCGTTTTCTATCTGGCAAATATGCTAGCTGCATCAACAATGACACCTTAGTAGAACATAAAATCAATGAGAAAAATAAAAAAAAAAACAAAGGAAGATAACTTCAATTCGGTTGGGAAAAGATAAGAATGATGATATCCATAAGTGAATTTGTCAAAAGATGTATGGATCTAATACAGTAATACAGAAAGAAATCATTCTGTAAAGAGAACTGAGCACCTCATCTTCTCCAAAAGAGTGTCTTCGTCTATGGCTGGCCTTTTCAGGAATACTTGATGATATTGAATTCTTTGTGGAAACCAAGATTAGCTTCGTCAATCGCTGAATTCTTCCCATCAAAGCAGCCTTAGCCTGTTCCTCCTCTTCCAATCTTGACTGCAATTTAACTTGACCAGCTTCCATCTGCAAAACCAAAAGTACAGATTCAAAATTACTGTAGTCAACACCAACAGATCAGATTTGTAAGTTCGTAGTGCACTATGTGAAACAATTGAAAAAGGTCTCACACATGCAATATCATAGTGTCGAGAAGAAATTTGGTTTCTGAGAAGTAAATAGAATAAACATGGCGTGATGTTACTTACAGCACATTTAGTACAGAGGAATATCTCCAAAAGTTAATAATCCAAAGCCAAGTAAGAAGCATAAGGATGATACTAATAGTGAATAAATAAACCAGATTAAGAAAATATCCTGCTGCAATATCAGGAGACGTAACTTTGAAAGCAGTGACCAGAGAAGGAGAGAGAGAGAGAGAGAGAGAGAGAGAGAGAGAGAGAGAGAGAGAGATGAGAAATGGAGAGAAGGATCGAAGGAGGGGGAGGGTAGAAGTCAAAACCGCTGAAAGGGACAGTCGATAATGACTTAACTCCTACCCCTATCGCATTTATATTGATGAATGAAAAATAGAATTACAAAGAAAAAGAACTCTAAATAAACTAGGAATCCTTGACTCTAAGGAAACAGTAAGGCTAAATAAACAACTACGATATAAAATAACCACCTAGGATAGACTATCTAACAATGACTAAGAAAGAAAGATAAATCCAGCAATGATAGGGACAAGCTCCCAATAGTGGACCACATATGACTGACAGAAAAATAGTGTACACACCACACAGTGTACATGCTCAGTTTTCAACATGTCCTAAGAGGAAATTCGTGAAACAACTATTTAAGCTTACAAACATCAAAAGATAGGCAATAAGAAATAAAATGCGATTAACCATTCAAGAACACAACTGCAAAAGTCCAGATACCACACAAGAAGTGCATGTGGAAGTAAGCAGCAATCAACCGATAGTATTACATAAAACATAAGCATGAGTATGATTAGTGTTACTAATAGACACATGTCCTGGCAGTATTACATAAAACATAAGTATGAGTATGATTAGTTCACCATAATCCTGTCTGGTGGATTTTGGTGCACTGGTAGGGCTTCCTCTTTGCGTCTCCTGCAAGCTTGGGGCGTCCTCAACTCAATCCCCCGCCGTCCCCCTCCGAGTGGAGAAATCACCATATGAACATGGGATTCAATCAGATCTCGAAGCCCTAAGGTTGATTGGTACGATGTGGTTTGGTTCCATGGGCACTATCGTTGTCATAGTTTCATCCTTTGGAGAGCATTGACTTTGACCCTTCCGACAAGCTCTTTTCTTCAAGAAAAAGGCATTATCTCCAACCCTTCTTGTGGCCTGTGTTGGGCGGTGGATGAAGATGTCAACCACCTCTTTTTTGAGTGTCCCTTCTCCAAGAAAGTTTGGGAACTGGTTCTTCAAAAATGCTGGCATGTAAGAAGAAGAATCTTACCTTTTGACCTTGAGTGGAAATGGATGATCAAGAAGTTCGCAATGTGGGATTATTGCCAACACTCCCCTTCACATGTTGCCCCTCTTTTAGGTGGCAATACACATGGTAAATGTGGTACCACTTTTGCGTGACTGAGGTCCCTCTTTTTCGGTGACCGTCCTTCTTTTGAATGACCGTAATTAGGGATCCTGGAGTTCTAATACCACCTCAATGCCTAGAAAATAACGAAGGGCACCCAAATCCTTCTTCTAAAAATGCTGATGGAAGTAGGCTTTAGCATCATCAATATATGTCAAGTCATCTCCAGAAACAATAATGTCATCCACATAGACCACAAGAATAAAAATCTTGGAATTGCAACAACGAACAAAGACGAAGTGATCGGAATAACGTGGTTTGAACCCATAATCAACTACAACTTTAGTGAACTTCTCAAACCAAGCACGAGGAGACTGTTTGAGACCATATATGGCATTGTGGAGTTTACAAACTCTGTGGGCAGCAATCTCCCCTTGAACAACGTACCCCGGAGGTTTTCCATATAGACCTCCGCATGTAAGTCACTGTATAAAAAATGCATTCTTAATATCCAATTGAAAAAGAGGTCAGTCCAGATTGACCACAGGGGATATAAGAACCCAAATAGAATTAAGACGAGCAACTGGGGAAAAAGTCTCAAAATAATCAACCCCATAGGTTGGAGTAAAGCCTTTGGGAACTAAGGGTGCCTTTAAACATTCCACAATACCATATGGGTGCTACTACACAGTGAATACCCAACGACAACAAACCACCTCCTTATAGAGGTAAATCAATAAGGGACCAGGTCCGCCGAGAAAGAAGAGCATCCATCTCGACATCAATAGCCTTCTTCCACTCAGGCAAGGTTAGCAATGGGAGAGCGATGTAGACACGTAATGACTAATTGAATAGGTTACCTACAGTGGCTAAGTGCCAGAACAGGTGCCTTTGTGAAGTCCAATAGGAAGATCAGCAGACAAAGAGTCCAGTGAGAAAGGCGATGAGGGAGCAAGCGGCAGTGCCAGTGCAAACAAAGGAGCAAGTCCTAGGGCCGGCGCCTGTACATGTGGCACAGCAGGTGCTCGTGTCGAAACAAGCTGCGGGTGACGACAGCACACCTAGACAAGACCCGGAGCAAGGGCCAATGTCGTTACTAGTGGGGAAGCCACATTTGTGAATAGAACCAAAACTAGAACCTATGTGTCGGACCCAAGAGCTGGATAATATAATGTGTTCTCAAAGAACGTGACATTAGCAGTAATAAATTGCAGTCGAGTGAGAGGATCATAACACCAATAACCTTTCTGAGTGCCAGTGTAGCCAATAAAAGCACACTTGACTGCACGGGAGGACAAATTGTCTAGGCTAGGCTAAAGGTGGCGATCGAAACAGATGCTCCCAAAGGTACGGATGGAAAGGAAAACAATGGAGAGGATGGGAAAACCAAGGATATAGGTGATTGATCCTGAAGAACCGAAGAAAGCATTCAATTGATCAGGTAGCAGGCGGTTAAGACTGCATCACTCTAAAAATAGTGAGGCAAGTGAATATGAAAAAAGAGAGAATGAGCAATCTCCAATAAATGACCATTTTTACATTCAGCAACTCCATTTTATTGAGGGGTGTAAGAGCAACTTGTCTAATGAATAAGTATAAGAAAAAAAAAATTGTCTAGTGAATAATATCATTGGACATACAAAAAGAAGAAATAACAATTTAAATGTATTCAAGAGCATTATCAGACAAAAAGATGTTAATGCTAACACTAAACTAATTCTAGATTTCTAAATAAAATTGTTTAAAAATGGTACGGAACACTGAATGATCCTTTAACAGATATAACCAAGGGGCATGAGAACAATCGTCCACAAAAGTAACAAAATGGCTAAAACTGGAACAAGTCTTTACTCTAATGGGACCCTAGATGTCGAAGTGAACTAAGAAAAAGGGGGCAGGATTTCTAGACACATCACAAGAAGGGAAGGATGAGCCGTGGTGTTTACCCAATTGGCATGCCTCACACTCAAGAGCATGAACAGGCTTGTAGCTTGGATACATCTTCTGTAACTTGGAAATAGACAAATGAGCCAAGCGATAATGCAATTGTAGCGGAGAAACACCTATAATAGTAGTAATGAGCACAGTAGCGGAAGATGGAAGGTCATCTAGATAGTACAGTCCGTCCTTCTCATGTCCCCAACCAATCGTCGCTTTTGTCTGTAGATCCTGAAATACACGACAAGTAGGGAAAAAGGTGACAGAACAGTTAAGAGTATTTGCCAAAATACTAACTAAAAGTGAAATTCATGGGCAAACGAGGGACATGAAAAACAAAGGACAATGATAAACTAAGTGACAAGGATACATCACCCTTGCCAAATAAATGGTTGATCGAGTCATCAGCCAAATAAAAATTGAATTGTTGAGGACAAATATCAAAAAAAGAAATACTGAGGCCTCACCAGTCATGTGAGAAAAAGCACCAGAGTTAGGCAGTAATACCTGTATGGGCCAATGTCATAGCGGAAGCAAAAGTAGTGCCCTGAGTATCCAGCTACATGACATAAGTAAGCATGCTATGAAAATCCTCTTCAGACACAGTAACAAAGGAAGAGGAGTCACCATCGGCCGGAGCGGGTGTACAAGTATTACCATTGGAACTGACTGTACCCGAAAACTGAGAATTGGAAGCCCATTGAAAAGGTTTACCATGCTTCACCTCACCCAACATTGATCAATTGCATGATTCTTCTTGCCACAGTGACAACATATACACATAAGGTCATCAAAAGAGCCATGACCACAATGACCACAACCTCCACCACGGCCTCTACCAAAAGTACCATGACCTTGGTTGCTATTGCCAATAAACAATTCTGAACTTTCTTTGGTAGGGGCATGTTGAAATAACGTATGGTCCACATGGATTAACCATCGTGTGGTATAGATTAATTTATCTTTATGTCTAGATTCATTGTACAACTGACTAGATTCATTGTATAACTTGTACTGTACATTTGTACTACCTGTACTACCCTCATTGTACTATCTATATTCATTCTCACATTATAAATAAGAAGACCTCTGTCTACTGTAAGACATGTCATTCCATTCATTGTTTTTACATAGTATCAAAGCCAAGTTAGGCTCCACCGTCTCTTCTCTTCTCCTCTCCTTTCTTTTTCTTTTTTTCTTACACCATCTCCCAATGCCACCACCACCTTCCAGCACCTCCAGCACCTACCGCACCCTACCGCCTCATCATCTTTCATCTCCAGCGCCGCCACCACCTGCCGAAATCTTTTTCCGCCACCTCTAGACAATCACCGCCATCTACCTAAATCACCACCGGTGCTAAGGTTACCAAAAATCTTCATTTTTTTTTTTTATCCTACCATGATCTAGAAGGTTTTTTCCATTTTTTTTCTTTTTTTGCCATGTATCCCTGTTGGTGGTTTTTTTGAGATCAGTCCTTGCGTATATACCAATCTTCTATTCCAATTTGAAGACCGTGTTCTTTGCGGAACTTAATTCTCTTATTCCATAAATAACAGGATTGGTACACGACCTATTGCGGTATCCCTGTTGATGGACTAAGTTCTTCCATAAACAACAGGATTCGTACACGCCCATTGTTGGTTATCTAGATTTTTTATCATGCTTGAAGCATCTGAAATTACTTCTACAGGGACTGAGTCCGTTAAACTCGAAAATTTTACAATTCCTGTTAATACCACAAAATTGGATGGTGGGAACTATTTAATGTGGTCTAGATCCTCCTTTCTTTCAATTACTGCACAGGGAGCTGACTATGTTATCGGTACAGAAAGTGTACCAATTGCCGGCGCCGTCCTAAAAAAATGGAATGCTGAAAATTCTTTGGTTATACAGTACCTGCTTAATTCTATGCAACCAGCCATAGCCGAGGGGTACCTCCTATTAGTTACGGCTGCCCAGATCTAGAAATTTGTTAGCCACATATTCCCAAGTGGGGAATTATGCTTTGATTTATGCGGTCCAGAAGAAGATCACAGCAACTATACATAATGAATTGACTGTATCTGAGTATTATACTAAGCTCCGAAGTCTTTGGCACACTCTGGATTTTTATGATGGTTTTCATGCCAAGTGTGATGCTGATGCAACCCAGTACAAAAAAAGAGATGAACAATACAAGGTTTACACTTTCTTAGCAAGTCTGAATGTTGAATTGGATCCCATTCAATCCCAGATCCTAAGCAAGGACCCCCTCTCATCTTTGGAACAAGCAAATGCAATGGTGCAGCTTGAAGACCAACGGCGAACCATGACGCTCTTCCCAGCACCGCAAGATCAGCTCTTCAGACTTCAGCACCTCACCAGGTAACCTCAACCACTCCTGGCTCGAAGGAACCTCTGACATGTGAGCACTGTGGTAGACCTTGGCACACAAAAGATACTTGTTGGAAGCTCCATGGGAAGCCGGCAGATTTTGAAACCAAGCGAAAAGAAAAAGGCTAGCAAAGAAGCAGATCTTCCAAGGGCCCTCAGGCACACCAAACTACCTCCCAGCCGTCTGAAGCCTCTACTACATCTTCCGGAGACACTCAGCAAATACTTTAGGCAATCAGTTGTCTGCCACAGCCATCTGCTGCTTCCGGATCATCATCTGCATCTGCTCCTGCCACTTCCCATAATCCAGGTTCAAATTTTGCCCATTCAGGTATGTGCTTTAGTGCATCCACTGTCTTTAATCCTTGGATTATTGACTCTGGGGCCACGGATCACATGATTGGTAACTTTGATTCTTTCTATCATTTTGTTTCTATCCCTGAAACTAATCGTGTCCATGTAGCTGATGGGACCCTATCCTCTGTATCCGGAAAAGGTTCCATCAAATGCACCCCTAATTTAACTTTGCAGTCTATTCTCCATGTTCCTAAATTTTCTCCCAATCTCTTGTCAATTAGTCAGATTACTTCTGTTTTAAACTACAAAGTTACTTTTTTTTCCATCGCATTGTTTGTTTCAGGATCTGGCAACAGAGAGGACGATTGGATGTGGTAGGCTGCAGGGAGGCTTGTACTTGTTTGAAGACGGTCTCTATCCTTCAATTTCCACACTTGCTTCCGTAAACCCGGCTCTTCACCTTGATCCGGCATCCTCCGATCTGCATCGATGGCACCAACTTCTCGGCCATCCCTCTTTTACTATTTTGTCAGGTTTATTTCCATCATTAGCAAATAAATGTAATCAAGATGAGTTTTTTTGCGAGGCTTGTATTTTCGCTAAGCAAACTTGATCTTCGTATCGTCCGTCTCTTACGCGAAGTAGTACTCCTTTTCATATGGTCCATTCTGATGTATGGGGACCAGATTTTACTGTTTCTAGCACTAGTCATAAATGGTTTGTTACTTCCATTGATTGTTATTCCCGTACCACTTGGGTATATCTTATGCAACACAAAAGTGAAGTTTTTACATGTTTTCGCCATTTCCATCATATGGTTTAAACCCAATTTGGAGCTACACTCCAGATCCTCCGGAGTGACAATGAACGGGAATATCTCGAGGGGACCTTTCAGACTTACCTTGGCGATAATTGCATCATCCACCAGACAAGTTGCGTCGACACTACTGCACAAAATGGTGTGGCTGAACGGAAGAATCGACACCTCCTTGAAGTAGCTCGTGCCTCAATGCTTGCCTAGAATGTTCCACCGCAGTTTTGGAGTGATGTCCTTTTAACCGCTACTTATCTCATTAACAGTGTTCCCATTTCCTCCACCACCACTCTCCTTTAGACCTCTTACTCAATAACACTACCTATATTATCCCTCCTAAGGTCTTTGGTTGTGTGTGTTATGTGCGCATCAATCTCCAGGGAAACTTGAACCCCGTGGTTTTCGGTGTCTTTTTTCGGGTTATTCTCCAACCCAGAAGGGATATCGGTGTTACCACCCTCCTACCTGTAGCCACTTTGTCTCCACGGATATTCAATTTTATGAACATCTTCCCTTCTTTCTTCCGTCCAATCTTCAGGGGGATTTACTATTACTAAAAGATGGTCCAATGATTGAACATATGGCTTCTCCACTTCAGGGCGAGAACATAGATTCATCAGAAAATGTTTCTCTTGTATCACCGCCCCTAGATGAAACCTTCGCTGAACCTAACACTAAAGATGAACCACTTGCACTTATACTAACACCCCTGGCCGAAACTGCTGCTGACCATGCTGAGCCTACACTACAGGTTTATACCCAGACCAGACTCAAGAAAGGACAGGCCTCTTCTACTACAACTACACATACACACATCCCTTCGTCAACTTTGGAACCAGAGACTGTGACAGAGGATGAGATACTTCAGCCTGGTAAGACTTCTTCTTTTCTGAGTCTGATTTAGATGTTTCTCTTGCATTTAGGAAAAGTACTAGGTCTTGTACTCAACATACTTTGTCTTAGTTTGTCTCATATAACTCCCTTTCTTCTTCATATCGTGCTTTTGTTTCTACATTATTGTTTGTGTCCAATCCTAAACATTGGTAGGATGCAGTTAAAGATGTGAAATGGAAAACAACAATGGTTGAGGAAATGAATGCCTTGAAGAAAAATGAGACTTGGAATCTGGTAAACCTTCCGACAGGGAAGAAATCGGTTGAGTGCAAGTGGGTCTTTGCCATCAAGCAGAAAGAAGAAGGTTCCATAGACAGATTCAAGGCCAGACTCGTTGCTCGTGGGTTCACTCAGACATATGATATTGATTACCAGGAGACATTTGCACCAGTGGCTAAAATGACCACTATTAGGGTAATTATAGCATGTGCTGTTTATTTTGACTGGGATCTGCAACAGTTAGATATCAAGAATGCCTTCCTCCATGGAGAGCTAGAAGAGGAAGTCTACATGGATATCCCTCCAGGATTTGAATCGTCTGCTATTACAGGAAAAGTCTGCAAGTTGAAGAAACCTTTGTATGGACTAAAACAATCTCCTAATGCCTAATTTGGACGATTCCACCGAACTATGATATTTGCCGGGTACAAACAGAGCAATGTTGATCATACCCTATTCATCAAACGTAAGCATGGTAAGATCATTGTTTTCATTGTTTACGTTGATGATATTGTCCTTACGGGTAGCGATGATGAGGAAATCAAGCATCTGAAGGACTTCTTGGGCAAGGAGTTTGAAGTTAAAGACCTTGGAAAGTTGAGATATTTCCTTGGTAATGAAGTAGCACGTTCCACCAAGGGTATTTTTTTGTCTCAAAGGAAGTACATACTTGACCTTCTCACAGAAGAAACAGGTCTCTTAGGGTGTCGGTCATGTGATACACCAATTGACCCAAATGAGAAATTACAAGGAAAAGTAAGTACACTTATAGATAAAGGACAGTATCAACAGTCCGTGGGTAAGTTGATATATCTGTCACATACCCGACTTGATATAGCATTTGCAATTAGCTTGGTGAGTCAATTTATGCATGATCCGTACTCGTCGCATATGGATGTTGTGCTTCGGATTTTGCACTATCTCAAATCTGCCCCTGGAAGAGGAATATTACTCTCTTCTAGGGGTCACTTCAGAATAGATGCCTACAGCGATGCAGATTGGGCAAGAAATCCAGATCGGAGATTGACCTCAGGATATCGTACCTTCGTGGGAGCAAATCTAGTTACTTGGCGCAGCAAGAAGCAGCATGTGGTTGTCCATTCAAGTGTTAAAGTAGAGTTTAGAGCCATGGCTCAGGAAATCTGTGAGTTATTATGGTTAAGGGGACTACTCCAAGATTTGGGGTTTCGTTCTACAAGACTATGAGGTTGTTCTGTGATAATAAAGTTGCGCGATCAGTATTGCTCATAATCTGGTACAACATGACCGGACCAAACATGTAGAAATTGATCGTCACTTTATCAAGGAAAAGTTGGAGAAAGGACATGTTTGTGTTCCTTATGTTACCTCTGGTGATCAGTTGGCGGAAATCTTCACCAAAGGACTTCCAGGGAAACAGTTTCATTATGTGTTATCCAAGTTATGCATGACAGATGCCCCAACTTGAAGGGGAGTGTTGAGAGAACATATGGTCCACATGGATTAACCATCGTGTGGTTTAGATTAATTTAACTTTATGTCTGGATTCATTGTCTAGATTCATTGTACTACTGTCTAGATTCATTGTACTACTTGTATTGTACATTTGTACTACCTGTACTACCCTCGTTGTACTACCTGTATTGTACTACCTATATTCATTCTCACATTATAAATAAGAAGACCTCTGTCTATTGTAAGACATGTTATTCTATTCATTGTTTCAACAAGGCACCATCAAGTTGGGACTTTGGAGAAGGTGGGAGAGACGATGCGCTGAGCACGACAAAATGCCTCATTTAAGATGGAAACTTTGTCACAGGCAAGAAGTTGGCTTTTAATAGGCTACAACTCAAAACTGAGACTATAGAGGAAGGCAGCCACCTAAAATTCTGCATGTTGGGCCTTTAGAGTAGTAAGGTCAGTAGTGAGAGGTTGATGGATATTCAATTCTTCCTAGAAACCTTTGAGGGTACTATAAAATCAGGAAACAAACTTGTCTCCCTGTTTGCAATTAAAAAAACGCTCATATAAATTATAAACATGAGACAAGTTAGTATCCTGAGCAAAGCTCTCTTTCAAGTCTATCCAAACACCTTCGGCAGTGGTGTGGAACATGACATTAGCTACAATAGAGGAATCCATGCCATTAAATAGCCAGACCATGACGGTGTCATTCTCACGATTCCAAGTAGCATCATTTGCATCTTTAGAATTAGGAGGATCGTACTTCAAACGAGCTAATTTGTCCCTGGCAGTGATATAAATCTCTACAACCTGCTTCCAAAGTAGGTAATTAGAGGAGCCAAACAATTTAATGGAAGTGATCCTGACGTGGACAGAATCCACTTGGCCTACCAAAGAAGAAAGAATAATGTCTCCCAGTCTACCGTTAATTCAACAGAGAGATCTGAATATAGAGAGCAGTCCTAGTAAACAAAGGACTCCTTCCCAAGAGAACACAGTAACCAATAGAGACAGCAACTAATACAAAAATCAATCCTTGCTGATCAATAGAGACAGGAACCAAAGGGTTCAGCAACCAACAATAGAGAAGGCAGAGCCATAAGAGAGAAAATACCACAGGTAAAGCAGTGCCGAGGAGCTGAAAAATATGGATCTGATCCTGCCGAATAGAGAGATAAGATCCTGCCGCATAGAGATCAGATTCTGCTGAAAAAAGGGCATTCAGATCTCAGACCTTATACCAGGTCAGATCACAGTAAATAAATCTCGATCTGAAGCAGCCAGAAGAAACTAGATCCAAAAAGGATCTTGATCAGAAAATAAAGGCCTGCGATATCCCTGAAGAAGCAGAAAAAAAAAAATCAATGTCCTGCTTACGAGAATATCTCGATCTCCATCTCATAAAGGATCCACTTATGAAAATATCTCGATCTGCTGGAAGGAATTAGAACTCAGCAACTCAGAAATAAACAATCGAGCTCTGCTCATAAACAATTTCGATCCACTCCCATAAGCACAACCTGACTGTGAGTAGGTTGCATAATGATACGCATATAATCCCCTTAGTCGTGTGCTTCCATGATACTGGAATTAGTTCATCAATCCATGGGACAGCACAAAATAAAAAGGAGAAGAAATGGATGGTGAAAATTGAGAAGACTTAAACCGCACCCCTTCTCAGGATGCAACGTGGTAGAATCATGGGCTAACCAGTGCAGTTTATGCTATCAGAAAAAGATCCTTATTGTACCACAGAAGTGTAGCTTAAACTGTCTACTATTGAAAGTAGGAATTTGCATTAAAAAGTGTTTGATCAGGCAACCAAACTACACTTGTAAACATGTTACCCTGCCAAAATGCGACTAGTTTCATAATTTAAACTAACTAATATCCTAATGGCATACAGGAACACATTCACCAAAAGTAAATAATATATGGGAAAACCCCCAGCATTAGAATTTTAGGGATTTTGAGGATTTGCCTTTGGTCGTATATGATTAGAGGGGAAATTTGCTATAAGAGTCTACTCTTTGCCTTTACTTAGTACAGCGCGAGAGAGGGGGGGTTATCGTCAATCACTTCTTTCTTTGGCTGTTATATCTAATAGAATAATTTTTCATAATCAAAAAGGAATTCAAATTTCAGTTCCTCTTGTGTGTCACAAAAGTAGATAGTACTAAACATAATCAAAATTAATATTAGTTTACAGACCATAAAATCAGTAAGTTAAGATTTCAAATAATCAGTGCAGACAAATTTTAATCATTCAGTAATATTATTAGCACGAACCTGAAGTTTCAAATTAACAAAATCTTCTTGGCTAGATGCAATGAGATATGGTTTCTCCATCATTCCACGCTTTAACTGCTGAAGCTCTTGCTTTAAGTTGGAAATTTCCCTCTGATACTTTTTGATGAGAGACTTCTCATCCATGATCTAAAAGTACAATGTGCCAGATTTAATTAATCCCGCGGTCCTTGGTCAAATTCACATATGCCACAAATTTAAAAACTTACCTTGTTCTGAGAAGCTTTAATTTCCACTTGCTTGCTCCGATGTGCAAACTTTAGTGTATTATGAGTCTCCTCACTACTGCTAGAAGCAGGAGTCACGGCACAGATAAGCTACAAATGAGGGTTCAGAGAAAGAATGAGTTAAAGAAAAGCAACAATACTACATTCCTGATAGCAGTCTGCTTCCTAGCTTCCACAAGCCTATGCAAACTGTGCAAATGAAGAAACAATCTTACGAAGAAAGACATTTAATGACAAGAAACTCACAGAAATCTGTCCATGACCACTAAGAGAAGACTGCAGTAAACGGGTGAGTTTTGAATCTCGATAAGGAATATGTGTAGCTTTGGCATCTGTTAGCTTGGAAATCACCTGAACGGAAGTAGACTCATTTAATCACTACTTTTCAAGATACAAAATTTGCTCACAGCCAATCTAATTACGAATGACTGAATGAGGTGTACATTCAATAAATCTCTTTGGACAATGCAAAAAAAAAAAAAAAAGAACCTGCTATACACAAACAGCACTTCGTATGAAACTGTAGTTACAATATACAGATCGAAAATTGAGTTATTATCCAGTCAACCTAATTTGCAATTGTCAAGGTAATTCTAAAACTATGAAGGTCAAGATATGCTGGAACTTATTGTAATATTGTAACAGCTATTATGTACAGGAGGGGTACGGAAACTTTATAATTCCAAATGGCAGACAAATCCTATAAAGAGAGAGAGAGAGAGAGAGAGAGAGGAATAAAATTAGCATAAATATTTGTAATTTTGTATCACCAACAAACTAAATCTAATGATAGACCAAATAATGGGAAATGAAAATACAAATCTAGAAATTTTTGTGAAAATATAAAAGCATCATCATTTACAAGTACCAAAGAACCTCAGAGGATAGCCCAAGAAGACAAGGGAAATGAATCCCTCAGTAAATAAAACAGTATTATTTGTTCCCAGTAAATCTAAAAACAAAACCAGAGTAGCAAACTTGAAAAGAAAAAAAAAAAGAAGGGGGGGGGGGAGGCAACATGCATGTTAGTCCATTGAACAGATAACAATTTGACCAATTTCCTGAAGAAGATATGACCCCAAAGATAAATGCCCATAACAACCAAAGAACTAAAGCAGCAAGAAACATAAGGAGAAATATCTTACAGTCCCCAGAGTAAGTAAGCTTTTGTTTATGTATGAACCTTCTTTTCTCCTTAATCCAGTTGTTTCAGTTTTAGAACTTTCAGAGCCTGCCAGATCAATTAAGTTCTGCAAAGGAAAGATGAGTTATAGAGAAGGCCAAATCAAAAACATTACCGTGAGGGCATTGGCTATCCTCACTTCATAGCATAAGTGTACTTTATTATAGAAAACCATAAGCAAAACCTACAAGAGCCACTAGGACAAACAACCAACAAAAATACAGAAGATTGATCGACAGATTCGAGAAAGATTTACCAATTGGGACAAGGTTACATCTTCTTCCACTTGATTTTCACCATGTGGGCTGCTTTCAATAGTCTAAAATAAAAAAATATATTTGTAAGTTCCTACCATATATAAACTTGTTAGAAAGAACCAATATAAAAGCATCAAACTTTAATAAGAATGAATATAAGGAACACTAAAAGAACACCTAACTAACAAGAGAATGTAATCTAGAATCTTTTTGTCATTAAGATAAGGGAAAACATCATTAACAACAAAGTTGGAATTTTTATTTCCTCTGGATTGGCAATAGTGAAGTTTTAGAAAACAACAAAACAAAAGATACAACAAAAGTAGCTCATGGGAGTTTAAAAGGAAAAAAAAAAAAAAAGACCCAAGCAAACAACGGCACCAAACCAATATAGAAGCATTAATACAACATAAAAGGCAATGGATCAGTAGTCGAGTTTACCACAAGCAATGAGACCCAGAATACATCTTAACAATATTAGTCCCCTTTTAATAAGGCCAATTTCCCAATCTAAGCATATAACAGTATGAATTACTCATCCTAGATCCAGTGCTAATTAAGAATTCTAGCTTTCAGGTATTGAGGTGTTTTTTAGATGTTGCAATGGCTGTGTTACTGGGGTTTTTCTCGCCCAATTGGAGGAAAGGACAACAAAAGCAGAATTGATGGGCATAATAGTGGGTATAGAAAGCCCCACTGTAGCAGTCTAAGTGAACTGGATTTATTTCAAACGGTCAACGGTACTGCCTCACATTAAAACTAAGATGAAATATCCTTTTCCTATGGTAAGCAGAAGGCAAAACTGAAGAAAGGTCTTAACCAAATCAACTGCCAGTTTGCTTTTTGATTGTGGATCAGACGACCAGTCAACCTGACAGGAATAATGGCCACCACACTCTTTGGCATGCCGTTGGTATATGAGGTGATAATGCTATTCAGGGAGAGTGACAAGATAGGAAATATCACGTCACCAAAATAGACATGGTATAGCATCAATAGAGCCTGTTAAGATGTACATGCGGCAAGGCTTGAAATCTTGGGTCTCAAGCTCAACCCCATCTTGACCAGGTCGAGATCCGAGGTTTTCAAGATCTGAGTCGAGATCTTGGCGAGACAATATATTTTTTTCTGGGAGTTTCGGGGGGGAATCACGGGGGACAAATGGTCATTTCAAGGACTAATACTCTAGGGAAACCCTATTCTAGCCTACATTAACATATGTAAACCATGAAATTGAAAAAATAATCACATATAGTGGTATTTCGCAAAAAATATGACACATAGTGGTAGCAAATATAGTAACACATACTGGTGTTTTGCCCATAGAAACAACACTTAACACTTATTTATGACTAATATAATTTAAGTAAATGATTTCATTTACTTAATATATTATTCATAAATAAGCAAACACCCTCCAACTGAATCCAATAAAAATAATCTAAAATTCAAGTTCCTAAAAGATAAAAAGTTAACTTTCCAATTCAAGAACAAAATTGGATTTTATTTCAAATGTTATCCTTTTCTCCAATCTAAAAATTCCATGAATCTTATCAAAGTAAAACATCACTAAAAACCAAGAGCTAGCCAAAATAATCTATTATTTTGATGTCTATAAAATTATTTTCATTCATACGACTTTAAACAGCATTCACATAATCCGCACAAGGTTTGACCAGGGCGTAACTCCTTCAATATAACTCGGATTCAAGCAAAGTTAGATTTGTTGGAAAGCTAGTATAATCAGCTTTCCAACAAACTTGAGATTGCTTGAATCGAGTTATATTGAAGGAGTTACGCTCCAATCAAACCTTGTTCAAAGTACGGAAATACTCTTTAAAGTCGTCTAAATGGAAATAAATTTTTGGACATCAAAACAAAAGATTATTTTAGCCGACCCTTGGTTATTACTGATATTTTACTCTAATAAGATTTATAGAATTTTTATATTGGAGAAAAAAGCTAACATTTGAAAGTTGAAAATCGCCTCGCAATCAAAAATCCAATTTTTGATCTTAAACTGGAAATTTGACTTTTTATTCTTTGGAATTTAAATTTTAGACTATTTTTATTATATTTAAATGGGGGTGTTGTCTGGTTATTTATGAATAATATAAATGATACTAATCATGAATAACTATTGTATACTATACCCTGAACCATTCTATACAGGTCAGCAAGTCTCAATGTAGTACAAAACAAAACCAAAAAAATCATTTCGACCGAAACCCATCGAGATGGACAAAAATCTTGAGATTTTTCGAGATTTCGACCGTGACATTGTAAACTATGTATCTCGGGTGTCAACTCATCTTAACCTGCTCGAAATCACCGAAATTTTGGGTGAATCTAGAAAGAGCATAGATTCTAATCCAACAACATGAAAGCAAGGGATCTAAGAAGGACCCTTGTAGATTCTAGTATATGTTATCATGAGGATGGTGAACCAATGGATAAGAGAGAGAGAGAGAGAGAGAGAGAGAGAGAGAGACAGACAGAATTAAGAGAGTAAAAGGATTTAAAGTCACGACTTTTGAGAGGTGGTGGAACTGTAGAACAATGAATATTATTGGGAATAGTCTCACATTGCTTAGAGACTAGAACCTTGGGTGCCCTATATATGTGAGAATCCCTCCATTTACTAGTTCGAACTTTTGAGATGGAAACGTAACATGGCATCAGAGCTCCAGGTTCACTCCATACGGACACCCAAAGGAGGACCACATTCCACATGTACTACCACTCAGAAGAGGGGCAACACGTGAGGGGGAGTGTTGGGAATAGTCCCACATTGCTTAGGCCCCGTTTGATAACACTTCAGCTCTCATGGAGCTACTTCTGGTCCGGAGTCATTTTCCACTTCTTCTCCAGAGTCAGGATTTTTTGAGTAGAATAGTGTTTGATAACACTGCTCCAAAATCAAAAGACTATGCTTTCAGAATGCTGTTTGGTGGTGGTGGTGTTGGTGGCGGTTGGGGGGGGTGGTGGTAGTGGTGGTGGTGCTGGTGGGTGGTCGTGGTGGCGGTGGGGATGGGTGGTGGCGGTGGTGGTGGCGGGTGGTGGTGGTAGTGGCGGCGGGTGGGGGCAGTGGTGGTAGGTGGTGGGTGGTAGTGGTGGCGGCAGTAGTGGTAGGTGGTGGGTGGTGGTGGCGGCGTCTGTGGTAAGTGGTGGGTGGTGGTGGTGGTGGTGGTGGCGGAGGCGGTGGTAGTGGTGGTGGGTAAAGGGTGGTGGTAGTGGTGGTGGGTGGAGGGTGGGGGTGGTGGCAGCAGCTGTTGGTGGTGGTGGGAATGGTGGCGGTGGAGGGGTGGTGGTGGTGATGACAGTGCCAGTGGTGGTGGTGATGGCAGTCGATAGTGGTAATAGCTCCGGAGCAAGAGAAGTAAGTTTTTTTAACCCCAGTTTTTTAACTCCCATAGACATTTTTGGAGCGGTTCACTCCATGGGAGTCAAAACTTGAACCGTGTTTATCAATCGTCATTTTACTCCAGATTAGCTCCGGAGCTAAGAAGTAAGGAGCTGGAGTGTTATCAAACGGGGCCTTAGAGACTAGAACCTTGTGTGCCTTATATATGTGAGAGTCCCTCCACTTATTAGTTCTAACTTTTGAGCTAGAAACTTAACAAATATAAGGAGAGAGAGAAATAAGAGTAAAAGGATGTTTTTTTCAGTCCCACATTGATGGTATTTAGAATTGATGGAGCAATGGTTGGCTATAAAAGGTGAAGAGCTGAAGTGAAAAGTAGGAATTGAGAGGGGTCTCCACCGCCCCGCTTGCCTCCAAATCAGAATGTGGGTGGCTGATACCCTGTCCACTACAAAATTTTCGAAGGCTCATACCATTGTCAAAGTGGCTGTTTTTTTTTAATGGGAACATGTTTGAAACGCGTTTAAGTGTTTACGTGAAACGACCTGTTTTTCCCAAATCCCTAACATCAAAATGGGAAAACGCACTTTAGTACTTAAAAAAAGGAACTGAGTTTAATTTGCATTAAAAAAGCGAATTAACTAACAGTAGTTTCAACTCTCAAGTGAAGTTTTGTCCAGTTATTTTGTTAAAATTCATGCGAGTAGATTTAAGTTGATATTTATTTGTCATTTTATTAACAAGAAAAAGATGCATTCACAGGAGCATCAATTATTCTACATGAACCTAAGATCAAACCTATGGGAAACATAATTTCAAGTAGAGCGATTTTGCCGCCTCCTATGTACAATATTAAAGTTTAAGAAGAAATCATGACCTTTACCATTGTCAACCATTAATATAGTAGGACTGATTGATACTCAATCACCAGGAAAGAACTAGGGAAGATTAAGGAAGTTCCAGAAACAAATTTTCTTGCTCTACCCCATATGAACTTTGAAGGAAATACAGAAAAAAGTTGATCATGGATATAAAAAATCAAGGCCCCATCATAATCAAGCATAAATACAGCAGGAAATGTTTGCAAGTCAAATCACATGGAAATCAGGATTAGTTACCAAGGTGAAAATAGTATGGCTCCGACTGCTAAGTAAATTAAAATTATTAGACCCCACATGTCGGTGCTCTGCATCAACAACACAAAACACAAGTCAATAAGAGTTGAAATGCAAAAACAAGAAATAACTGCATATAATTAAACAAGGGGAAACTGTGAAGTGCAAAGAAAATGCTAGAAGAAAAATCAATTATCAACAGATCATGTAAAGAAAAAAAGCATACAAGAAACCATCATTCAGGAGTCACATTTGGCGGGTTCCGGTAGCTCAATCTTGGGCATTTCAACTTTAAGCAATATGCCTGGCCAAAACCTGCCTGATTAGAAAGAGGCAGGGATAAGCATGCCCAAGCCCAGCTCATCTATAATCAAGCAGACTGAAAAGGCCCTCATAAAAAATGAGATCAAAATAAAAATAATATCAGCTTAAACTTGTATACCCCCATGGGTTCATATTTATACTGCAAAATGTGTTAGCCGGGCAAATAAAAGAGTCCCTGGCTGGGCTGCAGCTTGCCAGGTTCACCAACCCTTGGGATCCACAACCATGCAAAAGCGCAACCCATTTAACAATCAGGCTACCAGAAGAAAACCAATAAAGGCCCATTTATAAATTGAGCCAGATTAGAGCAAGAGATACTAATTGAGAATCCCCCCCCCCTCCCCCACAATAACATTATTAAGTTAAAATACTTTGTAAATTTAATTTCATATTTTGAACTAAAAACTACAGCATTCTCAAGGAACTACAACTCCTCATAAAGGTTTATTACATTTGAGGCATGTGACAATACACAACAAAGCAAAAAGCAAGGGACAAAACAAGAGGCCTGGATGTATAGAAAGTGGCAATAGGAAAGAGAGAACATTAATGACAAAATACATATATAGACACCCAAACCTCCACAGCCCCAACAACCAAGGTTACAATTTTTAGGTTTTAGTGTCGTTTCAGTCAAGCTGATTCCAAGATTTCAACTGAAATGGTCATAATTTTGCCAAAACCTTGCACTTTCGGTGGTGCATTTCGGCCAGCTTTTTTTTTTTTTTTTTGTGTGTGTGTGTGGGGGGGGGGCTATATTAAGGTTGAAACTTCAAGAAACAATATTTTAGCTTTGTAACAAAATAGAAAATAAGAGAAGACGAAAAGAATCAATTCAATTATCTTACTCCTCTCCTTGTAGCTTGTATTTATAGGAAATAGAAAACAACTACTAAAAAGGATCTAGGACTTTACAAGTCAAAGTCCAAGTCACAAACTAAAGATAACGTAAACTCAAAACAGGAAAAGGAAACTAACAAGCCTAATTGGTGAAAGTAACTAATAAAACAAACTAATAAACTAACTAGGAGTCCATTAGTCCACACAATAAGGGCTAACTTCCAATTAGTTAGGTAGCATATTTCATGTCATTATGCTAACACTCCCCCTCAAGCTGGAACATGGGGGAATGGGAAAGCTTCAACTTGAAACAATGTAGCAACGGAGGCAGCAACAGCAGTAGTAGCGGCACAGTATAGGTCACTGTGAACCAAGTAGCAACAAAAGCAACAATAGCAGTAGTAGTGATGGTAGTAGTAGTAGTAGTAGTAGTAGTAGTAGACTAGTAGTAGTAGTAGTAGTAGCAGTAGTAGTAGCAACACAATATAAGTCACTGTAAACCAAGTAGTAGTAGCCATAGCAGTTGCAGGAGCAGCAATAGCGGTGGCTATCACACGACCGAAGAGGTAGTAGAGGTTGCATCATGTGCAGGTAGTAGAATTTGGATCAATAGCAGGTAGTAGAGGTTGCATCAATAGCAGGTAGTAGAGGCTGCATCACGTGGAGGTAGTAGGGGCAACATCACATGCAACTGTAGTAGGGATGCAAATAGTAGAGGTTGCATCACATGCAACTGTAGTAGGCTCCAACACGAGCATAGTGAACGGTAGTAGATTACATCATGAACAAGAAAGTAAGCTCCATCATGAACAAAGCAGTAGTAGGCTAGGCTCTCTTCCATGAGAAGATCCGAATCTGATGAAGAATAGCAGATCAGAGGCATAGAAGGTAGTAGAACTTCTGATCAAATCATGAGCAAAGTAGATCAGAACTGGACAAACCAATAGATCTCGATAGCAACAGCAGGTAGGGCAAATAGCAGCAGAGGCAGCAATGGTGGCTGCACACCATGACGAAGAACTTTAGACGATTCTCAAAATGGCAACTAGGCTCTGATGCCATGTAACAAAAGAGAGCGAGAGAGAAAGAGAGAAAGCAGAGTTGAATTAGTTGGTTTTGCTCTCCTCCTTGTAGTTTATATTTATTGAAAATAGAAAACAACTATTAGATAAGATTTAGGACTCTATATGTCAGAGTCTTAGTCACAAACTAAAAACAAAGTAAACTCAAAATAGGAAAAGGAAACTAATAAGCCTAATTGGTAAAGAAAACTAATAAACTAACTAAAAATCCATCAGTCCACATGGTTAACTGCTTAGACTTATTGCTTTGACTAAGTCAAAGCAATTAGTCAGCAATAGTGCATTTTATATCATTACACTAACACCCCCCCCCCCAACGTCAAGCTGGAGCATTGGGGAATATGAGAGCTTCAGCTTGAAACAATGTAGCAACAGAAGCAACTGCAACAACATTAGCAAGAGTAGCAATAGTGGGGGTTGCACACTTAACGGAGAACCTTAAAAGATTCTCAAAATAGCAACCTAGGTGATTGCTGTAATAACATGTAACAAAATAAAAAGAAAGAGAAAAAGAACAAAGGAAGAGATAGAGATATATATATATATATATATAGAGAGAGAGAGAGAGAGAAAGCAGAATCGAATTAGTTAGTCTTGCTCTCCTCCTTGTAGTTTATATTTATTGAAAATAGAAAACCACTATAAGATAGGATTTAGGACTCTACAAATTAGAGTTCTAGTCACAAAGTAAAGACAAAGAAAACTCAACAGAAGAAAAAGAAACTAACAAGCCTAATTGGTAAAGGAAACTAACAAACTAACTAGGAGTCCATAAATCCACATGATTAACTACTTTGACTAAGTCAGTCAGCCAGCAATAGCGTATTTTATATTATTACGCTAACAAGCTTATATAAACATATGTAAGCTTTTATATAGCAAGAAAAATCAAATAGTGGTAGTTTGGGTTTACACCATAGGTTGGCAGTATCTGCCGAACCCTATTGTATGCCACGTGTAATATTGTCTATTCTACACATTTTCTAGTACTAGAAGATACAAAAGACAAGTATAACAAGTAAATTATGCACTAGGAATGAAGAAATATAATATTGATTAATTATGAAAGACTGTAATGTACATGTAACATAGAATCATACAGATGCAAGTGACAAATGACAAACCACTAGGTATTTATCCGACACTGTAAGGCCGTAGATTGGCCTACAGTGTCCGAAATATAAAAGTTTCATCACCAAACACTGGGTATTTATCCTTTTTTTTTTTTTTTTTTTTTTGCAAAAATTGATTTTTGGGAAAAGAAAGTTCATAACTTGAATTGTTGAATCTGGCCAAATCTTCATCAATATGCATGGTGCAACCCTAGGTCTAAACCCTAATTTAAGGTCGTTGTGTTGTATAACTCACTTTAAGAAGACCAATGGCAATTTGGTAATTATTCTGACATTGGAATCCGATTGTGGAAGGTGAATAGAAGTTAGGATAGGATAGGAATTAGATTTCAAGTATTAGGGGCAAACTTGGAAGTGAATGACGGACAAAACAGAAATAAAGATAGGGGGGGTAAAATAAGCAATCCAGGTCAACGACCCAGGTCAACCTTGGAACTCTCATTAGAACAGAACTAGTGCTAACCAGATTGAGGAAAAAATGAGAGAACTCTCTAACATCTAATCAAGTTGAAATTCTTAGGTATGAATCTTAACGCAGACTCCTCTTGAATCCAACTAACATTAGGCCCAATAACAAAGTATAAAGTATAAAAGTTGGCTGAAAGAAGCTCTAGCGGTAGGAAGAGGAACCAGATCTGAGTTCACTTATACCACACAGCAGAGTGGTTTGTAGGACGTGAAATTCAAAGGTTAAAGTCGACCCTAAGGACAGAAGATACTCCCAAAATTTCAGGAAGGAAGGCTGGGAAATGAGAGAGATCAAACTCAAGGCATGGGTTGAAAGTACCGCCCAGGGAAATAACCTGAAGATAAGTAGAAGAAAAACTAAAAGAATGGAAGCTTAAAGGAGATTTAAGGGAGGAAGAAAGGGGAACAGGAATAAAGATAGAGAAGAAAGTACCTGAGGAGAAAACTCATGGTTGCAAGAAAGGTGACGGGCAGAGAGAGAGACAGAAACCAGTCGCACGACCAAAGCCAGTAGCATATGAAACCCAAACTATTCATTCCATTCAATTCTGTCCATCTCCTTCACAGGTTACATATATTTAAAGAAAAGCTTGCAACTGAAAATAGAAACCTATAAATTGGAAATCATAAACTAGGAAAGAAAATCTCTAAGTATTCTACCCAAACAAAGAAACCAGAACTTGGAAATAAAAGATTGCATAATAGTAGCTCCCTAATTAAAGTAATAGCTTCCTTTGGACCAAAAGATCAGGTTGGTCTTGGGCCACCACAAGGGGTCATGCTTCTCCAACCATGCCAAAGCTACTGCATCAATACAGAAAACGATGTGGTAGGAGTGACATGGCAATCCCGAGCAGTGACTCCGGCAGTCTGAAGAGGTGAGGTGGCCAAAAACTGGGCAAAATGGGCTTTTTTCTCTTCACCATAGAGAACAAGCGAGAGGGGTTGAAATTTTGACCCATCTTGTCGAAACAGGGTGTTTATGATACCCTGTTTGGAACATATAGCCAAAAGGATACAGAATCTGTATGAAAATTTTGGCGAAATGCCGAAATTTCAACCAAAACCTTGTTTATTCCCTAATTCTCCTTCAATCTCGTCTCAGCCTAGTCAAAAATCAAGATTTTTTTTTCGCAATTTTGGGGAAATTTAAAAGCATGCCAACAACACCACCTTAGTACCCAAACGACCACCTCCATCACCATCTACAGCACAAGCACCTAATGTTGTACATTACAGTACCCAAATACCCAATCCAGATGTAACATGGGGGAACAAGTGGGAAGAGAGAAGAGAGGGAAGAGATTTTATGTACTTCTTCTGACTCTCATGGCATGTGGCTCCTTGATGCAGTCCAAGAAGGCCCAAGGCCCAAGCTCAAGTCGATAATGGGTCAGCCCAAAGAACCAGTCGGTATTGGTCCATTGGACCAACCCAAAGACCAACCCACACTGTTCACGTGAACAGTGTTCACGGTACTGTTCACGTGAATAGTACCAACAGCAGAAATTGAAGATTCTTTTGTTATTTCTTTCCTAAATTATTCTTAGATTTTGTTTCCTAAAGTTAAGTTATGGATTGATATTTTGTAAGTTGTTTTTTTGGAAACTTTCCTAAATCTATAAAGGCAAGTTTCCCTTTTAATTTATCTTAGGATATTTTTTAGATTGGAAACTTTCCTAAATCTATAAAGGCAAGTTTCCCTTTTAATTTATCTTAGGATATTTTTTTTTAAGAGGACTAAATCTTTCCTTATTTTGTAATCTTTATTAAGTCTATAAATAAGATAAAGAAGAAGAGAGCCAGTAGATTTAGACCAGAAAAAAGAAGAGAGTTTAGCTCCTGATTTTCTGGTTGAGTCTCATAGGTTGTGAGACTCAACCGAAATATTCTGTTTTATGGTTTTCTTGTCCTTCTGTTAATTCCTTCAAGTTTTTATTATTGCATACTGAATTGCGATACCATTAAGTGCTGATTTGATCAACGAAAGCTCGTGGGATTAAAGATTAAAATCATATCGACCAGCTCTAACTAAACTAGTCCCGTTTTCAGATGATAGGTAGTTTTCAAAAAATCACATCTCTCTCATCTGTGATCGGATCATCTCCAACTTTGGATATGTCTTCAAGTACATCCTAAAGAGTATTTCCCATCAAGTTTCAAGTGATTTCAAGGGTTAGATTTCAAGATAAGTGGTTTTCTTCATTACTTTTCTTTGCAGATTTTGTATTGGACTGAATTAAGATCCTGTAGCAAAGAGGGCTTGTTAATTTAACTTGCTTTGAACCCTCTTTGTCATCACTCCTTAGAAGTAGACTCGCTCAGCATGCCCAAAATCATACACTTTAAGGAGTTTTATTTTCCATAGCTTAGAAGGATCATAAATATTCCTTGAGAAAATACTTGAGCAGTGTAGCAGATACTTAAATAGAATTAACGATGAGTAGTTCCTAATGAGCTCCGCTGTCAAGGGATCGCCTAGGCATCCAGAGACACCTTGGGCGTCCATCAGCCCTCCTTCGCCTTGGAATGCCTTGTCGACATGACAACCTTGCTTATGAGTAAGCATGAATATCTTCAAATGGACAGATGTGATTTTCCATGTTTGCATTAGCAAAATAAAAGTTAATTACCTTCGCCAGATGCTATTAAAGAAAGGGCATGAGCAGGTGACAGAACAACTTCCTCTTTAATTCCCTCAACATAGGTGCCCTGCCAACCATAAACACTAGACACATTCAAATAACAAGAAGAAAAATTACATAACAAAAGGCCATGTTCAATTGCAATAGCTGGCACAAGGAAAAAGGGACCTCCTTGGGGTATTACTTTTTTTTTTTTTCTTTTCTTTTTTTTCTTTTTTTTTTGGGGGGGGGGAGGTTTAATGAACTCATCAGTGCTTCACAAGAACCAAGCTTTAGACTTAACTTTTGCCAATTTTTATATTTTAGTCTGCAGCGAGTTAATCCATAAGCTACAAAAGGATCTTAAAAATCATAGAGACAAGAGTATGATATCTCTTCTATATGTGATTATGAGTTGGAAGTCATATCTAATCTCCTTGAATAAAAGGGTAGAGAAGGCAAGGTAGAATAGAAATATATGATTATAAAGGCTGAAAAGAATAGCTCTCCCTTTGCTCATTATTGATGAAATTTCTAAAATGCAAGAATATTGTGCATGGGGCTAGATACCCTTTTTTTTTAAGTGACAGCAAATGGGTCTACTTCAGACCGTAGCATTTCTTTACTTGTTAATAATGTAAGACACTAAGACCAGTTCCCAACTCAACAAATTAGGAACCAATCCCACAATAAGATTGAATCACAAGCATTACCAACAGGTTCAGCCATTAGAACAAGAAGAAAACAATTCTGTCCGCAGCAGAACAGTACATATAACCAGTGTAACAAAATAGAAAAATAAGAAAAGATGGAGAGAATTGATATGGAAAGGAAAGAAAGAGTGTGAGTGTGTATGTGAGTGAGTGTGTGTGTGTGTGTGTGTGTGTGTGTGTGTGTGTGTGCTCCTCTCCTTGTAGCTTGTATTTATAAAAAATTGAAAACAACTATTAGATAAGATCTAGGACTCTACTAATCACAAACTAAAGACAAAGTAAACTCAAAATAAGAAAATGAAACTAACAAACCTCATTGGTAAGGGAAATTAATCAAAAAAATTAATAGACTGATTAGGAGTTCATATACTAATAGGAGTCCAAGTCCTAAAAACTAGCACTAATTACTTTGACTAAGTCACTACTTAGTCAAAGTAGTGTATGGTTACAATTCTATTACTCTAATACCCCCCCAAAAGAGAATGGGAAAATGTGAAAGCTTCAGCTTGAAACAATGTAGTAGTAGGAGCAGCAGTAGTAGTAGTGGCAGCAGGAGCAGTAGTAACAAATCAGCAGTAGTGGCACCAGCATAGTTATTTAATTCTCCGAATTATTCTTCCGAACAGAATAATACGAATAATTCTCCCGAATTCGAATTATATTCAATGATTATTTAAAATTCTCGCATTTTTTGTCAAGAAATAAATATCGCGAATAATTCTTTCAAATCCAAAATATACCGAATAATTCTTATACTAAAAAAACTATTATTATCTTAGTGGAGGACTTAATGCCTTAATTCTTAAACAAAGTTTTTAGAAAAAAAAAAAAACTTAATGCCATAACTATTTGCATCTTTTCCAATTTAAGACAAATTATAAGTCTAAAAATCACGTTATAACACAAAACAGATCATTAATTTCTTTTCTTTTTTTCCTATGTGAGATTAAATATGAGTATGAAAATCGAATCATAATACAAAATAAATCATTAATTTCATTAGACAATGTAAATATGAGTATAAAAATCATACCATAATACAAAGTAAGTCATTATTTTCGTGTGCTTTTCCAATCGGGATTAAATATGAATCTAAAAATAAATATTATAATACAAACCATGAGGAAGTAATTAACGAACATGAAAAAGAGATGGATTTCATGAGGATGATTGGATAAATTTATAAAAATGTTTGATTTTATGAACATCAACTCTACTAAATTGGTATTGCAATCATGATAAAATCTAATGATCCACATTATATACTGTAATGAAATGTAACAAATCCACCTTTATACACACATACCCATCTATTATGTATTATATTATTATTTATACATTAAATATTATTCTAATGTCACTTGTATATTATGCAGGTCGGATAATTGATTGATAGTGTGAAATATGAGCACCAAATATAAAAAAATTAATATCTAAATTTTTTGTCCGAATTTTTTTTAAACAAATCCCGAACCGATCCGAATTCGAATTTTATTTTAAGTCTGTTTTTTTTACCGCATCTTTGACCGAATTCTTAAATTATCAAAACGACTCATTCTGAATTATTCTCCTTCCGAATAATTCCCGAATCCGAATTAAATTACTATGGGCACCAGTAGTAGTAGAAGCAGCAGCAGTAGTAGTAGCAACAACAGCAGCACAGTGTAGGTCACTACGAACCAAGTAGTAGTAGCAGCACAATATAGGTCACTGTAAACAAAGTAGCAGCAACACATTATAAGTTACTGTGAACTGAGTAGCAGCAACAGCACAATATAGGTCACTGTGAAGTGTGAACCAAGTAGTAGTAGCATCAGCAATAGCAAGAGCAGCAATAATGGTGGCTCCACCACAAACAAAAGTAGTAGGTTGCATCACGTGCAACAAGTAGCCATCATACAGTAGTAGCAATAAGTAGCACCTCAAAGGATGCACAGCACAAGAAATCCCATAAACAAGAGCAGCCGCAAATAAGAATCAAGTTTGAAGTCAATCCAATGATTGGATCAAAGATATAGAGAAGTCCTTGGACTGCTAAGACTATGAACATAAGCAAGTATATTTTTTATGAAAATAGAGAAGTCAAAATCTGACCGTCAGATGATGGTCAAACTTGGGCAAGTAGTAACCCACTAGTATAGGTAGCAGATATCCAAATATGATAAGGATCCAAGGTCTGGTTAGATAGCAATCACTATACTGAGGACTCTACGAGATAAAGTCGACATCAGCAGAACACCAGCAATTAATGGCAGTAGTAGTTGAATAGAATCAGTAATGACTTATTTCATAGTTGATGAAGCATATTCAGCAATAAGACAGATTCAAAACAATAATAGAGTTTGATGACTTTCTGCAACCGAATCTAAGATAATATGCAAGCAGCAGCAGCAAAATTCAGTGGCAGCAAGGAAATCTGATCTTTATCAATCAAGTAACAGCAATAGAAAACCAAAACACTGTCAATAACTAAAGGGACTGATCTAATTCATAGAGGTAGGCAGCAATGGTGGCTGCACACCACAAGTCCACAACGAAAATCTTTAAATGACTCTCAAAACGGCACCCGCTCTGATAGATTGATACAATGTAACAAAATAGAAAAATAAGAGAAGATGAAGGGAATCGATATGTAAAGGAAAGAGAGAGTGTATGTGAGTGTTCCTCTCCTTGTAACTTGTATTTATAGAAAATAGAAAACAACTATTAAATAGGATCTACTCTACAAATCAAAGTTTTAGTCACAAACTAAAGACAAAGTAAATTCAAAATAGGAAAAATAAATTAACAAGCCTAATTGGTAAAGGAAGCTAATAAAGCAAACTAATAGACTAATTAAGAGTCCATATACTAACAGGAGTCCAAGTCCTAGAAACTGGCACTAACTACTTCAACTAAGTCAAAGCAGTGTACGGTTACAATTCTATTACTCTAACAACCAACATATATCTTCACTTGATTACTACCAATCGGCTGGTTAGATTGGGGTCAAACTCCCATCAAACCTAGTCTAGGGAGGCATAGGCTCTCAAAGTTACAAGCAATTCTGCTGCTCAGATAGGGAGAGATGAACAGACTTAAAATTAGAAACTAAATCAGAAATTACTAACTTCCAAGATCTACCAAACCAGCCAATAGATATGGCTGAAATTGATATCGAAGGAAGGGAAAACCATACCAGTAGATGGGGTTTATCTGTTGCATAGATTGGAAGATATGATAGTATGGAGTTTCAGCAAAGAACATCACAACAGTACAGCAGCAGGGAGCATTACAGCCTTCTCTGTTTCAGTCAACAGTAACAGCGGGAATGCTCTTCTACAGACTCTGATCACTCATATCAACCGTGTACGATTGATGGAACTTGAAACTCTTCATACAGTCCAACAATACAACTCTTAAACAGAAAAATAAAGAAAGGAGAACAGAAAACTGATGGAAGGGAAGAACGGTGGAAAAAGGGGTAGGGGATATATGACCTAAGGCATCCCACCTTAAGGCCTAGGTAGTTTCGCACCACCGAAGGTCTCTCACCTCAAGAGTCTCGCACTCCAACTGTCTCTCACAGCATGATATAGACCAAGCCTCTTTTCATTAATTCAAAACTTTCGAGCAAAGCTCCATTAAATGCAATTTATAGACTTCTAAAGCAATGCAGCTGAAAGAGAGAGGCACTGTTCACATGAACAGTACCTCCATCATTGGGCTGCTATTACAAGGAGATGAAAACTAATTAAAACAGAAACTAAGCTATCAACGAAAATTAGAAATTGGCTAAACTGAAAATTAGAAACTTCCTATTACATAGTAAAGTAAATACTAACTATCTAAGATACTCTTAGCTAATAGCTAGACAAGACTAACTAAGAAATAGAAACCTGCTTATTAAAAAAGCTTCTAAAACTGAAAATAGTAACTTCTAAACTAAAGGCTTGCTTGGTCAACACTCGGAAGAACTAAGAACTGCTGAAATAGAAGGCCGGCAAAAGTCTCTTCAAAGCATCTTCTAGGATGTCAAATAAAATCTGCTGACATATCCTGTAGAACCCATACAGTACCACGTGAACAGTGTAGGCTGGCTGGAACGGCCCGCTGGAGGGGCTGGAATGGGCAGCTGCCGGCTGGGCCTGGACAAGCCTGGTCTAGGCTGTTGCGTCCTTTGTAATGGACTGCTGCCGGCCAGGATAGATGGACTGGTACTACATCAGTTAGGCCTCTCTCCAACAGTCCAACTCCAACAAGGGTTTTGTCCAGAATCAAGTAATGCTCCTCATCCAACATCTTGTTAGATATCTTGATTATGAGATTCTAATTAACTAATTTTACGAACAGAATTCGTGTAGCACACCCCATCTAGTTGGGAAAAGGCTTGATTTAGTTGAGTTGAGCCGAATCAGCTGATAAATGGTCAAGTCCTGTCAGAACATGTTTCCGTTTCTAAAGAATTGGAAGGAGTGAAAATCAAGGAGCCCGGCAATCATGGTGTTTGCCTCACATATTAAGGGTAATAGGGTATTACTGATGTTTGTGTGGCTTCTTTCTCAAAATAGTTATTTTACTTAAATATGATTTTAACATAAATAAAATATAACATAACTGTTGAATAAAAAAATGTAGATTCTTACAGTTCTTCTCTGGATCACAATGGCAACCTAAAAGAGATGGAAAGTATCATCACTTTTCAAATATTACAAATTTAGTTACCACACAAATGCATATGGTTCTATTCAAATAGATTATAGTTCCCCCCTCTCCCCCCAAAACTCACGCACACACACTGGCAATAGGGGGAAATGATTTAAAAATAAGAAAAAATAATTACAGCAACAGAAACAGCCTCTCCGCACTGTGGGGGTAAGGCTGCGTACATTCATCCCCTCCCTAGACCCTACAATAGTAGGAGCCTCGTGCAATGGGACATCCTTTTAGAAAATAATTACAGCAATTGGAAGAGTTTTCTGCAATCAAAGTAACTAAACTTAAAAAAGTAAAGTGCATTCATATTGTCAACTCCATTTTATCAACCTAATTACCTGAGCATCTTCTCGTATTCTTAGGTTCTGCCCTGTTGGATCAAGCAAGTCATTAATAACCTGGAGAAATAGAAAGGTGGAAGATTGAAAATAATGCACCAGAAAATAATCTCAAAGATGAATAAGAAACAAGTTCTTCAACTTTCACTGAAATATCAGAGAAAATAAAGTAGAATCATTTATTATCTTAGTTCGAAATTTCAGTTTACTGGCAAAATCTGGGTGAAATGGTGTGTTTCAGCAGAAAATTTTAACCGGCCATTTCGGTGGTCAAACGACCATATTTAGAGCCGAAACTTCATGAACACCTTAATTAAGGCACTATAAACATATGTGAACCATTAAAATGCAAAAAATCTCACACAAAATGGTAGTCTGGGTTTGGACTGTTAACGATAGGCATATTTCTGCGTAAGGGAATGGGCCCACTTCTATTAGGCCATTCCCCCTTCCTTTCTCTTGTATTTTGTAAGTGATGGGCCTTATTCATAGGCCCATTACCGAATCTATTCTAGTCCATATAGAGCATCTGATTGCTGTCCAATGTAGACTAGGATTAGGCTTCCTATCTTTTAGGACTTTCTATTTTCTATTTCAGTTGTAACTTGTAAATAAGACTTTAAGTCCTCTATTTTCATTCTTTATATTCTATAACTATAGCAGTGGAGGACAGGGTCTCATACAATCGATTCTGCCTCTTCCTAGCTAGAATCGATCTCCCTCTCTTCCCTCTTTTTTCTATTTCTCTCTCTAACTTTCTTGCGGTTTATATTTGTGGTTTTCTTTTTATTATAAACTGTTACATGGACCCTAGGTTAGTAATGCATGTCTAACCCTGCTGTACAATGTATACCTTCTGTAATATAGCCTATTCTTGTGTACACTGTGGTGTACTGTATCCTTTCCATCATGACAGCCTTAGAGGTGAAAATTTTGCGATTTGGGAAAATTTGGCTGAATGATACTTCAAATACACTCAAATGTTGAAGTGAATGCTCTACAATCGGCCTTTAAGCATTGATTCAATAGCAAAATGAAAATTTTCACCAAAAAAAAAAATTTGAGGTTTTCTAGCAATTCTGGAGTTCTTGGGCAAAGGGGGAAATGAGGTGAAATTACCGAAATTTTCACGAAATCTGTCGACATTTCCTTGAAATATTGTACGAAATGATCGACATTTGGCGGAAGGGGTGAAATTTTAGACATATTGCATAAACCTATTGATTCCCCTCGCATTCCGTTTCAACATTTGTCGAAACCAAAATATTTCTGCCAAATTTCCAAAATATTGAATTAATGAAGGAGGTTCTTTCATCAACAAGATTTGAAGAATAGACACTACATTACATAGTATCTTCTATACTAGGTGAGCTATTTACATTGTCCACCACTTAGCCAAAAGAGAAGCCTAAATCAAGATCACCACACATTATTTGATTTTTGGATACCTCAGACAGTTCTTTGTAACAATTTACAAGATCACCACACATTATTTGATTTTTGGATACCTCAGATAGTTCTTTGTAACAATTTAGGAAGCTTTATTATCAATAAAAATGTTAACACTTGACATTCTCTGTCATCTATCCAAACGATAATGAGAATAAAGATGCAGGCCCTTCCAAGGTTTGAGAACTCAGTTCAAGACCGGTTTTGATCAGCGTCTAAACCAAGTTGGCCCAGGTTTCAACCGAAACCTACTTAGTAGAAACCTGGGATTTTCCTGTGTCAACTCAAAACCTAGGTTTTGAGGCCCAGAAGTTGTATTTTGGTCCAGATTTGTTTTGTGTAGCATATTTTAACCATTTGACACATATTCTCTTAATTAGTTTAAGGAAAAAAATCCAAATTAGCATTATGTGGTGTGGACCCAAATTTTCTAATGTACACCCGAATGCTACTGCACAGTAGCATGAAGACTTGTTTTATGTCTAATAGCATTTAAGTAAATCTTTATTTAAGATATTATGCATAAGCAAACATCCCCCATTTGAATCCAATAAAAATAGTCTAAAATTTATATTCCAAAATGATAAATGTAACTCTCCAATTCAAGAACAAAAACCATATTTCCGATTGTGAGGGTAATTTTCAATTTTCAAATGCTAGGGTTTTTCTCCAATCTGAAAATTTCATAAATCTTATTATAATTAAACATCAATAAAAACTAGAAATGCACCAAAATAACATTTTGTTTTGATGTCCAAAAGATTATTTCCATTTATGTGAGTTTAAACAACATTCGCGTACTCTAAACAAGGTTGATTGTAACTCCTTCAATATAACTCGGATTTAAGCAATCTGGATTTGTTGGAAAATTGATTATGTTAGCTTTGCAACAAATCTGTAATTTTCTAAATCTGAATTATATTTAAGGAGTTATACTCCGGTCAAACCTTGTTCGGAATACGCGAATGTTGTTTAAAGTCGCCTGAATGGTTATAAATTTTTGGACATCAAAATAAAAGATTATTTTGACGTACTTCTGACTTTTAGTGATGTTTTACTGTAATAAGATTTTTGTTAAAAAAATAAATTGGAGAAAAACTAGCTTTTGAAAGTTGAAAATCGCCCCCGCAATTGGAAATGCGGTTTTTGCTCTTGAACTAGAGAATTGACTTTTGATCCTTTCTGGAATTTGAATTTTAAACTTATTTTATTGGATTCAAATTAGGATGTTTGCTTATTTCATTTACTTAAATGATATTAGACATAAATATGTGATGCCTAATAAGTGTTGTTCATGTATATACTCTTTCCTTAGCTATTCTGACTTGTAAAGTTGAAACCAAACCCTAAGTGTCGAAACAGACAGGTTTCGACAGACAAATTTCAATTGAAACCTGTTTGTTTTATAAAGTGATCGAAACCTGTCAAGATTTGGTACAATTTGGTACCGACCATTGGTATTGTCTTTGTCTTGGAATTTTGTCGAAACCGAGATTTAGAACTACGGGCCTTTTGTCGTTGTTGTTGTATACAAGCTCTGGTTTACCCCGATGAAAGCTTTAAGTACTTTTTCTTCTTTCAATTAACAAGGAAACTATCCACGCAATGGAGAAAAACCTTCTGCATCTTCATTCTTCACACTCTATACCCAAAATTTAAATCCTTTCAGAGGGCCTTGTACAGCAACATAGGTTCTAAGGTTAAAACTTTACCACCTCTAGGAGTTTGAGGAAAGAGGTATACAGTCATACAGGTAATGCCACTTCCCTTGGAAGGTTTTCCACATGTTACTGTTACCCTAATTTCCCCATCTGAAACATTTCTGCTGCACTTCCCTGTTTATGGACACACAATCAGCTTCATAAACGATCAATCTCAAAACATTCACATACATTTAGCATGAAGAGCTTCAAATAGCTCCAGTCTTGGCTGACCCACTTGAGTCAGGTCACGATCAGCACAATTGTTACCCTAGAATCCTTACTCGAAGTACTATCTCTACTGTGAGAACAGCCATACAAGAACCCCCCCTTCCCACATTGGAATGGCGCTTCATTCTTTACATAACGCCTTCAAACATTTCTTTTTCCACAATCTTGTAACCCATTCCCTGCAAACTCTCTACTTCTCTCTTTCTGTAACTCTCTCCTGTTCCCCTTTCTCATCATCATGCGTAATTCAATCTTCCAACTGCTTAACAGTTGTTTTCAGTTGTTTGGGGCCCACATCAACTTGTTTGAGTTTCATTCTGGTGAACATACTCCCAAGGCAGGATAATTAACCCATTAGCTACAGTAGGATGCTTGGATGTACAACAACTTGGTAATGCAAGAGTCTCTTTCTTTTACAGTGATCCCTGTTCTTCAAACAGAATTGACTATGCAAACAATTTTCTAAGCATAATATTTACAGGTGGCAAATTCAGATTGGACTGAAAATTCAACACGTGACTAGAAAATGACCTGGACAACATGTCCATTTAATTTGGCAAATAATACACTGCCAGGTATACCAAACCCATAATACTCACTACGTCATAGGCCATAGCCAGATCCTACTCCTTAATGACAATAATTGATGGAACCATCTTTTTGACATTGCAAGGAAACAGGTCCAACCCAAAAAGGTTACAACATTTGCATTTGAAAATCATGTACCCAAAATCTGAGTAGCCTGCTTGCAACTTCCAATTTGAAATACGGTAACATGGCTTACAAGTTATAACAGTGGGGATCTTTCTTATTCCTCTTGGTTTTATAGAATTCGGAGATGATAATGATTTCATCACCTCCACTCCAAGAAATACATAGAATTGTTTACAATAACTGCCAAGTCAAATAGTGAAGGCATATAATCAATTCAAGACGTACTGACCTCATTATATATTTCTAGATATGAAACACGAAGCAGAAATTCCCTCCCTGGTGTCTGCGGCATATGTTGAAAAAAGTTAATTATGAAATACAGTTTAGTGCTTGCAAAAACATCATTTGACCCAAAACAAACTATTCCACTACCTCTTGTATGATGCCAAAGACATCCTTCACAGCCAATGGAATAATCCCAGGTGACTTTTGCTCTCCCTACAAGACAGTCAAACAACAATTAAATTGAAACATGAATAACTTTCAAGCATTAAAATTCAGATATAAAATCATTATCGAGGCTCTTTTTTTCTTTTCTTTTTTGTGAATAAACAATATATAACGAAGGAACCCAAGAGAATACAAGAATGGGAGGCCTAAAGGTCAAAACCCAAAAACACACTTGGACAACCAGGAACAAACAAGGGAACTCTTATTCATTTTACAGATGAATAGGAAGATTCCAAGCATTAAGAATCAATCTGTTTCTAGCCATGCCTGGACTGCGCTTGGAAATAGCAATGATGCTGCCATGCACAACAAATCAAAGAGAATGGACTCTAAAATGTGCAAGTTCATTTCCAGCCAAGCAAGCTTGCCAACTATATCACAAGGCGACTTCCCTTTGAATGATTTACGAACCCATCTCCATTCCCTCTCAAAGGGGAGAATCTGCCTAGAGGAAGGCCCTCATCGGTTGAGAATGTCTTCCCATGGAAAGTTACATAGTTGGGAGGGACCATGTGAGAACTCTCCAAGCAATGAAACTGTAGCGAGGGATGTCTCTCTGGAACCAGATCACATCAAACCAATGAACCACAGGAGCACGAGATCTGATAAGGTTGTAACAGTGCACAAGAAAAATACCAGAACAGTAAACCGTGAATGAGAGAGAGAGAGAGAAGAAGAAGAAGAAAAAAAAAAAGAAGGGATAAACCCTACAAGGAATAGGGAAATCCGATGTAAGGTATCCTACTCCTATGGTTCCTTTATTTATAACAAAGGAAAAAGTGAAACAATGAGACTTAGGGAAACTTTACTAATTACATAACATAACCAATTAGGAAAGGAAACCTAGCCAACTTTGGAAATAAATCCATACTTACAGCAAATAGAAAGGAACCTAAAATAACAAATCAAATAGATTACAAAATACCAAAGTGGGACCCATATGCCTATAGCGATACAGCGTTATGGCTAGATCACTAGCGTTAACAACCCCCCCCCCCCTTTTCAAGCTGGAGCATAGAGGTCACCCATGCCCAGTTTGGAAAAATTTAGCCAAAATCCAGGACCAAATAAGGGTTTGGTAAGGATGTCTGCCGATTGATTAGACGAAGATACAAAGGGAGTAACCAATAACTTCTTCTGAACAGCATCACGAACAAAATGACAATCAACCTCAATGTGCTTTCTATGCCATGAAACACTGGATTGCTAGCAATATAGATGGCAGCGTGATTGTCACAGAACATAGTCATATGGAGATTTACTGGAAAGCCCAATTCCTGGAGAGGTTTCGTAGCCACATAAGTTCAGCAGAAATTTAGGCCATAGCCCTATACTCGACTTCAACACTAGACTTGGACACTGTAGTTTACTTTTTGCTTCTCCATGTAACCAGGTTTCCTCCAACAAACGCAATAACCAATGGTGGATCATCTGTTACCATCAACACCATCCCAGTCAGCAGCAAAATACCGAGTGACATCAATATGTTTGTGACACTAGTAGATCAAACCCTTGCCTGGAGACTTTTTCAAATATCTAAATATGCGACAAGCCGCATCCGAGTGAATTTGCTTTGATGCTTACATGAATTGACTAATAACTGCAACAGCAAATGATAAATCAGGCCGAGTGACTGGGAGGTTGATAAGTTTACCAACAAGCCGTCGGTATTGATGAATATCAGCATAATTAGGACTATCGCCAGTCTCAAGCTTTAGATGAAGATCCATGGGAGTGTCAGCAGGTTTAGAACCAAGAAGACCAGATTCAGTCAGGAGATCAAGCACATATGTTCTCTGGGATAAACCAATTCCCTTACTGGAACGAACCACTTCAATACCCAAGAAATAATGAAATAGCCCCAAATCCTTCATTTGGAAATGTTTATTAAATAAGATTTGATTTCAACAATACCAGACACATCATCACCTGTGATAATGATATCATCAACATAAACAGCTATGATGATCACTTTAGAGAGCTACCGCCGAACAAAAATAGAGTGATCAGAATATCAATGGGAAAAACCACGAGTAACAACTGAGCTGAACTATTCAAAACAGGCACGGGGGGACTATTTGAGGCCATAGATAGCCTTGTGTAGCTTGCATACTTGAGTGGACATCCCTCCTGAGCAACATACCCCAGAGGTTGCTACATATAAACTTCTTTGTGGAGATCACCATAAAGAATGGCATTCTTGACGTCCAGCTGATAAAGAGGTCAGTCATGGTTCACAGCCAAAGAGATAATAACCCGAACCAAATTAGGATGAGCAACCGGTGAGAATATCTCAAAATAATCAACACCATAAGTCTGAGTGAACCCTTTGACTACTAAACGAGCCTTCAGGCGTTCAACCGTCCTATCAAGGTTGTGATTAATAGTATATATCCATCGACAACGCACAGCAGTTTTCACAGACGGAAGATCAACAAGAGTCCATGTACAGCGAGAGAGCAAGGCATCCATCTCAGAATCCATGGTCGTTTTACCCCCTACGTGGGACAAGGCCTGGACATGGGTGGTAAGAACAAAGGTAGTAGACAAGGATATAACAAGATTGTTTGCGGAGAAAGAGAGATGGGAGGTGGTAACAAATTGTTCAGTGGGATAGGTGACAAGGGACTTGTGTGTACAAGAGCGCGTACCTTTGCAAAGAGCAATGGGAAGGTCAAAAGTGACCTCAGTACCAGAAGCAAGCAAATCAGTGGGAGAACAAGCATCCAGAGGAGCAACAGACCTCGTCCTGTGTTGATAAACCTGCAATGGGGGTGGGGAAGGGGTTGGTTCAGTGGGTGGAGTAGGGGAGGCGTCAACAAAGGGGTGTACCAGTGGTAAGGGGACAGGGGGGGATAGGGGGTGATGGGGCAGGGTTAGGAGGGTAGTAAGAGGTATCCTCAAAGAAGGTTGTTACGAAGCAGGCACATAGGCCCATGCACTAGATATCGCTGGCGCTAGCTAGCGATCGCGACATCTAGTGCTGACTCCTTTTTCTCTTCCTTCTTTAATTAGTTACAGATTTATTTTCTTTTATTCTATTATTGTAATCTTCTCTTATTGTCTCTTCTTAGAACAAAAACTTTCCTTGTAATCTATTTATTTTCTTTCTCTATAAATACAAGGTAGAGAGGAGAGCTATCTAACGATTTTGGCTACAGCACGTTGTTGTGTCGAAATCTATCTCCTTTTCTCTTCCTCTCCTCCTCAATCTTCTTCTCCTTTAATTTCTGGTTTATATACTTGCTGATTGTTTCTTTGAGGAATTGTTATATGGTATCAAAGCACTAGATCCTTGGCCATCTCTGATCAAAGAACTCTTGGTTTGATTGGTCTTTGATATTTTTGCTCTCTATGTAACTACAATTTTTTTTATTTTACTACTACTAATTGGTGATCGAGATTACATCTACAAATATTATTGCTAAATACTACTACTTTGTGAACTTGTGTTCTCGATCACCCTATTGGTAAGGTTATTATCCTCTCCTTGACATCATCACCCCTTTTGAGCTTCTCTTTTCATTGGGCCTCTCGGTGGCGAAACCGAGCTCTGGACCTTGTCACTTACCCTACTACCACTATCTACCCTCACCCACGCTGAGCCTTTGGCCAATTGTTTGGCTGAACCGATATATATATATATATATATATATATATATATATATATATATATTGGTTGTAGTCTTTGTTCTCTATCATGATGACTGACCCTAAGCCTACTGAAGCTCAGATCATCTCCATAAAGTTGAAAGGAGTTTCTAATTATCTATTATGGGCTTAGGCTATCAAAGCCTTTATTCTTTCTAAAGACAAAGCCATACTGCTATATGATGAGCCTCCTGTCTGTGATGTGAAAGACAATGAGTCTGTCAAACTGTACAATACCTGGTTGAGAGATAATTCTCATGTTCAAACATGGTTGTGGAACAATATTGATACCTCCATCCTACCCACTGTAATGTTCCACAATACAACCAAGGCCATTTGGGCTGATCTACAAGAAACATATGGGCAAGATAAGAATGTCTCCCGCATCTATGACCTATATGAGCAGATGTTCACTTACTCTATTGGTGAAAAATCCCTGAGTAACTACTATGAAGGCTTCAAAGGGCTCTTATTGAAGAAATATAGGTTGTGCAGCCTCTTACCACTGATTTGAGCAAAATCAAAATTCAACAGTTTGAGTTCTACGCTGCTAAGTTTTTAGCTAGCCTCTCCCTGGAATATCTGAGTGTCAAAAGTCAACTTCTTGCAAGAGCCTCTTTCCCTACCCTTAGTGAGACCTTCTTTCGCCTTCAGCGATTGATCCCACAAAGTTACTCTCCTGTCAAGGACACTTCTGCTTTATTTGCTGGCCGAGGCCTCGGCCTCGGCCGTAACCGTGGATCCACTTGTGGTTGTGGACGTGGTCCTCCAGGACGTAGCACTGGGCATACGTCTTTTAATAAAGTTAATAAATATTGTACCCATTGTCACAAGACTAACCACACATGAAAAACTATTGGGATATAAATGGTCATCGTGACTGAGCAGATACCCTTGCCAACAATGTTATTACTGAAGATGCCCCATACCCCATCCAGACTCCTCCTACGCAGACATCTGTACCATCCAATGCACAGTATGAGGCCTTGCTCCGTTGGATTCAACACCTAGAGGCTACTGGACCACCACCCGCTGCCACCCTGGCCCACACAGGTACAACTGCCTTACTATCTACCACCCTTTCTACCCCTTAGATTCTAGACTCCGGCGCTACCTGTTACATGACGAGACAGCCTTCTACCCTTAAAGCCCTTAATGATACACCGAAGCCTGTCACCGTTTATCTTGCCGATGGATCATCTACCACGGCTTCCCAACATGGGAATATTACCCTTACCCCGTCCTTATCTTTGTCCTTTGTCCTTCATGTTCCCAAATTTAAATTTTTTTTTTAACCTTATGTCTATTATTCAACTTACAAAATCACTTAAATGTGTTGCTACTTTTTTCCTTCTTATTGTACCTTTTAAGATCTCGGGACCAAAGTGACAATTGGTGGCGGGCGTGAGCATACTGGTCTGTATTATTTGGAGCTACCTAAACCCATTCCCACCGCTGCTACCACATCTACTTCCGACCCTCTTTAATGGCACCATCGGCTTGGCCATCTGTCTCTTTCTAAGTTAAAGGCTCTTATCCCTAGTTGCAAGACGCTCTCTACCTTACAATGTGAGGCTTGTGAACTAGGAAAACATCATTGTTCCTCTTTTCCAACTAGTTCTACACCTAAGCAATCTTCCCCGTTTTCTTTAATTCATTCTGATGTTTGGGGACCTTGTCGAATTCCCAATCAGTTTGGTTTCTCGTACTTTGTAACCTTTGTGGATGATTATTCCCGCATGACTTGGTTATATTTAATAAAAGAACGGTCTGAATTTATTAATATTTTCAAGGGTTTTCATAAAGAAATTACCACTCAATTTGGTACTCCTATCAAAGTTCTACGTACTGATAATGCCCTTGAATATGTTCAGTCTGCCGTCACTAATTTCTGTTTTGCTAATGGCATCATACACCATACCAATTGTGCTTACACTCCTCAACAAAATGGAGTTGCTGAGCATAAAAATAAATATCTTCTGGATATTGCCAGGTCTCTCATGCTCCATATGAATGTTCCTAAGTATTATTGGAGTGATGCTATTTTAACTGTCTGCTCCCTGATCAACAGGATGCCTTCTTCTGTCCTCCACAATAAAATTCCTTTTAAACTTCTCTATCCCAATACTCCCTTATTTTCAGTTTCTCCTCGTGTTTTTGGTAGTACGTGTTTTGTCCACATCCTACATCCTAAAATGGACAAATTATCTCCCCGGTCTATCAAATGTATTTTTCTTGGCTACTCTCGTACTCAGAAAGGTTACCGGTGTTTTGACTATGTTACTCGGTGCCATTTTGTCAGTCATGATGTAATCTTTTTTTAAGACAAACCATATTATCCTATTCATGTTCCCATCAATTCACCTTCCACTAATATTCCTTTACCTCTCATTCCTTTTAATGATAAACCCACCTCCATCCCGTCTGATTCTGAACCCCCTCCATCCCACCCCAAACTGCGCAACCCTTGCAGGTCTATACCCGTCGCACTCAGGTTGCTCCACCTACTACAACTACTACTCCGGCTACTGCTGACGTTGTCCCTGGTTCTGTGGTCAACTCTGACCTAAGTATTGCTCTCCGAAAAGGTAAAAGAACTTGTACACATAAATCCTTGGTTACCTTTCCCATTGAACACTTTGTTACTACTGCCCATCTACCCACTTCTCACCGGCGACTTGTTTACTCTTTGGCTGCTACCATAGTACCCACTACCCTATCCCAAGCCTTGTTCCATCCAGGGTGGCATGCTACTATGAATGATGAAATGGATGCTTTGACCTCCCGTCAAACTTGGACACTTGTTGACCTACCACTTGGCCACTCAATTGTGAAGTGCAGATGGGTCTATACTGTGAAACATAACTCAGATGGCTTTGTTGAACGGCTGAAAGCACGGCTAGTTACCAAGGGGTACAGTCAAACCTATGGGGTAAACTATTTTGAGACATTCTCTTCTGTGGCTCGTCTCAATTCGGTCCGGGTACTTATTTCCATGGTTATCAATTTTGATTAACTCTTGTATCCAATGGACGTCAAAAATGCGTTCTTGTATGGGGATCTTCATGAAGAGGTATATATAAACCTCCGAGGTATGTTGCTCAAGGAGGGAATTCCACCAAATTCTGCAAGTTACTAAAAGCAATATATGGACTGAAGCAGTCCCCTCATGCATGGTTTGATAAATTTAGCACGGTCATTACTAGTCTTGCATTCATTACCTACTATTCAGATCATTCTGTTTCTGTACGTCGTCATCAGTCTATTGTTACTATCATTACTGTCTATGTGAACAACATAATTATTACAGGGAATGATAAGTTGGGTATTACAGAACTTAAGTCTCACCTAAATACCCACTTTCAGATGAAGGACTTAGGACTCCACTATTTTCTTGGTATTAAAGTAGTTCGAAGCCGTACTAGTATCAGTCTCTCCCAACACAAGTATGTCCTTGATCTTCTTGTAGAAATAGGTCTTTTTGGCACCAAGCCGGTTGAAACTCCAATGGATCCAATCAGAAATTCGAAACATGTGATATTCCTAAATACTCTGATGTTCATCAATATAAACGGTTGGTTGGGATGCTAATTTATTTTATTGTTACTAGACCTGACCTTTCTTATGCTGTTGGACTGGTGAGTCAATTTATGCAAGCTCTTAAGGTTGTCCATTGGGAGGCGGTCTGTCGTATCTTGCGCTATCTCAAGAAATCTCCAGGTACAGGTCTTGTTTATTCCCGACATCGCCATCTTGACATTGTTGGGTTTTCAGATGCTGATTGGGCCAGGGCAAATGGTGATCAACGTTCCACTATAGGTTATTGTCCTTTCGTTGGTGGCAATCTTGTCACATGGCGAAATAAGAAGCAAACCACTGTCTCCAAATCCAGTGCTGAGTCTGAATACCGTGCTATGGCATAGACTACTGCTGAATTAATGTGGTTGAAGAATCTTCTGCAGGAGTTGGGATTTCCTATTTCTCAGTCTATGTCCTTAATGTGTGATAATCAGGTTACAATCTATATTGCCAGTAATTCAGTGTTCCATGAACGTACCAAGCATATAGAAGTGAATTGTCATTTTGTCCGTGATGCGGTTCTGAAGAAGCTTGTTGTCACTCCATTTGTCTCATCTTCAAATCAACTTGCTAATATTCTTACTAAACCTCTATTTGGACCAGCATACCGATTGAACTATTACAAGCTTTGATTGACTGATTTGTGTACTCCAGCTTGAGGGAGGGTATTACAAAGCAGGCACATAGGCCCATGGGACCCATTAGATATCGCTGGCGCTAGCTAGCGATAGTGACATCTAGTGCTGGCACCTTTTTCTCTTCCTTCTTTAATTAGTTACAGATTTATTTCCTTTTATTCTATTATTATTATCTTCTCTTATTGTCTCTTCTTAGAATAGAGATTTCCTTGTAATCTATTTATTTTCTTTCTCTATAAATGCAAGGTAGAGAAGAGAGCTATTTAATGATTTTGGCTACAGCACATTGCAGTGTCTAAATCTATCTCCTTCTCTCTTTCTCTCCTCTTCAATCTTCTTCTCTTTTAATTTCTGGTTTGTATACTTGTTGATTGCTTCATTGAAGAATTGTTACAAAGGTAACATCAGCACTAACAAAATGGCGATGAGTAACAGCATCATAACATCTGTAGCCCTTCTGAGTACGGGAATAACCAAGAAAAATGCATTTGAGGGAGCAAGGAGACAATTATCACGTTGGGGGTGCATGATTTGGGTAAAGTAGACACATCCAAATACATAAGGGGGGACGGGTAAGAGGGAGGTAGAGGGATAAAGAACCGAAAAGGGAACTTTCCCTTGAAGAACTGGAGAGGGCATGCGATTGATAAAAAAGCAAGCAGTGAGAAGTGCATCACACCAAAAATACTTGCGACCATGCATATGAAAAAGAAGAGATCGAGTAACTTCCAAGAGGTGTCTATTTTTACATTCCGCAAAACCATTTTGTTGAGAAGTATAGGAACAACTAGTATGATCAATCATTCCATTTTCAAAGCAAAAATCAGAGATAGCCGCTTGAGTATACTTAAGTGCATTATCAGATCAAAAAATACGGATGGATGTATTAAACTGGAGTTTGATTTCATTGCAAAAACCTTTAAACACATAAAGCAACTCAGATCTATCTTTAAGTAAATAAAGCCAGGTCACCCTAGAATAGTCATCAACAAATGTAACAAAATAACAACAACCAAGTCTGTTGGGTATACGACAAGGACCTCAAATGTCTAAATGTACCAGACAAAAAAGGAGAAGAGCTACTATGAGTAAGACACGCAGGAAAGACACTACGGTGATGTTTGCCTAACTCGCAAGCTTCACAATGAAGGTGGGTAATAGACTTGCAGCTAGGAATGATGGTCTTCGTCTTGGAAGGGGATAGGTGGCCAAGTCAATGATGCCATTGAAGAGGTGTAGAAATAGCGGAGGAGGAAGAGGAAATAGCAAAAGATGCTCCATGATGCTCCAAATAGTAAAGTCTGGATCGCTTAAGGCCCCCCCACCAATCGTCACCCTGGTCCTAAGATCCTGAAAAACACAATATAAAGGGAAAAAGGTTACGGAGCATTGTCGTGATTTGGTCAGCTCACTGATAGACATAAGATTAAGAAGTAACTTTGGGACATGAAGGACGGAGGACAGGGTCAAGGAAAGTATTAAGGAAACCGTTCCTTGACCTATAACTTGGGTGGAGGAACCATCAGCAAAGAAAACAGACATAGAAATAGTGACATTATTAAAGGAAGAAAAAATAAGAGACTTACCATTCATATGACAAGAGGCTCCAGAATCATTAATCCATGGAGTAGTAGTGGTAGAGAGTAGGGCATTGGTAACTGTGTGGGCCAAGGACTGTATGGGCCAGGGTGGCAAAGGTGGATGGAGAGGATTGTTGCTCAAGTTGTGGAACCCGACGAAGTAATGCATCAAACTGTGCCGTGGGAATTGTAGAAATGAGAGTCGATATCTTCCCCCTACGTCTCTCCCCTTCCTACAATTTCTAGGGTTGTTAGGGTTCACCGACGCATCTTTTTTCCTTCATTTCGAACGGGTTCTAGGAGAATCTTTCCATTCGGAGGTGTTCGGATGCATATTCACAAAGGGCCTACAAGAATTGGTGTTGTGACCAAAAACTCTACAAGTGGTACAAAATGGAGGTTTACAATCATATTTGATCTACTACTTCCAGTAGTATAGCTTCCCACACCATATGGTGACAAATTCCGATAGTGGGACATCAACTCTAACGGCCATGCAAATTCGGGCAAAAGCAAGACAAGGTTACGCTTTCGTGCATCTGTCCGAGAAGAGGGGGTGCCAAGGACAAACCCGATAAAGCTCAATGCTTCCGCACACCAGAGAGATGGAATTAGAGTCCTAGCAGGGATAACCAAATGGGAAGGGATGTTAAGTTCATATTATCAAAATGGAGGGATTCATCCCACTGCCGAATCACGATTGGCTTCCCAACCACGTACCATATCCATTTTTCCAGCACGCTCAATTTGTTGTCTTCATTTTCGAAGCCGAAAACGAAAGTGCCAATGTCTGCTAAAAGAGTCTCCAATCCCTCAGAAAGATGCCATTGACGCCAAGGAATAAAGTATCGTGTATCGATAGCGTATCGATCGGGCGATTTTAAGAAACGTATCGTATCATATCGTGGATACGGTGGATATGCTAAGATACGCCAGATTACGGGGCAAGATACACATGGGAATAATTAAGGAACGTGCAAAACACAATTTTTAAGCATAAAAAAACTATAATAAGCAATCTTGAAGTATTTCAAAAGATTAAAGATATAATTGATGACATTAAATGAGCTACAACCTTCGGTTCCCATGAACTGTAGGTTTTCAACAAGGAAGAAGACTAAAAAAGTGGAAAAAAATCAGTTGTATCAAGCTGTATAAGTGCGTATCGACCGTATCAAGATGTATCGGTCCGTATCGAGGTGTACCGGTTTGTATCGAGGTGTATCAAGCCATATCAGTAAGTGTATCTTATTTTTTGCGAGAATGAAAACATAAGTGTATAGATACGTATCAAGTGTATCGATTGTATCAAAGTGTATCAAGTCGTATCGGTTCGATACAATCGATACATGTGGATACACTTTTTGTTTTAAAAAAAGAGATACGTATCGAAGAGTATCATATCGACCACTGCCGATACGGATACGTATCGGTGGATACGGGACGTATCGTATCGATATTTAAAACCATGATTGACGCGTCAAGGATTTTGCCACCAGCTAGAAAGGTAACCTTCTTCTAACAAACTGGCCCACAAGAGTATTTGACCATTTGGAGATTTCAGTCGAGAAGGAGCTGTCCAAGCATGAGGCAAACAGGATGTCTTCTTCCAGCATTGGAGCATTAAAATGTAGAGGCATTCGCTCCCCAAGCGACAAAGGAGCAGAATCAAACAAGGCATTCCAACGGCTTTTGATACCGACTGCAGGCAGCCCACCCTCTACAGGAGGCACTGATAGATTGCTGGGAATCTCACTGTCTTCAAAAGGAATGGTGTACACAGTAGGATCAAGGAAATGAAGAGATGGGGGGTTAAGGGGCCATGGCCGGAGAAGGGCCCGCCATGGAGGGGGGGAAGACTCATGGAGGAGGACCGACCATGGTGAGAAATCTTTTCCTTAGTTTGTTCCATTGCATTATTATTATATTTTGTTTGTTACTTGAGTGTTGTATGATGGTTGTTTATTTAGCTTGTGTGGAGTATGGCAACCGAAGGGTGTTCGGGAGTCATGACTGCCATGTGAACCCTACTTTAAGCATGCAGATACACTGGTGGGAATACGGGTGACCTAAGGGAGTTCCGGTAAAGTGATCCTCACTGGTGCACAACCTTTAAATTGTAATGACAAGTAGAATTGTACACGGCTGGGTGCACCCTTGCCGATAAGGGGGGTTACGAATTGGCATAGGCCTATTTAAATAGCAAGGGTCATGGTGCATGGTGTTTTTCCATCAGGTTAGGCGTACAACTAGTGGTGGAGGGACATTGGACTTGGTCCTTACCTTCCCCTTGGTAACCGTTTACGGTTGAAGGGATGATGTCTTAGAGGGACCCAGAGCGTCCACTCCTAAGATGACAGGACAAGGCCTACGATAAGGCTGGGTCACGGGGCGGCGGCGTTCCCACCGCGGATGAGGGTTTCTGCCCGAGGTAGTGTGGCAGTGCACAAGAGGCTGCATGTGATTCACCTTTACCAGACTTAATAATACCGCACGTATCATTATTGTTTGCCTGCATGCTCCCATCTCCCTCACTGAGCTTAGTGAAGCTGCTTACCCCAACGTGCATGTTCTTTTTCCAAATTCTGATGCAAGTTTCACTATGGCGGACTACGGGGAAGCTGCATATGTTGTAGATGTCTACAGCGATGACGTGGAAGATCGAACTGCTGACGCTCATAGTGCAGACTGCTTTTGTGATGCTTGTGCTTAGGGAGCCAAGCATGATTTACTGATTTTAGTTACTGTTGATCGGACTTGTTGTCCATTTTATTTCACGTACTGATTTATGTTATTTGAAGTTTACTACTTTATGTCTTGAGTTTTGATGAGACAGATGATATACTTTTACTATTATGTTATCATTTAGAATCCATCAGGGTTGATAGCTTTGATATTATATAAAGACTTCCGCAGTTATTCGTTTTACTTTGATTATGTGGTGATGGTTGGTCGTTATGGGAAGAGTTGTGTTGTAGCGGTACTGCATACGAGATCTTGGTGATTGGTTGGGATGGCGACAAGCGTCCTAGTCATAGCCCTGGTGTTCCGGAAATGGGGTATGATACACACCCTGCTAGCTTGCCTGTAATTTGGCTGGTGTACTAAAGGAGTAATTTCTGGTAACGATTAGCGTGCTTCCTATGTAATTTTATTGCAGACTTGGAGCAAAACTTGGTCTAGATTCCTATTTCCTGATTTCTGATGAAATAAAAGAATTTTGGTAGAAATAAGGAAAAGAAAGAGTGAGATGCCCCACCATAGCAACTGTAACAAAAATTGTAAAGCATCGGAAACAAAACAACTATTCCTCCGAGCCCAATTTCCCTTAAATACAGAAAAACAAATTGGTTGACTAGATCAAATGCTAAGGCCGGAAGTAACTAAGAGCAGAAAGATCTCAAAACTTTCTGTTAAAATGAAGACTGCTAATGAATTACATTCTTACCAAATAGATGTACAAAGCACCTATAATAAATACCCTTGAGTCTTGACAGTAAGTGGCTGGTTGGTCAAATAACGAGAAGAGTTACTTACATGCATTGTGTGAGTCTTTCCACTACTAGTAACACCATAAGCAAACACTGTACCTAATAAAATCAAAATAAAACAAGGTCATCATTTGTGAAGGAGAGAATGCAGCATAGTCCAAGAAATGGAGAATTGACTCACAAACAAAAATTCAAAGCAGCAAATAAAAGATTAAGGGAAAATTTCAGCTACAACCCCTGTAGTATAGCTTAATATCACGCGCCCACCTTTTTCGCGATAATATCACTAACACCCCCTACTTTTGAAAACATGGTTCAGTCAAACCCCCTCCGTTAGGTCAGGGCTATTAACCGATGACATGTCACCATCCAAAATAAATTAATGGCAATACTTACCCCAACAATATATTAACTTACCATTTTATCTTTTCCATTTTAAATTCCTTTCCCTTCTTCTTCTTCTTTGGTGAAATGCCTCCATCGAACCCACAGAAGGAGCCTCACCTGTACTGCTTGAAGCTCATGGGTAATTAATTTCTTATCCTAGCCAAGGGACTCATGGCCCCCTTCTTTCGACAAAGGAATCGTCACAATTTAACGACCCATATTCACAAGGAGGGCAGTGGCCAGGTGCACCAAGTACGCTACGCCGAAAAGGAGAGAAGGAAAACAGCCTCTGTTCCAATTGGAAGAACTCTTCCAATCAGTAATGGAACAACCAGAAAGTGTGAGTCACAAGTCACAAGTCCTTCTGATTCCAACTAATATTAGAGTCCACCGGCGAGGATTAATGAAGATAAAAAAAATTCTGCAACTCAGTTCTGACCGAAGAACCCAGAACCAGCCTGGTTGCAGGGAATTTCTCACCGCAGGAGTGGTAGTTGGGACTGAAACTCAAGGAACCAGGAAATCTGGGATGAGTATCTGTTGTCACAGGTTTCAGGCCAAACAGTTCTGTTTTTGTAGAGATCGACACAACTTCCTAGGGGGCTGTATTAGCGCCGGTTGCAGGGTAAGCAAGGGAAAAGCAAAGAAAGAAGGAATTGAGGAAGAAAGGGAAGAAGAGTATCCAGTAGAAGAATCAGGTCAAACCAGAAAGGAGAGAAAAGACCATCCTGCCAGGTTCTCATCGCACCAACAAAAACTCCAATAATAAATCTCTACTCCAATCCTTTCTAAAGAACTCTAGAAAACAATTGGAAAACCGACTCCTACTATGTGAGTTAAATCAGACAAAAGAGAAACCCAAAACTCAGACCTCGAGTGTTGTAGGGATAGAAAAATGCAAATCTGCTACTGTATTTTTAAATCGATAAGAAACCACTGTACTCTTTTTTTTAACAGTCTTATATAGGCCACAGTATGGGGAAAAAAAGGGACTAATCGATTACTTAACAACGATTTGAAAATACTCCGTACTAACCCCTACCATCTTCTCCGTCGCAGATTACATATATTTAAAGGGAAAAGGCTGAGTTCAATGAATTGGATATGTTGAATAATGGAGTAACTTGTTTGTAATAGACAGAGGTCCTCTTATTTATAATGTAAGAATGAATACAAAAAAAGAAAGAGATAGTACAGGTAGTACAATGAGGGTAGTAGAGGTAGTACAAATGTACAATACATATAGTACAATGAATCTAGACAAAAAATGAAATACGTAATATTCTCAACACTCCCCCTCAAGTTGGTGCTTATATATCATGCATGCCCAACTTGGACAATATCATATGGAAGGATTTCCCTGGCAGGCTTTTGGTGAAGATGTTTGCTAGTTGGTCCTCTGATCTGACAAACGGAATCTCGATATGTCCACTGTCCAATTTCTCTTTGATGAAGTGACGGTCTACTTCAACATGTTTTGTCCTATCATGCTAAACCGGATCATTAGCAACGCTAATGGCTGCTTGATTATCACAGAATAATTTCATGGACTGACTACACATAACCTTCAAATCTTTGAGTAGTCGTTGTAACCATAGTAGTTCGCATATTCCATGTGCCATTACTTTGTATTCTGCTTCTGCACTGGATCGGGCAACCACATTTTGTTTCTTGCTGCGCCAAGTTACCAAATTGTCGCCCAGAAATGTGCAATAACCAGAGATAGACTTACGATCAGGACTTCCAGCCTAATATGCATCAGTATAAGCCTCCACCTGGATTTGTTTATTTGGTGAATTTGAAATGGCATATGCCTTCAATTTCAGAGGGTCATTAGGAGATAACAGAATTCCTCTTCCAAGGGCTAACTTTAGGTAGTGCAGTATCCGATAAACAACCTCCATATGTGTAGACTACAGATCGTGCATAAACTGGCTCACCAAAAGAATTGCAAATGCAATATCTGGCCGTGTGTGGGCAAGATATATGAATCTACCAACAAGTCTCTGATATCTTCCTTTGTCTTCTGGTGTGCCTTCTTTTGCTCTTAGCTTGATATTGGGATCGAGAGGAGTATCACAAGGTCGGGCCCCAAGTAATCTTGTTTCTGAGAGAAGATCAAGAACATACTTTGTTTGAGACAGATAGAAGCCTTTTGCAGATCTGACAACTTCAATCCCTAAAAAGTACCTAAGTTTGCCAAGGTCTTTAATCTCAAACTCCTTCCCTAGAAATGTCTTTAGTTTCTTGATTTCATCATTGTTATTGCCAGCAATGATGATATCATCTACATATACAAGTAAGGCAATAAAAGTACTAGGGGAATGTTTTATAAATAAAGTATGGTCAGCATTGCTTTGAAAATAGCCAAATGCTACCATAGCTTTATTAAATCTTCCAAACCATACTCTAGGGGATTGTTTTAGACCAAAAAGAGATCGCTTCAACTTGCAGACTTTTCCTTGGCTTCTATCATCTGTGAAACCCGGTGGGCAGTCCATATAGACATCTTCAGTAAATTCTCCATGAAGGAATGCATTTTTTACATTTAACTGTTGCAAGTCCAATTGTGATGTATAGCACAACAGTAAAACCCTGATGGTAGTCATTTTGGACACTAGAGCGAAAGTTTCTTGATAGTCAATCCCATATGTTTGAGTAAATCCCCGTGCAACCAATCTAACCTTGTACCGATCGATAGTCCCATCTGGTTTTTGTCTCACTGTAAAGATCCACTTGCATCCTATTGGCCTTGATCCTACAGGAAGTGGGACAAGATCCCATGTGCCATTTTTCTTCAGAGCCCTCATTTCTTCTACCATTGCAACTTTCCACCTTTTATCCACAATTGCATCCTGCTATTTATGAGGAACAAACACAGAAGAGAGCGAAGACACAAAAGCACTGAAAGAAGGGGAAAGGGAGTCATAGGAAACATAATTAGAAATAGGATGTAGGGTGCAAGCCCTAGTACCTTTCCGAAGTGCAATTAGAAGATCAAGATCAGAAGAAGGAGTAAGTTCCTTACCAGAAGAAGACTCAGTAGACTCAATTTATGGATCCAAGGTTAGCGAAGGGGCATGTGCAAGAGTGGTAGTGGCCTTTCCTTGCTTGTCTTTGGCACGGCTATAAACTTGCAGAGGTGGCTTAGTGGTTGGATGCTCAGATGGTGCAGCTGTATCGAGCACTTGTTCTTTGACTATTTCTAGTACATCATGTATATCTAGTATAAGTACATTAAATATATCAGGTACATCTTCAACTGTTTGTGTCTCCCCCTGAAGAGGAGCCTGATAATAGGAGAGATGCTCATGAAAAATGACATCTTTACTAACAAGGACCTGACGAGAGGGAGGATGATAACACTTGTATCCTTTCTATGATGTAGAATACCCTAAAAATATGCACTTTAATCCACGTGGATCAAGCTTGCCAAGGGAACGATGGTTATGAACATAACAAAGACAACCAAAGACTCTAGGAGGAAGAACAAAATCAGAATTTCCAAGTAAGATGTTCAAGGAAGCCTTGTTGGCCAAAACAAGAGAAAGAAGGCGGTTGATCAGGGATGCTGCAGTAAAGACAGCATCATTCCAGTATTGAACGGGAACATGTCTCTCAAACATTAGTGCTCTAGCTGTTTCGAGTAGGTAGCGGTTCTTTCTTTCAGCGACTCCATTCTAAGCAGGAGTGTCCACACAACTTGTCTAATGAATTATCCCGTTATCAGCCAAGTATTGCTGAAAAAATCCTTCAAGATATTCCTTACCATTGTCACTACGGAACAGCTTCAACTGAGTTTGAAACTGCGTCTTTATTATAATGTGGAAATGGTGGAAGCATGCAAATACCTCATTTTTTTTATGCATCAGATAGACCCTTGTAGTACGAGTGTGACAATTAGTAAAAATTACAAACCACCTACGACCAAAAATAGAGGTAGTCCATGTTGGACCCCAAACATCAAAATGGATTAAATCAAAGATAAAAGGACTTCTTGAAACAAAAGGTAAATAAGAAATACGAGTCTGTTTGGCCAAAACACAGACCTCACATAATAACTCGTCTTTATTACATTGTTTAAATAATTTTGGAAAAAAATGAGATAAAACAGCAGAAAAGGGATGCCCAAGATGGCGGTGCCACTGCTGAAGGGTATTGACTGCGAAATGGGAGGAAGGTGTTGAACGACCATTGTCAAGCAAGTACATGCCACCATGCACACTACCATGTCCAATCGTCTTCCCGTTCTCTAGATTCTAAATCATACAATAGGTAGGAAAAAATGTTACTTTACAATTTAGACTTTGTAAGACTACTAATAGAAAGTAAATTTGCAGACAACTTAGGAACATGTAAAACTGAATTCAAATCAAGGGAGGAAGAACAATGGATGGATCCAATTCCAGATATAGGAGAAAGGGATCCATCAACGACCTTCACAGTATTATGTCCAGAAGAAGGAGAGAATAAATAAAAGGACTCAGACGAACTAGTCATGTGGTCAATGGCTCCAGTATCCATAACCCAAAGGCTAGAGATAGACAAAGCACAATAACCATCATGAGAAATACCTGACTGAACAAAAAAAGAACCTAGATTGGTAGATGCAAATGTGGATGATTGATTTGTAGAAGCATGAGGTGGTCGTAGGATATGTCGGAGAGTCTGAAGTTCTTGTGCAGAGAGTGGTGGTAGAGGACCAGTAGGAGGACCTGCTTCAGTTTGATGTGTCTGAGGTGCGTGGGAGAACTTTGCCTTGTGCATACCTTTTTCCCGGCGTTTTGCTTCAAAATCTGCCGGCTTGCCATAAAGCTTTCAGCATGTGTCTTTGGTGTGCCAGAGCTTGCTACAATACTCACATTTGATAACATCATGGGAAACAGGAGAACTTTTGTATGTCTGAGTATTTGCCTGGAGAGCATACCTATCCAGAACAGAAGGAGACAACATTATTATTCATCGTTGGTCTTCTAACTGAACCATGGAATAAGCCTATTCGAGGGTAGGGAAAGGGTCCCTACTGAGAATCTGTGAGAGGATGGGATCAAGCTCCACATTTAGTCCTGCCAGAAAAGTATAAACCCTGTATTTCTCTTCTCTTTTGTGAAATAGGGTAGCATCTTCTTCACATTTAGCATGAACCATAAAAATCAATTGTTTGCCAATAGCTCCTCAACTTAGTATAATATTGGGATACAGTTAATCCTTTTTTGATAGTTTCATTAACACTTTTTTGAATGGCATAAATTAAAGTAGCATTCCCAACTTGGGAATAGGTGTCCTTAGCAGACTTCCAAAATTGTGCAGCAGTATCCAATAACAAATAGCCCTCAACTATAGTAGGTTGCATTGAATTGAAGAGATATTGCATTACCAATGAATTTTCAGCATGCCATTTCTCTAAAACAATGTTCTTGGTCAAAGGTTTTTCCTTGCTGCCGGTGAGATATCCCGATAATCCCCAAGCTGTAATTGAGAGTTGTGTGGCCCGAGACCACATTAGGTAATTACCACTATCAAGTCCAGTGGTATTAGTGAGAATAGTGAGATTGTCCATTTTAAAACTCTCTATCCCTGAAGAGGTTACTTCAGATGTCATCCTTGAGTTGTGGATTCAAAAACAAACACCCAAAAACAATATGAACAACCTCATTGTTTGGTTATAGCACAATATATGAAGATCAAAGTAGAAATATCACTTGTCAGATATCCTAACTTGTCCCATATGCAACATAATATATGGAAATCAATTCTGGTTTGCACCCCTTTTTTGTTTATTGGGGTAAACTCAGAAACTCAAAGATATCCGACCAGACTGAACCATATTATTAATATCCAGACTGATAAAAAAAAATTTTGATTTCCAATAAAGAGAATAAAAAAAATGATCCGTAATGAGGGATAAAAGGAAGAGTAGTGCCTATATCATTGTATGATTTCCTCTCTGGTTGCTGCCCCTATTGGGGAGAGAAAAAAAAAAAAAAAAGAAGGAAAGTCGGTGGTCAGCGGTAGCGGAGGGATCTGGCGGTAGAGCTAACTTGGCTCTGATACCATGTTGAATAATGGAATAAATTGTCTGTAATAGACAGGGTTCATCTTATTTATAATGTAAGAATGAATACAAAGAAAGAAAGAGGTAGTACAGGTAATACAATGAGGGTACTACAGATAGTACAAATGTACAATACAGATAATACAAATGTACAATACAGATAGTACAATGAATCTAGACAAAAAAAGAAATACGTAATATTCTCAACAGGATATTCAAGGATTTAGCATGACTGTTTTGGTCAGAGAAATGAAAAGTCAAAGGGAATGGTGTTGGGGTAAAAATGTCTTTTTACTTATTCTGTCAGTCTAAATAATGTTTGGGTGTCTTCAGGAGTGTTAGTGATATTATCCCAAAAAAATGTGGGCGCTTGATATTAAGCTATACTATAGGAGATGTGGCCGAAATTTTCCCAAAGATTAAATTTCATCATGCGTCAATAGTATAGCAATAAAATCTAAAGATAAAATTCTGATTATATAGGGTAAAGACCAAGCAGGACATAAGCTTAAGATCCAATAATTAGGAAAATAATTAGATCATGTTTGTTAAGACTTTATTCTTCCAGAAAAAAGTAAAAAAGATCCACCTTTTGTGTGTGTGACTGTGTGTGTGTGTGGGGGGGGGGGGTTTGGAGATAAAAGATACAATTCCATGTTAGAACCATGCAATCATATGCAAGAGTTACCAAACATGGTAGAGGTCTTTGAAGATGAAGCCTCGAACAGTATACAGCCTTCTTTTAGGAAGAAGCCCCACCTCAACCCAGCTCACCTTTCAGGAAAATGTTAAAATGATTCATCACCCACAGACATGGAGAAAAGAAAATATTCAGCCACAAACAGAATACAAGTGTTTGTCTGACATGCAAAAGACACTTGCAGTTTCATCAGTGATTGATAGTTTGATCTTTCACTCTTTCCAATCTAGTAGCCCATCATATTATCAAATTAAATTAATTTGCCCATAAAACATATCCCAATGCCCATGTTTTTGAAAGGTCAACTGTATTAAGAATTTAAGAGTAGATTGACTTGCTGGAAGTGTGACCTTGTAGAGGGTCCCACAGAAACTCTGCTAATAACAAGAACTTTGTGCCCACCAACACAATAAAATGTATAGTGTTTCAAAATGAATGCAAAGTTTACCTCATGTATGCAAGACAGGCCCAACCAACCATGAACAAGTTAATGGAATCAAAGAACTTCTTTGAGTAACTTCACAACTGATTATGCAAGACAAATTCAACATTGTGCAGATAGTGGGCCCACAATACAAAAGAACCCTTCATTCATTCAAGTACCACCCCCTCTCAACAATGAAGAATCAACAATAGCACTATACCAGAACTTCTAATTAAAATCTGACTTTGAACAACTCAAAAACAGCAAATGAAGTTTGCATACTACAGTAGAACTAGTTAACCAATACTTAGCTACAACCAAATACTCTTCTTTTGTTTAGCTACAACTAAAACATAGGCCTCTCAAACATCTCTAACAGTATCAAGGGAAGAAGTTCCAAATTTCATTCAATAATCAAAATCACCATTTACAGGCTTTGGATGTCCATTTCCTTCATACAGGCTTATAATGCATCATTACTTTTCACTGGTGAAATACCCTTATTACATAAAGACACATAAAGACTGGCTAAAAACTAAAAACAAAAAAATAAATAAAATTGGAAAGCAGCCAAATACAACTAAGTTACGAAAATCAATTCTAAGACTCACTTTCTATTTTGAATCTAAAACTCAAACTTATTGTTCTGGCGCCAATGATAAGGTTTGCAACTCCATCAGCGTTTGACCTCTTCCCTAAACAAATAAAACAGTAACTAAAAAGAAATCTAAATTAAATTCCCAATCAAATTGGATTCCAAAATTGCGATGATAGAAATTCAGCTACAACCTGACACCCTGTTGAAAAGTGAATAGAATAAATCTTTAAAATGGCACCAGATGGAAAAGTATCGACTTTCCAAAAATAGCTCTAAATGAAATAGTTCTATAATGCAACCAGAGATGACATTCAAAAAACAAAACTTGTCTCACAGAAAACTGGACAGAATTGATTGGAACCTCTCTTTTTTTATTAGACCTGTACATTCAAGGAGTTTAGTAGGGTCACAACTCACAAGAAGCTCCATGGGTGCTACTTGGAGTTCAGTTCTTTGAGAAGAATAATGACTCTTCCTTTCTTTTTGTACAGCGTAGAGAATGGAGACTTGAAAGGATTAATAAGGTGTTTGAATAAAACCTACAACCATGCAGAGACCACCTTGGAGATTTTGAGAAATCTTAACACAATTCTTTTGTCCGCCCCTCCCCCCCCCCCCCCCCCCCCCCCCAAAAAAAAAAAAAAGAAGAAGAAGAAGAAAAAGAAAGTTAGTCAAGTGACGGATCAAAAGGATTATTAAATCAGCATCCCTGTCATACAATATATCATGCAATCGTATGGTTATCTTTAATAAAAATTTATGTATTAAACTAATATTCAATAGCCTACATATCATCTTAATTTAATAACTTGATATAGAAGTCTTCTCCTCCACACCACCAAAAGAAAGCTAACTTCCACTTCGTTGCTTTTTTGTATATCTTTCAAACCATCTCAACTTTCACACATAAAATTAGAAGATTGTCTAAACAACAACATACAGCACAAACTAGAGCATTTATGACAATGTCACTGGAATCCCACGGCCCTGTTCTAATAGAAGCCACACTTATTGTGTGGGTTGGAAAGAATGTTTTCGATAAAGAAATGGCGTTACCATTAATTCCTTCCATAGCACCACTTACAACATGCTGAGCAGCAACATCATAAACATGGCGTGTCGTTGTTGCGGGCCCAAATACTCTATCTGCAAAAACAAACAAAAAATTAATAATTGACATTTTAGAGAATCTAACAATTAATTCTAGATATATTTAGAGCAAAGGAATATTAAATCTCATAGGCTGGAGAGAGAGAGAGAGAGAGAGTAAGACGGAAGTTTTTATTATTTGCCATTCAAATTCAACTTTTGTTGTTTCACTTGTTCTTGGTTTTCAGTTTTCAATTTTCTATTCATTTTGTCAAAGTCGAGGAACAGGAAGCATGCCCCTGGAAATGGTTGGAAGCTCTATGATTGAGAACTTGACAATGAAATTATCGGAAACAGAGTGTCAATGAGATGAGGCTCTAATCAACTTTTATAAGGTGGAAGCCCTTACCTCTTTATATTTTCTAGTGAAATAGAAGAAGTCATTGGTATTTCATAATGCAAAGTTCCTCACTTTATGACTTAAGAGTTGAAGACATATAAGTAGTCACCTCTAATTTGATCTAACATCTGGTATTATGATTCTTAGATGTGTCACAATGGATTTAACTACAATTACATTCAAGTAACCTCATATATCGAAAATGTACACAGCAACCCATTCAGGGATGCAAAAAAGTTAAAACCGGAGCAAATGATCTAAAAGGACTTCTAATCTCCCACTAGTAAAAATAGCACGACTTGGGTGTTTCAGTAATAATAATTTAGAGGAAGAAAAGAATGAAGATTGCCTGATGCAACAATTTTTCAAAACCAGACCAGGCACCATAGTTGCCAAGGCGTAGCCTAGGCATTGCTAGACGTCTAGGCAAGTCAAATAGGGCTAGGTGGTTGGTCGCCTTATTGTACCATGCATTGTTTTATTTTTTATTTATTTTTTAAATTAATTCCCTTTGTAGCATTTTTATTGGATGTATAAAGTACATATATATATAGCATAATGCATGGAATCATGCATATGCATTAAAAATAATCAAAATTGATGGCTAACCCCCCCTTTTTTTTTGTATAAATCCTCTTATTAAAATGTACCCTTACAATGCCTTGGGAACGCTTGGGTACCCGTTGGGTACGCCTTAGGCACACCTAGGCACCCAAGCACCTCTCCAGCGCCTTGGCGTCTTGACAACTATGTCAGGCACTGAACCACAAAAGTGTCTAGTTTTGGTTTAAACCTAGGCTTTTTTTTTTCAGGGGGGTATGTTAAACCTAGGCTCATTGTTTCAAGTTCCAAGCAAAAAAAATTATCTTGCTGGAAGGCAAAACTGAAACTCCATAAACTTATGTTGTTTACCATGTTTCGATATCGGCAAAAATGTTTGGCTGAAATTAGCATTTCAGTTGTTTCAGAATGTTACAATCCTTTATACAGCTTCACTATTTTGGTAGGTTTCTATGAAATTTCGCATTATTTCACTGAATATTTGGAAACATGCCACTTTAGCCCCTTTTTCAAGGTTTTTTGTATCGCTGAGGTTATTTTAAGAGGCGTATTGTATTGTATTGTATTAAATTGTATCGAAGATACGCTAGGATAAGAACGAGATAAGCATGACAATGCTTAGAAAACATGCAAAATGCAATTTTGAAGCATAAATACCATATTTAAGAAGTAATTAAGTTCAATCATAGGAAGTCAGGTTGTTGGACCCTAGTTCAAGGGCTCAAAAATCCCAATCTAGGGCCAATTGGGTGCAGGTGCACCGATCCCATTATGCACGAACATAATTCTTCCTCCCTGGCGCCTGGCGATGGTGGCAGTGGCCACTGCTGCTGCTTTTCTTCTTGTCTTCTGCTCCAGTGGCAGCAACAGTAGGCCGCTGCAGCTGCTGGCGGCGGCAGCAAACCTCCTCCTCTTCTTCTTTTTTTTCATGTGTATCCAGTTTGTATCGGGCATATTGAACCGTCTCTATAGATTTGTATCAACTGATACAAAAGGGTACTATTAAAATAAAATAAAATAAAAACTGAATCATATCAGCACCAGTCAATGCCAATACAAATCATCTGATATGAACCGATACTTAAAAACCTTGTTTCGTTTTTTTCCTAAATGACCATGACCATGTCAACCAATCTACATCAAAAGAAATAAGAATGGGGAGATTTGAAGAGATCTGTGCCTCTCGTTTTTCGGGGGGAAGAGGGTGAGGCTAACCACTCTTTTTGAAATTTACCATTAGAAATTGAACAAATAATGGGATAATGAATCAACAACACTAAAATTTCATGTCTTTGCACAGCGTTAGAGGATGGTGGATGAATCTATGCAAGAAACAAGAGAAATTTGGGGGGCAACAACTTTTAAAAAAAAAAAAAAGTTGCAAATATAAGGTAATAACCTCAAATATTGAAATAATAGCTCATTATCTTAATATTTTGCATTTTATTTAATTTTTTTATCTTAATTTAATAACTATTCTCATACTCATAAAATATTACATTTTTACAAGTTATTGTTATGTAGCTCGGTGGCAAGCTCTACATACGGCCGTTTGTGGTATACATGGTTCTGCAAGATGCCTATGTCCATGGGAGCGAAGAGGGCAGTTTTCATTAACACTGGAGATAGGGTTCCACACTCTCTTCCTCAGGCCTCTCTGTGTTTACAAAGAATTCCCATCAACCCTAATAAGCTTGATCACTAATTATTTAAAGGGAAAAAGGAGATACAAATTTCTGAAATTACCCCCATGTAACCCTAAAAGGAGATACAAAATTTTCAAAATTACCACCATGTAACCCTAAAAATTCCCTTCCGGGCTGCCTCCCCAAAACCCTGCAGTGGGCTGCTCCTTCAAGCGGCGATTCACAGCCCACAACAGTTAGCCCCAAGCAACAAAATAAAAGACATCGTCCCCCCCCCCAACACTCATGGTTTGAGGTTTTGGTCGAAACCAGTTATCTCGGTTTCAAGCCTGGCCGAGACAAAACCTAGGCTCGAATCCAAAAAGTATCAAGTTTCGATCGAACCCAGGTTCGGTTCGACCAGGTTTGAACCGAAACCATTTCGGTTCAAAAAATGCACCAACTGAAGGTATAAAGATGTCTCTCGTAGAGTTCATTAGGTTTCGACCTAAACTCATCATTTTTTCTTATATTTTTCCTTGATCTCTGAATTTTTTCACAAGATTTATTGGGCTAGACAGGAACAACATTTATTAGGCAGTACTTATTTATGACTAATATCATTTAAGTAAATGATTTTATTTACTTAAAATATTATTCATAAATAAGTAAATACCCCCTCCCCCATTTGAATCCAATAAAAATAGTCTAAAATTTAAATTCCAGAAGGATAAAAAGTCAACCATCCAGTTCAAGAACAAAACCGTACTTTTGGGTGCGGGGCAATTTTCAACTTCCAAATACTAGGCTTTTTCCAAATATAAAAATTACATAAATCTTATTATAGTAAACCATCACTAAAAACCAAGAGTGCATCAAAATAATCTTTTGCTTTGATGCCCAAAAAATAATTTACATTCAGACGACTTTAAACAGCATTCATGTACTCCGAACAAGGTTTGACCGGAGTATAACTCCTTCATTATAACTTGGATTCAAGTAATCTCGGATTTGTTGGAAAACTGATTATGCTAGTTTTGCAGTGAATTCGAGTAATCAACTTTCCAACGAATCCGAGATTGCTTGATCCGAACTATATTAAAGGAGTTACGCTTCGGTCAAATTTATTAGAAGTACGTGAATGTTAGTCATAAATACATGTTGACTACTTAACTCTAGACACAATCTCAGGTTTCAACATACACTAGCAAACTTGGGTCCACACCACATATTATCATTTTGGATGTTTTTATTTAAACTAATATGGGAATATGTGTAAAATGGTTAAAATAGTTTACAAGAAAAGAAAAGGACAAAAAAAAAAAAAAACCCTCAGATCAAGAAAAACACTTTTGGGTCTCGAAACCAAGCTTCGAGATGTCTCGGGAAAAATACCAGGTTCCTACCGAGTTTCGATTGAAACCCGAGATATCTCGGTTTCGAGGCTGGCCGAAACTAGCCTCCAAACCGGCTCCTCAAACCTTGCCAACACTCCCTTTGAGGTTTACACCCCCACCAACACAATTATTATCTTACCTATAAGAGGTAGCTCTAATATAGACTATAGAGAGAAGGGCAAATGAAGGAAGGAAAAAAAAGATTTTTGAACCAAATTTAGGTAAATAATACTACCTATAAGGATTTATGAATAATTATATTTTTATTAGTATTCCAACAATCAAGGAATCAAATATCGCGTATCGGTACCTTATCGATCAACTGAAATTAAGAGCCGTATCGTATCGTATCGTGGATACGGTGGATAAGCACGGATACGCATGGATACAAGGCAAGATATGCACAAAAATGATTAAGGAACATACAAAACACAAGTTTAAAATATAAAAACACTATAATTAGCAACATTGAGAAAAAAAGGTATCTTGCAACATGGATACACATAAACTTCTAACCGAATATCCTACGTCTTGTAAAACAACAAAAAAATGTCCAGAACCATGCCTTTTAATTAAAATCAGTTTTTAATCCTACTGGAAATCATTTTCCTTAAAAAGACAAATAAAACCAAAAGCTACCTCTTCAATAAATACCCATCTCAGTGGAAACAAACACAAACATACCAAACCCTTACCATTTTTTATAGTTTTCCCTTCAACTGAGACTGGCATTAAGAAAAAAGTAAAGGAAAGCAAGACCTAAAACTTAACAAAATAGTAGAGGAACATTGAGATCAGAAGAAAAAAGAACACACATCATGGCATAGAAATCAAATTCATGGAGTCATGTACACCCCACAAAGAATCGACAAACAACAAGGATGTAAGAAAAGCAAAGAAAAAAAGAAGAAAAATATATGGGCCTTAACTAGTACAGGACCACATATATCTTAGATCTAACAACAAATTTTCCCTTAACAATAAAAAATGTTGATTCATGAAAAAAAATAAGTTAGAGTCATGTACGTATTATTGTTATTGCTACTGGAAAGACAAATCAAGACCAAAACAGGGAATCGATGAATAGAAATTGAGAGAGAGAAAAAGAGAGAGAGAGAGAGAGAGAGAGAATAGTTAAATTTTACATTAAAAAATAATATTATCTGAATTATATTTCTATTTTTTTAACCAGAAAATAAAAAAAAAATAAAAAATAAACTCAAAAATTATAACTGAGAAACAAAGATGGTAGATCAGTGTCTACACATCTTATATAAATAGTAGAAGAGGAAAGGATTAATTTTTGGAAAAAAAAATTTTCAAAATTTCTTCTGTTCTTCCAAAATTCCTCAAATCAGTGTTTAAATCCATGCATGTAGCATGCATTCATCAAATAGGACCATAGTTCATTGATTCATGAGAAGAAACAACACAAAAATTGATTTATTATGAAAAAAATTGAAGTTGAAATTCATACCTATAGGGTTTTTCGCCCTTGGAGCTTGAAGAGATGATTTCAGGCTCTAATCTTCACAAAAACACAGTTTGATGCTACCTTCCTAGTCGTTTTAGGGCTAAGAATCAAAGCCCTAAGGTTTTTTGGAAAAAAAAAAATCAAGTTGCAGAGGAGTATTGAAGCTTCAATAGTTGTCAGCTTTTGAAAAAACACGAACAGGGTCTGTTTTTGAGTAGTATCGATACTGCTCGACACTTAAAGGCTGTATCGACCAGTATTGAGCAGTATCGAACCATATCGGTTCGATACTGGTCGATACTATACTTTTTTTAAAAATGAAGAGACCAATCAACTGGTATCGTATCGACTAGTGTCGATACCGATACGTATCGGCTGATATGGTGTGTATCGTGTCGATACTTGATTCCTTGCCAACAATAGGCTTTTCTTTTTTCTCTTTACTTGATGAACCAATCAATATATAATTCAGAAAAATTCTTCATTTTAAAGTGTAAGAAGGAGACTCAACCAACAGTTTGTTTTCTTATTGTTTGTTCTTATTGTTTGTTCTTTGCTCATGTTATTGGTTATTCTTCATACCCATCGGCGACAATTATTCTGTTAGAAGACTACCAGATCTTTGCTGATTTGGTGCTAAACATCATCAAAATTTTCATAAACTTCTCCTACAATTGATGGCAAAGAGGGTTCAACACCTTTAGATCAATGATCCATCTTTGCTACAGGATCTTTACACAGCCCAACTCCAAAACAGATTTAATAATCAATAGAGAAATCAACTTATCTAAAAAATCCAACCATTGAAAACACTTGAAATTGATAGGAGACCCTCTTAACTTCAATTATGAACACTAGCTGAAATTTAGAGTCGATCGAAGGAGAACTGAAACAACTACAGATTCTGCAAGGTTGTTGTTCAGGTGACCGCCCAGATCTGGAGAAGTTTCTGAAAATTTTGATGATGTTTAGCATCAAATCAGCAAAGATCTGGTAGTCTTCTAACAGAATAATTGTCGTCAATGGGTATGAAGAACAGCCAATAACATGAGCAGAGAACAAACAATAAGAACAAACAATAAGAAAACAAACTGTTGGTTGAGTCTCACAACCGAAGGAGACTCAACCAGAAATCAAAATTTAACTTTTCTTTTCTGGTCTAAATCTGCCCCAGCCTTCTTTTACTTCTTAGTTATATAATTTGTAAGATTACAAAATAATAGGAAATCCTAACTAAAACAGAAACTTCCTTTTTAGAGAATACGAAAGTTTCCAAAATAGAAAATATGAAAGTTTCTAAACATTTTTAGGAAACTAAATTTAAGAAAATTCTTAGTTTCCAAACAATTAAAATTCTAAATAACTAACACTATATTTTAGGAAAGAAATAAAAAAAGAGTGAAAAATCTGTTGTTGGTACTGTTCACGTGAATAGTACCGTGAACACTGTTCACGTGAATAGTACCGTGAACACTGTTCACGTGAACAGTGGGGGTGATTGGTCAGCCAATTGGGCCTGGCCCAATTTTGGGAGATTCTTTCTTCTTTCGGCCCCTTCTGGAGTAGACTTAGACTGCATCAGCTCCCCCACGGCTTAGAAACATTCGTCTCCGACGAATAGAGGAAAGACATGTAATGATCATGAAAATCAAGGTCGATGCGCTTGAAGTCATCTTCATGTATCCACGTGTTGTCACTACGTGGGTGCCCTTTCCACTTGATTAAGAATGACTGGTAACCTCCACCATTGCGAGTCATAGTATACTTGGAATCAATAACATCTTCAATTTGGTCAGCGGAAAGAACAGCAAACTGTGGAAGACATAAAGTATGTTCCGTATCTCCCTCGTCAGAATGATGACCCGTGTAGAGAGTCAAATCAGCAACGTTGAAAATGTTACTGATAACCCTGGCTCTGATACCAATTGATGGCAAAGAGGGTTCAACACCTTCAGATCAATGATCCCTCTTTGCTACAGGATCTTTACACAGCCCAACTCCAAAACAGATTTAATAATCAATAGAGAAATCAACTTATCTAAAAAATCCAACCATTGAAAACACTTGAAATTGATAGGAGACCCTCTTAACTTCAATTATGAACACTAGCTGAAATTTAGAGTCGATCGAAGGAGAACTGAAACAACTACAGATTCTGCAAGGTTGTTGTTCAGGTGACCGCCCGAGATCTGGAGAAGTTTTCAAAAATTTTGATGATGTTTAGCATCAAATCAGCAAAGATCTGGTAGTTTTCTAACAGAATAATTGTCGTCAATGGGTATGAAGAACAGCCAATAACATGAGCAGAGAACAAACAATAAGAACAAACAATAAGAAAACAAACTGTTGGTTGAGTCTCACAACCGAAGGAGACTCAACCAGAAATCAAAGTTTAACTTTTCTTTTCTGGTCTAAATCTGCCCCAGCCTTCTTTTACTTCTTACTTATATAATTTGTAAGATTACAAAATAATAAGAAATCCTAACTAAAACAGAAACTTCCTTTTTAGAGAATAGGAAAGTTTCCAAAATAAAAAATAGGAAAGTTTCTAAACACTTTTAGGAAACTAAATTTTAGAAAGTTCTTAGTTTCCAAACAATTAAAATTCTAAATAACTAACACTATATTTTAGGAAAGAAATAAAGAAATAGTGAAAAATCTGCTGCTGGTACTGTTCACGTGAACAGTACCGTGAACATTGTTCACGTGAACAGTGGGGGTGATTGGTCAGCCAATTGGACCTGGCCCAATTTTGGGAGATTCTTTCTTCTTTCGGCTCCTTCTGGAGTAGACTTGGACTGCATCAGTAAGCACCCTTTTCACCAACACTTCCTACCAAAGCACCTATTACCCTACACATCTTGAAGTCTAAGCCAACTCCCTTATATGCAAACAGCAAAAGTGAAGGTATTCAATCTTGATGAACAAAGCCCCCACGGTTGGACAATTTCAATTAGCCGCAAAGTTTTACATATTGGGATCAGAGTGGGCATATTGACTGATTCCTATCAATAATGCCAATCCCCAGACCAGCCGATACCACCAATATCTGAGAAGACAACTGATATTTGGCCAATATCCATACAGATTGGCCATCCATATCAGTATGTCCAATTGCCGATCCAACTCTTGTTCAACTATTTAAATCCTTGATTAGCTGTCTCTCAATGGTTATTTCGCCTGATAGAAAATAGCTCCCTCATGTAACAAGAACTCTACCAATGATTATTCAGTACATCTTTGGTTTCCATTGTCAATAAGCCTGGGAATGCTTCCTACAATAAATCAAAATCAAGTAAATTGCTTAACTAGAACAGTTCAAGATTACATTAAATTTCTTGCAAACCACATTTCATAACTGATGCATTTTCTTGTTTCTCTATAACAGAGTGGTAGGCCAGCAAATCGCAGACTTGTTAATGTAGCCAACTCTGCCTAGAAGTCCACAGCCATGATAATATCCTTGACCCAATCACAAAATGCCTTAACCAATTAACCTAAGTTCTAAAGGAGAAAAACTGGCATGGTGATAGAGTGGTGCAACCTAAACTTTGATTCTCCATCATGATCCATCGTGGCTAAATGTGTTACTACACTTTGGTTGCTGAATATCAGTGATATCTTCACAGAAGCAACCAATGGCAGCATCGAACCTCTTGTTTAAATAAATACTTAGAAAAAGGTTAATTTATTTCTTCCCCTCAGAATGTCGATGATACCATATCATTCTCAATAATCAGTACCCTCCAAAAATACAAATAAACCGCAGCATAATGTGAAACAAAACAAAATTAAGAGGTCATGAATTCAACTCTCATTGAGGCCTGCCTATGGAAAAAAAATAAAAACAAAAAAAAAAATACAAAACAAAACAGATGAAAGAGGAAGCTTGCTACAAACCAAACCCATAAGCAATCGAAGGATTATACTCGTTTCGAACAGTGTTATCTCCATCAGCATACCAAGCTATCTCATCGCCTTTATTAATCTCCCGAGCACTGCCCAAACCAACGAATAAACCAACTTAAAACTACGAAATGAAACCAATAATGCACAGACAGAGCGAAAAACAAAACGCCAACTCTCAACTACCTGAGAGGTCGAAATCTGACTGTAACAGTGACATTCTCCTTAGCCTTACTGAAATCAGGTCGGTCCAAGCTCCGCGTAGAAGGGCTAATGGAGTTCGCCGGCGACACCATGAGCTTCGAGGAATGAGTTCGAGATCCTGATGGAGTCGTCGGACGTGCTCCGGACTTCGACTCCGGCAGCGCCGGAGATGGTGCCGCTAGTGACTTCCGAGACCGGAGCGGCGAAATACTGGTCCTCGATCTTTGAGTCTTCGAAGTGATCCCATACATTGTGGCGAGTGACAGAGGAACTTGAAATGCTCAAATGAGCTATGATGAAGCTGAAGAACAAACAACTCTCGCAGAGAAATGAGAAGGCAGAGAGTGAGAATAATCCGAAAGAACGGAAAAAGTGCTCAGTCTCTCATAATTGGCGCTCTCTTTGGAACGTTTGTCTGGCAAATTACGAAAATATCCCGAAATTTTCCCTCGCAGGGATGGTGGAATTGAACCAGAACGAACCTAATAGACCGGTTTAGAACCATCGATTCTAGCCAACCCACTAGCCAAGTTTACAGCCCCGTTTGATACCCTTTCGTTCTTTTCCATTGATTCTGTCTCCTTGAAAGCAATTTGAACATTGAATATTGTAATTTGAGAGCTAAAAAAACTAGTTCTTGTTGCTTTATAACAAATGAAACATAGCTAATAAGGGAATCCAACCAAAATGAAAGCTTGACCGCCACCACCACGACAACCATTACCACCGCCACTACTACCACCACCGCTTCCACTAGATTTCGAATCGATTACAGATTCATTTTTATCAAATGAGATTTTACTCTTAGTAAGTTCTACAATCAAATCTAGCACAATGTTGTCAAGAAGTATTATGCTCTAAAAAAACTAATTCCAAAACAAAAACAATAAAGTAACTCCATAACAAAAACAATGAATCAAGAGCAAAAGTACAACACAATACACATTAACTTTAGTCGGATTCACGTCGGCTCCCCCCAGTGGTTATAGGAGGACGGGGCAACCTCACCCTGATGACTGACACGTGGCTCTCGGGTGAATCCGAGACCCACGTTCGAGCTGACACCCCCTGTCGACTTGGCTTGTCGACTCGAATATGGGTCTCAAATTCACCCAAAGCTACGTATCGACTTTCCAGACGAGATTGTCGTGGTCCTCCCAGTGGTTATGGGAGGAGAGGATGAGGATCCAACTTTAGTCTTTATTTATTTTTATTTTATTTTTTTGATAAGAATTAACTTTAGACTTTAGGTACATATGAAAGTTTACCAAAAAAAAAGATATGATAGATAAATTTTACCAAAAAAAAAAAAAAGTATATGAAAGATAAATGGTCCGGGCGGACAATGAACCGTGAACTGCTTTGCGGTTCAAATTTTGTCTTTTTAATCTGGTGGGGACTCATTGGAAAGTTTGTACGCTAAATTACGAGAATGTCCTGAAATTTTCCCTCGCATGGATGGTGGAATTCAACGACCAGAATGAACCCAGTAGACTGGTTTAGATCAGTCTGACTCTAGCCCAACCCGTCATTCACGTTAGATGGGTATAAAATATAAATGGGCTGAGCGGACAATGAGCCGTGAACTGTAGGTACAAATTTTGTCTCTTTGTTTATCGGGGCCCGGGAAGGAATCTGCTGCAGTTTTTTCTTTCTTTTTTTATCTTATTTTTTTCAGTGTTAGGTAGATACCGCGTAGTACAGCGGCTTGCGATCTACGAAGCGGTTGAAAATTACCCCCCCCCCCCTTGGATTCAAATCGTTTCTAAGTAAGGGAGAAGGGGCGGCGACTCCATTGGATGATCGCTACGTGAAGATTGGATGAATTTGATTTTTTCGTTTGAACCAACACTCCCTTGTTGATTCGACTTGTCGGTTCGAACGGAGGGATCACCCCCCTCTCGGATTCAAATCGTCTCCTCCCTGAAGTAAGGGAGGAGGGGCGGCGACTCCACTGGATGGTTGTCACGTGGAGGTCGGATGAATTCGACCCCTCCGTTCGAGTCGACACTCCCTTGTCGATTTGATTTATTGATTCGAGCCGAGAGATCGGATTCATCCGATTTGGATCCCTGTCCCTCATAGTCGGATAGTCCCATTCCATGGATCAAAATTTGCAAAAAAAAAATATTATTCAAATAAGGGAATTCAAACACCTAGGCCATAGGGTCTTTTGGGTTCAACCCTTCAAGTGGTGTCTACGATCCTTCATGCAGTTGCAGTATGAGTTTTGGTACTAAATTTATGAGTTGTTCATGGCACCATGAGCTTTGTTACGGTTATCCTCACTGCAACTTATGGTATGCATTATGTTTTTGAGCTGCTGATCGGCACACAGACGGCTGCAAGGACGAACGGATGCAATCGGTTCACGACGGCTAAAGCAAGGGCGGCTTTTTTAGCGCTGGAATACGAATGAGATCAGAAACGCCGGGCAGACGATGCAATAGCTTCGGTTAGAGCAACGAACGGAAATCAGGGCCAGCAATCGGTTCGCCGTGCTACACTTCCCAACCGACAGAGTATTGCATTTTTGGCTATTCTTCAGGCGTCGGTCGTAACTTCCAGAGAATTCCCGTCCTTCCGTGTGAAGTGAATTGCGAACCAAACTTAGGGTTTGGAGACCTGATTTTCTCAAAACATCAAAACCCTTCCCTCCCGATCTACTTTTTTTTTGCAACTGTTCTTCTCTTTTTGTAGCCCTGGTTACATGCATGGAAATTTCTGGGTGGGTGCATGGGTGAGTGAAGGAACAACATTGGCGGCCGCCGGCCGGTAGAACAGAAATTGATTCAAGAATCAAAGATAGAAGAAGATAAACAACACGAGAATTGTCTTCCCAAACCAAAACCTTTTGGTTTCGATTATTCAATGAAGAATATAGAGGATGGCTTTTCTTCATCTTGGGTGAAGAGAAACCCACTACTGCAATATCATTGTTACTCCCCTATATGATGAACGCGAACTTCTTTGGGCGTCGCTTCACAATGCAAAACACCAACAACGGCCATCCCCCGTTGTCGTTCCTTCCATGTGTCATTGCCATGTGAATAGTATCTAAAACTTAGGACATGTAAATGAATGGGAGAATTGCTACTCGCGTTGAGATTGGAAGAAATTTCAAAAGTTGTGGTTCTTTGAATCCACTGTGACAGCGATCAAATCATTCGCCTAGATTTCAATGCACAGCAAAGGCGATTAGAACTTGACGCCACAGACCGTTAAGCGAAAATAGATCGAAAGATTGAACCGAAGAGCCAATTTTGTCGAAAGTTTGGTTTCAACAAGGGTAAATCAGGTACTTTGACCCTTATAAGGGGTTAGTGTGATCATTTTGATAATATTGGTCTCTTACCGTCAATATCTACCTAAAAAAACGTGCAAAATTTAAGAAGGAAATTCAGTAACCTATTATTAACATGGTCGTATAAGGGGACAATTTCATGACCTCCCCTCCACTTTGTCATAAAGACAGACACCCCTCAACTTCAAAGATATATCCCCATCCAACTCTGTTACGATGGTTAATGAAAGATTCAAAATGACCTGTCACCCTCCTATGAAAAACATCTTATTCCCAAAGTCCCTTTTCTTTTTAATCCCATCAGCTTTTTCCCTACCTTATTCTTACCTTCTCGTCAGCACTACAAGTGACTCTTCTCCGACGGCTCTCTTCCTCGGCAATAACTTTTCAAAATTTCTTTTTGGAGTAAATAAAGTGGGCATGGACCTAGATATATAGTGAATATAACAAGTGTGAGGACAATGAATTTTTTCTCAGTCTTCTCTTTCGATGCTTGAGAGAAGGAACTTTCTTTATAATAACCGAAAATCAAAGGCTCTCGCCTTGTGACCTTGTCCATCCACGCCAATGAATGGTGAAAATCTGGAGTTCGCCACCTAGATGAGGTCTATGACCTATAAGTTGTCTCTCACTTGGACAGACGCTAATGACTCGTGACTTCATGGATTGGCTTCTTATCTCACCAAAGAAGGGTAGGTGTTAAGTTACTAGTTGGGAAAGTTTTAGGTACCCAACTCGCTCTGTCATTAAACCGGTCTCCTTCTGTCCTATCCTTTCTTACATTTTTAAAGCTTATGTATGTTGAGGTCTTTCAAACTAGCTTAAGTACGCAAGTGGGAAACCCTAGTCCAAGTTTATAAGTTGTACAAACTTAAGGTGTTGCCACACAAATTTGGAAAGTAAATTTTTTTTATTAGATTGAAAGTTATATCAAACAAAGTATAACACAGGCTTTTAAGGTTACTTTGAAATAGGAAAATAAATCAGATCAACCCTCACTTGATGGGTGAGCACTACATGCCTCTGGTAATAGAGGCTTACCTTACATGCTCATGCCATACCTATAATTATGTTCTTACAAGGTAGGCGAAGCTAAACTAAGCTTCGTTTATATATAAGTTGCTTAAATGAACTAGAATACCCATAGCATGCTAGGGTACAGACCTTAGGAAAGTAGGTTAAGTATGTAAGACCTTCACACCACGAACCCGGTCTAACCTTACGTTCTCGTGTCGTGTACTATCTCACTGAGCTCAAATTCTGGAGTTCACCCCACGATCGTATCTTTTTTTTGTTGGTGATGTAGGATATACCATTTGAGACTTTATTAGTGCACCAGTGATATCTGACCTTCCCAACTTGAAGACTCAGGTAGCTGATAAAGAAAGACATGACAAACTGTGTGAATGTGATGATTGCATCTTCGGTTAGTTGAAGTGTTGCCGTCCTCCATAGGTATGCTAGTTTGGTTTCATTTTTAGTTTAGGGTGCTGGGATTATATATTGATGTTTGTGATTGACAATAATTAGTATTATGATTATGTTTTGATACAATAGTTTGAACACGAGATGTTATTACTTTATTTAACATTATAACTCCTCAGTTTCATTTAATATAAGCCTTCCGTTATTCTATTTATACTCTGATTTGTGGTCACGTGATTTGGGATGTGGTGGTTGGTTGTGATGAACACGGATTTTTATGATTCTGGGAGAGATTGAGCCGGTTGATAGTTCGACCGCACCTCTAGTTATACTGAAAACTGGGGTGTGACACAGGAAGTTGACTGATTCATCCGTGGGCATAGTTCTGCTGGCAAGGCTAAAAAGGTAGCCTTGGATAGTGTTTCCCGAACCCATTGCACTCGTGCACATATTGGGCCCACCTAAGGCCTTTTACAATATTAAAGTTTGGATAGAACTTTTGACCTAGGATCCGAATATCTCCATCGGGTTCATTAGCTGTTGGCGTGGAAAGACTTGCCACAGTAAAATTCCTAGTGAGTAGGGGTTTTTGGGTTTCGGGTCTTACATGTAACAGTGACAAGTTCCGGCATGATACAACGACGATAGGTTCCGGCATGACTAAGGAATTTAGTTTTTCTTACATGTGACGATGACAGTTCTGGTGTGTTTGGGTAAGTCAGAAAATGTACCATAAAATGATAAAATAAATGAAAAGATAAGACACAAGACCATGTACAATAAATAAAAGGGCAGAAAATTAAGAGAAATGAATAAGGATAAATGAATCAAATAGGACGACTAGGCATTAGATTTGAGCTATGCTATATGACATGATATGGATGTCGCTTGTTAATTATTATTTTAGTCGTAGTTATGTGTTTTCATTAAGACTCTCTTTGGTTTGTATTATATAATGTATTATGTAATACATTATGAAATTTGTGATTGTTTGACATGATTTATAATGTCTATTTATAATTAAAATAAATAGATATAATGTATAATCTACAAATAGGTTATTAATTGTTTATCATTATAACTTATTTCTCATTATATAATGTATTATGTTTAATGGTATCAGACGGTCATTATTTATTGCTCATAATCTATTATCATAATTGATTTGTCACAAATAACTCATAATACATTATATAATACAAATCAAAGAGAGCTTAACTCAGTGGGTTCATTCCACTGAGATAAATGTTTTACATATGAGGAGCAGAAACCTCTGTTTTGAGATTATGAGGGTGAGGAAGATGAGATGCAGTCCCATTGCAAGAGCAACATTTGCTAGTTTTATTGATGTTGTGTATATTTTGTTGGGCAAGTGGGATGCGCTTGGCCCATTTATGGAATTAAGTTCAGATTATGTAATGGATTACAGTTTGCCACCAGTTGTTCTCATGTTTAGTAAGTTTTTATGTTATTGAAAGTCTTCCACTACAGTTTATGAAATGAGTTATGAATGATCTTAAGAATAAGTTAGATGGCTTTTAGCTTCTCGCCTCGTTTATTGCAATTGATCTTATGAATGTATAAGTTGTAACGCCCATTTTATGAGTTTCAACTAGGCCTGCTTTGGGGGCGTTACAAAACGTATGCTTCCAACGTTCATTTACCAACTCCATTTGGTCCGATGAACATCTCCTCCAACGAGTATCACCTTCAATGGATAGCTTCTAATGAGTATCTCTGGTGACCAGCAATTCCTTCCTTTGGTAAGTTCCCTAAGCCTAACTCAGTTTCTTCTCCTCTCTGGTTCTCTTTTCTTAAAATTCTCTCAATTATACAACGTTTCTTGGTGCTCTGTTTTTTTTTTTTTTGCTGAACTTTGGATGCACAGTCCAAGCTATTGGGCTAAATTTTTTTTTGGTGGCTGTTTGTGATTTGAAACAAGTGAAGAAGAAGAAGAAGAAGAAGAAGAAGAAGAAGAAGAAGTAACTTTCTCGTAAATTTATGCGGAAACAAATGGAGTCTTAAGGGAAATAAGGAACGTAAACAATCAAATTACAAATTTAGCCTTCAATCGTGGACTCGGGTATTTACGGAACTCGCCACTGTTTTTTCCCGCCAGAATGGTTTAGCTTTTGCCCTCAGTCCTTCCGATACCAACCCCAGTCTACAATCTCGCTCGCTGGAGTGCAGTTTGGCGCCATAAGGCCCAGAACCCACTGCCACAGAGAGGAAGAGAGAGAGAGAGATGGCGGGGATGATATCGCCCATGGAAATCGATGGTGCTGATCAGCCACCGAAGCCCAACAAGGGCAAGAGCGCGGTCATTGTCTCATCGGACGGCAAAGCCACGCCGTGGGTCGAGAAGTACCGCCCTCAATCCCTAGCAGACGTTGCAGCTCACCGAGACATCGTTGACACGAGTAAACACCTTCACATACTATTCTTCACACACTAGGGTTTTCTCTATTCTATATTCATCTGAAATGGTTTTTGATTTGGTTTCTGTAAAAGTCGATCGGCTTACGAACGAGAACAGATTGCCGCATCTCCTCCTCTACGGTCCTCCTGGAACCGGCAAGACGTCGACGATTCTTGCCGTTGCTCGGAAGCTCTATGGAGCCCAGTTCCACAATATGATCTTAGAGCTGAATGCTTCCGATGACAGGGGTATCAACGTCGTGCGACAGCAGATTCAAGACTTCGCCAGTACTCAGAGCTTCTCCTTCGGGTGATCACTCATTTTCCTTTTTAGATATCATCTGTTGATGAGTGATGCTACTTTTCCAAGAATTTATTCGCATTACATATGTATCGGTTTCGTACAATGTGATTTGTTAGAAAGAAAGACCATGAACACCTGTGTTATTGCATCTCATGGTTGATAGACGGAATCCTTTTTTTTTTCTTTTTGTTTTTTTGCCATGGAGCTCTCGTTGTTTATTATTAATTTTATTTTGGGGTTTGGGGAGATTGGGGAGAAGAAAATCTCATTGACAAAGGTTTTGTCTAACCGGTGTATCAGCACATGCGGTAGATAAATTCATTTGTACCACATAATTGGGAAATTATTATCTTATTTTCTATTGTCAATCATTGAAGCACCATCCTCTTTAAGAATACTAGTTCAGGAAATAGTGAGCATGCATTATTAACTTGAACTTTTTTGTTCACAGAATGGGAATATCTGATAGACTCTAATATCCCCAGTGATTGAAGAAAAGATCTATGATCTTTTCCCCACTGGAAGGAGGGGTGAAACTGGAGTTTGATGGTTCTTCTTTGGGTTGGGGAACCTTTAGGTGTTGGGGTTTTATTAGACTGACCAGTTTTATTATTTTGCGGGTTTATTCAAGTCTTATAGTTTTGTAAATTCTGTGAGAGCAGAACATACCTTCCATCCAGTTGGGAGTAATTGGGATTGGAGTTTGCTGTGTGAGAGATCTTCATGGAAAAAGGGGTGTGGAGATTTGTTATAAATTTCCTTGCTTCTCAGGTAAACTACTCGTTTCAGTGGAAGCGAAGTGCAAGAAATAGCATGGTGGGTTTGTTGGCAAAGCAAGGGGCTTAAGTTGGCGTTCTGGCATTTCCCTCCCTTGGTTGACTAGGCTTTGTTGTTGGTTGACTAGCTTGAGATGCATTCTCGTTCTTGTAATCTTCCTTTCTCATTATGTTGACAGTGGCTGTGACCATGTTCTGTGAAGGAATCCACACTTCAATGTCATCCTTCTTTAATTAAATTACTGTTATCTTTCAAAACAACATTGACTGGCAGTTGCTGGGGATAGGATTACCTGACCCCCCCCGCCCCCGAAAAAAAATTCCTAAAGCCTAAAGCAGCCTCAACTCAAGGTGGGATAATAAATGCATCATTCCTATGCACTGCTTGTTTGGCAACCCATCTTCCATATGGTTGTTCCTCTGGGCTTCCACCTGGAATAAAACGTTCAAAGAGGAATCGGTAACTTGGGCTTCTCTTATGGAATAGGATAGCCTACAATCTATCTAACCTGTTACGAGCAGTCCCGTCTCGCTTTCCTCCTCTCTTGGTGCATGGATCTCACTAATCTAGGGGTAAACAAAATAAACATGATCTCTTCTTTAATTGAGTCTCCATTCCCGAATCCAGATGAGGCCATAGCACATCTGAAAGATAGATTATGACCATCCCTGAACTCTCCCTCCAATTTTCTTCGGGACTTCTCTATAGAACCAAAGTGAAGTTGAATTTGATGGGTGTTCCCATGAGGGTATTTGTAACTTCAACTGTAAAGGGGGCTAATTTAACAACGTTTTGGCAATTTCAATTTGTTACCGCCATGAGATGCCTGTATATCCTAATTCTCAATGCAGTGAGCCATCTGAAAAACAATTAGGTATGAGATATCCGACAGAGATGGTTTCATATCTTGAATTGTTGTTATTTCTTCATTTCATGTTGTCCATGGACCTATTACTTGGAATACAAAGAATCTCTAGAAAACTATTCCTCTGAAAGAGGGGAATAAATCAAACACCATAAGATATAAGACAATATGGTTTCTGCTATGGGGATAACCTAAGTTCATTGAATTGATCCGGGATCCTAAAATTAGGGTTTATAGGTACTATGATGCAGTTGCATTTGACTGTTTGGATCAATATCATCCCGTATGGTGGCCTAGGTGCGAGCTTCGGAAGCCCTCGAGGGGCAGATGGCAGTCCAATGGGCTGAAAACAAGCTTTGTGTAGTTACATTATTAGTTGGGCCTTCAATTTTCTTGGGTTCCCTTGTAGCGGGCTTAATCAATTATCCCAAAAAGTGGGGTAAGGTTAGTGCACGTTATTAGTAGTTAAGATTAAGATATTTAATAGATAAATAGAGTCCTTTTGAGTCTATTTAATTTGTTCAGTGTGTTAGAGTGATTAAGAGCCATTTTATGAGTTAGTTTAGGAATTTCTGCACATTTTTATAGATGTAACACACCATACATCAATTAAGGATAATTTGACTAGAGAATTTTGACTTTTCTTATGAGTTTTGGTGTTGTTTAGCTGTTTATGCATTCAAACTGATCTCCCTCCTCATTTTTCCTTCTCAGGTATGATCTTTCCTCCCCCTTTTCTTCTATTATTTTTTCTTATTTCTTATTATTACTTCTCATTTGCCGGTTCATTTTCCAGTTTATGAAATTCAGATCTATCATTCTGAATTCCTTTTAAACTTATTTCATCAATTGCTGAAATCTGAATAGATTCTGACTGGTTTAATTTCTTCTATCATACCTCTATTCTGTTCAAATATTGCGTCTATTGATCCCACATCGATCCTGGACTGTTAGCTGTCTTTTTTATCTCTAGATTCTTTTTGAAACCTTGAACTGCATTATCCTAGGGTTTGAGCTTTTGTAGAAAATTATGGGGGGAAATTTAATAATTGGAATAGAATGAATTAGAAGCATATCTCTAAGGAAATTGACAAGAAAGAGAGAGAAAATGAAGATAATCATTGGCAATTACACATGCTTTCTTGGCATTAAAACCTCAAAAATCAAGATTTAAAACAATCTTCCAATAAATGACAAAATATTCCATTCATCATCGTATTTGAATCACAATTGGTATAAATAGATTTTTGGATGTTTAAGTAATTGAGACTTGAAATGTTGTGTAACAAAGTTACGAAGGCTAAGAAAGAATGGAAATGGATAAGAAGAAGAACAGGAGAGAGAGTATGTTCTCTCCTCCTCACTGCCATCTATTTATTTAATAATGAAATCAAGTAATTACAACTTAGTATAACTCTAGAATCTAGAAAGTAATTATAATGAAACTTTAATAACTCTAATGTTAGTAACTCTAAAGGATAAACATAAAGATAATACTAAACAGCACCACAGTGATCTAGGTTCTAGATCTCGACCTTGTCTCGGTGAGGTCCGAGATTTTGAGATCTCGAGAAGGTCAAGATCTTTGAGATTTTCAAGATTTTGTCGAGATTTAGAGATATGCTAGTGACAACTCTAGTGTGGTACTAAACAATGCCATGACTAAGAATCTCATCCCTCCCCCTCAAGCCCGAACATGCACTAGCTTGGAATAACAAGTACATATATTAACCGCAACACCAGTTTTCAAATTGTACGCTCCAACACGAGCAAAGAGGTAGTAGCCAGTAGGTTCCAACATAAGTAAAGAAGTAGTAGGTTCTTCCACGAGCAAAGAGGTAGTAGGATCCAACATGAGCGAAGAGTTATTAAGCTCCAACGTTAGCAAAAAAATAGTAGGCTCCAACATGGGCAATGAGGTAGTAGGTTCATCCACGAGCAAAGAGGTAGTTGGTTGCATCACGTGCAACTGGTAGTAAATACCATGTGACAAAATAGAAAGAAAGAAAGGAGAGAATATAGAGAAAATGGAGAAGAGGGAGAGAGAATTGATGTGTCATACTAGGGTTGGGTAACATCATATTAGAATTTGAATTTGATAAAGTGGTGGATATGAGAGTTATCAAGAAGTCCTTAAGATGATAGAACTCTTTATAACACAAAACAGTACAACAGTGTTTGATCCAATCAGAAATAGAATCAATTCTCAGCAGAATTCGATGGCTTGCTTATTAGGACCAAGTCAATAGCCAATGAGATAAGACTGCTCCAGGTTTAGGAGAGATGCATCTAAGTGGGGCTCTTCAATAGTAATTAAGAAATCAAAATTCTGATGTGGCAATGACCAATCAGAACTTGCCACAATGTTATAAGCTAATAGGACGATAAGATGTCAGAAATTGAACCCAATCCAATGACTAGATGTCAATCAAGGAAACTCCTTGATGAAGTGGGAGTTCTCTAAACCCAGATCGGAAGCAAGGTTCCAGCTTATGAAAATTAAGGGAGAAGATGATAATAACTCAGCAACTAATTGCATTGATGTTGCATTAAAGTTCAGGTAACAAATTGAAGTCGAATTCTCATGGAATACTCCTCGATGAACAAGTTCTAATGCCCAACCAGAACATGATAGCAGTAATCAATGGGTGATTTCAGTCCATAGGAGGTCATTAAATCAGCAAAGGTATAATAGATTAATGCATTTGTTAGCATAATGATATAAAATGCACTATTGCTGACTGGTTGCTTTGACTAATCATGTGGATTGATGGACTCCTAGTTAGTTTTTTAGTTACATGGTATCAGAGGGTGCGATTTTGAGTCGTTTAAAGATCTCCATTCTGGTGTGTAGCCACCACTGCTGCTCTTGCATCTTGTTATTATTTTTTGTTTTGTTTTTGTTCCTGCTACTTATCTGTTCAGAACATCGATTTCTACTGCTGATTTTCTGACTGCTTTTATCGATCTGATCTGTTGTGTAAGATCAGATCAGATATGCTATTTGCTGATCCAATTGACATACTGTTGCTGGTCTCCATTGCTAGCCTCTGCTGCTATTGTTGAAATTAATTAAATCTGATCAAAATCTGCTGCTGAAACTACTCTACTACTGCTTTTGATTAAATCAGATCAGAATTGATCTGGGAGTTTGATCTGTTGCCCTCTTAGTGCTGCTGTTTAGATCCTCTTCAAAATCTGGTTATTGTGACTGCTACTGTGGATGAAGTTTGGATCTTATTCTTTAATTCTACCTACTGTTATTATCGAGATCTGATTTTCATGAAATCAGAGCTCAATCTTCTTCAAAATCTGGTGTTGCTGTTGTTCTTATTATCGAGAGCTGCTCATGGGTTTTTATTTTTTCTGCTTCGGATATCTACTAATGAAGATATGATTTTTAAGATCTTGTTCATTGTAACTACCATTTATTGATCTGCTTATCAAGATACTGGTTCTTGGAACTGCTGCAACTATTCTTTACTGATTAAGCTCTGGTTTTCTTCTATTTTGCTGATCGAGATCCTTTTTGGATCTGCCAAATCAGATCTCAATGCTTGTATTTACTGCCTATTGATCAGATAGCTGATCAAGATCTGAGTTCTTGGAATGTACTGGTTTTATTGTGACTACTACAGAAATCAGATCTGGTTTTGATCTGCTACTGCTGCTGTCCTACCACTGCTATCGATCTGATGGTGATCTGCTGCTTGCTTCTGAATCAAGGAATTCTACCTCAACTAGGATATCTTGATTCCACTGTTGAATTGTACCCTAATTTTGATGACTTATCCTAGTTGTCATTAATTACTTGCTGCCATTTTTGGTCCACGTTTGCTGATTGGATCTTTGACCTTTTAATTAATGTTAAAAATCCACTTGCATCATTACCCTTTTCCTAGTCACACTAGGACTTCACCATTTTTTTTAATCCGACCATTGAATGGGTTTGAAATTTGAAGATCTTGTTTCTATTGATATTCTAGTAGGATAGACTGTTAATGTCTCCCGCCATAATTTGTCCACGTAGAATGTTCTACGTGAAGGGGGATTATATTTATATATCTGCTCAAGTTTGTATCTTCTCATTAGAGAGATCTTAACCAACTAATTTGATTATGCTCTCTTTCTCTCTTTCTCTCTTTCTCTCTCTTCTCTTCTCTCCTTTTATTTCTTCTCTTCTATTTTGTTACAGCATTGATGTTGGCTGGAAATAGTTCAGTATAGACTACAAAACAACAAAGCGAGAACCCTTTCTTCACAAAGTCGAGATTAAGAAAGGGGACTGAGATGAAGAATTAAATAATGGAAAAAAACTAATGTTCAAGACTTAATAGTAGTAAAACCAGATTTGTAACTAGTGGAGGAATTAATTCCCAGCAAGAACCCACATTAATGGATAGGAATTTAAAACCAAAACTGAAACAATAATAACACCAGCATCAGGATTCAGGAATCAAAGACTTACTCAGATGCAAAAACTGAGAGTGAAAAGAGATAATCTATGGGTATTAAATAACATGCAAGGGACTGACAGAATCTTACACCGCTAGCACTGTTAGGCTAAGAGATAAAACAAGATTGATTTGATGAAGGAACAAATCAAATAATGAAACCAGATCTGAAATAAATAGCAGTAACATACTTACTTGATTAAGGGTAAGAGAGGAAGAGAAAGGGGAAAAACCTTAAACGACTCTCAAACTGGCAGATCAGATTCCGTGTTCTGAATCTTCTAATACCATGTAACAAAGTAAAGGAAGAGAAGAAAAGAACAGGAGAGAGGGTGTGTGTTCTCTCCTCCCCATTGCCATCTATTTATTAATAATGAAAGCAAGTAATTACAACTTGGTAGAACTTTAGAATCTATAAAGTAATTATAGTGAAACTCTAATTACTCTAATCTTAGTAACCATAAAGGATAAAGTAAAACATAAAGATAATACTAAACTACACCGCTATTAGTGACAACCCTATTGTGGTACTAAACAACACCAAGACTAAGAATCCCAACAGGTTGAAATCTTATCATAAAGTGAATCTTGCCAGTTTTGATGTCATATCTTTCATGGTCACATTTGATTTGCTAGATCTTGGGTTTCTTAGATGAATAATTGAAAGTCAATTTTGATTACTCCAAAATTTAGCAAAGTTGGTGAGTTTTGAACTCCTAAAATAAATGCTAAAAGAAAATTCACTAGAATAAGACTTCGAAAGAAAAAAATTCTCTTGTTTGGAACTTGGACAGCTGGGTTCTAACATAAAGCTAAATGAAAGACTTACACTAACTTAAATAAGCCTAGATAATAAAAATAAACATAGGCCAACTTTCTACTACTGTGGATCAAATATTGCAAAACGACATCTTGTTCTTTTGCTTACAAGCTAAGAGAATCCAAATTAACTAAAATCTGATGCCAAACACTCAAAACAGTATAACTGCATTCGAAAATTTCTGTTCCTCATTCCCACTTTTTGTGTAGGAACCTCCCTTATGGACCTCACAAGAGTTCATCCCCTATTTGTTAGATGGTTGCAAATGGATCTGATCCTGCAATATTTGCTCCAGCTACCCAACACCCAAGGTTTAAAATCTCGGGTTTCGGAGGAGTCTTGGCCTCCTCCGAAACTGAAATCTCGGCGAGATCTCGCCGAGACAGTGTATTTTGTCCAAGACAGCTTAAAAAGGTTGTCTCGGTGGCCAAAATGCATTTTTTAGGTCTCCAACTTCAGGGGAACCTCATTTTTACATACATAAACACATTTAGAGTATAAAATTGTAAAAATAATGACTCTTTGTGGTTGTTTGGGTTTACACCCATGTTTTGATTAAGCCATGAAGTCCTTTGTAAATTTAGGTTAATATTAACTATTATATTCAATCAAATATGACAAATGAGACAATAACATAATGCATTAGGGGAAAGAGAAACAAAATTACACTTCATTATAAATCATTACATAATTTACATCATAGTTCAAAATTCAAATATTCAACATTGAATGATCCCATAGTCCCCCTGTGCCTATAGTCTGCCTATAGTCCACAATTCCACAATCCTTATACAGATACAATGTCTAGTAATACGTAGAGTGTCGTGGATGATCCATCCTACTATCATTATACATCTGGGAAAGTTGTCGACGCAAATTGTCTTCCAATTGAGCAACATAATCTTCCCATGACATTCTTGATGCAAAGTAGTTCTGGTAGTCTTGCACATGATTCATAAATATAACATCAGTAGCTGTCCGAAGGATACTTATCTTTGGGAAGAATGGGAAAACTTACAAGTAGTACTGCGGTGCGTAGAATCTTGCGGAAGTACCGATGGAATGGAATAGAAGTTGGTTGATCCACTATGACTCCGTGTATGTGCTCCCGCATCCGAACCATCGTCGAAAGAAGAACCATATGCGGTCGTAGTGGGATGAGGGACGAAGTTGATATCAACATAATCATTTGAGGTGTATGCTGAACCGGTTGCTATATCCGGGGAAAGTTCCACTGCTCATGTCCACTGTAGTAACTGTTATTCTCCTCCACATTCAATCCTCGTAAGCCACTAGAGAGGTTATCAACGTCGGCGTCCATCGTGCTACTACAATCAGCATCTTCATCATGTTGAGAATGGGAATGATGCCGAGGCCTACGCGAATACGGTTGGTCTACGTGATGAGGATGGCGACGCGTCGAGCATGGTTATCATCCTGTGTTGTATGAGTGTCTTGGCTCTCCCCGGTGTATCTAACAGTGATGTTCGTGGCGCCCGGATCAGCCCCAATATTGACAAAAGTGGCTCGACCCCCACCCCCATGATCACTACCACTAGCTCCACTACTACTCCAACTCCACTCGGGATCTTCCGTATCGGTGCCGGCCAGGAGGGTCAAACGGCACGGGTGACCGTGTATGGACTCGACCCTCTTCCGAGGCTAAAAACTCGTCGACATCGGGATCCAAATGGCTGGCCAAATGGGAGTCGGGCATCCCCCCGGGCTCGTCCATCACAGTACTATCCCGTCCCGCACCCACTCTACTAATGGATCTTCCTCTCTTGAGTCAAGCTGGAAGATGTTGGCGAGCTCGAGCGGGGTATCATCCTCCTTATCAAAGAACATGTTTTGCACCCTCAAGCCTCATGTTGTAATGCACAAAGACCAAGTCATTTAGCCGTTGGGAGCCTAGTCGATTCCTCTTTGAATGAATGAGGTTGAAAGTACTCCGGTTCGCTCACAACCGGATGCGAGCATGTCCGAGCTAACACTCTACTTGTTATCTTCTTTAGAGCAGGTGCATCTTTACCATACAACACCCACCATTCAGCTGCATAAGGACAATAACATATTTTAATTTCGTATGTCATTTAAATGTAATACATAAAACATAAGATAATTTAATTTTGTATGTCAATTAAACGTAATACATATACGGATCACTTTTGTCACGTCCATGGTACTTGGGGTTCAAATAGTATGCTGAAATATTTGACAGTGGACACATGGTTAAAGCAAATAAAAATTATATTGGTACATAAGTAACACTAAAGTAAATACAACATCAAATTTACTCACCAGCCTTATGCAATGGATGCATGAGTTGGCTCTCCCATCGGTCATTGATGATCTTTATATAATTCTTGTAGCCACGTGGTATCAAAGTTATAACACGTACTTTCAATGCGTCCACAACAGCATAAAGAAGTGGCATGGTTGGTTTTCGCTCGGTATCTACCAATCTCAACACTGTACTACGGGATGCAACACCCGACTACCACCTTCACATTTTGCCAAAATTGTGCAAGCGATGGTACTGCGTGCTTCCACTCCCCGGGGTGTAGGCGATTGTCTTCACGAAAACCAATCCTCAGATGCAAACATCGATCTGAGTCCAGCCATCTTCGCCTCAAAGCTCTTCAATGCTATGAAGTTCATAGCGAATCTGGTGATGCCTGGTTTGATCAAGTCCCCTCCACATCTCTCCATGAGCATGTTTAAGGAATAACCATGGTTGTAGATGAAAGTGGTTACTTGTCTTGCTTGCTCAACCACTCTCTTGATTTTACTTATCTTGCCCATGTCCTTCAACATCAAATCAATACAATGGGCAGCACATGGAGTCCAGAAGAGATTGTAGTCGGGATTGTTCATTAACATCTCCCCGCCTTCCCAAAAATTCGTTGCCGTTGTCCGTCGCCAACCGGACAACATTCCGAGCTCCCACCTCAACCACCACCTCTTGCAACAGCCCATAAATATAATTTGCATCTTTTACTTCGGTGATGCATCAACGGACCTAAGGAACACCGTCCTCCCATCACAATAAACCTGCATCTAACATGCTCTAAAAGAAAGGGCCTGTGGTGGCGTTTGCTGGGATGCCATGATAAAACGACCACTTAGAGTAAGAATACCCTTCTGACTCCCTATTCTTTCCCCAAACATTGCCTTTATTGTTTTTTGCTTACTAATTTGCTTCGTAAAGACTGCGGGATCTTGCTCTAGAACTTGAACATAATCATCCCGTCCCTGTGGCACAGGTTCTTCCCTTCTACTTCGTAATCTAGAAAACCAAGAACCAATCCCTTTGCTCCGTCTCGTGGCTCGGGCTCAACAAATCCACTACCACTGCCACATGCTCCGGATGTACCCGCTCCCGTCCGTCTCTCTCCGCATCCGATCCAAGGGTTTCTCTACTAGCCATTGCCCGCATGACGCATTTGTCTTGCCTCCGCCTCTGTCATATCTTCTACATCCCATCCCTCGACCTCTTGTTCTCATTTGGATTCCGTACGGTGCCTCGAATTGCCTATTCAAATTGTTGTTTTTCTTTTTCCATTGCTGCCCTCCTCCGCCTCCGCGCCTCAACCGGTTCACCTATGGCCCCGGATATCTCCACGAGACCGCGGGCATTTGAAAACATCTTTGCCCAATCCACTCAAGTGTTGCTTGCTTGTGATGCCGCCACCAAGCTTCTTCCCACAAAAATTACATTGGGTTTTCTTCCTATCACCCCGGAAGGGCGTCGCATCCCGCCATGCGAGGTCGGTTCGGGAACCGTACCGTCGCCCCATCGCCGCCCCGGAACTTGGTCCCGACATAATTTTCAAGCTACCGTTTCATAGAAAACACAAACTTCAATAACCTTACAAACTTGAACACAACAAAAATTACATTTCAAAATTTTTCTCATATTTTAAATGCGATCAGAACATTTTTCCTTATTTTTCCCGATTTTATAGCAATTTTAATCAATTTTAAATTAATTTTTAATTGCTGAAAATTATTTTTTTAATATAAATAATTGAAAAAAAAAAAACAACAACCGAAATCGAAATCGAAATCATAGACAAGAATCGGCCAACGGTGATTAACATATAAATAGGTCATCATCATCAAATGAGTAATAATAATTATTATTTTAAATTTTAATTGCTGAAAATTCATTTTTAAATGCAAATAATTGAAAAAAATACCTACAACAATCAAAATCGAAATCAAAACCGTGAGCTTGTAGATCGGGCTCACGTAACTAACATATAAAAATTTCATCACATTCAAAGAAAAAAAAATTTCTCCCTTTGTAGTCTCATGTAAAAATCTCATTTTTCGGCAAGAAACTTACCTTCAACGGTTGATATGAAGCTCTTACAAGCAATCCCCCGCAATCCGAAGCACCACTCGTAGCAATTTAGAAGTCCAAACAAAAAAAATGGGGGAAGAAATGAAGAAACTATGAAAAACTAAAGAAAAAAGAGAGGGTGCGTTGCCGGTCGAGTTCTCGACCGAGAACAGACCCTCTGTCTGTTTATAAAGCAAAAAAAAAAAAACAAATAGCAAAATCTCGCGAGATCTCGCGAGAAATAGCGAGAAATAGCGAGATCTCGGCGAGAACAGATAAATGCCGTGACGAAAATGGTTATCGTCTCTGTTTTCGTCTCGGCTAATGTCGAAACTAGCGAAAAAGGCGAGATCTCGAGTCGCCGAGATTTTAATCCATGGCATCAACAGACCTAAGGAACACCGTCTTCCCATTACAATAAACCATGAAGTTGATGAAGGACTTTTTGGTAGGACCAGTCCAACCATCACACATAATGGTTACTCCTAAATCTTCCCAATTCTTCTTTTGGGCCAGAATTCAGTCTTGTAATTCTTTCTTATATTGAGGCAAATAATGAGCCATTAGCTCATATTGATTTGGCCCTCTAATCCCTGTACCTGCCTCAACAATTTCACTTAGCATGCTTTGAAAGAAAGGGCCTGTGGTGGCGTTTGTTGGGATGCCATGAAAAAACGACTACTTAGAGTAGGAATACCCTACTGACTCCCTATTCTTTCCTCCAAACATTGCCTTTATTTTTTTCTGCTTGCTACCTTGCTTCATAAAGACTTTGGGATCTTGCTCTAGAAGTTGAACATAATCATCCCGTGGCCGAGGCACAAGTTCTTCCCTTTTACTTTGTGATCTAGAAAACCAAGAACCAATCCCTTTGCTTTGTCTCTGTGGCTCAGGCTGAGCAAATCCATTATCACTGCCACCTGCTTCAGACGTACTTGCTCCTGTCCGTCTCCTTTCCGCATATGATCTAAATGTTTCTCTACTAGCCATTGCCGCATGGCGTATCTGTTTTGCCTCTGCCTTTGTCATATTCTGTACATCCCATCCCTTAGCCTCATCTTCTTCATTGGATTTTGATATGGTGCCTCGAATTGCTTGCTCAAACTGCTGTTTTTCTCTTTTCATTGCTACCCTCCTCTGCCTCCCTCTCCTTAACTGTTCATCTATGGCTCTGGATATCTCCACAGGATGCTGCGGGCATTTGGAAACATCTTTACCCAATCCACTCAAGTGTTGCTTCAGTCTTGTGATGCCACTAGACTGAATCTTCTTCCAACATAAATTACATTGGATATTCTTCCTATCACCTAAAGGGTAGTCCCATACTGCCATGCAAGGTCAGTAGGGGAACCAACACCGCCGCCTCCATTGCCCCCCCAAGAACTTGGTCTAGACATTATTTCCAAGCACTGTTTCATAGAAAACACAAACTTCAATGACCTTATAAACTAGAACACAACAGAAATGACATTTTAAAAATTTATTCATATTTTAAATGCGATCAGAATATTTTTCCCTATTTTATAGCATTTTTTAACCATTTTAAAATTAATTTTTACTTGCTAGAAATTCATTTTTAAATGCAAATAATTGAAAAAATACCTACAACAACCCGAATCCAATTTTGAAACCGTGAGCTCATAGAATTTCAAAAGATATCTAAAATGATAATATGTGGTGCGGACCCAAGTTTGCTAGTATATGCTGGGACCTGGGATCATGTCTAGAGTTAAGTAGGCATAACTGATTTATGACTAAACTTAAGATATTTTAATAGTATAAAATTAAAATTTCAAAAGGATAAAAAGTCAACCCTTTAGTTCAAGATCAAAAATCGAATTTTTGGGTGTAGGGGAGATTTTCAACTTCCAATTGCTAGGCTTTTTCCCAATTTTAAAAATTCCTTAAATCTTATTATAGTAAAGGCTTATTAAAAACCAAAAGTGTGTCAAAATAATCTCTTACTTTGAAGCCCAAAAAATCATATTCATCCAGGACGACTTTAAATATCATTCATGTATTTCAAACAATATTTGACTGGAGTGTAACTCCTTGAATATAAATCGGATTTAATCTATCTCGAATTTGTAACAAAGCTAGCATAATCAGCTTTCTAACAAATGCGAAATTACTTGAATCCGAGTTATAGTGAAGGAGTTACACCTCCGGTCAAATCTTGTTCGGAGTACGCTAATACTGTTTAAAGCTGTCTGAATTGAAATAAGATTTTGGGCATCAAAGCAAGAGATTATTTTAGTGCTCTCTTGGTTTTTACTAATGCTTTACTATAATAAGATTTATGGAGTTTTTAGATTTGGGAAAAAGCCTAACATTTGAACTTGAAAATAGCCTCTGCACCCAAAAATCCGTTTTTTGTTCTTGAATTGGAGGGTTGACTTTTTATCATTTTGAAATTTGAATTTTATACTATTTTTATTGGATTGAAATTGGGGGTGTTTGCTTATTTATAAATAATATCTTAAGTAAACATTTTAAAAACTTAAATTATATTAGTCATGAACAAGTACTGCCTAATAAGTTCCTATGTACTGTTCTTGGCTTTGGAGTCCAAACTTGGTCGACTTTAGGCCGAAACCTGTCGAAATAGATAGGTTTTGATCGAAATCTTGCATTTTATATAAGGGGGTGGACACAAACCAAGTCGAAACCAGGTTTCCGTTGAAATCTGATATTTTTTGGGTTTTACTCTTGGAGTTGTGCTGACCTAGCTCGAAACCGAGTTGTGCTGGTCGAAACTTGTGGTGGTTTTGATCAGCACCTCGAACTATGCTTTCAATCCTTTTTTCCGTTCTCTCCATTTTCTCTTTCTATTTTGTTACAATCACCGTATACAAACTGTTGCAAATGTTTGCATTCTGATTCCATGACTACTCTTCAATACCTGAAATCTAGATGATTGTCCCTGAGTGTTCATTTTGGCCTACTGACTTAGTGATGCAGAAGCTAGATTCCAGCAGCAGTCGCAGAGGAAGAAGACAGGCCAGATTCCTGAATCTGATGCTTGCAGTTTCAGAACCTCTTCCAGATTAAAGCTTCCGTATTGTGATCTATTATTCAAAAGTTCTAATAGAAGACTAGAGTAGCAGTATAGAGAGAACAGAATCAGAATCAAAGAAATTTCTGTAACTATAGTTGAACTGATCAGAGTGGTTTGAAGCTTCACTTGATGGGTATTTTCTGCTGGCAGAACTGACCTGCAAATTTTGTAAAGAATCTGACAAAAGAAAGTAGTTTTTTGATGAATCCTACTGTCTCTAGGAATTAAAACAACAAGCCCAGAATTAATGTATTTGACTAGAAGATTCAGAAACCCAGAACAGTAATGTAAGACTGAATTGAATGGTTAAACAGTCCCAAAGAGCAGGACCTTATTCAGAAAGCAACTCCAAAATTCCAGATCTGATGTAACAGCATAAATCTGTCGCCACAGACAGATATAGGAGAATAGAGAAACTCCTGGATCCGCAGGTCAGAAGGACCTGAAACTGGAATTGAGTCTACCTTCAAGTGAACGGAAAACTCGATTCAAATGGGGGAGTAATCCAATGGCTGATATGACTAGAACTTGCAGAACTTGGGGAGCAAGTCTTATGGGAAATCTCAGAACAAACCAGAACACTACCTGAACTGGGATACTGGAGATTGAAGAATACTCTGCAGAAATAAGAATGATAATGTAGGAATATCTTGAGGAACTGGAGAGAAGCAAATTCGTGCTCAGGCTTGTAGCCGTTTTACAAACCTCTATAGAAGACTTAAAACAAAAAGCAAATTAGTCCTAAACTCCTTCAGACAATTACTTATCTTAGAGATAGTTTATTTCTAATACTACCTAAAATAAAGAAAGTATCCTACACTTAAAACACTTAAAAGCAATAAAATTTTTAAAGCAATAAAAGTCTTCATCCAACTAGATATAGACTTATCTACCTAAACTTGGGATGCTAAAACACTAATCCCGTACTCCTACTTTATACCCATAGTTTAGGCCCATTAAAGTGGGTACTGCAATGAAAACCCATGGGAACAAAGACACAACATGTATAGAACCCGACCCAAAGCTTACTTCCACTAATACAAGCCCATTTGCGTGTTTTATCTGCATCAAACAGAAGCTTAGATTCTATTAAATCAGAAATTACAGAAGCTATCACAACTCAACAGAATGTAGCAGGAACATGTAAACAGTAGGAAAATATGAAAATTTGCAGAAGAAAAAATAGCCATGGCGTTTAGAGTTGAGTAGATCTGATTTGTAATTCTGGTGAAAGAAGGATAACAGGCTAGGAATGCACCTAAGCTCCACTTGGAACCCACCAACTACACTGAATCCATGCAGCTCTACTGAATCCACAGCACATGTTTTCAGAAATCCTGAACTTGTATATTCTTCAAATGGTAGGGCCTGAAGGCCTTACATATATTTATAATGTCGGTAAATCCTAAATCACTATGGACTTAGGAAAAGGTTAAAGTTAATCCAGATGAAAAGAAAAGAACATACAAAACAAATCTGACTCAAACTGATTCAATCGACCGGATAGAGAGTTTTAAATTGACCAGGATTCAGCGTAACTAACAATTAGAAAAGGAAAAGAACTGAGAATAGACTCTACACTGGATTAACCATAATATTTTTAAAGAGAGGAGGAATCTGGAAGAGATTCTGGAACTGCAGGCATCAGATTCTGGAATCCGACTTTATCTTCTTATTCCGTGGTACTACTGCTGGAACCTAGCTTCTGCATCACTTAGTATCTTGGCTGACACATGTGAGAGTACTCTAGTGGTTGTTTGATGCATATGTTAATTCGTTAACTCCTTTTTTCTTAGTGGAAAGTCATCTGTGAAGTTGGTTCTACTGGATGAAGCAGATGCGATGACAAAGGATGCACAATTCGCCTTGCGTAGAGGTATATCCCTTTACCTTCTCATTTTTCTTCCTACTACAAGTCTTTTGGTTGTGCTCAACATACTAATTAATGCGCTCATGTTTTCTGTAGTGATTGAGAGATACACAAAGAACACCAGATTTGCCCTTATCTGTAATCATGTCAACAAAGTCATTCCAGCGTTACAATCCAGGTGCACCCGATTTCGATTTGCCCCTCTTGATGCTTCGCATGTCAGGGAACGTCTTAAACATGTGATAGAGGCTGAAGGGTATGTTTCTTAGTTTGTCATGAATCGTAATCCTTGTGTTTAATTCATTTGGTAACAAACTACTGCTTGCTGAGTATTTTTAGCTTTTTAACAATAATTGTTTGTATATATTGGCCCAGATCTATAACTGCAAAGTTAGTAAGCTCATGATGCTATAATCATGTTTGTTTGTGGGAATGTGAAAAATCATTCCTTGACTCTGACCAGCAGAATTCTTTTGCTGTGTCTATAATTGGATTGAAAGCATACATAGATAAGCCAATTAGTTAATTGTTTGTAAAGAATTTGCTCCCTATTTATCATATTATCCATTTGGTTTTCTATCCCTGATTACTGTGATCAATAGGAGAGTGAAAGCGAATGGAATCATTCCACTTGGTAGGGAATGTGTCTTAACCCAACAGAGTTCTCTCAACTTCATCCTTCTCCTTCTTACCTTCCTAGAGTTGTGTGTTTTGATGATGCAGAAAAGTTGGGGGCATTTTGTTTTAGAAGTTCCTCATTATCAAAAAGATGAAAAAGGAATTTGATGAGGGGAGGATTCCCAAAAGCCATAATCGCAGTGAACTGGATAAGACCATAATATGAAGCAATAGGATAAATCATAAATGATATGTCCACCCCACAGATAGGATCCAGAAATAAAACACAAGCAAGTAATATAATTAGGAACATCATATCCTCCGCACACTCAAAATAGACCCAGTGGGGAAGGTCTCCGGCTTATCGAAGTTAGAGCAGAAGGATTGGTTTGTGGCTCATGCAGTGGTTGTGTAGGAAGTGTGTAAGATGAGAAATGACAGGGTTTTTATCTCAGCAACCTCTCCTTTCCGCTGGTGGATTTCAACGGTTAACTCGGTCGTTGGTGTTCTGTCCTCTTCTAGAAAGGTCCCTCCATCTGCTGTCTGCCATCGTGCGGACTCTTCCCCTGTGGTGGAGCCTTCTCCTGCACCCCTCTGCTTCTCTATTTTCACTGAAGTGGCTATCTCGTCTACTCCAAAGACCAGGGGCTTGGGATGCTTTATCCTAAATTTTAAGGGGTCTCTTGAAGCTGTCTCCACCGATCACCTTTTCCCTTCTGCTGCTGTTTCTGGGGGCGCTTGCGGTTCGTCTGGCTTTGAAGACTGCTACTCTCTTGGTCTCTCGTGCATCTGTGTCTTTTCTGATTGCAGAGTTCTGGTGGACTGCCTAAACAATGCCTCTTCCTCTCCTCCTGTTTTGGTGGTTGTGGTCCGTCACATCCGGCTTCTCTCCTCTTTTTTAGTGTTTGTTTGTTTCGTTATGTTCCTAGATTAGATAACTTGCATGCTGAAATGGGCTTTAACCTACCCCTACATGGGGTTTTGGAAATCTGGCTTTCCGGCATTTCTCCTTAACTTTATAACTGATTTGCTCTAGTTTTTCAATGAATCTGCCCCATTGGGGCCTTCAGTTTCAAAAGGAAAAAAGGAACATTTATCCAAAACAAAAGCAATCGAACGATTGGATTAACAAATATGAACAGTCCTAGATGAAGTAGGAATAATGGAATGTTTTAAGCAGATTTTCGAAGGAAATTAAAATCTCAAAATTGGACCCATGGATGGAAGATCAGATTATGTGATGATGCTGTAAAAACAGAAGCGTTAACCGTATAAACAGAAGTGTTAACGGTATATCAGAAGATGAACATGATGTCATGATATATAATGAAGTCCTAATAGAGATGGGAGTAATGGATTTAAACATTACAGAAGCATAACAGAACCTGAAATCGATGAATGCTGTGATTCCTGTGACAGGTTCAATCGACATTACTAGTGGAGGAATATTGGAACAGAAACTTAATAACAAATAGCAATGAGATGGATTAAAACAGAAACTTAATAACAAGAATATAGATGGAAGGTATATGGCTCAGATCTGAAACAAGTGCAGGAAATTACTTGATGAATGGAGAAGAAGAAACAAAAGGATATGGACCCATCTCACCTGGGGACTTGTTGACTTCCCATCAACCCTTCTAGCTTCCCACTAGATAGGCAATCTCATAGCCATTAAAACTGAATCCCACAGTGCAGAAAAGGCAGTAGCCATATTTCATTCAATAATAAAATTCCTGAAAGGCTATGCGGCCTTACACTGCTATATATAGAAATAGAAAACATAACAACTGACTGGGGAAAAGAGGATTCCCAGTCATGGACTTAATCCTACAGTAAAAGGGACTTTTAGAAAGCATATGAAACCACTACCCGACCTTTCTAACCAAGTCTATAGCTGACTAGCTTTATTTGTGGGGCTGCTATCACTTAACTAATTAACTAAATGGGCTATTACATGAATTAAATAAAAGTGACTTAACTAAACTAAAGCCCACCTAAGTAGGCCCAACAACGTGCTGCCCCTCTTAGATGGTACTTCTTAGAGTACCAGTGATCATCAGATGCTCCTGGATCAGAACTACTAACTTATGAAACTACTAACTTACGAGGTAGGGAAACCATGCCGACAAGAGCTGTATGGGAAGTACTCTGAAGCTTAAAAGGCATCACCTGTGATGTTCTATTAGAATATGTCCAAAGTTTATAAGTTTTTGATGTGCCTGAAGCAAGTATGATTAATTTGTTTTATGTTCAACATCTCAATCAGTTGATATTGTTGTGTGCACATTTAATGCTTGTACTATCCAATATTATGGTGGAGTATGCATTATGTTGCCACTTAAGCCCGCTGGCACAAAATTCCATCCTACTGCCATCTAAAAAGTAGTTGGGTTATTGGAAACCTGGAGTATGTATGTTGGGTAGCCTGCTTGCTTAGCAAGTGGTCTTGGATCCAATGAAAGGTGAAGGCATTGGTCTTGTTGAAGCATTGTGCTCTATGCTCCAATACAAAATGGGTCTCCCTTGTCTACCCTTACAATTCATATGTATAACAGCTGTGAATACCTCCCCCTTAGTTGTAATCTTGCTTTGCTTCTTATTCTTCCTCTTTTTTTTTTTTTTTTTTTTTTTTTTTTTGGGGGGGGGGGGGGGGGGGTGTTAGTTTTTTAAAAATTGTTTTCACTTATGCTTTCTAACTTGTCTGGTTTGGAACTGGCACTTATGTTATCTTTTGTTTCTTGAACTAGGCTTGATGTAGCTGAGAGTGGCTTAGCTGCCCTTGTACGGTTGAGCAATGGTGACATGAGAAAAGCTTTGAACATTTTTCAGGTTCCAGTTTCTTATTTTTTCCATTGTTTTTGAATATTTTTCCTTTTGTTCTGTTCTAGTTAAATATTCATTTTGCAATATTTGCATTTTCTCTAGCTTAAAAAAAATTGCTTTAAGATTTGTCATTGCTATCTCCAAATTTTTCTTGTGGTCTACGGTCTACCAGAAAATGTGTTCAGATATGGTGAGCTGGACTCTCAGAACCTTATTTGAAGAAATGCTCCAAAAAAAAAAAAAAAAGAAGAATAGTTTTAATTTCTAAGGAGGGGAAAAAAGGGAAGCATGAGGGTTGCTGGGGAACGGCTGTCTTGCCAAGCTTGTTGAAACAGGTGCCACATGGCTGCTTAGGTGCCCCCGTTCCACCCTTCCCAACTGGTTCAGGTTTCAATAAAAAATAACCTTGCTGTGACGCAAAATTAATGTACTCTTTTTTTTTTGGGGGGGGGGGGGGGGTGGGGGGAAGGAATAAACAACAGTTTCATTTAATTTTGAATCCGTCATCATATTACTTTGATACGTTTTTAGCTCCAAAAGAGGACATATTAGCCCAATACTGTTACAGGAGCAGCAACAGAGTGATTGGAGAACATAAGGGTAGATAATTGGTTTGGCACATATCTCAAGGGGCAGATTAGAATTGGTTCTTTACAAGAACAAGAATAAAAATTCAGATGAAAATCTGTTGATAAATGATAATCATGGAAATTATTATCTTATTTATAAATACTCTTAATAGGGTGTTATATTGTTATCATTAAAATAGTAAAAAAAATTTTACCAAATTTTTTTTATACTATTCTAATGATAACAATATAACACCCTATTAAAAATAAATTTTTTTTTTACCAAAAAAAAAAAAAAAGTAAAAAAATTTAAGATTATGATGAAGTTAAACACATAAGTAAATAGTATAGTATATGTGATTTACATTGTGTAATGAAGATTAAAGATTGACAGAAAGTATAGGAACTTGAATTTAGGATGAAGTATTAAAAGCGTTGGTGATTAATTATAACTTATTATACATGTACAAAAAAAAAAGGGAGAATATATTAAGTAAAAAGTACAAGAGATTCTAAAATGGTAAATTAATTGATGTAACAATATTAGCTCATGCGTAGACACATTCATGGGCGTTTGTCTCATTCAACCCCATTCTTTAGAGTGTTTAATAATTTCTAAAGTTTTAAGAAATTGCCATGTTTTCACTGATTTTTATTGCTGAATTTTCTTAGAAGATTCCATTTCCTCAATATTTTTTTTTGTCACTGAATTTTTTTAGGTATAACAGCAACCGAGGTTTTTTATTTTTTTGAGGGTTGAGTTATTGACAAAATTGAAATTGTTAACCTTGTGTTTAAGTGGTTTCCATCACATCGTGTTACTCTGCATCAGAAGAATAATTGTCTATTCATGTGTTTGAGTTTTTTTTTTTTTTTTTCCTTCAAACCTTTCATACCATTGTCATTTCAAAATAGCTGAGATGCATGAAATGAACTTATTGCCTACTGTTTGGAAAATCCTTTAATAAGTGAAGGCGTTACTACTTAATGACCTTTTGAATTCCTTATCGTTTCCAATATTTTATTTCCTTTTGCAAATGAATTATGGAATTTTGTTCTTAGTCATTTTATTGATGCTTGCAGTCAACACATATGGCTTCTCAGCATATAACAGAAGAAGCGGTTTACCTGTGCACTGGAAATCCAATGCCCAAAGACATTGAGCAGATATGCTACTGGCTTCTAAACGAATCATTTTCAACTAGTTTTAAACGTATCCAGAAACTTATGTTGTGCACTTTGTTTCCATATTTACAATAATTATTGCACATGATAAAAAAGTGGCCTTTCTTGTCCCCTTAGCTTTTTGAAGGTATATTCGAAATCAACACGAGAAAAGGGTTGGCCTTGGTTGACATTGTGAGAGAGGTCACTATGTAAGATGTGTTTTGGCTACTCACTGATTTTTGTTTTATATTTATTGCTTTATTTATTGGGAGTACTTATGCTGTATATTTTTCTTCTTGATTTTTTTCACAGGTTCATTTTTAGGATCAAAATGCCATCAGATGTTCGAGTTCATTTGATTAATGATTTGGCTGATATTGAGTATGTGCCTATCTTGATTCTCATTCTACATAATCTATCTGGTTTGTTATATTATATACAATGATAGTAAGATTCAATTATTGGTAATTTTAGGGGTTCAATTTAAAAATATTATACATGTGTACAACGTGTGAGCCAACACCACATAGGAATATACATTTGCATGCTTGGATATACATTGGTAAAAACTTGCTGAAAATTTTAAACAAGCATACATTCTGGATTGCTGATGGTTTCTGTACAATGCATCAGTTGACTGGGTCTTATATTGTTCATTCTGGAGGATCTCGCATAAATCTGGAATAAATTGAGCTCCTCCTCCCTCTCTCTCGTGCTTCTGCAAAACAGGAAAAAGCTACAAGAAATATACTAATAAAGAGAGATTGGGTAGTAACATAGAGAGAGGAAACAGCACATGGCAAAGTGAGGCCAACCTACCTAGCCCCAGCTACCCACATTGAAACACAAGCTCCCACCCACCCCCACCCCAACACCAACGCCCGAAAAAAAGAAAAAGAAAAAAAAAGTGATAGAGAGAGAAGAAATCATCCCGACAATCACCTACGAGACAGCCAGCTGGCTCCTGCCACTTCTTTGAAGAAAAACTCCGCAATCCTAGAAGGCAACGTTCCCTACCGGAAGAGAGTTTTGAAGAGGGGGGGGAGGGGGGGAGGGGGGGCAGGTTACGATCTCTGACCTTGACCGTCTCTAATATGTTGTGGCCAGTTGAGGACAAATCTTCATGGTGTCAAAATGGTTAACAATATGGCAAGGTATTGACATTGGGTTGTGGGTTATCGGAGCCTTAGGCCATGACAAACTCTTTGGTAAGAGACGATTATTCAGGAATGAAGGGGTGAAAATTTTATAACTGAATCAGATATAATAAGAGAATTAAGAATTTGGTTCTTCCCAAGTTATTCTAAACAATTTGATTCTAGGTACCTGCTGCTGACCAGTCCTTGTGATGATTTAACTCAACATTGAGACAATTTATTTTTTAGAAAATTTGTTTCTAATTTTTATATTGTCTATAAACTAAAAATAATAAAACATTATAAATTGAAAAAGAATAAAGAACGGCAAATCCTTATGGTACTTTTTCTTAGACTAGTAGTTTGTTGAGGCAAATTCTGTCTGACCATTTCAGACCACACGAGAGTCAGGTAAAGATACTGTTTCTCAGCTTGCTTTTAGCAGTTAATTATCAGCTGACTGAGTTTGAAGAAAGTTTACCCTACATCTTACAAGACTATCCGGTTGGTTCTTGTGAGCAGGTACAGGTTGAGTTTTGGGTGTAATGACAAGTTGCAGCTTGGGTCACTTGTCGCTTCTTTTACACGAGCTCGATCTTCTATGGTTGCGGCAGCATAATTATACTTTTGAGCTTGGTATGTTGCTCTTTGTGTTCATTCTTTTAGTTTGCATGTGTTTTCTCCTTGCCTGAGCTTTAAACAAATAGCCAGGGTCTCATTTTTGTCATTTGTCTGATTCCAGCTTTAAAATTGTCAGAAGTCGCTGCGCCAGTTCACAAAAACAAAGGATGCATAGATTTAATTTATCTACTCTTATGTTTGCTAGTTGAGCATTTGATGCTAAATAGTAAACACAATGCTTATCCTTTTCCATTGCTACATGGGCATTTGACCATGCTCAGTTGTCCATTTAGCTTTGTCCAGATCCTTTCCTTTTTGTTTTTTTAGCCAAGCATATTCAGTATACAGTACAAAACAGCATATCACAGCTAGGTACAAGAATGATTCAGAGTGGTTATTCCTTATTTTCTGTTACAGTGCAGGCTTTGCTGTGGCATGGATGCCAGAAAAGAATCAATCTGTTTATGGTTGGCAGGGATGGGGAATAGGGGGCAGTGATTACGATTTTGTTGCTGTTACTGCCCTACGCCCACCCCCCGGGGGCCTTGGACTTTTTCTGAGATAGGACTTGTTTCTGAGATAGGTGGTGTATAGGTCTGACTCTGGATTACAAGTAGAGATCTGATTTATAGGTTTACCATTTGTATATTTTAATATATTTAACTTAGATCTGGTGGTGTTCTGTAATTTTTTTTAGACTAACAAACATGTGTATGCACAATGCCTTTGAACTGCTTATTGAAAATAGGCAAAAGGTTTTGTGCACGGCCATACACGGCTGTGGACAGACAAAACTGGATGATACATCCTTAATGCCCTTCCTCCCCCCTCCTCTTCCCTCTTATCAAGTGAAAAGCCTGCGTTGTTACTTGTTGCAACTTCGGCTAGTTCTTGCACTGCATGATTACAAAACCTGTTATAAGTACTGGATTCTTTACTCATTGACTGTCATACCTGAAGGCTCCATTTGTTTGTGTGGCAGTGTATAACTTGGAAGAAGAACCGGCAGAAAAGAAACCGAGAGGTGAGAGAGGTGGATTTTCTCCCCCTCATTACTAGCTTTTTTTATAACAAGAAAAAGGAGGGGTTGATGGCTAGAGTCAATTAGAATAGGATTAGCCAGCATTACAAGATGTTAAAAAAAATGAAAATTTCATTCACCCCCCTTATTCTTTACAAGAGCATAAAAAAGGGAAAATTTCATCCACCTCCCTTGTATTTCACTTTGAATGCAGTTTCTTCTATTTCCAACTTCGATGATAATTACTAGAACCTCTCCTTATTTGCTAGTGTGTCATATAGATCTTGTCCGTCATGAATCATGATAGGTCTCTTAGATGATGATGTATCCACCAATAGAATATGTTAATGTCAAAAATATCCTTGGACACTGTTAACTTACATTTTATCCTTTTCAAAATTAGCAAAAGATTCACTGGCCTCTTTTCTTCTCTCTTCACTCCCTCCCTTTTCTTGCGTGAGCTCTCTTTCCCTGGATCCACCACTACTGTAGCCCCCTCTGGAATTGACCGTAGCAGTTTTGCCTGAAGTTATTTTACTCTTGTCTCTCACAGCCTCGACAAAACTAGCGATAGCTGTTTACTTGTCTTAGATGGTAATTCAAGCCAGCGGTGTCATCTACACACCGGCATCATCTACACGCCGTTCATTATGAACCCAGCTACGGTAAGATTTGCATTCTCAGTCTCCTACTACATCGGCATGAGGAAAACTATTGTCCAAGGGAAAGCAATGAAGATTCCTTGCAACTATTATTCACTAGGGTTTGATGGTAATGGCCAAATCATCATAGATTCAGGGTATGAAACTTCTTGGAAATGCTCCCGAATTGATACTGCGTCTCTATCTCAAAGTTCTGAAGTCCCAAGAAAGCCAAACTCTTAAGCTAACCATGTCGTAGAACATGCATGGCATGTATTCTGGGACACTTCTGATTTCTGGCCTTAAACAAAGTAAAGCCTAGGGACTTTAGAACTAAGCAATGAGACCCCTGACCGGAGGTCCCCCTATATCATAACCCGTAGCCACTTCATTCCCAATGAATAATGAAAGAACAACATAAAGGGTAGAATATCGTGATGATTCTTTTTCAGTACGGGGATAATGAAGCCATATTTCCGTTACCAGAACCATAAGAACCACCTTTTGACCTACTGGTTAGATCTCTTGTTTGAGGGTACCTAAGTGAGAGCATAAGTAATATTCTTGAACGCCTCCAATGTTATCTATCAAGTAAGAGCACCAAACAACAAACAATAATCAACATGGGAAAATTCTAAGAAACTCTACATGAGAAACAATGAAATACAATTTTTCGACGAAGGACTAGAAAAAGAAACTAGAGAGCTGCAGATTTCTATCGTTGAAGAATTACAGGGCAACGAGAAAACCATCATTCATAACATCATTGAGTTCGAAGTTTCATCCGTAGTGACAGAAACAGAGTGCTTCGGAGACTAGAAACTCAGGAAAAATAGAAAAGTTTTATGAAACTAGAAATAGAGAGATGTGAAACAAGTTCTTTAGTCAAGTGTACGGAGGAACACTCCCCAAATGGCGTTTGGAACCTGCTAGAGTTTGCCTTGTTCTTCTAGATGCAAACCGAGTTACATATCAGTCCTGGACGATACCCATCTAGCCGTTTGAACTAGATCTGGGTTAGGGCTCCGATTCGTGGTTCTCGTGCACCTTTGTGGATCCATTACTAGCAGTCACTTCTCTGTCTTCTTCGTTCTTGATAAATGATGGCATCGTTGAAGGGAAAGGGAGAGGAGCGGGGGAGGAGAGGGAGGGGCACGAGGCTTGAGCTGGAGAGGAAAGACCGAGGGAGAGGATGGACGGCAATGGTTGCAGCAGTGAGGAAGGAGGAGAGGGAAAAGAGAAGTGGTGTAATGTGGTGTAGTTAATGTCACCGTCGTTGAGGTGGAAAAGAGATGATAGAGAGAAGATGAGTTTAAAAATGGAAGGGAATTGGGTGTTTATCATAGGAGGGTAAATAAGTCAGTTCTCTTGGTTAACTATTTTAACAGAGTGGGGTGCAGATGTAATTATCGTTGAAGTTGGGGGGTGGTTGCCTTCAAGGCAAAGTACAGGGGAGGTGCATGAAATTTTTCTAAAAAAAGAAAAAGAAAAAAAAAGGGAAACACTTATCCTAAAGTTATAATAGAAATATGAAACTATAACAACTACCATAATAGGAAAAAGAAACTATATCCTAGAGTTACAATAGAAGTAGGGCTATAGGAAATGAATAGTAACACTCCCCCTAAAGTTGGAGTTGGAGCATAAATATCATCAAGATTTTGTTTAGAATAATTTTGAATAAATAAAGCCTTGAACTATGCCTTGTGAATATATCACTAAGTTGAGAGCTAGAACTGGTTAACAAAGTAGATGTCATTTTATGCATAATAGCATCACGAACAAAATGATAGCCAACTTCAATATGCTTTGTATGCTCATTGAAAACAAGGTTATTAGCAATGCGAATAGTGGCTTTGATTATCATAGTACATAGGAATAGATTGTGAATTGGAAGGCCAAGTTCATCAAGAATATTATTCATCCACATTAATTCTGCCGTAGTATGAGCCATAGCACGGTACTTAGCGTGGACACTAGATTGAACAATTGCAGCCTATTTCTTGCTATGCCATGTAATAAGATTGCCGCCAAGAAATGTATAGTAAGCCAACAGTAGATTGACGAGTACTATCGGCACTAACCCAATTAGCATAAGAAGAACCAGAAAGATCAATATTTTGATGATGATGAAAGAAGAACTCTTTGTCAGGAGCTCCCTTGAGATACTTCAAAATTCGAAAAGCAACATCGCAATGAAATTATTTCAGAACTTGCATAAATTGACTAGTAACTCCAGCAGAAAAGGATATGCCAAGCCTAGTAATAGTGAAATAAATAAGCATCCCAACAAGACGACGATATTGAATTTTTTTTTTTTTTTGGGTAAAAAGATAATTTATTGAGAAAAGAGATGGGAACAAGCCAAGGCATCATTTACAATCACCTCATGACGCCAAGGAGAGGAATCTAGCCAACTCACCTCTCCCAAACAGGTGAGCGCCTTCCGAGCTAAGGAATGAGCAGATTGATTAGCTCCCCTAGAAATAAACTTGAAAGAACAACTAAAAAAGGAGGTACATAAAGACACATCATCACAAAATATCAAGAGGTTTGCATCTTAGTACAACTGCTTCAATCAGCAGATCAAGAACATACTTTTACTAGAGAAAGACTAACACCTTTGGTGTTTCAAACCACCTTAATGCCTATAAAATAATAAAGGACACCTAAATCCTTCATCTGAAAATGCTGACGGGGTAAGTTTCAGCATCATCAATGTTGGGAATTGTTCCACATTGCTTAAGTTTGAACTTTTGAGATGAAAACATGGTATCAAAGCTCAAGGTTCCTTCATTACGATCACCTAAAGTGGGATCACATTTGCCACATATACTGCCATCCAAAAGAGGGGTAACGCGTGAGAGGGAGTGTTCGGAATTGTCTTACATTGCTTAAGACTAGATCCTTGGGTGCCTTATATATGTGAAAGTTCCTCCTCTTATTAGATTGAACTTTTGAGATGGAAACTTAACAATCAATATCTCTCAAGTCATCTTCAGAAGCAAGAATGTCATTCATATAGATCACAAGAAGAACAACCTTGAAATTGCGACAATGAACAACTACAGAGTGATCGGAATAGCATGTTTTGAACCATAATCAACCACAACTTTAGTGAACTTGCCAAACCAAGCACAAATTTTTTTGCTAGAAATCCGAATTATATTAAGAAAATGAAAGGAAAATAAAAATAAACAAAACACCCTTAAAGGATGTGAAACTCCTACATTTGGCATTGCCATCAGTAGGAGCCACCTCGGGTGAACACAAACTAACAAAATCGATACTGAGGACGGTGGGAGGCATCCCACACGACCTTCCTAGCAACTATATCAGGACAATACCCCCAGGATTGGGTTTGTCTGTTTTTAGCCGTAGTCTTGGCCAACAAGTCTGCTACTATATTAGTCTCCCTCCAATAATTAGTAAATCTAATCTGTGCATTGACCATAATACCTTGCAGAGCCTCCAATCTTGTTTAATCTCCCAAGGTATCATTACAAACCACACCCACAACTGATTTTGCATCAGCTTCTAGCCAAATCTTCCGATAACCTAATCGAAATGTCTCCTTCAATCCAACCACTATTGCTTTTAACTCAACAATATAATTAGTGGTAATGCCAAGCATCTCCGAAAATGCATGAATAACCTGCCCCAAGGATGAACGTAGCACCCCTTCAACACCAGAAGTCCCCGGATTACCCAGGCTACACCCATCCTTGTTTAGCTTGCACCACCCACCAATAGGAGCTGTCCAGAAATACTCGACAACCATAGGTGTATGAGTAATTTTCGTTGTTAGCTCAAATAGTTGCACAATTCTCAAGTCCGAAACAGACTTGACTACACAAGGATCCCGTATGGACAATTCTTTGCACCCCCTTTTAATGCCATCCCACAATGTTGTATAACTGACCTGAACATTCCTGTAGATTGAATTATTTCTAGCCCTCCATGAGCATCAGGGAGTGACAAAAGGGCTCCTGTCCACAAATGGGGAAAACTTATTCCTCCAGCTTTTCTCAACCACCAACTTAATAAATCTGAGCAAGAGTCAAGTTTAGGAATCCGCACACCGAATCTGATCCCCACCTCATCTCACAACCGAGCTGCAGCACTACACTTGCAAAACAAATGATCCGCAGACTCCATAGAATTGTGACATAAGGCACACCGAGAAACCAAGTTTATACCTTTCTTCATCACTACATCTTCAGTAGGCAATCTGTTCAAACACCAGCGCTAGGCAAAGCAAGACAAACTTGGGTGCATACCATGATGCCAGACAGCATTTGCCTAGGCCGGTTTCATCTTCTTTTGACGAAGCAAGTTCCATGCTGATTTCATTGTAAACACCCCTGATGTTTCCCCTGTCCACATAAGCTGGTCCGGTCCCCCAGGCAGCAAAGGAATTCTCTTGGCTAAGTCAAAACATGCTGCCAAAAGTGGGGATGTCACCACAGGCTAACACCAGCAACCATTCATAATAAACCGAGAGAGGGAGTAGTCTTTCCCTTTCAGAAGCTTCATATCCAACCCTAACTTGTTCCCCCAAAAGGTATCATCCTGCCATTGGTCCGACCAAACATTTATACGATTGCTATCCCTGATCAACCATCTAGTATGCTTCGATGTCCAGTCCCAAACAGATTTGATACAATGCCACACTGGAGAGGAGCACAAAGTAATCTTACGGTCCCATCCTTTGTGAAGTAATGACCTTTAATAAAGCGGGCATATGGGGAGTTTTCCGTTTTCACTTTCCATGCCATTTTACATAACAATGCGTCATTCATATAACCCAACCGTCGCAAGCCAAGGCCTCCCTGTGTCATTCATATAACCCAACTGTTGCAAGCCAAGGCCTCCTTCCTTCTTAGGAGCACACACAGAGTCCCACTTAACCACTACACTTTTCTTTTTATTTAGGTACACGCCCAAATAAAATTCCTCATCCACTCTTCCACAATTTTCAGTAGGCACTTTGGCCATTTATAAACACAAAATGAGTGCACGAATGCACTACTCAGCACAGAACACACCAGTTCACTCTACCAGCAAAAGATAATAGTCTTCACTTCCAGGCTGAAAATTTCTTTTTAAACCAACCCATTATAGGAATAAAATATTCTCATCGACTCGTGGAACAGTGTCACACCCAAATAAGTTGTAGGAAAAGTTCCTTGGGAGAACTACATACAATCCAACATACGCTGTCTTCTAGTATTATTAACATCCTGAGAAAAAATATTTTACTTTTAATCGAAATTACTTTCTACCCACCAACAACAACTGCTTTAATCGTCTACAAGAGCAAATATTAGCCTTCATGAATATAAATATATCATCTGCAAAGAAAAGGTGTGTCAGGGCCACCACACTTTAACCCTTAAACATAGATTCCATAAATCCTTTGGAAACCATATCATGAAGCCCTCTACAGAGAACCTCTTCTACAAACACAAAGAGCATTGGGGATAATGGATCACCTTGTCGAAGACCTCTGTCTGCACCAAAGAATCCAACAGAGCCACCATTAATCATGATTGACAACTTAGCTGAAGTAAGAAGTTTTTAACTCACTCAACAAACACAGGAGAAAACCCAAATTTAGATAGCACATTATACAATAGGCTCTACTGAAGAGTATCATATGCTTTATGAATATCCAACTTCAGAGCTACATTCCCCTTCCTGGTTTTTCTGTACATAATCGTGACTAATTCAGAAGCCAACCCAATATTATCATGGATGACACGACCTTTGATAAACGCTCCCTTCTCTTGAGAAACAAGTTTCCCCATAATCTTCCCAAGTCTGGTAGCTAGGATTTTCGGAACAATTTTGTATTGGAAATTCCCCACACAAATTCGCCGAAAATTAGGCAAGCAAATTGCATCATCCTTCTTCGGTATCAAAGTAATATAATTACAGTTAATACCTTTCATCATACCCTTCATAAAGAAAGATCCAGTGGTTGCACATACCTCTTCCCATAATCTCCCAACAGAGACAGTAAAACCGACCAGCAAAACCATCCAAACCTAGAGAACTATCTCGATTCAAATAAAAAACCACTGCCTTTATCTCATCATCAGATGGCTCCCCGTCCAACTCAACATTATCTTCATCTGTGACTAATGAAGGAATTACATCAACACACTCCAGGCTATGGAGACTTCTTGGATTTCAATGAAATTCTTCAAAGTACTTCACAACATTGGCCTTAATCTCTTCTTGGCTCTCAAGCACATTCCCATCTTCAGTTCTAAGCACTCTGATCGTATTTTGACTTTGTCTACCCTTTGCATACTCATGAAAGAATTTAGAGTTATGGTCACCCTTCTTTAACCACTTAACTCTCCCTTTTTCAGTTCATAAAGATTCATGCATAGCACAAACCTAGTCATATTGATGAACCACCTGCATTTCTTGGTCCCGCAAAAAATCATTACATCCCACTACCTCCATTTTCTCCTAAATATCCTCCAGATGGGTTCTGGTTTGGATAACCTCCTTATCAATGTTAGGAAAAGCCTCCTTGGACCAAACCCGTAACTTATTCTTCAAGTTCTTTAGCTTTGTTTTCATAAAAAAATACGGGTTACCCCAAATCGGCACCTCCCACACCTCCTTCACAACCTCCATAAAATTAGCGTGATCCATCCAAAACCTTTGGATTCTAAAAGGAATATTTTGCGGCTTAGGGATTAAAGAGCAACCAACCAAAATAGGCGAGTGATCCGATCCCACTCTAGGTAAAACTCTCTGAAAAGCTTGGCTATATAGGGTGAACCACTCATTGTTACCAAAGCTGTGGTCTAGAGCAACACAAACTTTGCCTATTGTCCTATTATTTGTCCAAGTATATTTTGGACCCGAGGCAGGTATCGCCAACAGATTTGTAGAGTCTACAAAAGCTTCAAAATCAGCTGCCGACCCCACTGAAAACAAACTCGGCCCAGTTTTTTCATTAGCAAATCGATAGCAATTAAAGTCACCTACAATAGCCAAGGAACTCCAACTGATGGAAGAGCCACCAAATCTGTCCATAATGCACATCTATTAACTCTTCTATTATTTGCATATATAAAGGATATCAAATGACGCACCCCCTCAACAACAGTCTCCACTGTTATTTGCTGTTTTGGTCAAAGACACCACAAAAGGCATAGGGATACTTCTTTTCCAAAAAATCCACAAATTAGGAAGTTTTTCGATTTTATGTTATTGATCAAGCATTAGGGCTGGAAATTTACAGGGATCTACCATTGGTTCAGCAATTCCCAGAACATCTGGGCACTTTTTAGATAACAATAACTTCAATCTTCGTCTCGAATTTGGCTTGAGATACCTTTAATGTCCCAGTAAAAAACTTTCATTTTTTACCTTTCTGCCGAAGAGACTCCAAACTGGATTGACGAGCTTTAGCTGCATTCGTTTTCTCCCCTCGTTTCTTTCCTCTACCAGGTCGACTTGGAGGTCGCTTTCCCACTCGAGAAAAATCTCCCCCCTGCTTGGATATATTTTCATCAACCACAGCAACGTCCTCAAAAACAATCTCCACTCGACCAGGAGATGAAGTCATAATGGTCGCCCCAGGCATCGCTGGATTTGTCATGACTGTTACCTGAGGACCAGTTTTAACATCAACCAAATTATCCATGACAGAGATAGCATGCGGCTCCCTAGACAAGTTTACAGGTTCATTAACAAATGGCCTGGGTTCCTCTACATCACGTGTTCGAAGATCCATTTATCCGTTACCTGACGCCACGAGGGGCTCATGTAACTCCCCTTCCTCCACATCATCCTACTCTTCTTCATATGCAACATCCTCCCATCGACCAATATTAGCTTTTGGCATCAGGTCCTGAGCATCTCTACCCCCTCTAGCCTTTCCCACATGCACATCTGGTTGCTCAACAAAATCCCCAGCCATACGTCGCTTATCCAGATCACAGGACTGTGCATTATGGCCAAAGACACTACATGATGAACACCTGCTCAAAGGTTCCTCATATTCTATTTTTTGTTTAAAAAAACTTCGATGTCCATTAGTCAGACATTCCACCATGATCTCTTGAGGGCGTGAACCCCCCACTTTCCATGTCAACACTGAACCTAGCAAACTTCCCATAAACTTTGGCCTGAGTTTTACGATCCAACCGAATCGGTTTGCCCAAGCTTTCCCTATCGAGAAGATAATATCCTCATCCCATAGCTCAATTCCCAACCCAGGAAATCGAACCTAGTGCACATGATGGGGTGGTCTCACCTTATTCACATCGAAGTTTGGTTCCCACCTTTGCAGACGAAGGGGTTGACCATTAATCTTTGAACCTCCCCTTCTCCATACTGCCATCATTGATCCATATAAAAGAAACGAAATACCAGGTAACCCTTACCCAATGCTGTCATCTCAAATTTATTTGTTACTCCCCATTGTTTAGACAAAATGCGAGCAACATCTCTCAGGAGAAGCCCCTTTGTGAATACCCGGCCGATTAAAGCCAACTTGTACTTTGCAAGTTGTCGTTCATATGCAGCGGTATTGTCACTCTGATAATACCACCCTCTACAATTGGTTCAGGCAAACTGTTTAAATCAGGCATTCTTGCCAACACTGCAGCAAAAGACCTACCCTCCATTATTTCCAGATTGACCAGCACCTACTCCCACTGTCGCAGCAGCAACATTATCAGTCCCATTGTCTATAGAAAGACCTTCCTTAGCCCTTTTAATTTGGTCCCCAGATGATGCCACACCCTTTCCTTTGTCACGGTTGAGTACCATCCGTGTTTCCTAGCTTGCCTATTTCCTCCAGTCACAGGCCTTGACATATTAGGCACGTAAACATTAGCAGCAGATTTCTTACCATTAGTGGCCATAATTGGTTCCTCAGAAGGAAACCCTAGAAATCGTCCTAGATCTTCCTGTGACCTTTCCAAAAAATCTCCAAACTTCAATGCCGACGTCGTCATTGGTTCAGCCTCAAGAGATCCATGAGACCCATGACTAGGGTTTTTCACATGTGATATCGGCAGAATCCCTCCTAGAAGAGATTCACCCTAGATCCCTGATTCCACAACGATGCATGTCCCGATCTTTGGCCTTCAGAAACAAAAATATAGCCTCTAGTAACAGAAATCTAACCACCATGGACACTCTGTATTCCTGCGTTTACCCTATAGATCGTTGGGCTACACGTTCTACCCATCTGACCAGGAAACGTCATAACAGAAACCCTAGCAGGAGCTTCAACAACCCTAGGGTTTCTCACGTTTACACCCCCACTCCCAGATGCAACACTTCTCGTAATTTGATCTAAATCATCAGAATCTTGCCGATCTATGAATCTCACCTGCCGATTTGGCTCACTGACAGGTAGAGCTGGCACTCTCGCTGTAAATACAATATTTGCCTGATCCACTCCTTTCTCCGTAACCAGAACCATGGCAGATAACCCCTTAGAAGGAGCCGAAAAAGCATTCAAATGGTCCCCTACACCACTCATCCTTGGGTTAAGAAACACCTCCCTATCCCATAGAACAATTGTGTTGTGATTTGTCAGCAAACCAGACCCACTCCCATAACCTTTATTAGCACCAATAACACCAGCTGCAGGGGCGACGGCGGCATGGACACTTTGGAATACCGACCCTAGGCCCTCAAAGTCACCAAACCCTCAAAGTTTAGCATGCACGGGCAAACCAAGCACAATGAGATTGTTTCAGACCATATATGGCATTGTGGAGTACAAACTCTACGGGAAATAGTCTCTCCAGAGCAACGTACCCTAGAGGTCGCTCCATATAGACCTCCTCATGTAACTCATTATATATAAATGCATTCTTAATATCCAATTGAAAAAGAGGCCAATTTAGATTGACTGCAAGGGATATAAGAACCCAAATAAAATTGAGATGAGCAACTGGGGAAAAAGTATCAAAATAATCTATCCCATAGGTTTGGCTAAAGCCTTTGGCAACCAAGTGTACCTTCAGACGTTGCACAATACCATTTGGGTTCTACTTCATAGTGAATACCCAATGACAATGAACCATCTCCTTACCCAGAGGTAAATCAATAAGGGACTAGGTACGTCGAGAAAGAAGAACATCTATCTCGACATCTATGGCCTTCTTCCACTCAGGACGGGTTAAAGCCTTAGATGAGAGTTGGGAACATCAATATGGGACAAGGCATAAACAAAAGACTAGTGGGGCCATGGGAGATGCTATGTAGACACATAATGAGTAATAAGGTATGTAACTTGCTGTGGCTGAGTGCAAGAGCAGGTACCTTTGTGAAGTGCAATAAGAAGATCAACATGCAAAGGGTCTAGTGAGGAGGAGGACGATGAGGGAGCAGTTGGTGGTACTAGTACAAATGGCGGAGTAGGTGTTGGGGCCAATGTTTGTGCATGTGGCGTTGCAGGTGTTGTTGTCGGTGTAGGCCGTAGGAGACAACTGTACACCTAGAGAGGAGTTGGAGCCGGGGTTGGTGCAGTTACGAGTAAGGAAGCTACATCAATGAGTGGAACCAAGGCCGGAATTGATGTGTCAGAGGTGGGAGCCTAATAGTTTGGTGTGTTATCAAAGAACGTGACATCGTTACTAACAAACTGTCGTCGGGTGAAAGGATCATAACAATGATACCCTTTTTGAGTGCAAGAGTAACGAATGAAAACACACTTGACCCCACAGTGGGACAACTTGTCTACGCTAGGCCGAAGGTCATTGACGAAGCAGGTGCTCCTAAAGGTACGTGGTGGTAAGGAAAAGGCGTTGTAAGTGCCTCTATTACTTGTCTAACAAATAGTAACAAAAATGGGTTTGTGGTTTGAAACACCAAAACTCCCCGCTCCCCTCTATGAGCTGGTCGAATAGGAGGAGTGTCAAGCTTCTAGGTCCACCTTCTTTGGCTAGATCTTCCAACCTTATGACTGATCTTGAAGAACCAAAGAAGGCATTCGATTGATCAGGTTTCAGGCGGTTAAGACTGCATCAGCCCAAAAATAGCTAAGCAAGTATGTATGGAAAAGGAGAGAACGGGCAACCTCCAATAAATGACGATTTTTACGTTTAGCAATTCTATTTTGTTGAGGGGTATAAGAGGACTGATTTGGTGAATAATACCATTGGACACACAAAAAGAACTAGCAATTTGAGTGTATTCAAGAGCATTATCAAACCAAAAGGTTTTAATACTAACACCAAATTGATTCTTGATTTCTAAATAAAATTGTTGAAAAATAGTTAGGAACTCTGAACGATCTTTTAACAGATATAACCAATTGGCACAAGAACAATCGTTCATAAAAGTAACAAAATAGCTAAAACCAGAATGATTCTTTACCTAAATGGACCCCAAATGTTGGAGTGAACTAAAGAAAAGAGGGCAGGGCTTCTAGACACATCACGAAAAGGGAAGGATGAGTGGTGGTGTTTACCCAATTGGCATGCCTCACACTCAAGAGCATGAACAAACTTGCAACTTGGAACCATCTTTTGTAACTTGGAGAGAGACAAATGACCCATGAGATAATGCCATTGTAGTGGAGAAACACCTTTAGTAGTAGTACTAGTATTAGTAGTGAGTGCGTGAGTGCAGTAGCCGAAGACGGATTGTCATCCAGATAGTACATCCTATCCTTCTCTTGTCCCCCACCAATTGTTGCCTTTGTCTATAAATCCTGAAATACACAATAGGTAAGGTGACATGTAAGACTTGCACTCCACTAACTTGTTCTAATCGTATCGTGCCAGGTCTTCCCATCATAGCTGGACCAAGTGGACCGATCGTGTGAAGATGGATCACAAACCAGGTAAAAAATAGACTCAACACCCAAAACTGTATGCATATAGTCGGATACCTGGGTAGGTATGGTTGACCATATGGTAAGAATGAAGATCTCAGATCCAGGACCCTATGGTCGATGATTTTAACCCTACGATCGACGGGTTTTGCGATCGTAGCTGTAAGACCCGCACTCCACTAACTTGGTTTAACCGTGTCGTGCCAGGTCTTCCCATCATTTCTGGACCAAGTGGACCGAGCGTGTGAAGATAGATCACAAACTAAGTATGAGAATCGAGTTAAAAACACTAAAAACATGCCTAAGGTTGCATGCCTGGGTAGGTATGGTCGACCATAAGGAAGGGAACCAAAAATCTCAAATCCAAGACCCCACAGTCGATGATTTTGACCCTAGGGTCGATGGTTTATGCGACCGTATGTTCGACCATGAGAACCCAGATTAGACTCCGAGTTTTGGAAACTTTCCTAAACTAAGGGATTGCTTTCCTAATTGAAAGAGGACTCTATATGGAGAGTTTTCCTCTATATAAAGGACGTCTCTCAGCTCTTTTTCACTCTTTTAGAACATTAGTAAACCCTAGAGAAAGGAAGGAAGAGAAGGAAGAGAAGGAGAAGAAGAAAAAGCTAAGGAGAAGAGTTTGCTGAGAAGAGATTGACTCTCTATCATAGGCAAAGGTATGAAACGAATCTCTGGAGATGTAAACTCTAAGGAATAAGACTCCTATGGAGGATAGACAGTATCAATCTATTATGATCTATGTGATTTCCTTGAGAAAATCCCAAGGAGAACCATGAGGAGTGAATTTGATGATTAGGGTTGATAAGAAATTACTAATGATGGCCATTAGATGACCTTAGAATAAAACCAGTTAAAGAACAGAAGAATTGACCTAGGAAGAACTCGAATTTCATGTAGACTGTGATCAGAAATCTCAAGGTCGCAGCTACGATCGACCATAGCATGACCAATATAACCAGAGGATCGACCATCGGCATTCGGGAAGATTTCAGAAATCATATGGTCGCAGCTTCGGTCGCACCATATGCGACCGTAGGGTATCGACCGTAGACAGTAAGGTCGATATAGCATGAGACTATATGACCAATCGAACACCTATCAGTGCTCTGTTTTGATTTTCGACTAATGTAACATGTCACATATGAACCCTAACTTAAATTCATATAACTTTTAGGTTGTTAAATCAATTCAAAGAGAATTTCAAGGCTTGGAAGGACACAGGTGAGGGAACAAGACCTAAACTAATTGGATAATAACAAACTGTTTTAAGTCCAATGCCATGATTGATTCTATGCGTGTATGCTTGTAATGTGCATCTCACATGTCATTAAATATTCCTGCTATTACTCTTCATGCATATTTAATTCCATTTATTTATAACATGATGATGATGATGATGCTAGGAATATGCATGTGAATGTATGTGTGTGGTTGGTGTGTTGGATGCGAGTGGAGCATCAAGGGGAGGACGTAGCATGGTGGTCTTCGACCTCGTCACCAGACTCTAGCTCTATCTCTACTCAAGTTTTGCCCACTAACATCGTCGTATCGCCATTACCTTAGCGAAACTATTACGTCATAGGGCATCAGGGGAGGTGGTCTCGGACCGTGTGGTCTCTGACTCTGTCGGGGGCTTTAGCTCTATCTCTATGGACGTATTGAGGGATGTTGGGGTGAGGCCTTGGGTACACTTTTGACATTAGGATTGGTTAGTTGCGAGCCCAGTTTGCACGCCCTCACCAATAGGGGCTTACATGTTGGTATGGGTAGGGCATTAGGGAAAGTATTGACGGTGTTTAATCCGGACGCTTTAGCTCTATCTCTATTCCATGGTGTGTGTATGTGGGATGACAATGGTGTTTGATCCATTGGGCGGATTCACACACTCTTGTATAGAGGTGCGGTGGCCACCAAACCTTTCTATAGCACATTGCAAACTTAAAAACCAGACCAAAGATATGAATTGAATGCATGCATATGTTTGTTGCATTGTTTTGTTTGCTTACTGAGCCATGATGTGTGCTCACCCTTTTGACGTCGAATATTTTTAGTTGATGATGCAGGTCATACTGTTGAATATATGAATGCGCCTATGTATGGACACGTTGCTGCAATGGACGTAGAAGCTGAAGAAGATGCACATGATTTATCATGCGAGTGCAACTAATGTGTTTTTGCTTAAGTTCAGTTATAATTTGATCATCGGATATGTAATTGATTATTTATTTTTATGTCTTGTGGTTTGGAAATAATTGGATTAAATACTTATTTATCACTGTTAGACTCTCAGTTCATTATCTGTAAGACTTTCGCTTATTTGTTTATTACCTCTGATTATTAATGTGGAATGTGTGTGTGGTTTAATATGGTGGGTACGACCTATGCGAGATCCTGGGTGAACCGTTGATTTATTGGCGGTTCATCACACCATTTTGGTTAGACCATAATTGGGGTGTGACAGTAGCTATCGACCATGAGACCACAAACCAGAGTTCGAGTTGGAAACTTTTCTAATTTAAGGGGGATTTCTTTCCTAATGTTAGAGGACTCTATATGGAGAGTTTTCCTCTATATAAAGGACGTCCCTCAGTCATTTTTCACTCTTTTAGAACATTAGTAAATCCTAGAGAAAGAGAAGGGAAGAGAAGGAAGAGAAGGAGAAGAAGAAAAGACTAAGGAGATGATTTTACTGAGAAGAGATTGACTCTCTATCACAGGCAAAGAATTGAACCTAATCTTTGGAGATGTAAACTCTAAGGAATAAAACTTCTATGGAGGTTAGGAGATATCAACCTATTATGATCTATGTGATTCCTTGAGAAAATCCCAAGGATAACCATGAGGGATGAGTTTGATGATTAGGGTTTATAAGAAACTACCAATGATGACCTTAGGATAAATCCAATTAAAGAGTAGAGGAATTGACCCAGGAAGAACTTGAATTGCATGTAGTTAGTAGCCAAAAATCTCAAGATCGCAGCTACGGTCGACTATAGCTTGACCAGCATGATCAAAGTATCGACCATAGGCATTCGGGAAGAATTCAAAAACTATATGGTCATAGGTACGGTCGCATATGGTGCGTAGGGTATCGACTGTAAGCAGTAAGATCGACACAGTATGAGATCATAGGACCAATCATACACATATCAGTGTTCTATTTCGATTTTTGACTACTGTAACATGTTACATATGAACCCTAACTTAAATTCATATAACTTTTATGTTATTAAATCGATTCAAAGAGAATTACAAAGCTTGGAAGGAGATCGAGTTTTGCTAACAGGTGAGGGAACAATACCTAAACTAATTGGATAATAACAAACTGTTTACTTTATTGTGTCAAATGCCATGAATGATGCTATGTTTGTATGCTTGTAATATGCATCTCACATGTCATCCAATATTATTGTTATTACTGCTCATGCATATTTACTTCTGTCTATTTACTACTATGTTGATTGATGATGATAGGAATATGCATGTGCTTGTGTATGTATGGTTAGTGTGTTGGATGCGAATGAGGCATCAGGGAGAGGACGAGGCATTGTGGTCTCTGACCTAGTCACCAGACTCTAGTTCTATCTCTACTCAAGTCTTGTCCACTGACATCGTCGTATTATCATTATCTTAGTAGAACTATTACGTCGTAGGGCATCATGGTAGGTAGTCTCGGACCATGTAGTCTTCGACTCTGTCGGGGGCCTTAGCTCTATCTCTATGGACGTATTTAGGGATGCTGGGGTGAGGCCTTGGATACACTGTATGACATTTAGGATTGGTTGGTTGCGAGCCCAGTTTGCAAGCCCTCGTCAATAGGGGCTTACGTGTTGGTATGGGTAGGGCATCAAGAGAAGTGTTGGCGGTGTTTGATCCAGACACTTTAGCTCTATCTCTATTCCATGGTGGGTGCATGTGGGTCGGCAATGGTGTTTGATCCATTGGGCGGATTCACACACTTGTGTATAGAGGTGCGGGGGCCACTAAACCTTTCTATAGCATATTGTAAACTTAAAAATCAGACCAAAGATATGAATTGAATGCATGCATATATTGTTGCGTTGTTTTGTTTGCTCACTGAGTCATGATGCGTGCTCACTCTTTCGACGTCGAATATTTTTAGTTGATGATGCAGGTATTACTGTTGAAGAATACATGAATGCGTCGATGTATGGACACGTTGCGGCCATAGACGTAGAAGCTGTTAAAGATGCGCATGATCCTTCATGCGAGTGCAACCAATGCATTTTTGATTAGTTTAGTTATATTTGGTTATTAGGACATGTAACGGATTAATTAATTTTATGTCTTGAGTTTTGAAGATAATTTGATTAATTATTTATCATGGTTAGATGCTCAGTTCATTATCTATAAGACTTTCGCTTACTTGTTTATTACCTCTGATTATTACTGTAGAATGTATGTGTGGTTTGATATGGTGGGTATGACCTATACGAGATCCTGGTTGAACCATTGGCTTATTGACGGTTCATCACACTAATCTGGTTAGACCAGAATTAGGGTGTGACATGACAAAACAGTTAAGAGGCTTTTCCAAAGTATTAACTGATAGTAAATTCATGGTCAAATAAAGGACATGAAGAGCAGATGACAATGATAAACTAGTTGACGTGGATACATTACCCTTGCCAAATATGTGGGTGGTAGAGCCATTAGCCAAATAACTATTAGATTGTTAAGGGAAGAGATTAAAAGAGGAATATACCGAGGCTTTACCAGTAATGTGAGAAGAAGCACCAAAGTTAATGACTTAAGGGGTAAAGGCTGTGGATGCAAGTAAGGCAGTATATTACTTGTGTGAGTCAATGTAGCAGTGGAAATCGAAGTAGAGCCTTGAGTATCCAACTGATTGTAACGAGTAAGCATGCTATGAAAATCCTCTTTAGACATATTAACAAAGGAAGAGGAGTCACCATCGGTAAGAGCGGTGTATGAGTATCCCCATCAGAATTGACTGTACCCACAAATTGAGAAGGAGATCTGGAACTTCATTGAGAAGGTTTACCATGCTTCACCAAGCATCGATCAATCCTATGATTCTGCCTGTCACAGTGAGAGTAGATATGCATAGACTGATTAGAAGAGCTACGACCATGATCTCTACCAAAAGTACCAAGACCTTGGTTGCTATTGTCAGCAAATAATGTTGAACTGTCTTTGTTAGAGGCAATATCAGATTTGGAGAAGGTGGGAGAGACGATGCACTGAATACGACACGATGCACTGAATATGACAGAAGGAATCATTTAAGGTGAGGATTTTATCATTTGCAAGAAGTTGGCTTTTGATAGGCTGCAACTCAAAACTGAGACCAAAGAGGAAGGTAGCCACTTTAAATTCTACACGCGGAGCCTTCATAGTAGTAAGGTTAGTCGGCGGCTACAGTACTCATGACCTTAAAATATGTATATCCACTGAACGAAGGGTGGACATTTAGTTCTTCCCAGATACCTTTGAGGGTACTATAAAATTAGGCAGCAGACTCGTCTTCATATTTACAATTAAAAGACACTCATATAAGTTATAAACATGAGACAAGTTAGTATCCTCAGTAGAGTTGTCTTTTAAGTCTGTTCAAACACCTTTGGTAGTGGTGTGGAACTTGACATTAGCTGCAATAGAGGACTCCATGATATTAAATAGCTAGACCATGATGGTGGCATTCTCACAGATCCACGTAGCATGATTGACATCTTTATAATCAGGAGGATCATATGTCAAATTAACTAGTTTATCTCTAGTAGTGATGTAAATCGCCATAGCCTTCTTCTAGAGTACATAATTAGAGGAGCCAACCAATTTAATGGAGGTGATTTGGAGTCTCTGAATCACTCATAATGTAAAACTTGGGTATATCCTACTAAAAGAAGGAACAACGTCTCCCAATCTATCGTGAATCTAATGGATAGAACTGAATATAAAGAATAATCCTTGTAAACAAAGGACTCCTCCCAAGAGAGTACACAACAATTAATAGGGATAGAAACTGCAATAATAGTGTGGTTTAAAAGTCAAAATATATATAGTTTCAAAAGTCTGATTTTTAAAATTGAAAATTGAAAATTTCTTTTTCATTTTGGTGGGAAACTTTTAAAAGTTTGTTTTGAGTTGTTTAAGCAAGTAGGAGTTCTTAGTCCCACATTACTTAGGGGCAATGGAGGAGAGAGGTTTATATGTAGGGGTCCCATACATATTGAGCTCTTAAAAGAAAGTCTACCTCTTTAGGGAGGTGTCCGGGGGTTTCAGGTCATCATGCGTGTGTGTGTCGAGCTGAGCCGTAACCTTGCCGCCCTACCCCTCGTGGCGCGAACGCGGATGTGGATAGATCATCCGAATTCAATAAGAATTCATCTATTCTTCTCAGTGTCTCTCCAACTCATGTTCTATTCTCTATTACCGAGCCACTCTATATCGAGAAGGGTCTTAAGGGTTTGTTTTATCTTGGAGGTTGATTCACAGAAACCCACTGCACCATAGGGGGTGAATACAATCTTAAGGAGAGTGTTCTGAACACTACTCAGCCCGTTTTCTTCTCAAAATTTGATTTAAACTGTAAGTGACATTTTGTTATTTTAATTTAAATTACTAGTTTTTGCATATTCGTATTATAGACATACTGCTTTAAGTGATTTGTGATAATCATTGTATATTATACTAGTATTAAACGATACTATATTGCTATTTTTCCTACAATGCTTAAGATTATATTCATTGTTTGAGACTGTCATGGCTTCTGTTGAATTTGGTTTGACAACTAATGTCGGTTTTGCAATGGGGAAGCTTCAGATTGTTTCCCAGTTGATAGTATATAACCATTCAATGGTCTAACTACAAAAGTTGGAAACAGATGATGTACTTTTCCTTCTCTCAATTGGGAGCCGTGTTTGCTTTGTCTGAACCCATGCTAAAAGAATCTGAGGAACTAGAAGTTAAGTCCAAAAGGGTGGCATGGATAGAAGCTGACTACTAGTGTAAGAACCTAATCCTAAATTCAATGACCGATGAACTTTATAATGTATATGCCTCATTTGATTATGCCTATATTATCTGGAAAGCTTTGGACAAGAAACATTTTTTGGATGATGCTGATAATAAGAAATATGTGACTGCCAATTTTCTTAACTTTACTATGAAAGATGATATGAACCTGTCCATGTAAATTAATTTGATTGAAGTACTGGTTTCCAATTTTATGAAAGAAGGGATCACCTTACCTGAACAGTTTGTGTCTATTGGTCTAATTGAAAAATTAGCCCTTTCATGGAGTGACTTTAAGTCATACATGAAACATAAGTCAAAAGATTGGACTCCGGAGCATTATATTATGCGAATAAAAATTAAAGAAAAGAACCGTGAAAAAGACAAGAAAGAGAAAGCCAAGGAATTCAAATCCGAGGCGAATCTTGTTGAGACCAGAAAAGAGGAGAAAAAGGAGAAGTCCAAAATGTTTCTTCGCACAAAGAAGGATTCCAAATTCAAGAAGGCAAAAGGGGCTTGCTTTGTTTGTGGAAAGCCAAGTCACTTCAAAAAGGATTGTCGGGGTTTCAAGAAGAGACAGGGCAATGACAAGATCAGGGTGAATCTCACTGAGGAGGATTTAATTGCAATTGTTATGATTGAGATCAACTTAGTGGAAAAACCCAAAGAGTTTGTTATTGATACTGGTGCCACTAGGCACATCTACTTTGATCGAAATTTGTTTGTAAAATATACTACGGCCGGTGCAGGTGACTTAGTGTATATGGGAAACTCCTAGACATCTCAAGTCATGGGAAATGGTCAAGTCACTCTAAAGCTTACCTCTGGAAAGACTCTTGTTCTGAATGAAGTGTTGTATGTTCTGGAGATCTGCTGAAACTTGGTTTCAGGTTCTCTTCTTAACGTTCTCTTCTTAACAAGGCAAGCATGAAGCCAAGTTTTGAAGTCGATAAGGCTATATTAGTTAAGGGGGATGGATACTTTTGTTGGAAAAGGGAATGTGAACAATGGTTTGTTTTTACTTAGTATTGCCAATGTTATGAACAAAATACTATCTTCTTTTTACTTGATTGAGTCTTATGATTTGTGGTATAGTAGATAAAGGCATCGTAGTGCACCTTACATTAAAGATTATCCAAATTAGGATATTTCAGTGGAAACCCTAAACCCCTACCTCATAAATGTCTAGTTTCCATAGAAGCAAAAATTACCAAAAAAACCCATAAATCTGTTGAAAGACAAAGTAGCCTTTTAGAATTAATACATAGTAATTTGGCTGACTTTAAATCCCTTGAGTCTAGAGGTGGTAAAAAAAAATATTATATCACCTTTATTGATGATTTCTCTAGGTATACAAAAGTATATCTCTTGAGATCAAAAGATGAAGTCAAAGATGCTTTCAAAGAATACAAATTAAAAGTAGAAAATCAAATGGATAGAAAATCAAAAGATTAAGAACAGATAGAGGAACTAAGTATGGAACCTTTAGTCTCTCTAAATTATGTGAAGAAAATGGCATCATACCTGAAACCATTGCACCCTACTAACCTAAATCCAATGGAGTTGTAGAAAAGAAATGATGAACTATTTTTTGATTAGTTTAGGATTACCTCTTAAAATGGGGGGGGCTTAATAGGATCCCTCCAAAAAGGTCTGACTTGATTCCATTTGAACTCTACCATGGGAGGAAGCCATCATTTAAACATTTAAGCTTATGGGGTTGTTTAGCTAAGGTTTGGATCCCTAAACCTTAGAAAAGAAAAATAAGAACCAAATCTTGTGATTGTATATTTATAGGTTATGCACAACATAGTGCAGCATATAAGTTTTTGGTTTTAAAATCTATTGAAAATGTGTTTGATGCAAACAAAATTATCGAATCTAGAGATGTTGAGTTCTTTGAACATGTGTTTCCTAAGTTAAAAGATGTGTCTCATGTTGAGATACCTGTAAAGGATATTATAAAAAACATTAATAATGATAATGAACATGAATAGGTAAAACCCATAAGTAACTTATTAAGAAGAAGTAAAAGACAAAGAAATGCTACAAAACTAGGAGATGACATGTTAGTATATTCTGTAGACCAAGATCCTTTGACCTATATTGAGGATGTAGCCTCTCCTGATTTAGAAATTTAGTGGTAGATATTCCGTTATGACCTAAACCTATGTCTCCAATATCACTATACTGTGATAGTCAGGTGGTTATTGCTAAAGCAAAGAGCAAAGTATATAACGAAAAAAGAAGACATATACGCCTAAGGCACAATCTTGTAAGGCAGTATGTTAAGAAAAAAATAACATATGATGGAGGCGTGATCATTTCGTATCCTCAACTGATCAGCCATGGCCAAGGAGTTCAGCATACATCTCCAAGCCACAAAGGAATGACGAGGAATGTTTTGGGAGAACCAAATAGCTTTCTACGATTTAACTTTTTGACTCTTCAATCTGATAGCATCCTAAACAGCCTTTGGGGAGAAACAAGAGGCTAGTCGGTTAGACCAAAGGATCTTGTTCAGATAATGAAAAACTGGTCTAGGCAGAGTTTGCAATCCATTCCAAAATTTCCTTGGGAGGTCTAAGAAAGAGGAAGAAGCTGGCTACGACCCATTAGCCAAGAAATCCTTGAGTAAAGCAACCTTACCGAGGTCTCTTCTGTGACCAAGAGCCACTCCAAATTTCTCCCATGGAATCCCCGCCGGATGCCATGGATCTAACCAGAAAGAAATATTCTTACCATTACTCACTTTCATACTCTTAAGGATAGATTTCCAAGCCCAAGACCAGTTATCCTTTACCTTAGCCGACCAAATGGAGTCATAAGCAACGTACCAGACCTTAATCCACTACTTACAAACTCGGTTTATGATTAACAACATTCTAGAGGTTTTTCATAACACCCGCTTTATTCATGTCCTTCACCCTTCTAATGCCCAGACCCCTTTCATCCTTAGGATGACAAATTCGAGCCCAACTAACCAAGTGAATTTTTTTATTCTTCTCTGGGCCAACCTATAAGAATTTAGCAAAGATACTCTCAATAATTTTGATAGTCTTACTTGGTAATCCGAAAAGACCATACCAATAGATATAGGTGCTTTGGAGAATTGTTGAGATCAACTGAAGACGACCTGCATAAGAGAGCATTCTTAATTTCCACCCCTCAAGATTTTTAAGGATTCTTTGGATGATAGGCTCACAATCTCTATGAGCTAACCTTGAAGCAACCATAAAAACTCCAAGGTGTTTGACTGAAAGAGAAGCTTCCTGGAAATTACACTTAGCAATCAAGGCCTACTTTATGTCTTAAGAAACACCACCAAGGATGATGTTAGATTCAGAGGGATTCATTTGCAGCCCAGATAAGTCACTAAATCCTTTCATGATCTTCAAAACTCCATTAATAGAGTGCTCATTGCCCTTAAGGAAAAGCATTAAATCATCTGCAAACATCAAATGGGTAAGCTTCAAGGGCTTGCATCTGAGAGGTAAATGGAAGCTATTGTTTTCCACTCTTTTCTGCAAAAGGATAGACAAAGGCTGCATCGCTAAAGAAAACAGGTAAGGAGACGTGGGATCTTCTTGCCTAATCCCCCTTCCTCCCTTAAAATAACTGGCTAGAGACCCCATTAACTAGAATAGAGAATATCGAAGATCAGATACAAACTTCAATCCATCTCCTCACAATGGAAGGAAACTCCATCTTTTTCAACATAACCATAAGAAAAGATCTGTTGAGGGAGTCATAAGCTTTGTGTAGATCAATCTTCAGGATGGCAGTAGGGGAGCAAGCTTCCCATTCCATACCTCGAACAACTTTATGGCACAAAAGAATATTGTTAGCAATGGACCTCCCTTTGATGAAAGCTGGTTGATTGATGAAATAATTTTGCCCACCACAGACTGAAGCCGGTCAGCAATAATTTTTGCCATAACTTTGTAAACAATATTACACAAAGCAATGGGTTTGAACTCTGAGAAGGAGCCCGGGTTATCAGACTTCAGAATATTACTTATGAATGTTGAGTTAATAGATCTAGGCGTAAAAGGATTATTGAAAAACCACATCACTGCTTCAGTCACATCTCCACCAACAATATGCCAAGTCTTTTTAAAAATCAACGCGTCAAAACCATCCAGACCTGAAGACTTGCTATCCTTGAAGGAGAATAACACCAATATAATTTTCTTAGCCGAAATAGGAGCCATGATGGATTCCTTCATTTGATCATCCAACTTGTCTAAGAATTCAAAGTTGTCAAGGTTCAGAGTGTTTTCAAGACAATCTACTCCAAAAGCTCTTTAAAGAAGTTGACCATAGCCTCTTTGATTTGGGTAGGCTCTTGCACAATGTCATTGTTAGGTAATCTAGTAGATAAGATCATGTTCCTGTGTTCCCTACTTTTAACAGAGTGGAAGAAAAAATGATTGTTCTATCTCCAAGGTTCAACCAATCCACCCTTGACTTTTGCTGCAATATGCTTTCCTCTCTTAGAAGCATCAATAAACACCTTTCTAGCAATATTTTCTTCCTTCGCAAGAGTCAGGTTGTTATGGTCAGCATCCAACAAAGATTGAATATAGTGGAGGTGGTCTTTAGCTTCCCTCACAGCAATATGGATATCTTCAAAAAAATTTTATTCCAATCTTTAAGCTTGGTTTTAACATTCTTTAATCTAGCCGCTAAAGAAGAAAGTGGATCCATATTCACCCTAAAAGCCTCAGCCCAAGCTTCTGTAACAAGAGGTAAGAATTCAGCTTTCTCCCCCTAGCAATTAAAGAACTTGAAGGGCTTTGTCCCAAAATTGTTTCCTTCCAAAATAGAAACCACCACCGGAGTGTGGTAAGAAATATTTTGAGACCTGAAATAAGCTTCAGAACTTCTAAAAACAACGCTCTACTCCGGGTTCATGAGAACTCGATATATCTTGTAAGAGACTCTACCGGAACCACATTGCTTATTAGACCATGTCAGGAAGAGACACTCCCATCTTAGGTCAACAAGACCACGATCATTAAGGCAACTATTAAACTCTTCACTGTTAGAAGAGTGGATTGGATTACCCCCACCTTTTCCGTGGCACTACGAACCACATTAGAATCACCAAGGGTAACCCACTGGGTCTTATTACCATAAGCAATAGATCTCAAATCCTGCCATAACAAATCTTGGCCTCTCGGTTCATTGATTGCATACACTGCAGTGTAAAGAAATTGATAATTGTAAAAATTGATATTGCTGGAAATTTTGCAATTTATCATCTGGTTGTAGTCTGTAATATCGTCACCGAAATCACCTTTGGATCCCAACAAAAGACAATTCTCACCATATCCGGATCCAAACCATTGTGAGCAACCTTCCATCCTTTAACAAAACCTTTGACACCATCGTCCACTCTATCCCATTTGAATTTAGAATCAAGAATGGCACAAAAGCATACCTTTACTTTTTTTAATTAATTTCCTTAGCTTTTTTTTTTTTTTTTTTTCCTGAGAAGGTCATTACCCCCTCTGATGTTCCAAAACATCCCTTTCGTGAATATTACTGAAGGTTTGGGAGCCCCCTCCTTCTCGCTTCCCATCTTCGTTTAGCCATCTCCTTATCTGATTCAGACATGCCTCCCAACAATTTTTTTGATCTAGCATACTAATCATCCTCCACCGACGAGTCATAATCATCTTCAATCCTTAATGGATTAACCATGTTTGCCTCACCACTTTTAACTGGAATACCTTTTGACCCTTCTTCAATCAGAGAACCACCCATAGACATATTGACAGGTTGGGTAAAGGGAACCGCAACAAGGTCACCAGTGTCAGGCATGGGTATATTGAAGGACATAACAGAAGGCTTTCCAATCAAGGAAAAGGAACTGTGTTTTCAAAATCATAGGAGGGGGTAAAGGATGGAGCTTTTGGGCGTGATGTAAAGATGTAAGGGGAAGGATGGTTGTTGGTTGAAGGGATTGGCCTATTGACAAGGATGATTTACCTGTCTTCTCCCGCGAGATCAGAAGAAGAATTATGGGGGTGGTAGAAGGTTCAGAATTTTTGATAGGGTTGGTGGAATCAGCATTGGGGGAGCAGATGGGCCGTTGGGTTGAAGGGAGTTGTATATCGGGAGGCGGAACAATAGCATGGAAAGGGTTAGAAGATAAGATGGAGGGAACTGATAGGAAAGAAGAAACATGAATATCCTTAAAAGAAAGGGCCATTAACTTATTTTTAGGGGTTTGGGGAGATGGAATTTCATGAGGGGTGGACATGTCACCCGTAGGGGTTGAGGCTAACTAAATCCCCACCCGACCCACCTGACAATCCGATGCCTTCGTCTTCCTCACCCGATTAGGGTTTTCCACCCATTTCCATTTGAAACCACCAGTGGCATGCTCAGAAAGTTCTTGCTAAACATCCTTCCAACTCCCTTAGGGCTGAGAAACTTTCCCCCTCTACTCCTCTTCCACAGCTTTTGGGCCCCGAAACTGGTTCTCACCTGGTTTCTCAATGTCTGACATTTCGACTGTTGATGTTTCTTAGCCCCACACGTATCTTCATCTAGGCCGAATATTTTGCAGCAAAGGCAATTGGGTTGGGGGGGGTCCATTCATATTTGATAGGCTGCAAAATCAATGCAAACTCGAGCAAAAGCTCTGCGAGTTTTCAAAGTAGTGGTCTGATCTGCGTAGAGGGGTTATCCAAGGATGAACAAATCGCACTCAAAGATTCTTCCCCCCATAGATGAAGGGGAAAACCAAGTAGAGTAACCCATAGTGGTAAATTCTTAAGGCCTAAACCATCTGAGTGAAGGTTAGGTACCCATTGATGAACGAAGATCTCCTTACCACCCACAAAGAACATTTCGATATCAAGGATACGACCTCGGTCAGCAGGGTCTGAAAAGTGGAACATGAATCCTCCATTCATCAGGAGGTACCACTCCACATAACCATTATCCTTCCATTGTTTACTGAGGGAGGCTTTAATGAAAGCAAAACTGGGTCGGCAGAACAAATCCCACCACATTATTCTGAAGTTCATCGATTTCACTAGCTAGCAACTGCTTCGGCAGAACAAATACCAATTTTGAGGGAGTCCCTAGTAACCGGTGGAATAAATCTTAGTGAGCATCCCATCTATAGATAGGTGTGATCTTGACCATTGATCGACGTATCCTTAGATTGAATGCATCCAGGTCTTCAGATTCAAGAGACACAACCCATCGTAGGATTCCTTCGAAAGGCATCTGTCCTCTACAAATAGAGGGCACTGCCAAGGGTTCCAATCATCTGAATTCGATACGAATTCATCTATTCTTCTCTCTGTCTCTCCAACTTGTGTTCTGTTCTCTATTACCGAGCCACTCTATATTCTTGACTGTTGATCTTAGTCATCGGTTTTTCTGACGAGGTCCCAGCTTTTGTATGCCCATATCAAGTAGGGCCTTAAGGGATTGTTTTATCTTGGAGGTTGATTCACAGAAACCCACTGCACCATAGGGGGTGAATACAATCTTAAGGAGAGTGTTCTAAACACGGCTCAACCAGGCTTTTTTTTTTTTCTCAAAATACAATTTTTATTGTAAATGACATTTTGTTATTTTAATTTAAATTATAAGTTTTTGCATATTTGTATTACAGACATACTGCTTTAAGTGATTTGTGATAATCATTGTATATTGTATTAGTTTTAAACAATACTATATTGCTGATTTCCTACAAATAGAGAACTCAGATCCATAAAAAAGAATATACCAGAAAGTAGTAGAAGATGGGCCTACGATAGCAGGAAGATCAGAAGGCTGTAAGAAAATCTGCCGAAGTATTCTTCTCATACAAGGAGTGCGGGAAAAAAAAATCCATTATTGGCCTTTGGTTGAGAAGAACAAGACTATAATCATCATAGATGGTGAAACAATTCTCTTGTTAACCAGGAATCTCCTTCATACCATCTTTAATCCATATGGACAATAACTCAAAAAAATAATAATGAAGATCTTCCACAAGGAAAGGAAGGAAGACGGAGCTTATAGGATTTAAAACTGGTAATGAAGATTATGAACCAACGAATTTGATCAGACTTGCTCTGATACCATGTGACAGTAAATAATTTGGAAGAAGAATCAATATGAGAGAGAGAGAGAGAGAGAGAGAGAGAGAGAGAGAGAGATGGCCTGGGTCTCTCCTCATTGCTGCCTTTATTTATAAAAAGAAAAAGGAGGGGCTTTTGACTAGAGTTAGAATCAGAATACGAATCTAGCCGACAATACAAGATGTAGAAAGAAAAGAAAAGGAAAGGGGAAACTCTTATGTTAGGATTACAATAGAAACATTAAACTACAACAAATATCCTAACAGGAATAGGAAATTCTATCCTAGGGTTACAATAGAAATAGGATTCTAGGAAGTAAATCTTAACATGTTATAAGGGAAACTAAAGGGAAGAGATATGAATTTTTCAAACCTAAAGTGAATTTTTATAATCATTACTAAACATGATTGTATATCTATTTAAATTTCTTACTGTATTTAGTAATGTTACTTTTTAGGAGTAATTTTTATTTTATTTTTTAGATATAAGGGATTTGGATGCAAAGTAATATGAAAATTAATAACCAAATTGGGAATGATTTAGAGTTAGTAACATAGTCATGTATTACTGTAATAATTACAAAAAGTATTCTTTTTTGAGTTTGAAAGTTCTACTTCCCTTTAATTTCCCTTGTAACCAGTCAGAGCTGGATGAAATTTAAGTCATGGGAGAAAAAATTTCCATGGCCAATTTTCAAAGTTTTCACGCCAACCAATCACCTGTGATGAATCCTTCTCCAAGGCTATTTTGCAGTAATCTTGCCTTTTTTTAATTTGGTTTCCTCTTTTGCTGCTTTGTTCTCCACTTCAGCAGAAAAGCAACTGGAAGTTGCGCAGTTGGTAGCTACACAACCCAAATGGCGTAAAAAATGAAACCCCAAATCTAGCACCATTTTCTATTTGAAAAAAAATCTATGAACATTCGGTTCCATGAAACTTGCAAGCAGTGTTTTGTCCATGAAAGACGGGGGCAGCTTATACTAGCCATTTTTGAAATGGTCTTCGAGTCAAATGGTTCAATTTGCATCCGTTGGGCAGTAATGATTGCTCTTTCTTTTGTGATTTCCTTGTATTTTCCTCACTGCATCCTCCACTGCTGGAGGACTAAGGATTTACTAGAGAAAACTACTTGGTTTTAGATTTCCCATCGACTGATTCAATAATGGCCAATAGATACCTTTTTAGTGGATCAAATCAAAGTAAAGGTGCCTAAAGAGATCAGGGACGCTGGAAAAACAAGATGATATGGCATAGATAGTAATGCAAAATATCCTATAGCAGCAGTGTAGAAAAAGAGCACATTGCAGACAGTTCAGTTGAACCAATTTCTCAAGAGCCATTCTTCGTAAAAATGTTTTTTTTTTTAATCCACTAGCATCTACAAATTCTGTACAATCAATTCCTGCAGTCCTGAATTCCAATCCTTCTCCCCTGCCCCTTGCTCCAACTTCACCCCCCACCCACCCCCACCCCCAAAAAAAAAAAAAAAAAAGAAAAAAGAAAAAGAAAAGAGAAATGGGAAGGGGAAAAAAATCCATTTCTTTCTCCTACACTTCAGGGACCTCTTGGACTCCCCAGATCTACAACTTACACAGACATTTACATTCACCCCAGCAACATATTTTTTCAAGGTACAAAAGTGGAGCTTACCAAAACAATAATTACAAGCAAAACCAACTAACCTGCAACACATCGGGTTAGATCAAAATTATTACATCCCCCCGCTGCTCAGCTTCTTGAGAAGCTAAGTTGATTTACCAACTTTGTGTATAGTGTATATGCCAACACCCATTCACATGTTCTCATTTATTCTGTTGGACCAGATGATCTCGATTTCTAGTGTTCGAGAAGATCCATCCTTTTTGTTGTCATGGTTGAGGCTGAAGAGCCCACTGAAAACACCCTCCGTCACAACTTTATCTATTTGGATTGTCACTCTCCCAAGAGTTGTCTGCGAGGCACACCGCCATTCCATCCAAAATAGTAAGAAAGGACCCAAACTTAAAAGAGGATCAGGAAACATAACAAATCTACATACCTTCCCAAATGTACTTTTGCTTTTGCAGACGATGTGAAGCTTTTGTCCCTTTGGAGGAACATCAAATGCCCAAGTAAAACCTTCTTTCCATTCCGGGCATGTACTGTGGCTCACAACCTGAAAAACAAGAATGATACTTCATTGAGAACAATTTAAAATGCTGATGGTGCTTTCTACTACCATGCTTAGAATTTTTTAAAAATAACACTTTTATCTCCAAAAAGCCATTAAAGGATTACGACATGATAAATGTATTTGGAGAATTTTAGGCATGGACTTTCTTGGGAGCATCATGAAGAAAAATCATTTTTAATAAATATTGCAATATAATGTCATGAAAATATATGGGAATTCAAAGAAAGTTGGTAAACACTATCTCATGGATAAAGCAATATACATGTCTCGATGTTGCTTCTATTATCTGTTAGGCTTACTCAGTCTGGCACTCTACCTTTGTCTGCCGTGGTGGACCATTCCCTATCGTCAACCGACAAAAGGCATTAGTGCTTCCCATCGTTTGTTTGAAGTTGTTTCCACGCTTTATGGTGACTGTCAAACACCCAGGCAGGCAATGTAACAGGCTGTCTGCTCTTTCATGGAAACTTGGTGGGCAAGTTTTCATCAGCAACTGTAGAATAGGAATTGCTTCAGCAGCAATCATAGCTTGAGCTTTGGCAATATCTATGGGCATGGTTGACCATGACTGTTTTAACAAGCATAAGGTGTCTAATACAGATCCCTGAGCAGCCTCATTGCCAGCTTTCAGTGCTCCTACTAAATGTGGGATAATAAGGGTAGCTGCTTCAGATATGTGGAGCTTAGAGAAGTTGCTGAACATCACATTTATGGTCCTCAGGACTTCCACATTGATAGTTGCGGTGGACCACAGCTCTTTCTCCAATGCAGCTGCAAGACAATAGTTTCCATTACCACAATGGTTAAACCAGGAAAAAAAATGTTCAGTTAAAGAGGGGAAAAAAAAAAAAAAAAAAAAAAGAGCAGTCATATTTGGATGACTTGTGTGTTTATCTTGGAAATCATGTGAACATTACAGAAGATTAGTTGGTTATCTATAGAAAATATATCATACTTCAAAAACATGTGGTGACGTCCATTTAACAATATAACCGCATGGAGGTCATTCCTCAGGTTTAAATATCTCTTATAGTCTTAGGTCCTCACCCACTGAAAGTATCATATGTGGCTTGCAAGAATATTAAGGACTATCAGCCTTACTAGGTTCTGTGAGAATCTTAAACTTTGGGCCAGCAGGCTTTGAAACTGCACAATCATCTCTCAAAGAAAACTAAACCTTTTAACCTGAAAAAATTAAATTTACCAACTGAAAAAAATACCCTGAAAAATTAGGAGATGAGATCAAGAAACCGAGGTTCCCATAGACATTCGGCCCTAGAAAGAACCAATTTTTACAGAATTTTTTATGTTAGAGGTTTGGTAATGGCCAACGCAACATTTGGGTTTCCCAGACAAGCTCCATAGGGGTTGTCAAGTGTCACACTGATAAAAAAATGTGACAGTTTGACACAATAAAACACACATTTGAATAAATAAATTTACTGCTATCAATAAACTACTTGAACCACTGAAAATATATTCTTTGTAACTCATTTGAACATATAAAGTATAACTGGTAAGGAAAAACACATCCAATCAATATAATAATAGCAATCATTGTGCTTTGGACACAAATTCTTGCACACTGTGAGCTGGGCTTCTGAGTGCCTTCCTAAGGATAGGATTAGAGAGAGAGAGAGAGAGAGAGAGAGAGAGAGAGAGAGAGAGAGAGAGAAAGTTGGGCTGAGAAGGGTGAAGGAGGTGAACATTGCCTGCATTCTGAAGTTGATTTGGAAAGCGGCTGCAAGAAAAGTATATGGGTGGAATGGATCTATGCAAGGCTGCTAAAAAATGACTCTAATTGGTCTGTTGCCTGTGGGCGGATTCCTTGTGGCTTGGAGAAGGATGCTTGAAAACAGGCATCTTGTGATAAACGTTACCAAAATAAGGATTGATGACAGAACCTCCTCCTTTCTCTGGTTGGACAACTGGATCCCCATGGAGTTTTGCTCAACAAGTATGCAGAAAGTATCAGATTGGCTTCTGTAGGAGTGTCAGACTGGCCACTTCTCCTCTATTTTTAGTGATGGTTCTTGGACCCGGGCACCTTTCGTCTTCCATCCTTGCCCAAATCTGGTAAGCTCTTCCAGATATTGTTAGAAGACCTAGAGATAGCGGAGACATTGTGCTTTGGATGGCAGTGGTAGTGGCAGTGGCAACGGCAACGGGCACATTCTCTGCCCACTAGTCCTAGAATTTGATCAAAACGAAATCTGTCAAGGTTCCTTGTTCGATGTTATCTAGTTAAAGGGATCCATCTCCTGCCATAGCTTCATTTGCCGGAGAGTGATTACTAGGGCCCTACCCGCTAGGGTTTTTTTTTTTTTGGCAATAGTGTCATATCACTTCTCAGCCGTATTGCAGCTGTTAGCGTAATAAAATTGTAACCGTACACTGCTTTGACTTAGTCAAAGTAGTTAGTGCAAGTTTCTACGACTTGGACTCCTAATTAGTTTATTAGTTTGCTTTATTAGTTTCCTTTATCAATTAGGCTTGTTAGTTTCCTTTCTTATTTTGAGTTTACTTTGTCTTTAATTTGTGACTAAGACTCTTGACTTGTAGAGTCCTAGATCCTATCTAATAGTTGTTTTCTACTTTCTATAAATACATGCTATAAGGAGAGGAGCAATATATATCAATTCTCTCCATTTTCTCTTATTTTTCTATTTTGTTACACTTGTGTACAGAATAAGAGACATTTTATTGAGAGGCGATTGAGATCTCAAAGAGATAGTGTGTTGATCACTTGATCCTGAAGTTGATTCACCTGAAGTTGTAAGAGCATAATCAAATTTCGAAAGAGGAACAAAGCAGAAGTGATTTGAGAATGGAAGAGATCGCATCCATTAATCCTGAGGTTGCTGCCACAAAGTTAGACTCAAATACCAAAACTAAAGCAGAAGCAACAGCAATAGTGATGCAAAAGTCGAGCCAAAACCTCTGTCGAAAGTGGAAACCTCGAATCAAGTTCGGGGGATAATGGGGGGATATTTTTTAATTAATTTCCCCATTACTGGGAGTTGTTTGAATTTAGATCAAATGGTAAGATTGTTTAATAAAATTATGAGCTCAAAGAAAATGCCAGATGAATGGAGGAGAACTATTATGGTTCCGATCTATAAAAGTAAAGGTGATATTTAGAGCTGCAATAACTATAAAACCATAAAATTAATGAGTCATACTATTAATCTATGGGAAAGAGTTATTAAAACTTGCTTGAGAAAGAAACTACTATTACGGGGAACCAGTTTGGTTTTATGCCAGGTAGATTACGACGGAAGCTATTTACTTGCTTAGGAAATTCATGGAAAGATGTAGAGAAGGCAAGAATGACTTCCATATGGTCTTCATTGATCTAGAAAAAGTTTATGACAAAGTTCCTAAAGAGTTAAACTGGCAAGTACTAGAGTAGAAAAGAGAAGCGTTTCAAGCAAATATGTGGATATAGTTAAGGATATGTATTATAATATGGTGACTAGTGTGAAAATCATGGGGGGTCAAGGTCGTGAATTCCCAATTACAATGGGGTTACATCAAGGATCCGCTTTAAGCCCTTATTTATTTGCCCTCATTATGGATGATCTAACTAGAGATATTCAAGCATAGTTGTCAAGGCGACAAGGCAATCGAAGGCGTTTGGGGCCAAGGCGTTGCCTAGGAGACTAAAGAGTTCCCAGTGTATTTTTTTTTATTCCTAAAATATTAATGCTATATTAATGTTTATATATATGCAGCATTCTACATAAATAATTAACATTTAAGACATAACTTAATTAATATGAGAAAACCAACAAAGCAACAAATAATGAGTTAAGTAGGCAACACGTATTTATGACTAACATTTGTGTACTTCTAACAAATTTGATCGGAGAGTAACTCCTTCAATATAGTTCAGACTCAAGCAATCTCGAATTCGTTGCAAAGCTAGCATTATCAGCTTTCCAACAAAGTCAAGATTGCTTGAATCCGAGTTATAATGAAGGAGTTACACTCCGGTCAAACCTTGTTCGGAGTACGCGAATGCTGTTTAAAGTCGTCTGAATGTAAATTATTTTTTGGGCATCAAAGCAAGAGATTATTTTGACGCGCTCTTGGTTTTTAGTGATGCTTTACTATAATAAGATTTATGAAATTTTTATATTTAGAAAAAAGCCTAGCATTTAGAAATTGAAAATCGCTCCCACACCAAAAATACTATTTTTATTCTTGTACTGGAGGGTTGACTTTTTATCCTTCTGAAAGTTAAATTTTAAACTATTTTTATTGGATTCAAATGGGGGGGGGGGTATTTGCTGATTTATGAATAGTATCTTAAGTAAATGAAATATAAAATTAAAGAAACATTTACTTAAATGATATTAGTCATAAATAAGTACTGCCTAATAAATGTTGTTCCTGTCTAGCCTAATAAATCTTGTGAGGAAAATCAGAGATCAAGGGAAAATATGAGAACAAAAAAACACTTTGAAAACAAGGCAGCCACCCAAACATTCTAGGCATCCAAGGCGCGCTAGGCGACGCCCAGACTGCCTAAGCGACCGCCTTTCTCACACACATAAGGTGCCGTAACGCCCAGGCTTCAAAAAACCGCCCGGACGCCACAAAGCCTTGACCAACTAATGCATTCAAGACAAAGTTCTTTGGTGCATGCTTTTCGCTGATGATATTTTTTTTAGCTAAAAGTTCAAGAATTCATTAAGAATAGAAAAAATAAAAGTACAACGAGATCTCAAACAGGTTGAACCCCACCTTCGGCATTGCCATCAGCAGGGCCCTCTTCGAGATCATTAATGGTGCGGAATGTTGGGCAGTTAAGAAGCATCAGATAGATAAACTTAGTGTAGCTGAGATGAAGAAGTTGAGATGAATGTGTGACAAAACTAAGAAGGATAGGAAATGAATGATTGTATAAGAGCTGATTTGGGACTAGCGCCGATACATGATAAACTACGAAAAATTCGTTTGAAATGGTATGGCCATGTTCAACGAAGGGTTAGATGCTCCCGTAAGGAGGAGTGATTTGATTCAGATTGAAAGATCTAAAAAAAACTAGGGGTAGACCTAAGATGACTCTAGGGGTGGTGGTAAAGAAAGACATGCATAGCTTAAGCTTTGCTTCAAGTATGACATTAAATAGAGCTGATTGGCGGACAAGAATCTATGTAGTCGACCCCATTTTGTTGGGATAAGGCTTTGTGTTGTTGTTGGTAAGATTGTATATTTTTCTCTCAAACAATGTAGATTAGGCATAAGAGAGCCATTGAGGCTTATAAATGAATGGATGGCTAGTTCCAGACATTAGGACTAAAGAAGTTATAGAAATTAAATTGGTAAATTGCATTTCTATTTTTTATTTTATCCATCATTGTTCCTCAATTGGAAGGTCATTTAAGAATGTTTTTGTGATCAACATAGGGAAAGTTCCCGAAAATAGATGCAAGTTATCTATATACAAGGGTAGTGTCATGTCTACACAAAATGCCAAAATCGACACAACAATCTCTCTCTCTCTCTCTCTCCACATTTTTCAATAAGTAGTTAGTTAATGGAAGGAGGAAAGTGAAGTAGAGGAAATTATCATATTCAACTGCAAGATTCAAATCCCCCTTCTTTCTTTTATCAATGGTAAATGTTGGGTTTGATTTCTCCAACTTTTTTGGGAGGGTAAAATTTTTATTCAAAATCCCAAAATAAGAGAGGCTTCCTGAGAGGGGAAGTAGAAAAGAATAAAAAAGAACAAGTCCGAATGAAGATCCTGGATGGGGAAGAACCTTAAGAGACACTAATGAAGATCTGTTTGTCATTAGAATTTATACGATTACTTTCTTTGAGTTTTGCAGGATGTCAAGGGACTGATTTTAGGTTCTATGAATATACTAGTGCATAGATAAATATAACTTCCCGATTTGAATGAAGATGCTATTGTAGGTATATCCTTAATATTTTAATCAGTTCACTATAAATAAATATTTCTTTTGTTGTTTATTTAATAATTTATGTGAAATTTCAAAGTCAAGAATTGGATAATTCAAACAATGAAAATGTTATTAATTTGTTTCAAATATTTTCTCTCTGTCGTTAAACAAATGTCAACACGTGCATGTTTACTAGTCCAATTAAATGTGGATAGGACTTTCCAAACACATGATTGTCTCTCTCTCTTATTATTATTATTATTATTATTATTATTATTATTATTATTATTATTATTATTATTATTTCTTTTGCTTTTCAGGCCCCCTTTTTAGGAAAGGGTGACTGTTTTGTAAATGGGTTCTCTTGTTAATACATATACTTCTTTTTACCCAAAAAATAATAGCAAGCATGAATTGATAAACCTGATAAATCATTATGTTGAGAATATTACGTACTTCATTTTTTGTCTAGATTGATTGTACTACCTGTATTGTACAATTATACTACCTGTACTACCCTCATTGTACTACTTGTATTGTACTACCTGTACTACCTGTACTACCTTTTTCTTTCTTTGTATTCATTATCACATTATAAATAAGAGGACCTCTGTCTATTACAGACAAGTCATTCCATCATTCAAGATGGTATCAGAGCCAAGTTAGCTCTACCGCCAGATCCCTCCGCCGCCTCACCACCGCCGCTGCCAACCTACCACCGCCCACCACCGATTTTCCTTCTTTTCTTTTCTTTTTCTTTTGTTTTTTTTTCTCTCTCCACTAGGGGCAGCAACCAAAGAGGGAATCATACAATGATATAGGTACTGCCCTTCTTTTTATCTATCATTATGGATCATTTTTTTATTCTCTTTATTGGAAATCAATTTTTTTTATCAGTCTGGATATTAATAATATGGTTCAGTCTGGTCGGATATCTATGAGTTTCTGAGTTTACCCCAATAAACAAAAAAGTGGGTGCAAACCAGAATTGATTTTCATATATTATGTTGCACATGGGAAATTATGTTGCACATGAGACAAGTTAGGATATCTGACAAGTGATATTTCTACTTTGATCTCCATATATTGTGCTATAACCAAACAGGGAGGCTGTTCATATTGTTTTTGGGTGTTTGTTCTTGAATACACAACTCAAGGATGACATCTGAAGTAACCTCTTTTGGGATAGAGAATTTTAAAATGGGCAATCTCACTATTCCCACTAATACCACTAAACTTGATGGTGGTAATTACCTAATGTGGTCTCGGGCCACCCAACTCTCAATTACAGCTCGGGGATTATCGGGATATCTCACCGGCACCAAGGAAAAACCTCTAACCAAGGACATTGTTTTGGAGAAATGGCATGCTGAAAATTCATTGGTAATGCAATATCTCCTCAATTCCATGCAACCCATTATAGCCGAGGGTTATTTGTTATTGGATACTGTTGCACAAATTTGGAAGTCTGCTAAGGACACCTATTCCCAAGTTGGAAATGCTGCTTTAATTTATGTCATTCAAAAAAGTGTTCATGAAACTATCCAAAAAGAATTGACTGTATCCCAATCTTATAGTAAGTTGAGGAGCTATTGGCAAACAATTGATTTTTATGATTTTATTCATACTAAATGTGAAGAAGATGTTACCCTATTTCACAAAAGGGAAGAGAAACACAGGGTTTATACTTTTCTGGCAGGACTAAATGTAGAGCTTGATCCTATTCGCTCACAAATTCTCAGCAGGGACCCTTTCCCCACCCTCGAACAGGCTTATTCCATGGTTCAGTTAGAGGACCAACGACGAATAACAATATTGTCCCCTTCTGTTCCAGATAGGTCTGCTCTCTAGACAAATACTCAGACTACAAGAATCCTCCTGTTTCCCGTGATGCTATTAAATGTGAGCATTGTAGCAAGCTTTGACACACCAAAGACACATGCTGGAAACTTCATGGCAAACCGGCAGATTTTGAAGCAAACATCGGGAAAAAAGTATGCACAAGGCAAAGTCCTCCCACGCACCTCAGGCACATCAAACTGAAGCAAGTCCTCCTATTGGTCCTCTGCCACAACTCTCTGCATAAGAACTTCAGACTCTCCGGCATCTCCTTCGACTACCTCCCGCGACTACAAATCAATCATCCACATCTGCATCTACCAATCCAGGTTCTTTTTTTGTTCAGTCAGGTATTTCCCATGATGGTCATTGTGCTTTTTCTATCTCTAGCCCTTGGGTGATAGATACAGGAACCACTGACCACATGACTAGTTCGTTTGAGTCCTTTTATTTATACTCTCCTTCTTCTGGACATAATACTGTGAAGGTCGCTGATGGATCCCTCTCTCCTATATCTGGAATTGGATCCATCCACTGTTCTTCCTCCCTTGATTTGAATTCCGTTCTACATGTTCCTAATTTATCCACAAATTTACTCTCCACTAGTAGTCTTTCAAAGTCTCTAAATTGTAAAGTAACATTTTTTTCTTACCTATTGTGTGATTCAGGATCTGGAGAACGGGAAGACGATTGGACATGGTAGTGTGCATGGTGGCCTATATTTGCTTGACAATGGTCGTTCAGCACCTTCCTCCCATTCTGCAGTCAGTACCCTTCAGCAGTGGCACCGCCGTCTTGGGCATCCCTCTTTTGCTGTTCTATCTCATTTTTTTCCAAAATTATTTAAACAATGTAATAAAGACGAGTTATTATGTGAGGCTTGTGTTTTGGCCAAACAGGCTCGTATTTCTTATTTACCTTCTGCTTCAAGAAGTCCTTGTATCTTTGATTTAGTTCATTCTGATGTTTGGGGTCCAACACGGACTACCTCTATTTCTGGTCATAGGTGGTTTGTAACCTTTACTGATTGTCACTCTCGTACTACATGGGTCTATCTGATGCGTCAAAAAAATGAGGTCTTTGCATGCTTCCGCCATTTCCACAATATGATCAAGATGCAGTTTCAAACTCAATTGAAGATGCTCCGTAGTGACAATGGTAAGGAATATCTTGAAGGATTTTTTCAGCAATACTTGGCTGATAAAGGGATAATTCATCAGACAAGTTGTGTGGACACTCCTGCTCAGAATGGAGTCCCTGAAAGAAATAACCGCCACTTACTCGAAACAGCTAGAGCACTAATGTTTAGAGACATGTTCCTGCTCAATACTGGATGCTGTCCTCACTACAGCATCCCTGATTAACCGCCTTCCTTCTCGAGTTTTAGACAACAAGGCTCCCTTGGACATCTTATGTGGAAATTCTGATTTTGTTCTTCCTCTTAGAGTCTTTGGTTGTCTTTGTTATGCTCGTAACCATTGTTCCCCTGGCAAGCTTGTGGATTAAAGTGCATTTTTTTAGGGTATGTTGCAACACAGAAATGATACAAGTGTTATCATCCTCCCTCTCGTCAGGTCCTTGTTAGTAGAGATGTCATTTTTCATGAGCATCTCTCCTATTATCGGGCTCTTCTTCAGGGGGAGACACAGACAGTTGAAGATGCATCTGATATCTCTAATGTACTTATACTAGATATACCTGATGTACCAGAAATAAACTAAGAACAAGTGCTCGATACAACTGCACTATCCAAGCATCCAACCACCAAGCCACCTCTGCCAGTTTATAGCCATGCCAAAGACAAGCAAGGAAAGGCCACTACCACTCCTGCACATGTCCCTTCGCTAGCCCTGGATCCAGAAACTGAGTCTACTAAGCCTTTTTCTGGTAAGGAACTTACTCCTTCTGATCTTGATCTTCCAATTGCACTTCGAAAAGGAACTAGGGCCTGCATCCTACATCCTATTTCCAATTATGTTTCCTATGACTCCCTTTCCCCTTCTTTCCGTGTTTTTGTGTCTTCGCTCTCTTCTGTGTCTGTTCCTCAAAAATGGCAGGATGCAATTATGGATGAAAGGTGGAAAGCTGCAATGGTGGAATAAATGAGGGCTCTGAAGAAAAATGGTACATGGGATCTTGTTCCACTTCCTGCAGGATCAAGGTCAGTAGGATGCAAGTGGATCTTTACAGTGAAACAGAAACCAGATGGGACTATTGATCAGTACAAGGCTAGATTGGTTGCACGGGGATTTACTCAAACATATGGGATTGACTACCAAGAAACCTTCGCTCCATGGCCAAAATGACTACCATCAGGGTTTTACTGTCCTGTGCTGTACATCATAACTGGGACTTGCAACAGTTAGATGTAAAAAATGCATTCCTTCATGGAGAACTTAGTGAAGATGTCTATATGGACTGCCCACTGGGTTTTACAGATGATAAAAGCCAAGGAAAAGTCTGCAAGTTGAAGCGATCTCTTTATGGTCTAAAATAATCCCCTAGAGTATGGTTTGGAAGATTTAATAAAGCTATGGTAGCATTTGGCTATGTTCAAAGCAATGCTGACTATACTTTATTTATAAAACATTCCCCTAACACTTTTACTGCCTTACTTGTATGTGTAGATGATATCATCATTGCTAGCAATAACAATGATGAAATCACGAAACTAAAGGCATTTCTAGGGAAGGAGTTTGAGATCAAAGACCTTGGCAAACTAAATGCATCTATCTGTCTCAAAGAAAGTATGTTCTTGATCTTCTCTCAGAAACAGGGTTACTTGGGGCTCGACCTTGTGATACTCCTCTCGATCCCAATACCAAGCTAAGGGCAAAAGAAGGCACACCAGAAGACAAAGGAAGATATCAGAGACTTGTTGGCAGACTCATATATCTTGCCCACACATGGCCAGATATTGCATTTGCAGTTAGTTTGGTAAGCCAGTTTATGCACGACCCATACTCTACACATATGGAGGCTGTTTATTGGATACTGCACTACCTAAAGTCAGCCCCTGGAAGAGGAATCCTGTTATCTCCTAATGACCCTCTGAAAATGGAAGCATATGCCATTTCAGATTCACCAAATAAACAAATTCAGGTAGAGGCTTATACTGATGCAGATTGGGCAGGAAATCCTGATCGTAAGTCTATCTCTGGTTATTGCACATTCTTGGGTGGCAATCTGGTAACCTGGCGCAGCAAGAAGCAAAATGTGGTTGCCCGATCCAGTGCAGAAGCAGAATACAGAGCAATGGCGCATGGAATATGCGAACTACTATGGTTACAACGACTACTCAAAGATTTAAAGGTTATGTGTAACTAGTCCATGAAATTATTCTGTGATAATCAAGCAGCCATTAGCATTGCTAATAATCCGGTTCAGCATGATAGGACAAAACATGTTGAGGTAGATCGTCACTTCATCAAAGAGAAACTGGACAATGGACAAATCGAGATTCCCGTTTGTCAGATCAGAGGACCAACTAGCAGACATTTTCACCAAAGGTCTGCCAGGGAAATCCTTCCATATGATATTGTCCAAGTTAGGCATGCATGATATATATATACCAACTTGAGGGGGGGTGTTGAGAATATTACGTACTTCATTTTTTGTCTAGATTCATTGTACTACCTATATTGTACAATTGTAATATTTGTACTACCCTCATTGTACTACCTGTATTGTATTACCTCTTTCTTTCTTTGTATTCATTATCACATTATAAATAAGAGGACCTCTGTCTATTACAGACAAGTCATTCCATCATTCAATACATTATTTATAGACAAAGAAAACCAAGTTCATATCTCATGACAACATAAAAATAAAGTATAAACATTACATGATAAAAATTAAGGTACTTCTTGAGTCAGAACATTTAGAAATTTGGAAAATATGATAGAAAGTTTGAAACTTAGATAGGATTGGGGTCAAGACCATCTGGAATATATGATGCCAAAATATAGAACTGAGTAAGAAGTAACTAAACAGTTGCAAAATGGCTTACCTGTCAGGGACCTGATGAGCTCATTTGATACATATTCCTGAAGTGTGTGATTTGAAAACAAAATTTTGATCAGCATCGCGGCCTGTGCAGCAACTTCTGAATTTGGGGACAGCAGAAGTTCCTGTATTACCAATATGCCACCTGCTTCTGCAACAGCTCGCCGATTTGTCCTACTGTGCAGAACAAAGTTTTGCAATGCGCATATTGCCACCATTTTCATATCTTCAGTTGGCTGGTCTTCAAGCAAACTAACAAGTGCACGGCATGCAGATACAGAATCACTAGCTCTAGCGAGTCCCTCATGCTGGGAGAGGTCACCAAGTGCAAGTCCTGCAAGAAGCCTACCAGACTGTGATCTGGTCTGTGGATCCAACAGATATTGAGATAAAGGAGCTATGGCATACTTGGAAATCTTCATTTCTCGCACCCTTATGTTGTTAAATAGAGCCTCAAGTAGCCTTCCAGATGCACTTTCACATTGATGAGACCTTAGGAGGTCTAGCAGTGAATCTATTGCACCAGCCTCAGCCATTAGTTCAGCACTTGAAGCATCATTCCTCTCTTGAACAATTAAGGCATTGAGAGCTACTGTAATAGTGCTCTGCAATGTTGAGTGTAGCATTCTCACAAGGACCACTAGAGGAACTTTGAAAGAATATTCAGCATTGAACCGCAAAACATTTGAGAGGACCAATGCAGCTGATTCCCACAATGCATGAGGTGGTTGAGGGTCATCTTGAATGATAACCTTAGAGAGCTCAAAAATACCTCCAGCATCAGCAACAGCCTTCGGCCAGCTTGCAGATATACTTTCTAGAGATTTTATTGCTGTCTGCTGCAAGTTCAATATTCCAATTCCTGCAAGCTGAACAAGAGGAATGATTGCATTTTGGGTTGTAATATCTTGTTGGAAATGCTCCTGAGCTAGAAGATGAGACAGCAGTTCAGTGCCTAGCTGCTGGATGTCTTGAGAAGGTGATTCCAGAAATGATATCAAAGGTTCAATGACTTGGCTTGGAGTAAGTCTCAAAGTTGAAAGGCTCTGTGGTTTCTCCAAAATGTTCACTAGTGTTTGCAAGGCACTATGCTGTCCCCACATACTGATATCTGCGCGGAGTAAAACCAAGAAAAGAGGCTCCACAATTCTAGCAGCGGCTGTACTTTTTGCAATCCCACTGCTGTTTGTTAAGATGCGGAACAACTCAGCGACCAAGGAACAGAGTGAGCTAGGTGCATCAGGGAGCAACTCAAGACACTTATCAATGACTCCAGCTTTCACCATGTCCAGTTTCAAGGGAGTACGATCCTTCCCCAACTTTATAAGAGAATTGATGCTTGTCTCAGAAAGTAGGTTGTTCAAAACAGAAATCAATCCAGCAAGAATATCTACAACATCAAATGCTGCTGCAAGCTCAACTTGTTGTTCATCATCTAACAACCTCTCAAAAGCACAAATGCCAGATTCCACTGCTGTACTTGTATTTGACTGCATTAGTGATATCAAAGGCTCTATACATTTAGAGGCTATTGGCATGGCTCGCAACTTTGAGTTACCAAATAGCACAAAACAGAGTTGTGCAGCATTTTTCTTTAGTTCCAATGATGATGCAGATGTTAAAATCTCATACAAGCAATCAAGTGGGTTTCCTTCCACATTAGCAAATAATAATGCCTTCGAAGAATTTCCTGAAGTCAGTTTGATCAGAGAAACAAGAGCAGCCTGCTGCTCTCTCTCTGATCCGGCACTAAGCATGTCTAATAATGGTTGGATGGCTTGCTTGGCTAATTCAGTTTCTCTGATATTCTCTGCATCAAAAAGCTGATGCAGAGCTCTAGCAGCACTGAATCTAGCATTTCTTGACCCCAGACGTAGAACAGCTATGAGTTGATTCAAAGAACTTAGTGATACTTCATGACGAAGCAGATCAGAGTTGCCATACAAGATTCTCAATAGTTCAGATATACTGGCCTCGGTTGAGTCTTGAGGACTCAGAGAGAGGTACTTAGTTAAAGCATCTAGGGCTCCAGCATCTGCCATAGCCAGTTTATTTGCATCACTTCCATCTGCGAGGCAGGTCAACAGGTGAACAGCAGTTGGAGGGGCACCTGGTCTATCTGGCATTGGTCTCAAAAGGTCAACCAACAATGGTATAGATTTTCGTGCAGTAGAGCCGAACTTTATATCTTCAATTTTGAAGAGGCACTCCAGAACAACTTGTCCAGGGTTATGTACTAAAGAAAATTCTTCAGATAGAGCAACAAGGTTGGGCATGTCTGATTCTATGTAACCAATCAGGGTTATTAAGCCTGCAACTGCACCTGAATTTGCAACAGAGAGATGTATTCCCCTATTACCGCAGCAAACAAGACTAGCCATTGCTTGAGCAGCAAAGTATCTGTCAATTACTTCATCAGACTTGAGAAGGAGAACAAGTGAAGGTATAATCCGCATTGTGGGAGGGGATAGAACAACATTTGCATCTTGGAATAAAATGGCCAAAAGCAGGGCACTTATCCATATACCCTCTGTATCTTCAAATTCTGCCTGTGATGGAAATAAGCTTTTAGTGCAGGTACAAGAACTTATAGATGCAATTTTGAATAGGTATCTAAACAGAAATGTAGAATATAGATCCAAATGTAGATGCATACACTTAAATTATTGCAAGCATGGATTTCCCATAGTCCTGTCAGCCACTTATGTATGTTATATAGTGAAATAAATATCTAATTGAACATCTTTAGCTGCCCAGCATAGTCCAGGCGCTAGAGAAGGTATTGTCCTGTTACCCCACAATGTCTTGACACCCAATTGGGGCTTACATTGATTCTTTTTCGGCGATTATTCAATCACATAATTTCTCTAGGTTTGTGCTCCACATCAACAGCCCCTTGAACAGTTCAGATAACAAGGATCAACAGAAATACAGAATGAAGTTGGTTTTTTGAGCTTGTGTCAGGAGCAATGTTTAAAATCTCAAAACTTGAGGGTGTCTCGACCCTAGGGAAAACCGAGATTTCCGAGATCTCGATCGAGATCGAGATCTCGGCAAGACACTGCACAAAAGTCATGAAGGCTTAAAATGTGTTTTTTGACCCTAAAATGACAATTTTAAGGCTTGATACTCCAAGAGAACCCTATTTTAGCATAAATAAACATTTTTAAACCATAAAATTGTAAAAACAATTACAAATGGTGGTTGCTTGGGTTTACACCCATGTTTGGCAGTGTCGGTCTAAAGTTCAGACATAAACCAAGGGTAATATTGGCTATCCTACATAATGTTACACTAGTAAAAGATCAAAGAAGACCAAATGAGCCAGTAAAATTACATTTTAGGAGAAGAATAAACACAATAATACTTAATTAATTAATTGTCCTAGTAAAAAAAACCCAAAGTAGTCAAGTAGACCATATAATCATAATTTATACATTATGTCAAAACCAATCGAGAACTAGTCGAAAACTGGTCGAAAATGTCGAGAACAGTCGAGAATTAGTTGAGACTGGTCGAGAACTGGTTGAGAATCTCATCTCAGCCTGTTCGAGAAGTTCGAGAATCTTGAGATCTCGACAGATCTCGCCGAGATTTTGAACCATGGTCAGGAGTCAAGTTCACAATAATGTAATTCAAAGGAAAAAAAACATACACCTCATTTCTCCTATCAAGTTATGATACCATTTTTGAGTAATTACTCTTATCATACTTAAGAAACTATTTAAATTTTCTTCTTTGGTTTCACTTTGATCTCTGACCACTTGCTTATCTTTAGAAGTCCTAATTTGTTGATATTATAATTCTTTTATTCATGTCTTAACTTTTTAATTTCTAATTTTACTTCATGGATTTCACTTTGTAATTATTGTAAAGTTAAATACTTTAAAGGGTCTATTTTGTTATTTTAATTGATCTAAAAATATTTGATAAGAGAAGAAAGTTTATTTTTTTCCCTATTTGTGTAGAAAAAACTAGTGTACAACTTCTAAACCTTAGAGTAAGACTAGCTGGTTTTAGATGGTACAAAAGATGTTTTTCTAACTCAAATTTATTTATTAAATGAATAAGATTGCGTATTTTTGGAAAGAAAAATTCATCTTTTAAGCTGGTTATTTTGTGACAATCTTCATACGGGGAAGCTAATAATATAAGGGGGAAATCTTGTTGTGACCAAAGTTGGTGAAAAGTTATAACCTTACTTTTTTGCCCTTATAGTATAACACACTTCATCATCTCCTTCATCTTCTCATCATTCATGTGCTGTCAAAAAAACCCTTAATAATTTCTGATCAAATGGTAAAAGAATTGTCTCAAATATTAGTTCTAAATCTCGATGCTCTAATTTTTCTATTTTTTTTATTAGTTCTTTAATTTCTAATTTTACTTCATGGTCCTCCTGCATTTCAATTTCCAATGTGAGAACAGTATGTACAGGGTAAAAGTATTTGTGTGGGTCACACATTACAGAAAATCATTATGGTGGGCACTCAAAAAGATATGTGGTTTCTGGTTGTGACCGGGAGGAATGTCAACAGCCTCATCATAATTTGCATTTTCATGAGGTACCTTTGATATATTTATCATCACTATTTGGTTACACAAGATCTTCCCGCAGAGAATGGATGGCTTTGATAGAGGCCAGGTGAGTGGTCATGGAGGAAGGGCAAGTTCATTGAATATTACCTGCATTTGCAATTCTTTTCAGAGATGAAATAAAACATCTAAGGAGTATATTTTGAGTAGATTTGTGGAAGCATAGAAGATTGATGATGGAATAGCTCTTATCCAAAGGCACAATAAAGGGGTAAGCATTGGTTTCTTAGGCTGCATTTGGTTCTGGAAATTATTTTATTGGAAATTTTATCTATAAATTTTATTTTATATTTTTCTGTCATTTGGCTAATTTTGGTTTCTACATGACCAATAAGTATGATTGAGTAAGGAAAAAAAATCCAGCCATACGATGGGGGTGAGTCCTCCATGCGTGCCAAGGGTACCAATGGTCAAGATACCATTACTCTTTTGGGAAAACAACATCCTGAATTTTGAAATAGATGTTGTTTTCCAAATTTCTGTATTACATTCAGTAAAACATATTACCCTTTTCTAATTCTTGTATAATTTTGTATTGATTTTCACCAATTCCTGTATAATATTTTACAGTGAAAAAAATTTAGCCCCAGAGTAGGGAAAGGGAAATAATAATGCATAGCAGTGATGATGCAGTCCAAGGACCAGCAGTGAACTAGTCCAAGAACCAACATAAGGACCAGCCGATATTGAGTCCATGGAACCAGCCAAAAGCCAAGCCAAGCCAAAACACTGTTTACGGTACTGTTCACGTGAACAGTACCAGCAGATTTTTTTTGAAATATTTGTCTTCTTCCTAAATTCAATAAGTTAGATTTATTTCCACAAAATTAGTCATTAATTTTGTTTCCTAAGATTTGTTGTCATATGAGTTAGTCATAGATATTATTTGTTTTAGAAACTTTCCTAAAAGTTATAAAGGAAAATTTCTCTTTTTTATTTTTGGACATTCCTTCCTAGGAACCAGTCCTTCTATCTTTTGTATTTCCTTTTAGCATTATAAATAAAGAGGAAGAAGATGCTGGCAGGGAGAGTTGGCCAGAGTTTAATATTAAATTCTGGTTGAGTCTCACTGGTTGTGAGACTCAGCCGAAACTCTTATTTTGTTCATTCCTGTTTTCAGATAATAGTGGTTTTTCGAAAATTCATAACTTCTTCATCCATGGTTGGATCACCTTCAAAAAATTTGGGTATGTTATCAAGCACATCCTAGAGTACTTCCCCTCCAAGTTTGAAGACCTTCTAACGGCTGAATCTCAAGATAAGTGAGTTTTTTCATAATTTTATAATTCTGGTTTGCTAAAATGCCTGTTTGAGACTTACGGAGAAAATTGGTTTTGATCCCACCCATTGGATCAAGCTCATCTTTTGGGATATTGTTCTTCATATCCTAAGGATCAAGGATCCAAATTTTTGAAGCATTCTTATAGACAGATTTGAAGTTGTGGAATTATTTGTTCAATTTCAATTACTCTTGTTTGTTAAATTTGGGTTTGGACTTAAAAGAGATCCTGTAGCAAAGAAGGATCTATGAATTGGATGTGTTGAAACCCTCTTTGCCATCAAGTGAACTGCATCACTCATTCAATCATTATCATCTCTGAAGAAAACTTAGCAATAGATGTTTAAATCTAAATCTTAACGGCATCATCAAGTGGACTGCAGGGGATATTTCCGAGATGTTTCAAGCCCTATTAGACCTTCCAATGTCAATGAAATGGATATTAGAGCCTTACTACAAGACCTTTCTGCTTTTCCAAGGGCACATTTTGGTTTGTCTAGTAGCGAAAGGGACTCTACCAATGCTATTTCTGGGTCTCTAAACGGAATGGGCTGTTGTAACTTGAGACTTGAGAGCGGGAATTATCATTATGCTTTTGATTTAGAATGTTGCCTCTACAGTCTGCAATGAATATAAGGTTTTAAGCAATTTTCAAGACTCTAGTAATTCAACTGAACCTAACAATTGAAGTGGAAATTGTTTTTCATTATACATTTCAGCTTTCGAAGTGCTCCTTCATGTGATACTTTAGAAGCACCAATTGTTGACACTTTTTGCTGGCATTAACTTAGAATGAATCAATATATTTTAGTGCCATGCATTGCACCAAGCATCATGTGCTGTCCCTTATCATGTCTAAAAAGACTGTTATGCTCCTGATGACATATGTGAAGTAAAATCTGGTCAACATCACATCAGAAATAGAAAGTAACAAACAAAAAAGGTATCACGAAGTGGACATGGCATCAACATGGAAAAAACCTTAACCCAGGGCAAGTTAACTTGATTTCTGAAAATGGCAATTGTGTCAACATCCAATAAACAACTCAATTTAAACAATACTAGTGACAAGAAGATGAGTTACCAGCATAATAATTAAGAACGGCAGTCTTTCGATGGGGAATTTTGAATGTAAGGTTTCATAAAATTACAAGAATGCCATTTCATCTTAGTGGCATGTTAGTCATTTATGTCACCTTGGATTCAAATTTGAGGCACTTCCATTGCTTGTTTGGGTCTGAAATTTGACTTGTAAGACGAGTACGGTACCCTATCAGATGCACTTACTTATGTTTGCCACTTGGCAATTTGGTTGGTGTCATCTACCAGTCATCTCCTAGGTGAATTAACATCATCTGTTCATCACAATAGGATAGACTTTGGTTCGAGCCGTTAGGGCTACATGCCACTGTATGTGATATGTGCAGAGATCCAAAATGGGATGCCCTAGAAGTTTATACTTTTTACAGCTATGCACATAATAACACAACCTGCTGTATTAATTGCAAAGTTCTCACACTCACTACTGGTTTCAAACATTCTCTACAATAAAAAAAGTTATTCAAGCAGAGTTCCAAAGTTAGGAACAGTTCCAATGCAAATGATAAAACATATAAAGTAAACTCAAAAATCTCAAAAGACAGACATAATGGCCATACTGAATAAAGGTGGCAACAGAAATTTCTCAAAAAATATACAGCAAATTTGTACCCTAATGTGATCTACAACAAAATATATCCTGAAACCTGGTTCATCCCTCAACCTGTGTCAAGTCCCCGGCTGGCCCCTGAGCCAACCGCTGGGTCAATAAAGCAACTCCTTTGTAAGAGGGAGCTCAAGGCCTAGTGGTAAAGAGGGATTACCCACTTAGATCGATGTATCGGTAGGAGTTTTAACATTCAATGAAGCTTATCATTAAAAAATTAGTATATTTGAACAATATACCAGACGGATAGTTGATCATTCAAAGGCGGTTCAACTGTCCGGTTTGGAGAAATCATGACAATTCAACAGTTTATAAGGAAAACGGGTCAGACAGAAGACCCACCCGTTCCAAGTGGTGGGTGGGTGTCAACCAGTTAGACTGGCTGGGCTAGTTTGAGTCTCCGAGCACTGAAAACAACATTTCCAACCACAAAGATGCTGACATATAAAGTTTACCACAAAAAAAATAATTCAGCTAATACTATACAGAAATAATAACATACAACAAGAAAAAGGAAAACAAAAAAACACCTAACAAATAGGATGAGCTAGATCATGCATGTACCAGTGGGTTGGCGGTGTAAGATGAAAGCTTATCAGCAAGAACCTCCACTGCACCAGCCTCCATGACAGTGATTTTGTTCTTCTCGTGAAATGTAGAAATTATTGACAGCAACCACAATGCAACTGTGCCCCCCAAGACAGTGCCTGGATCAGGAATATCAAAATCATCCCCGTCTTGGAATATGGTTCTTTCCATATAACCTCTAGGGGTTTTGACTTCAATTTCCAGATTGCAGCAGCTAGAGTTACACTTCATCATATCTACTAGGGCATAAATAAGAGGCTTTAGAAAACCTGATTCATCAAGTGCATTAATTGACCACATTTTGTGTACCTTCACAGCGCAAATGAGTAATGCAGCACCTCCAACTCTCACTTCTAAACTGGATGAGTTCATGATTCTATGACCTAGTGAGACAACAGAGCTTGGACGAGCAACCAGAAGGTCACCTACGACAACTGGTTGATCACCACATAGCCTGGACAGAATTTCTATTGCTTTATCTTGCGTGGGAGGAAGCCCATCAGCTAAGCAGCGAACCAGTGGCTCTATGCTTGAGGGAACTTCAGCAAGAGCAGCCCATGGTGGGTACGTGAAATTCACACTCTGCTTTGTCCTAGCCAACAGAGCAACTACATCTAGAGCATCAGTCGCATCATCCATGTCCATTGTAGATAAGGAATCAACAATTGCAAGAACTACAAAACGGCACTGAGCATTTCCTGTAAATACTTCCCCAACTGAAAAATGGTTTAATAATTGATGAAGGGCACGTGATGCATTCTTCTTGCCTTCCAAAGTGCCTTCTCCTAGCATTCTTGTCAAAGCTGAGACAACATCTTCTGCCAAAGCTTCTGCAGCTATCTGAGGATCAGAGAGCAGATTAGCCAATGCAGCTACGGCAGTCTCAGCAGCACCAATGGATGAAGTTTTCGCCAGCTTAATTAATGGTTTGATATCCCCTTCCGCGAGCTTGATTAGTGGCATTACATCCCCTCCTGTAACATAAGAAGCCCTCTTTATAGAGTTAGCTTTGGTTGGACGGGACAACGCACCCAATGCCCGAGCTGACTGCGTGGCAATAACCTGAGTTTTGCTGGTCAAGAGCTTCATGCAAGGGTTAACAATCTCATCAGTTGCAAGACTATAACAGATGTCTTGTCTATTGCTAAACAGGTCAGCTATAACAGAAGCTGCAGACTCTTGTGTTTCCTCATTTGAAGAGTTGAGAACCTGGACAAGAGATCTGATGCCCTTATTAGCAGGAGTTCCCTTATGCACAAGATCTTTGTGTGATGCCATGGTAAGCACATGACCCAACACCCTAATAACGTGAACCTTTGAACTTGGAAAGTCTCCTAGGAGCAAAGCCAAAAGCTGATTAATGGTGGCAGAATCAGCAAAACGAATAAGTTCTGTAAGTGCCATAGCTGAAGCCTCTTGTCCTTTTGGTCCACCACTTTTTAGAAGCCAGAGGAATGCCGGGACAGCTCCAGCACTTTCAACGCAGGCACATATGTCTTCACTGTGACAGCACAAATTCCACAGCACATGTGCTGCATCTTCCCTTGCCATTTGAGAACCCATCTCTAACAACTGCACTAGTGGAGGAATACCACCAGCGGCAGTGATAGCCCATTTGCTGTCATCAAATTGGTCTGTCAAGATTGCCAGCATTGCGACAGCATACTCTTGATGTTGTTCACTAGATAATCCCAGCAATGATATTAATAACTGAATACCCTCTCTCTTTCCTAGGGCCTCCCAGATACCCATCCCATCGCAGCATAAGCTTGTTAATGAGAGTATCAGATGTTCTTGCACGTCAGCTGAGGCCATGGTTATGAGTCCTATGAGCACTTTTTTGGCTTCCGCATGAGTGAGCCACCTTGAGAGATATGTATTGCCATAAAGGCTAGCCATGGCCTCGAGGACGCGCTCCTGAACCAGTTTATTGTCTCGGGGCTTTAGTAGCACTATCAGAATATCTTCTATTTGTGCTGCATCAAATGGTTCTTCAACACCAGATTCTTGTTCAAAGACCATCAGTGAGTAAGCAAGTGTGCCGATTATATCAGCAATTGGAGCAGCCAAGCGGGGGGACCGAGATAGCTCTCCAAGATAAAGTATTAGGGCAGCCATTCCACCACATATATTTGCCAAAGCATGTATTGCGTGTCCCTGTAGATCATGGCCACCCTCCCCTTGCATGCATTCTTTAGAAGGAGCCACAACAGCTCCAATGAGAACAGGTATACCTTGTGCATCCACTACAGCTTTCTTAGCGCTAGTTGATTTGGATGAAAGAGCTTCCAGGGCATCAGCAGCGCTGGCTCGAACTGATATATCATTTTCCAGACCCACTAGTTGAAGCAAAGCTTCAACAGCTCCAGCATCTATAACTTTGGGGATGCTATCACTGAAAGCCGACATTAAACGAGCCAAAAGAGATGCAGCATTGGACTGAGCAGCAGCATTATCAGAAGAAAGAAGTCCGATGATAATATCTAACCCTCCTGCTTCAAGTGTGGCCTTCCAGTAGCCATTCTTGTCTCCACATAGATTCCTCAACGCCCCAGTGACAAATCCCACCACCACCTTGTCCTGCTTGATATTTGGATTGAGCTGATCCCACAGAGTGGGCACTACACCTTCAATCACAAATATTTTCACACCCACATGATCATCTGATAGTCCGCCACAGGAAACTTGATAGATTGCCTCTGCAGCTGCCTTTCTGGCTTCAACTGAATCGGACTTCAGAAGCGAGAGCAATGGTGGTATGCATCCACCAAGAAGCACCTTTAACCGTAATTCTTCTTCCTTACAGAGAGCAGTCAGAGTTGCCGCAACATTAATTTTTGAGACAGTAGTACCACTCCTGATAATGGATATAAACAAAGGCATTGCCTGTGTGAGGGAACCAATAAGTATCCTCACATCCTTCTTCGCTCTGGTAATACTTAGTAAGCGTGTCGTGATAAGCTCCTTCTCAAGCTGTGATGACATGTTCGCATGTAACTGCTCAATAAAACGAGCAACAGTAGCCATCGTAGACTCTGGATCATCCATTTCTGCTGCCCCATTTGATTCTCTGCGAAGTGAACAACAAAAAATCATTTCATACCATAGGAAAACTTAAAATCAGTTGCAAAATGAAAACTTCAGAGCAAGTTCCATGTTGAATTTTAATGAAGTATAAAACTTCAAAAGGCCAGCCTAGAGTGATTTACCTGATAATTCAAGTCTAACAAAGTTGAATACGAAAACCAATGGGGTATGTAAAAAAAAAAAGAAAAAAAGAAAGTATGATTGTCTGGCATTCAATGATTCAATCACTAAAACTCACAACTCACTGTCAAATCAACCATTGTTTGTAGAGGCAAAGAGATCAAGTTAAGTAAGCAATACAGACCTAGGCTGAGAAGTAGACAGAGATCTTCGATGTCGAGGTTCAGGGGAGGGAGATTTTGACATTCGCACTAATTATTAGCTCCAGCTTTCCAGCTTTCCTTGTGGCAACCTATGCATCATTGACATTAAGTAATTCAACCACACAACCAAGCCAGAAGTTTCTCAAATCCCAAAAATTAAATAAACAGATATAAGAAGGAAAAGAAAAAGATTGTCCAATCAATTTCCAAATTCCCAGCATAATAATTAAAGAACGGAAAAACCCAGAAAACTTCTAGACCCACCTTAATTCCCGTTCTATACCCTTTATAAAACTAAGAATAGTTTGGGCGAAAGATAAATATTTCACAATAAACAAACAAAAATGGCAACAACAACAAATTTACCAGCATATGTGAAGATGACAAGGAAAAGAGACATGAAACATTCATACCCAGCAAAACTATAATGCAAATGTCGAAGAATTCCTCCCTTGGAATTAAACACCTCGTTTTTTCTTCTGAATCCAATCCTTCACGAAATACACCGACAGTTGGGAGGAGGGTGACAAACACAAAGGGAAAGGTCACTCACAGCAGTAAGTTCCCCTTGTAATTCAAATATTCACCCACTACAACAACAGCCAAAAAAATAAATAAATAAATAAATCGAGGCCGAAAAACTCAGATCTTCAAACGATAAAAGGAATATAAGCTGTGAAATAATTAGCTCAATTACTCCATTAACAATTCAACAAATTGTGTCTCATCCAGCAGAAATGGCAGAAAACATAAAAAACCACTAACAGTACAGAAATCAGTTCAGAAGAACATTGCATAACTAGGTTAATAACCATCGTTTTCTCCACTGTTAAAAACCCAAAACAAATTAAAAAAAAAAACCAACAAAATAACGAATTAAAAGGAACTAATAATCACATACGAACACAACCCACCTGGGAATTGATAATCTTGAGAGAAACAAAAATGGGAATCTGATATTGGTGTCTCCAACACAGGAAAACGAAGCACAATTGTAGAAATAGAGATAGAAGAGAGCGAGCTGTCCTGACTCCTGAGTATCTCTGTCTCTCTTTTACTGTTTATTTTGATTTTCTTACTTTCGTGTTTCTGGGTGTCGAATAAAACCGCCTTCTCACGTCTGCTTCGGTGGGCAGTGTGGAAGCCAATGGGGCAATTCTGCAAAATGGTCTTTGCTCTATTGGCATTTACCCAACTTTCTCCTTTTTTTACAGTTTTTTTTACTCTCTTTCCACTTTGCAGATCTATTTGAGGTATCTTTTCATCTACCACTAGAACTGGAATGTGTTACTATTATTATAATCTATTTTTTATTCAAATTACTAAAAAAGAATGGTTCATATGTCTGTCATCTATAATATCATATTAATTTACTTAATCTCACTTTAAAGTAATGTCTGCATGCATGTATCAATGAGAAAAAGCTGTGATGTAAATCTGCCAGATAATATTTGCTTGTGTTCCTAAATTTGATGATGGTAAGGTTTTAACCACTCTTGATTCTTGTTTTTTTTTTTTTTTGGGAAAATATTATTAAAATTCGGCATAAAATAGAATTTTCTCGTAACATTTTCTTCATTAATCATAATTTCTTATTCTTAACTTTTATGAAATGAAAATAGATAATACCATCACTTTTATGATCTTCGAAACTGAAATATCCTTAAAAGTAATTTGCACATTATGATATAACTTACCAGTCATCCTAGTTCATCCCATATTATCGTATCGTGGTTCATACGTATAGTTCATCTCTATAAGTATATTTAAAAAATATAATATTCTTTTGAATGTTTCTTGTCTTATTTTAAAAAATTATTTAAATTAAAAATAAATAACGATTTTAATAAATCAAAAGCATATTTATAATATTATTTTCATTAAGAATTTGCATTGTCTTACACTTATTTAGGACACAGATGTGAAACAACATGATTTTATTATTTAAAAAATAAAAAAGAAAAAGCTTACAAATTATTTAAAACTTGAATGTTAATAAGAAAGTCTCTTTATAGTTTTGAATAAAAAAAATGATCTATAGAATTTCTGTTTTTTGATTGGTATCATTAATGAAACTTACTGGATTTTGAATGGATTGAGAGGCAACTATGGTGTACTGTTTTTTGGGGTAACTATGGTGTACTTTTATGTATGTTGTGGTGTATGGTTAAGATTTCTTGATGATGACAGAGGGGAAGGCAATAATAGTTTGGTTAACTCATACCTGTACTTCTTTTTGGTTTTTATGGAGAAGGTGAACAACTGTATCATCTATATTTAGAAGATGCTTAAGAATTTTGGTTAACATTGTCAATCAGTACCAATTCCACATAGGTGCTGCCTTACCGTGGAGAAGATTCGAGTTTGAATATCAAAGACTGCATGTCATGCGGATGCTCGCTTGGCCGGATGGTAGTACCCTATCTTATCGAAACAGGACCAAGTTTAGGTATTGTGTTTGAGCCTCCTCTCCCGAATCTTCCCCTTTACTCCTGAGTGAGAGAGAGAGAGAGAGAGAGAGAGAGAGAGAGAGAGAGTGTGTGTGTGTGTGTTGTGTGTGTGTGTGTGTGTGTGATCTAAAATAGAATGTACATGGTGTGTGGTATATTGTAGTGATTCAAAATAGCATAACATTCACACATTGTCAATCAGTTTAAAACATGATTTAAATCTTTTATTTTTACAAATCAATAAAAATGTTTTTTTTTTTGTGTTAGATTGGTATTAAAAGAGGGATTGAAATCCTTTTATGTCGTTGGAGAGATCCTAGTCGTTATCGCACGATTGAACTTCACTCAGTGCGTATAGCAATACATTGATATACGTGTCGGATGAATTTCAACCGTACAATTACAATTGGAACGATGAACAACAGGAGGCGATTTTATCCCCAAAAAAAAAAATTGGAGAGAGCATAAAACCTTAAAAAAAAAAAAAAGAGCAATGATTTGAAAAGAGTGTGGGAAAGTATTATTGAGGCAATCAAATGTCAAATTGCAATCCAATTCATAATCTTACTGCTCATATTTTCACACCAACCCATGAATTTTTATCCAAATTGTTCAAAGACTAGATACATCCAAATGGTTAACAACTCATTAAAACTGCTACTAAAAATGTAATATAAAAGGGTTCACAGGAGTGAATCAAAGAAGAAGAAGCTTTGGATGTTTCTTGATGCAGGTCAGGTTTAAGGACATGGTATCAAAACAGGTACCGGTCATTCTGAAAACTGATATGGGATTAGATACATATTAATGGTTATATCGGTCAAATACACTGTGCTAGCATACATTTTCTTGCAAAGAAATCTGTAAATTTAAATCAAGTATCCATTTCCATAATGGCCAGATATTCAGATTGGCCACTGTCATACCAATACAGTCAATCTATCGTATTGATTACTATCGATATCAATACAGACAATCCATTGTATTTGCTGCTGTTGATACTGATAGTCGTATAGGTTAACAAGTGGATACCGATAATACCAGTGATCAGGATATTTAAAACCAGGGATGCAGGTCCTTTTCCTACTTATTATCGAGCATAGATTTGAAAATTTTAACCATTTGAAAAGATTGTTGGCCTTTGTTGGGTGCTCTTTGGCTTTGGATGTTGGGTCTTTGCTGAGGTCCAGGTTATTTGTGTTTTTTTTTTGAATTAATAAATTATCTATTTATTCAAAAAAAAAAAAAAAACAATGGAAAAAGAATAATAAAAGTTTATTAAAATGATTATTTATTTATTATTTTTTACAAGAGACTACGAAGACTTCAATTGATAGTGAAAGATGAAGTGTGGATGGAAACAAGATCACCAAAGTATCCTTTTCAAATCTAAACAAAAAGATTGAAAGACTTGTTTATTCTTTAATGTTTTATTTTTTTGACTAAGAGATCCAGATTCCATACATGATGCGTCGACGTAGTTATTTGAAGGAAAATGCATGGTAGAATCAGTGTTTTAGGGATCGTGTGCACTAACAGTGTAGGTCTGGTTGGTAAGAGTCGATCCTAGCGTCGTAAGATAATTTGAGTTTGGATCATTATATGTATTCTTTATAGAATTCTATTACCGTTGATATAGTGAAGGACTCATCTCTAGAGTATGGAATCCACTAAATATGGATGGTGACGTGATCCCATGAAAAGTACATGTACATGTGGGTGAACTATTCTTGATAATTTTCAAAGAAAACATGGTCGATTCCAATCTAAATCGAGATAACTAATTGCGGATCCTGTTCCTGATTCCATGCACTTGAACCTTAGATAGAGTAGGTAAGTGTACTCGTTAGTGCTAAAATAAAATTGTTGGAATTGTATGGTCTAACACAGATTTATTGTATTGATTTTATATATTATCTTTGAACATTTCTATCTCTATTTGAGGTATATATGTAGTATGTTGTTTGCATATTTTGTGGTTTATAAATTGTTTATATGGTACTATTGTTTTTGGTCTATTATATATATAGACTGATTTTATGGATGATTATTTGAATGAGCCACTTTATAGTCATCGACTTGACCACACCTATCATGATGCACTATGTGCTTACATAGGTATTGATTGGCCATGAAGGGTTTGAGGAGTGCAAGTCAAAATTGTTCAGACTATGGGAGACAAGACTAGTCTCTCGATGGTCAATACACATATGGTCTGTGAAGTTCTTCATAAAAAGATCTCGTGTACGTTGAGTGGTGACTTAGTGCCTAATGTTCATTGCCAGTGACTTGACAATTATAAAAGTGTATGCATACCTACAACTGTCAATTTGAACAAATTTATGGTGTTTGGTTTTGCATCAAATGTTTTTATTTATAAATATAAAATATTATTTATTTTTATTTTTTTTGTAACATCGATGATATTTTTTGGTTTTATAAAAAATGACAGTTTTGTATTTTTGGTACCTATTTATTATCTAGGGGCACTTGTGGTAATTGTCAAGGTATGCCAAAAGGCAATTTGGATATGACATTAGGAGGCTAACATCTTACTTAGATTGGACTTTATAGCTGGTCATCTCCACCCTAGAGATATAAAAATATCTCAAGGTCACATAGGCAAGGGGAGGAAAAAGCTCAAAAAACCAAATTATGGTATACCTGTCCAGCTAAGGTGTGCACCCAAATTATTTGTGAGATCCTTGGATATCAAGTGACATCGTTAAATAATCATTCAGAGTTCTTCAACAAAAGGTAGAATTCTTTAACAAAAGATAGAGTTCTTCAGCAAAAGCTATTTTTAAATCATCAAAAAAGGTACATCATTCTACTTAATTTCTTGGATTAAACAAGTGATATGACATTTGTAATAGATTTTCAGTTTTGATATGATATTAGATATAATATTAAAATTCTTCTAGGATATTTTTTTCAATAAAAATTGGGTCATATTTGAAGACCAAACTCGTTAAGTGAGTTGAGAATGGTTGAGTCAACCTGTAGTTTATCCATCCATAGATACATTGCAAGAAAACTAGGACTAGCTATCGCTGTTGGTTCTCGTCTGGAGCTTCTGGTGACGAAATCTATCAAGATGAAAGCAAATAGCTAGAAAATAGAGGAAAGGGGGGGGGGGATGCCTAAGTCAGAATCAGAAAGCAAGTAGTTGGAACTCCATATGCAGTGAATTTGAGTTTCGAGTGTGAGTGTAAAATTTGGGATCTGAGCATCCCTTCTGAGTCTATTTATAAAGAGGCACGAAGTGGAGTGAATATTGTAGGCATGATCTGAGTAGTTCCATTGATCTCGGTTATGTTCTTGATATTATACCAACTGTTATGACCTGTCAAGACAGTTGGATAAGACAAGTTGATGCATGCACGATCCTATCCTTTGTAAATGGGGATTGGGTCTAGCTAGGGAAGCTTTCTGACCATCTGATATTGATCTGACGATGGACTTGCTATAACTATTCTGTGATCTTATCTCGGGGGCATCCTTGATAGTTGACGTATGGCCGAAATATGAGGAAACCTCTACATTTGGGACGAACTTGCGGTTATCCCTAAAATCGTGGGAATAACTTTCCCATTGAATCGTCTAATGAGGTGGCATCTGGTCTCAGATTCACGGATATGGACATGTGTCTCAACCATATTGTAAACCTGAATAGGACACGTGTCCCTTTTTGACTGGTTGCTTTATTATTTTTCTATCAGGACCAATCAATCAAATTTTCCATTCAGGTGCCGCCACCATGGATTGGTGGTCGTCTTGAGCTATTGATATGTAGTGGAAACGTGGGTTTAAATCTCGTCATTGTACAGTGAGATGCACAAATACCATTGGTCAATAGGTGGTCGACACGTTGTAGTCCATGCGTTGATCTACAAGGGCATATTTGACCACTATAGTTTGAGCAAAGCAATCCCTATAAATAGGATCCATAAATTTATTGATCAAAGTTTTTTTTTCTAAGCTATTTCTATTAAATTTCCATCTCAAAAGTTCAAATCATTAAGTGGAGGGATTCTCAATTATATAAGGCACCCAAGATTCCGAACTTCACCAATGTGAGATTATTTTCAACACTTCTCTTCACATGTGACCCCCTCTTTTTGGGTGGCAGTACACATGGCATGTGGTCTCTCTTTTGGGTAACTGTAAGGAGAAAGGATCCACATCCTCTCCTCCGAGAGGTTTGGGAGGAGGGGCGGCAACCTCGTTACATGGCCGACACCTGGGGCTCAGGTGAATCGGAGCCCTCCATCTGAGCCGACAAGCCGAGCCAACAAGGGGGTGTCAGCTCAGATGGAGGGCTCGGGTTCACCAAATCCCTAGAGGGTGCCGCCCCTCCTCCCAAACCTCTGGGAGGAGAGGATTTAAATACAAGGAGAGAACCTAGAACTCTAATACAATGTTAAGTTTCAATTTCAAAAGTTTGAACTATTAAGTGAAGGGACTCTAAAGTATTTAAGGCACCTAAAATTCCACACTTTATATCTCAATGTGGAATTTTTACCATATATATATATATATATATATATATATATATATATATATATATATATAAGCTTTCAAAAACAGGAAAAAAAATGAAGATGACAAGTGTTCAAGATGACACCTAAATAATTTCGTTGATGGGTTGGCTAGGTTTGCAGTTTCTTCTCAATCTAGTCGGTTTGGGATTACTGCGTGGACTTTATGGCTAAAGATACAGTTTGGGATGCTTCCAGGCATCCTCGGTTTAGATTTGTTTAATTGTTTATCATGTTATCTCATTAGGATCTCTCTGATGATGGCAATGCAAAAGGTGGGGAGCTCCTTTACCAGAAGTCTTGTACTTCTTTTCATCTCTCGACCTTTAGCTAAAAAAAGAAGAAGAAGACACAAGATTAGAGCCATATTTCGTATCGAATTAGAAACTGAAGCTTGTCTCAAATTTAGAACCATTTTCGTAAAATATAAAAATCGTATACCATGCCAAGTAAAAACCGTACGAAACCAGTACGCTAATGGTTCAAGTTTTGGTATCATATTCTAATTCAATATGGTAAAGGTAAGGCCGGACGTTTCTTTGTACCATACCAAAACCATACCAAATTACCGGAACTATACCTATTGGCACCCTTGTGGACCCAAACACCCATATGAATAGACAAAGATTGATATAAATCCTTCACTAATTGTTTTTATTAAACGATATGAAATAGAATGCATAACAAGTTGGTGTAGAGAGAGGATGGATGAAGACATAGCTACTTTCACATCTAATTTGATAACCAACCTTCATAATCATCAACCACCTCTAATTTTATTTTTAGGAAAAGATATTTAATTTCTGTGGTGAAACATTTGTATTGAAACTAAAACACATTTATCTATGGATCCGTTAAGGCATAGTTTACCATCTTTTGGGTCTTGACAGATATGCTCTCTTTCGAATCCTTTTCAGAAGATCAAGGTCTCAGTGGTGCAACCCACTTGGATCGCACCAGTCAGCTTTCTTGCACCTTATGTATTTTAATCGTTTAAAAAATATATGATTTTTCTTATTTACAATACATGCTAAAATATTGTTTGGGCGAACACACGGTTATAATATATATATATATATATATATATATATATATATATATATATATATATATATATGTGTGTGTGTGTGATGGTATTGGATCGATTGATTCGTTCGTATTTGTTTTAGGATTGTCATGGTATTAATCGATTGGATTTGATCCGATACCCACACATAATATTACTTTCTTCCCCAAAAGGCCAAAAAGAAGCAGATTTTTTTTCGAACAATGAGTTCTTGCATATCTAAGACCAAATCAATTTGGAAAATTTCCATGGTGGGTGGCTTTACGTAGTAGTCCAATAATCAACCGACCATCGTAGGTTGAATGGCTGGAAAAGAACAAGGGGTTTGGAGATTTCTCCACTTTATCCTTATATTGTAGTTGATTCTCTCTTTTAAATTAAGGCAAAGGAGAGAATCAAGGAAAGATTACATGTAGACAAGAAAGAGGGGAAACAAATGATGGAGAGACATTTACTCAAAAAAAAAAAAAAACAATGATTGAGATACTCAACTTGTCATCCAGTCCTTCGGCTTTGATTCAACGGCCGAGGATCACTTTTGTTGATGTTGAAAACCTGTTTAGCTGACTTGTATGCCACGTCGATAGAGAAAATCACGATATAACCGAGTCGTAGATGTGCGCACGGAGTCTGCCACGATATAAATGAGTTGTGCCCCGCTATAACCTATTGAAATGAATAGGTCCTGATACAATAGAGCAAATGAACAGAGGGGTGGACTGGATAGTTTGGTGGCCATTCCGATGCTTAAGTCAGTTCTCAGATCACACAGAATGAAATGCTATAAGGAAAACACTTCTTAAGAAAAAGGTAAGGTTTAAGTCTACGAATGGATTAGTAGAAAAAAGTTGAACTGTCTTTACCTTCAAACCTTGATGTATTTATAGGCTTCTGAACAATTGATCGGAGTGACTCAAAGTAGTGGAGATAGTTGCAAACGGTTGCAGAACTGCAACAATAGTAGCCCACCATTGGATGGAGATCCAACAGTGGGATAAAATACGGTGAACGCAGTCGTGGTCTGCAAGTTTTCGTGCACGATCGTCAATTGAGGAGATGTTGGAAAAGTGACCTCCTAACCGCAAAGAACTGCCGGGCAAATATAGACTTGATACGTGTTAGACATGTGTTCATAACTTAGAGGTCTTCACGACCTGCCATGATGCCCTTGGTCTCGGACCACATGTCATCATATCATAGGCAGACGAGAGATCGTACTAACAACTTTGAGTCACGACCAGAGAAACAAGACGACAAGAGATCTTTTTCATACACTTATACAAGGAAAGATGGGAGAGCATAGCGCCATAACCATCATATATGGATTTCGTAGAACTGGATATATATCTTGTCTCCTTGCCATTTTGGAGTTTTGGGCTCATTCAAAGTAGATTCAGATCAATTATCATAGGCAGCAGACTTGTTTCTTCTTATAAAATGAATCCGAGATCAGTTATTCAAATCCTCTGTTTGGCTGCCGCTTGGCAGTGAGGGGATCCACCGGCTGGAAGTGCAGATGATATCCACCGTTGGATCCCTTCACTGCTAGGTGGCAGCCAGAAAAAGGCTCGTTACACCTTTCCTTCCCAGTCTATCTATCCTCTCTTTCTCGTTTTTTTTTATTTTTTATTTTTTACTTTTTATTTTTATTATTTTTTATTTCCATGACAACGAATAAGAGTGACTACGTACAATGTTTAACATAATTGATGGGTTTTGATTTTATTTTTATATATTTTTTTCATCATCATGTTTCTGTTATATTTTATATTTTATGATCATAAATTTTATTTCAATTTTTGTAATATTTTAATATTAAAATCATCTGATACTGAATATGATCCCATAAGTGACTGATACGGAGAGGATCGGTCAGGATCAGATCGGTTTAGCAAGTGACAGATACCTGGATTTATAACCATGCATTCAAATTTGAACATAACATAAGACCCATCATCCACTTAAGTCCAAAATTCATTCTGTCTCAAAATTGTCTTGTTCGCCAATTAGTTCTGTTTGATGATAATAAAATATAACGATAAAATATAATAAACAATGTTTGGTATATTTTTATCTTTTTCTTAAATCATAGAATGTGTGAAGAGAATGATTCATTTTGGAACACACTTTTTTCCATTATGTATTCGGAATCCCGAAAAGAAATGCCTTGCTCTTTGACTTATTCTTATCATATTTTAAGTATGTATTCTTTATTTTGAAAATGCATTCTAAAAAATACATACCAAATACAACCTTAGTGCCTTTTTTTAGGTAAAAAAATACAACCTTAATTTTACTAAACTCGAAACGCTTAAGAATCCATAATGGGCCTGTTTAATTTATCAGAGTTTATTCTTTGGTTAAAGTAGGATTGTTGACGATGTTTAATTTATCAGAGTTTATTCTTTGGTTAAAGTAGGATTGTTGACGATGAGAGAGAGAGAGAGTCTTCATATATATATATATATATATATATATATATATATATATATATATATATATATATATATATATTTTATTTTTTTTTTCTTTTTTTTTCTTTTTTTTGTAAACAAATATTATATTCTTGAGAACCCTTTTGTACATCTTTGCGTGCATACTTATTCGACCTTTTGTTTTCACAAACTCATTTGTTTCACTTGTCCAAGGCTGAGGGTGTCAATTTGATATTGAAATTATATATTCGAAATCGATATCGTAGCATGTATACTAATACTGGTATATCATTTTCAATCTGGTATGATAAAGGTTCAAAATTTGGTATTGTTTTTCTACCCGGTACAATAATGGTTTATACCGATATACCGGCAATACATACTGTTTAGATATAGATATTTGTAATGTTTATATACCGACCGGTTTGTATGCCATTTATATATCGATCTGTATACCATTTAGATACTATATACCATTTATATACCAGATCACACACAAACTCCATTGGTCCACATAGCAGTAGAGCTGTATTTTGTATCGAATTATAACCATATTTCATACAAAATTAGAACCATATTTTGTACCGAATTAGAAACCGAAGCTCGTACTGAATCCAAAACTATTTTCATATTGTATATTGTATAAAAACCGTATACCATATCGGCTAAAAACAGTATCGAACCGGTACGTGATGGTAAGGGAAAATCGTTCATGCCGATACGATAATGGTAAGGGCCTTTTTCTCTTATACTGTAATAGAACCGTATTGCGTATTGGATTATCGATACTGTAACGTTTGACACCTTTATCCAAGGCCAAATCCAGGTCCAATGGATCTGGGCCACCCGTTTATAATGTGGTTCATTGGGTTTAAGCTTCTTTTTAACTTAAATATACTAAAAGAATTTTACCAAAAAAAAAAAAAAAAAAAATACAAAAAGAAAATTAATGTATCGCATTAATTCAAGATACTGGCTTTTTATCCTATCTTATAACTTTTTTTTTGTTAAAGGTCAACAAATTGTATTAATATAATATAAAAAAAAGAAAAATGAAAATACAAGTCATCAAATGGTGCAACCCCACCTTGGGCATTGCCATCAGCAGGGCTCAGAAGAGATCAAATAGTTTTCCAGTACTTCCACCTTCAGTATTGCCATCAGTAAGAGTAATTGGAAAAGCAAAAAGCAATAATTAGTTTTCAAATCTATATCTTGGACGTCCTAGGCATCCCATACTACTTCCTCTGATACAACTGAAGGATGTGTTCCAAGCGCAAGATTCTTGTTTTTTTTTTTGGCACTGTACTTAGGCTAAGATGTTTGCCACAGAATTGACTTCCCTAAAACAGTGAATGAATTGACGTTGAGAAGATAATATGTAGCCTTGACAAGCTTTCCATTTCTGTTGACATTGCCATGGTATTGTAGACTTTTGAGGAGGTTGCACTATTGATTTCGAATCTCCTTCAATCCACAAATTTGTATATTCTCTTTTGAACAACAATAGTAATACCCGACAAGAGTGTGAAGAATTCTGCTTGGTAGTTTGTTGCAACCACTATATGCATAGGGTAGAGGCCATCAAAATTTTACTTGTAGTCTCTGGAAAAACCACCAGCTCTTGCTCTACCCCAATTCAAGAGTGTCAAAGAGTCTTGCACCAACTGTACAGGTCAAAGAGTCCCACACCAATGAGGATTGTGAGTAGGTTCCATTATGTGGACAGACTTCATAATTGAATAGGATTCAAGACATCCCAACAAAAAGTGCCATCCTCTTTCAAGTATCTCCCTCTAAAATAATTAGCCATCATTGTATTTGAATTTTTTTATGTTCAATACCTGTTTTGCTAGCATGGCATTGTTCACATGTGTCAAGCGCCTTATTCCAAGGCCACCTTCAGTCTTTGGTAAGCACATAGTAGACCAACGAACTACTATTTGTTTCCTTTCATCTAGATTCCCACACCAAATGAAGTTCCTCATTGTTAACACCCTGATTTTGCCATTGCGGGGATCTTCGCTCTCATTGGGGTACCATATGCAATGAGAGGGGTGTAAAAAATAAAAATAAAAAAATAAAAAATAAAATATAATAATGATAAAAAAAATGAATGAAACAAAGATATATAAAAAAAGAAAAAGAGAAAAAAAAGAAAAGAAAGAAAATGAAAAAAAAAATATATATATATATATACCGTAAAATGAAAAAGGGGTGGGGGCAGTTTGGGTACAAAAAAAAAGAAAAAAAAAAGGCAACAACAGCCCAGAACCCTAAAAGAAGGGATTGAAGACCAAGAAAAAAAAAAGAAGCAAAAGCAGAAATCGGGGAAGGAGAGGAGCAGAGTGTTTGAGGCGGTGAGGGAGAGAGTTGCAGGGGAAGAGGGGAGGTCGACACCTCAACCCTCCTCCCCAAAATCTCTCTCCCAAAAGCCGTCGAACATTGCTTCTCCCAGTCGGCTTCAACATCTTCATCCCCTCTCCCATCAACAACGCATGGGAGGTCCCTCATTTCCAGCAGCCAGAAAACCCCCATTTGGAGGGACTGGTGGATAGAAGCAGAAAAGGAGAAATAAGAAGCAGAGAGAGGGAGAAAAATGAGAGGGGGGAGGAGGAAGAAGAAGCTGTAGCAGGAAGAGAGAGAAAAAAAAATCAGGAGGGAGAAGAAAAATCGAAAGCTGGAGGAAGAAGAAGGAGAAAAGAAGAAAGAGGAGGAAAACAGTAGCAGAGCCACCGCCGTGAAGGAAGAAAGAGCAGCACCATCGCTGCCGGTCCAAGAGAAAAAAAATCAGAAGAGAGGAAGGGGATCTGCCAGTTCGATCCAAAGAGAAGGAAGGCAGCAGCGCAGCCGCCGCCACCGTGAAGAAGGAGAGGCGCCACCATCTCTGCCAGTCGGTCCAAAGAGGAGGAAAGCAGCAACCATCTCTACCATCTCTGTACAGCCGCTGCCGCCAAAGGAAGAAGGAGCAGCATCATCGCTGCCGGTCCAAGAAAAAAAAATCAGAAAAGAGAAAAGACGAAGAAGAACAAGAAGGTATGTTCATTTTTCCCTATTAATGCATCGATTTGTTGGGGTTTTCGGCTATCACACTATTGTTAATTGTTGTGTGTCTATGTATGTTTTCATTGTGGTTTTGGGTTTTCCTCTTCCACCCTCTCCTTGATTAATTTTTCTGCTGTACTGGGTTTTGGGTTTTGGGATTAGCGGTAACCTCTTTACTGTTGAATGTTCCTTCCATTATTATTATTATTATTTTATTTTATTTTATTTTTTGCTTTTATTTTTTCTTATTTTTGTTCTGTTGTTAGTTATTTCTGGTGAGATTTTTTTTCCTCTTTAATTTATTGCATAAGGTTTGATCTGTTGAGATTGTCGAATACATTTATCATTTTCCCTTCTGGTCTTATTCGGCATGTTTGATTAGCTTTACTCTTGAACTTTCATCCTACATCTTATGCCTATTTAATTGTCAATAATTTGATACCATTGAATCTAGGATTATTTCCTATCTTCTCTTTTCTTCTTTCTCTTGGATTATCAGTTACGGTTAGCTGGTTATGTTCTAGTTCTATCAGTAGATTTAGAATTTCATTTTTGGTTTCATTCAGGGTAGGCATTGGTAGGGATTCAGATTTTTTTAGTCTAGGTGTAGGTCCTTTGGTTCAAGTCAATAGGTCTATTTTTAGAAGGTCTAACTTGGTTTGGATAGGTTCAGTCTAGGTTAGAGTTGGACCTTTAGGTTTAGGTCTGGTTTAATTAGATCTGACCAGATCTAGTTGGTTTGGGTGGTTTAGTCCAGTTTGGTTTGGGTAGGTTTATATTCAGTTTTAGTTTAGGGTGTCTTCTAGGTCCGATATGGTCTGACTGGATCACGTTTAGGTTTGAGTCTGGCTTAATAGGATTCATGGGCTTTCATAGCCTCGTTCGGGCTTGTTTAAGTTAGAACCTATAGAGTTTTGGTATAATTAGGTTTAGATTGGTGTTGGCTTGGCTAGAGTCTGGTTTAGTTTGGTTCGGGTTAGTCTGCGTTTGAGTCTCTTGGATCTTGGTTTGGTTTGGTTTAGTCAGGGCTGGTCCAAGTTAATTTAGGCTGTGGGTTTGTTGGGTCTGATTTGGTTTGATTTAGGTTGGGTTAGGTTTTGGGTCTTCTTTGGTTAAGGTGGTCTAGTCTGATTTTTGTATTTGGTTATAATGTTTAAGGGTCTGTGTTGGGTTTGTTACAGGAGCTACCTTTTCATACTCAAACCATGGCCTAACAAATCTCCATTACAATCACATTATTCTAAAAGGAAGACCATCGTAATCACTTTAACATGTTCATGCTAGGACCGAGATTATTTGACACGTGCTTAGATTTATGCTCAGTTTAATGTGCTTATGGCTTATCATATGACTGGACATAATGCCTACACACTGTTATATTTTGTTTGGATCACATGCTTAAATCTATGTCTCCTACCCCTCCTTAGGTGGTGTATCTTCACTCTTAATACTTCAATGTAATAGATGCATGTTAGGATACCTCCTTCCCGCAATGTGATTGGCTAGGGGACTCTAAAGAGTCCGACCCCTTGTGGGCTCATTTAGAATGAGCCCACCCAACATTAGGATTAGATCCAAGAGAGTGGGAAATCGTTGTACCGAATGTGTTAATGAAATATAGGATTTGGTAGATGTATGCATAGGATTGGTGGCCCAATAGGGAGCCCACCTGGATACCCCAGATTTGGGATATGAGTGAGATATTAGTGTAACCCCGTGTATGGGGAGCTGAGGCATTTGGCCTTTCCTGAGTGTTGCCACGCATGTCCATGGCTCATCAACCCATGGGAACTACGCTTGACCTGATTTTGGAGAGACAGAGGTCTCAAGGGATACGTAGGCTGCGGGGGAGTTTGGTCGCTCCACGCTCGGTCAAATTGAGGTAAGTTCCATGTATTATGGGATTACCTCACCGAGGGGACTTCCTTATGATAAGGAGTACCTCAACACTGAGATGGGTCCCACTGTTGTGGGGACATTTCTCACCATTGGATGTGTTCCATGATTATGGGAACATCCATCGCTTGGGATGCGTTCTAACATTTTGGGAGCGTCCCTTTTCTTGCACACATATGGTACATACACACCTACTCGAAGTATGTTTGGCTTGATTCTCACCGCACATGGACACGTAGGCGGCCTGGGATTTTTCCAGACCTCGGTCATATGTTATATATCATTTTTTCCTTTCTTTTGATGTATAATTAAGCCATTCATTAAATTCTTTGATTCATTTTGTAATTATTTTTCTTGTTTAATTCGCTTGCTTTCAGCTTATGTCATACATAGTTAGCAAAGAATTAGAGATCAACTTAGGATTCTCCCTTCTACCTTGTAATGTATTTAAATATCCCCAAGTGTTCATAAATTGTAGGAAAGGATAGGATTTAGGGAGACCGGTTCAATCGGGTGAGTTGGGTGCCTAACACCTTCCCAACTCGTAATTTGGCACTTACCCGCCTTTGGTGAGACAAGATAGCCGTTCCATTTGCGCGAGTCATTAATGTCCCTCCATTGAGGACATCATTTATAGGTCCTAGACCTTATCTAGGTGGCAACTCCAGTCTTCTTACCCTCTACTGGCATGAGTGGATGGGATCTGAAGGTGAGAACTTTCCAGATCCCAGTTTGAGTGTAATGAGGGTAGACAAGTTTCACAACATGTAAACTCAATTTTAAAGATGAGGATAAAATTAAATTTTCAAATTTTTTTCCCTGGTCCTCGCAGTGGCGACTCCGCTGGGGATTCATGCCAGACTTCGGATTGTAAATCCTTATCCCTTTCTCTTTATGCATAAATTTATATCTTGGGGCTTTAGGTTGTAGTTAGTTGTATAAGTACCAAACAGTGGTCTTCAACCTTGATTGTTTAGGTGCATTGTATACATTGCTGATTATTTTATGATATAATGATATCATGGTTCTCGAGATATTAGTTACTACTGTTACAAATCTCGTGGTTAGCTGAAACGGGCTCCAGTGCATATTGGATGACCCGCCAGGCGAAGCCATAACCTTGACCTGTACCCGCGGCTATGCGGGTATATAAAGGGATGTAGGTGTCTTTGACTCATCGTGCATACGGTGATAGACATTCTTATCCTTGTCAAGGTAGCCTTGTCGTGTCCCATTATCACATTACTAACACTTGTATGCTTGATTCATCCTTGAACACCTAAGTGTTGTCTTTATCCAGTTTCACCTCGCTCAACGCAGGTGGTCACTAATGAAGCCATCACTCATTTGTTCAAGATTGAATCGAAATTCTTTGATATCTTGTGCACGTCCTTTCAGACGATAAATCCCTCCCAAATCAAATGATTCCGATGTGCTCATTTGGTTGGAGTTTCAGCCAGAGGTATAGTCTGTTTCACAGATACCCTCTTGCTGAAAACCAACCAAAGAATCAATCTAAATCGCCGAAATTGGCAAGGATTAACCTAATGGAGTTCTTGCACAGGATCTAACTTTGTCTGGTTGAGTCAGCTTTGATGCATGCATGTTCATTATTCTCGGTTCTCCCTATCTGTTAGAGTCCTGACCTTTGTTCCACTATTCCATATTTCTAGTCATCTTCAGGAGAGTTGAAACATAACATCCAGTTGGGTAAGGGATCCCACCTCTAGGAGGCTACATAAAGTCCCCAGTTTTCGACCAACTCAGGGATATCCTAGAGAGTCGGTTAGTCGGGCATAGGAAATGGAAGATCATGAGATAGAAGACCGTCATGACCCCCTAGAGGATCCAATCACCATTTTGATCACCAGACTTGCCAGTTTGGAGCGAATAGTTCACGCCATGGTAGGATTGATCAAGCAAAACATGAATATTGGGCCGCAAACAGCCTCTAATGCAGTAGCCTCACCTGAGGGGGGCAATGGTCCCACCACCCCCATGAATGCATCTCCTTCGCCCCAGATAGTGATTCAGGAGCCTTCCCCCAGTAAGCTATCGGAAGTGGATAAACTGTTGGCCAGTTCAGCCGTCATGAGTCGGTTGAACAATGTAGAGCATTTGCTTCGAGGAATGAAAGGAATGGAAGATCAGATCATAGATGCTGAGGGAGTGAATTACTTCCCAGAGGCCCAGCTGCCAGATAAATTCAAATGGCCTCTGGAGAAATTTGACGGGTCAGGTTGCCCCACCACCCATCTTAGATCATTTACTGGCATCTTGAGGATAGGGAGAGGGTTCACAAATGAGCAATTGGGCCAAGCATTTCAGTTCTCTTTATCTGGTGGGGCTCATAAATTGTTCTTGCACTTAAAACCCTCCCAAATCAAGTCCTGGGTAGACATTACAACTGCTTTTATGGATCATTATTCTTATAACACTGAAGTGGAAACCCACAGAAGGCAGTTAGAAACAATCATGCAGTTGCCCGGAGAAGGATTCACCACTTACTTGGCCAGGTTCAGGGCCATTGCTGCACAAATCTGGAACAGACCCTCTGAGAGAGAGCAAGTCACCATGATGATGAGAGGGTTGGCTAACCCATATAAAATTTTTATCTTTGGACAAGGCATCACCACATTCCAGACCTTAATCGCCGCTGGACAACAGATCGAAGATGTGATCAACCACGGGGATCTCCCGCATAAGGGCGATAAGGTAATATCGGAGGGCAGCTCGAGCAGGAGAAATAATTCTTCCAAAGTGTCTAGTGCAAATTCCATCTCACAGGCCAAGAGTGTGGCAGCAGCCTCTTCTGTCCCGTTATTGATTGAAGCTCCGTATCCTCAGAGGAGTCAGAAAGCAAACAGACAATATACAGAGCTGGGTTTACCCAGAGAATTGATCATGGATAAGTTGATGAAGGTAGGCCAATTAAAGCCCCCTGGACCGATGGTACTACCCAATCCTCTCCCAGCAAGTTTTAGGCAAGATAGATTTTGCAAATTCCACAACTAGGCTAGGCATGGCACGAAGTTCTGCTTTGCCTTAAAGGAAGCGATTCAAGATGCACTGGAGGCTGGAACTTTTGACATTCAGAATCGACCAGCATGTACAACAAAAAATCCTCTCCCTAACCACTCTGTCAACTTCCTAGAGGAAGGGGAAGAGGATGATCGTTACAATTTTTCACCTTTTGAGAATTCTGATGAATACGGCGCATCTTCAGTTTCACCCGTTTACAGTTGGAAGGACCAGAACAAGCATGAGGGATCATCTGAGGTTGTGGCTATCAAGCAAGAACCAGAGTATGATTTAGAGGTGGTCTTCCTTCAACAGACAAAGCATTCTGTAGCAAGGGTTGAGAAGGGAACCCCTTTGATCATATACATTGAAGATGAGCTAGAGGTAGCCCAGGCGACCCAAGATTTCAGTATCCTAGAGGTTTACATCCTTGGGTATGATGACAAGCCTGTGGTAGAAACCCGGAGCGGAAAAACCTTCAAACCCGCAACCTGACAGTTGATAATCCCAGGAAGTTGGGAAGAGACAAGGGGAAAGAGCAATGTATTGCCCCTGAGCCCCAGAACCCTATTTTGAAGCAGTTGGAAAAGATACAGGCTAATGTGTCAATTTGGGGGTTACTCATGGCATCCAAAGCACACAAGGATGCAGTTCTGAAATCATTAGCCAACATCCAAGTTCCAGTCTCCACTAATTGTACTAAGCTAGCAAGCATAGTATGGGGGATCTCATGTTGTTAACTCCTTGATGTATGGTGATGCCGACCTCACTGATGAAGGAAGGATGCATAACAAGGCTATCTATATCACCATTGGCCTCAGGGATCACTTGATTCCAAGAGTGTTTGTAGAAGAAGGCTCAGCATTGAATGTATTTCCTCTCAGCACTTTCAAACATCTTGGGTTCAATGAGGCAGAGCTCAAGCCATCCATACACTGTGTTAAGGCTTATGACTGTACCAGGAGGACCATCAATGGAGTACTTAATGCACAAATTAAGGTGGGTCATGCTATGTTTGATGTCGAGCTTTACGTCGTGGACATACTTGCTTCCTTCAACCAACTTTTGGGAAGGCCCTGGATCTACAATGAAGGAGTCCTCACCTCGTCATTGCATTAGAAGGTCAGATTCCTATATGAAGGGGTGCTGGTGACAGTGTATGCCGATTCCGATATGGTTAATGCCCTGGCAGTGGGAGACAGCAGTTCAGAGGACAGTACAGGGGTGCAACTAAGTGGGTTCCAGATCAGTTCAATCTTGGCAACAACACAGTCAGAACCCTCAGATAAGAATTTAAATTTTGTATTTAATTCATTGCTTAACATGTCTTTTTTCTCAGGAATGGGTATGGGTTTGCATCAAGAAGGTGACATCAATGTGCTTTCTCTAATGATAAATGAGAACAGATTTGGACTGGGGTATGTTCTTTCTAGGGAAGACCTGGTCAAGCCCTGATTGACCAGAAGTGGAGGATAGTCGATGATCGTTTCTCAAGGCTCGAAAAAAAAAGTATAAGAATAGTAGGCAGTTTTCAGTCTTTCTAAAAAAAGGCAGCAGCAACAACAGTAAGACATGGCAGCAACAATGGTCGGACCAAGAGATCCATAGCCTCCATTTCGATGGGATTCACAGTGAAGAAGAGATCTCACCGTCTACAACTTTTAATGGACACTTCGTCAAGGAAGGATCAAACTTTCCATTCTGTAGCTTCCCCGAGCCATGGTATGACGTGCACCTTCAATGATGAGTTCCTGGCTTTGAGATCTTCTTTGATTGTGATATTGATTGGGTAAAGCTGGAGCTGATGAGGATTCAAAAGCAAAGTGATGCGGCAAAGACGGGATCAAAGTTCGTGGATGTCGACAGCCTGTTCGATGACAAAGGAGTCTTGGCCATCACCGAGGAAAGCGAGATCAAGGATTTGGGTCCACACCAGCTTATTCATCCTTTTGATGGGGTTATCCCTAATTGGAGTTGTGTAGACCATTTTATTTTTTTTAATGAGTCATGTATTTTGAACAATTTGGCTATGTCTGTGCCTAGTACAAGTTTAGATAAGATGCAAATATTTTCTAGTGTTGATTCTGTCCCACTTGGGACCTCCTATCCTGTAGACACTTCTTCTATTAGTAATGAAAATTTCACTTTCGATTATACTGTGTCTTCTTCTTCTTCCATTCCTGTCAATTATACTAACTCTGACTCGGATAATGATGAGAATGACGAACCCTCTCTTAAGTTAATGCGATCTATCAAGGCTTCAAAAAAAATGAAGGCCCGACTAGTCGAAGAGTATTTCAAAATGATCAACTTGGGCTCAACTGAAGAGCCCCATGAGATCAAGGTCGGGGTAACTTTAACTGAGGAAGAAACAGCTAATATGGTGGAGCTATTCAAAGAATTTCAAGAAGTCTTTGCCTGGTCTTATGAGGATATGCCTGGAATAGACCTAAGGTGGTCCAACATAGGATTCCCTTGATGCCTGGTTCAAAGCCCCACAAACAAAAATTGAGGAGATTGAGGCCAGAGTGGGCTTTGAAGGTTAAGGAGGATATCCAGAAGCAACTTGATGCTAGTTTCCTTGAAGTGGTCCATTACCCTGAGTGGTTGGCCAATATTGTCATTGTCCCAAAGAAAGATGGTAAATTAAGGGTATGTGTGGATTATAGGAATCTGAACAAAGCAAGCCCTAAAGATGACTTTTCATTACCCAAGATTGACATTTTGGTCAACAACACCGCTGGACATGCACTGTTATATTTCATGGATGGCTTCTCAGGCTACAATCAGATAAAGATGGCACCAGAGGATAAAGAGAAGACTTCATTCACTACAGATTGGGGTACTTATTGTTATGCAGTAATGCCATTTGGGCTTAAGAATGCTGGGGCCACTTACCAAAGAATGGCTACTACTGTCCTCCATGACTTGATCCATAAGGAGGTTGAAGTATATGTAGATGATATGATTATGAAGTCAATTACCAAGGAGGATCACTTCAAAGCATTGAGAACATTCTTTGAACGGATAAAGCGATACAAGTTGAGGCTGAATCCATATAAGTGTGCTTTTGGAGTAACTGTTGAAAAAATGTTGGGCTTTTTGATGAGTGAAAGGCGTATAGAGATTGACCCAGCTAAGATTAAAGCTATATCTAAAATGCCTCCTCCACAAACAGAAAAGGAAATCAGAGGATTCCTAGGAAGAATGCAATACATAAACAGATTCATAGCACATCTGACAACCATTTGTGAACCTATTTTCAAGCTATTAAAGAAGGACCAGCCGAAAACTTGGAAGCCCCAGTGCCAGTTGGCTTTCGATAGGATCAAGACATATCTGACTAATCCACCAGTTTTGGTCCCGTCAACCCCTGGGAGACCACTTTTGTTGTATTTGTCTGTCTTGGAAGAGTCAATGGGATCCATGATTGCCCAGCATGACGAAGATGGACGTACTGAGAGGGCTGTGTATTATCTGAGCAAGAAGTTCATGGGCTATGAGGTTAACTATACTCCTTTGGAGAAAACATGCACGGCTTTGGTCTAGGTAACGAGGAGATTGAGACATTACATGCTCTCATATCCTATTGTCCTCATCTCCCGCATGGACCCGATCAAGTACCTTTTCGAGAAGCCAGCCTTGACAGGAAGAATGGCACGGTGGTTGTTGCTGCTTTCGGAGTTTGATATTACCTACATGAACCAAAAGTTTATCAAGGGAAGTGTGATCGCTGAGCATTTATCGTCTCTCCCAATCGAAGGAAATCTTAAGCAATTGGAGGACGTATTTTCTGGTGAAGAAGTCTCCACTGTTCAGGAAGAACTGAGAGATGATACTTGGGTGATGTTCTTTGATGACGCGACAAACCATCGGGGATATGGAGCTGGGGTATTGCTAGTCGATCCTGACGGTGCCTTCATACCTTTGTCTTTCCGCTTGGAGTTTGAATGCACAAACAATATTGCGGAGTATGAAGCCTGTGTGAGAGGGCTCCGAGCGGCTTTATCCTTTGGTGTACAGAAATTGAAAGTGTATGGAGACTCTTCAGTCGTCATCTATCAAGTCAGGGAAGACTGAAAGACAAGAGATGAAAAACTTGTACCTTATAAACATTGGGCTCAGGTCTTGGCCAGTAAATTCAAAGAGATAGAATTTGGATACTTCCTGAGATATACAAATCGATATGCTGATGCGTTGGCAATGCTAGCGTCAATGATTAGGGGTAATCCAAGTGAGAAGATGCAACCTTTAATAATTGAAAGAATGATACAACCGCCTTACATGGATGAAGAGGTCAATGCGCTGACAGCAGATGGTCGATCTTGGTTTGCCCCTATAGTGGATTTCATCAGGGAATCTAAATACCCTGCAGATGCGACATCAGGAGAGAACAAAACCCTGAGGAGACGTGTTGCCCAGTTCATATTATGTGAAGATATTCTATATAAGAGGTCTTATGATGGAGTCCAGTTGGTTTGTGTCGATGAGGAACAGGCCCAGTGTTATTGAACAAATCCACAAGGGATATGTGGACCCCACATGAATGCCAGGATGCTTGCTAAAAAGATCCTATGCTTGGGGTATTATTGGAACACAATGGAAGCAAACTGTGTTGACTTTGTGAAAAGATGTCATAAGTGCCAGATATTTGCCAATCTTATCCACGTGCCCCCAGCAGAGTTACATACTTTGAGCTCTCCTTGGCCATTTTCGACTTGGGGTATAGATGTGATTGGGAAGATAAACCCCAAGGCATCTAATGGACATGAATTTATCCTGGTTGCCATAGATTATTTCACAAAGTGGGTAGAGGCACAGTCTTATGCCAAGCTCACTGCCAACAAAGTGGCCAAGTTCTTACACGAGTACATCATTTGCCGCCATGGCATGTTTCAGGATTTGATATCCGATCAAGGTACACATTTCAGAGGAAAGGTGCAAGACTTGTGTGAGAAGTTCCATATCAATCAGCATAGGTCTTCTCCTTATCACCCACAGACAAATGGGACAGTCGAGACAACTAACAAGAACATCAAGGTTATCCTGCAGAAGATGGCACAAACTAACACGGACTGGGTGGATAAGCTTCCCTATGCTTTATGGGCCTACCGCACTTCGGTTAGGACATCTACAGGAGCAACTCCCTACTCCTTAGTCTATGGTATGGAGGCAGTTCTTCCCGTTGAATTAGAGGTCCCTTCCTTGAGGACCCTTATGGAATCTAAGATCTCTGAGGCTGAATGGAAGCGAGCGAGATATGAGGAATTGAATTTTATTGATGAAAAAAGGATGAGGGCTGCAGACAATTCAAACAAGTATCAACAGAGGATTGCTGCCACCTTCAACAAGAAAGTACATCCTCGTCATTTGGTTGTCGGAGACTTGGTGCTAAAAGAGCAAAGGGCTCCCATAGACGACCCTAGGGGTAAGTTTCGTCCAAATTGGAGTGGACCTTTTCTTATCAAAGAAATCCTCCCAGGAAAGGCTATACGGTTGACCGACCTTAATGGCGAAGAATTGCAGTATCTGACAAATCTAGATCAGGTAAAGAAATACTATGTTTAGTTCTAACCCTAAAAAAAAATAAAAAAATAAAAAGAGAGAAAAAAGAGGGGGTTGGACTTCCATAGTTTGTGAAACCTTGGACCTCTTCGGTCTGATCAGGCTTATTATCAGCTAAAAGGTCGTGCCTTCTCATCATTATTAGGGAAAGAAATCCTTTTATGGCCTAAACTCTTCTCCCGTTCTCCAATCCAACGGATTCACAGAGTTTACATCTTTGGCCTCCTTCCTTTGTGAGCGAATCTGTATGGCACCATCTTTCGTGAGTAGGTCATTCTATACATTTACTATCCTATAACTCGACTGAAATTCATCTATCGTTTATCCATTCGACGAGGTCCCAAATTCCAAGGTCCATGTTTCTTTGCCCAAAAGGTGGCATCCTCTCTTGGGGATCAGTCACTCTACATAAGCAGCCCAAAGATCCTCCCATGGTCAACCATGTGGACAGCTTCTTGTCAGCCTAGCTAGGCCTTCATCTTCTTTGCACTTGGTCTGACTATTAGGATGTAGTGCATAGACATAGCTATAATATGCAGTAAAGCTATACATGATTTATTAGAATGTATTCAAATATTCATGTTTATGCACTCCTAAGTGGGAGACCTCTCAACTGTATGAACATTTTATTGTGGGCTTGAACCCTTTGTTTACTACTTTTGTGATGTACAAGACTGACTTTTTTGTTGACAGCTGCGCAACAACATGAACAAAGGTCTTAGGAAGTGGGAATGGTTCAACTCTGGGAGAGATACCTCACCCTTAAAGCCATATCATCTCGAAGCCCTATGTGGCCTTCAGAACATGCGCCTCTGTCCTGGTCTGTTGAAAGCAGTCGCCAAATTCTGGGACCCCTCAATGCACATCTTCAAATTTGGTGATGCAATGATGTGCCCTACAGTGGAAGAATTTAGGGCATGTCTGATGTACCCTTACAGGGAGAGGATCTTCAATCCTCCGCTTCGGGGCGAGTACACTCAGAAGATCCGAGAAGACATCGAGTGGAGTAAGGAAGAAGTCAAAGTTTTCTTCAAGAATGGGGGATTGGACATCCAGGAAATGACCAAAAAGTATGCACGTAAAGACCCTGAGGACTTCCAAGCAAAGGTACAAAGGGGAAGAGTATTCATCTATTGCATGATCGCTCGTTACTTGCTAAGAAGCCAGAAGCGCACAAAGTCCCCGGCCATAGTGGACCTCATTATCCATGCTAATGATGGTGGTGATATTATACCAACTGTATTGGTAGAAACTTTGAACGGCCTTGATGTGATGGCAAGGCGCAACAACAAGTTCGATTTGGATCGATTCATAGGGTCGTCGCATTTACTGCAGTGTTGGCTCCTGGAGAGATTGAGTTTGATTTCAGCTCTATAAGTTCCTGAGTTCACATATAACTAATACTGGGGGAGAGCCAATGGTGTGGACTTCCACAAAGAGAAAGATTGGCCAAGATGGCTCACCATGATCAGATCCGCAAACATCAGGTGGGGTTGTAGCTGGTGGAGAGAGAATTACGTTGTGACGAGCACCCCGGGTGGCACTCATGTCCAATTTATGGGTCTTACACATACAACGTTCTACTCTCGAATCGACTTCATCAACAGCATGGCCTACCACCTCCTGCACATGAATCTCTTGATGAGCCAGTGCCTTGCAGGGAGCTAACTCCGAATTTGGTTCAAAACATTGCCTCTGCCTGGGAGAACCGGTCTACCATGGTTTTGACTAGAACCCTACCTGTTGTCTCCCCTGTTCAAGTGTTTGTCCCTTAGGGATATCCCAAGTCCTTTGTTACTTGAATTAACATTGCTCTGTACTTAATTGCACTGGTGTTTACATTTAGTATGCTGGCATTGTGATGTTTGCTTCTGACCTTGAATGAAAATCTCCTCATTGTTCATCTTAGTTATTTCATCATCATTTAATGCTTTATTCATCTTATGATTGATGCTTGATATCTGCCTTGGGTATTTAACTCTTGTGTAGTTTGTCTTGAGCTTGCCTATTTTTCGATTCATCCCATACATCGCCAGTGAATCTCTTATGGTTGGGGTCCTATTGAGTATAGGAATTCCTAGCTTTTATCTGATGAATTTTGACAGTTCGCACTACTGCGGTCCTTGTTCATTGAGGCACTGGCCTTTCGTCTTCGATTCTGACTTTGGGTTTCGCATGTGCGAGGTGTCAGTTTCACTTTTGAGATTTGATTCCGTTGTTGCAGAATAATCTCCTCGAACGGTTTCTCTAAATGCGTGAAAGCTCGCCTTCGATTCTGACTTTGGGGCTCGCATGTGTGAGGTGTCAGTTTCACTTTTGAGATTTGGTTCCGTTGTTGCGGAATAATCTCCCTGAGTGGTTCCGTGGAATGCGTGAAAGCTTGCCTTCGATTCTGACTTTGGGGCTCGCGTCTGCGGGTGTCAGTTTTGCTTTTGAGATTTGGTTTCGTTGTTGCGAAATAATCTCCCTGAGTGGTTCTGCGAAATGCGTGAAAGCTCACCTTCGATTCTTACTTTGGGGCTCGCGTGTGCGTGGTGTCAGTTTCACTTTTGAGATTTGGTTCTGTTGTTGCAGAATAATCTCCCTGAGTGGTTCCACGAAATGCGTGAAAGGTCGCCTTCGATTCTGACTTTGGGGTTCGCATGTGTGGGGTGTCAGTTTCGTTTTTGAGATTTGATTCCTTTGTTGAGGAATAATCTCCCCGAGCGGTTCCGCGAAGTGCGTGAAAGCTCATTTTAATTTTTCGGGTCCGTTTTGAGAGTTCCAAAGTCGCCATGCTCACTACTCAAGATAACCCGTGTTTTGTTTTACTTAACCAATAATGGTTGTGGTAAAATTGGGGTCTTCTTATCTTCAGCCTCAATTAGTATAATTTTGACTGAAGAGGGGTATCTGTCAGCACCCCGATTTTGCTACTGCAGGGATCTCCGCTCTCATTGGGGTACCATACGCAATGAAGAGGGGTGTAAAAAAAAAAAAAAAAGAAAATAAAAAAATGAAATATAATAATGATAAAAAAAAATGAATGAAACAAAGATATATAAAAAAAAAAGAAAAGAAAAGAAAGAATATATATATATATATATATATATATATATATATATATATATATATAAAATCCATAAAATGAAAAAGGGGTAGGGGGCGGTTTGGGTACAAAAAAAAAAAAGAAAAAAAAAGGCAACAACAGCCCAGATCCCTAAAAGAAGGGATTGAAGACCAAGAAAAAAAAAATCAAAAAAAGAAAAAAAAAAAAAGGAAAAGCAGAAATCGGGGAAAGAGAGGAGCAGAGTGTTTGAGGCGGTGAGGGAGAGAGTTGCAGGGGAAGAGGGGAGGTCGACACCTCAACCCTCCTCCCCGAAATCTCTCCCCCAAAAGCCGTCGGACATTGCTTCTCCCAGCCGGCTTCAACATCTTCATCCCCTCTCCCATCGACAATGCATGGGAGGTCCCTCATTTTCAGCAGCTAGAAAACCCCCATTTAGAGGGACCGGTGGACAGAAACAGAGAGGGAGAAATAAGAAGCAGAGAGAGGGAGAAAAATGAGAGGAGGGAGGAGGAAGAAGAAGCCGTAGCAGGGAGAGAGAGAAAAAAAATCAGGAGGGAGAAGAAAAATCGGAAGCTAGAGGAAGAAGAAGGAGAAAAGAAGAAAGAGGAGGAAAGCAGCAGCAGAGCCGCCGCCGCCGTGAAGGAAGAAAGAGCAGCACCATCGCTGCCGGTCTAAGAAAAAAAAATCAGAAGAGAGGAAGGGGCTCTGCCAGTTCGATCCAAAGAGAAGGAAGGCAGCAGCGCAGCCACCGCCACCGTGAAGAAAGAGAGGCGCCACCATCTCTGCCAGTCGGTCCAAAGAGGAGGAAAGCAGCAGCATAGCCGCCGCCGCCGTGAAGGAAGAAGGAGCAGCATCATCGCTGCCGGTCCAAGAAAAAAAAATCAGAAAAGAGAAAAGACGAAGAAGAACAAGAAGATATGTTTATTTTTTCCTATCGATTTTTGTTAATGCAACGATTTGTTGGGGTTTTCGGCTATCACACTATTGTTAATTGTTGTGTGTCTATGTATGTTTTCATTGTGGTTTTGGGTTTTCCTCTTCCACCCTCTCCTTGATTAATTTTTCTGCTGTACTGGGTTTTGGGTTTTGGGATCAGCAGTAACCTCTTTACTGTTGAATGTTCCTTCCATTATTATTATTATTATTATTATTATTGCTTTTATTTTTTCTTATTTCTGTTCTGTTGTTATTTATTTCTGGTGAGATTTTTTCCTCTTTAATTTGTTGCATACGGTTTGATCTGTCGAGATTGTCGAATACATTTATCATTTTCCCTTCTGGTCTTATTCGACATGTTTGATTAGCTTTACTCTTGAACTTTCATCCTACATCTTATGCCTATTTTATCGTCAATAATTTGATACCACTGAATCTAGGATTATTTCCTATCTTCTCTTTTCTTCTTTCTCTTGGATTATCAATTATGGTTAGCTAGTTATGTTCTAGTTCTATCAGTAGATTTAGAATTTCATTTTGGTTTCATTCAGGGCAGGCATTGGTAGGGATTCAGATTTTTTTAGTCTAGGTGTAGGTCCTTTGGTTCAAGTCAATAGGTCTAACTTGGTTTGGATAGGTTCAGTCTAGGTTAGAGTTGGGCCTTTAGGTCTGGTTCAGTTAGATCTGACCAGATCTAGTTGGTTTGGGTGGTTTAGTCCAGTTTGGTTTGGGTAGATTTATATTTAGTTTTACTTTAGGGTGTCTTCTAAGTCCGATATGGTCTGACTGGATCATGTTTAGGTTTGAGTCTGGCTTAATAGGATTCATGGGCTTTCATAGCCTCATTCGGGCTTGTTTAAGTTAGAACCTATAGTTTTGGTGTAGTTAGGTTTAGATTGGTGTTGGCTTGGCTAGAGTCTGGTTTAATTTGGTTCGGGTCAGTCCGCGTTTGAGTCTCTTGGATCTTGGTTTGGTTTGGTTTAGTCAGGGCTGGTCCAAGTTAATTTAGGCTGTGGGTTTGTTGGGTTTGGTTTGGTTTGATTTAGGTTGGGTTAGGTTTTGGGTCTTTTTTGTCTAAAGTGGTCTAGTCTGATTTTTGTATTTGGTTATAATGTTGGGTAAGGGTTTGTGTTGGGTTTGTTACAGGAGCTACCTTTTCATACTCAAACCATGGCCTAACAAATCTCCATTACAATCACATTATTCTAAAAGGAAGACCATCATAATCACTTTAACATGTTCATGCTAGGACCGAGATTATTTGACAGGTGCTTAGATTTATGCTCAGTTTAATGTGCTTATGGCTTATCTTATGAATGTACATAATGCCTACACACTGTTATATTTTGTTTGGATCACATGCTTAAATCTATGTCTCCTACCCCTCCTTAAGTGCTGTATCTTCACTCTTAATACTTCACTGTAATAGATGTATGTTAGGATACATCCTTCTCGCAATGTGATTGGCTAGGGGACTCTAAAGAGTTCGACCCCTTGTGGGCTCATTTAGAATGAGCCCACCCAAGATTAGGATTGGATCCAAGAGAGTGGAAAATCGTTATACCGAATGTGTTAATGAAATATAGGATTGGGTAGATGTATGCATAAGATTGGTGGCTCAATAGGGAGCCCACCTGGATACCCCAGATTTGGGATATGAGTGAGATATTAGTGTAACCCCGTGTGTGGGGAGCTGAGGCATTTGGCCTTTCCTGAGTGTTGCCACGCGTGTCCATGGCTCATCAACCCATGGGAACTACGCTTGACCTGATTCTGGAGAGACAGAGGTCTCAAGGGATACGTAGACTGTGGGGGAGTTTGGTCGCTCCACGCTCGGTCAAATTGAGATAAGTTCCATGTATTATGGGATTACCTCACCGAGGGGACTTCCTTATGATAGGGAGTACCTCAACACTGAGATGGGTCCCACTGTTGTGGGGACATTTCTCACCATTGGATGTGTTCCATGATTATGGGAGCATCCATCGCTTGAGATGCGTTCTAATATTTTGGGAGCGTCCCTTCTCTTGCACACACCTAGTACGTACACACCCGTTCGAACTATGTTTGGCATGATTCCTGCCGCACAGGGATACGTAGGCGGCCTTGGATTTTTCCAGACCTCGGTCATATGTTATATATCATTTTTTCTTTTCTTTTGATATATGATTAAACCATTCATTAAATTCTTTGATTCATTTTGTAATTATTTTTCTTGTTTAATTCGCTTACTTTCAGCTTATATCATAAATAGTTAGCAAAAAATTAGAGATCAACTTAGGATTTCCCCTTCTATCTTGTAATGTATTTAGATTGCCCCAAGTGTTCATAAACTGTAGGAAATGATAAGATTTAGGGAGACCGGTTCAACCGGACGAGTTAGGTGTCTAACACCTTCCCAACTCGTAATTTGGCACTTACCCACCTTTGGTGAAACAAGATAACCGTTCCATTTGCGTGAGTCATTAGTGTCCCTGTAAGACCCGTATCGAACTAACCCGGTCTTACCACCTTGAACCAGGTCTACCCATCATGGTCGAACCAAATGGATCAAGTGCATGAAGGAGATCACGATCCCAGGTATTAAACGGACCCAAAAACACCAAAAATAGGGGGAGGGTCGCATACCCAGCAAGGGAGGGTCGAAACCCCCCCAGTATAAAAGTCAGACCCCCAGTTTTATACCGGGGGTCGGACATTTTAAGAACCAGGGGTCGACGGGATCTCTGACCCCCCCATCGATCCCCGATAATCAGTAAAAACAGCACGTACCGAAAATTAGGAAACTTTCCTAATTTCAATGAGATTCCTTCCTAATCTCAATGAGACTTATTTTGGGAGTTTCTACTCTATAAATAGGACGTCCCTAAGCCTCTTTCACTCCTTTTAGAACCCTAATTGGATTGAGAGAAAGAGAAGAGAAGGAGAAGAGAAAGAGAAGAGAAGGAAAGTGGAGAAGAGGATTAAGGAGAAGGCTTTAGAGAAACAAGTCTAATTCTCAGGTATGGATACTATCCCCATGAAATTCTACAGACCTTAGGATAGATAGAGAAGAGGGAATGATCTAGGAGAAACCCAAATCATCCACCTATGGTTAGGTTTTCATGAAAAACCATGGGGAAAATCATGAGAGCCATCTAGGTGAAGGAACCATGGTTCTAGGCCATAGAACATGTGTGTAATGGATTGTAGAAGTAAGCCATAGGACCCTAAACATGAAGAATGGACTGTAGGATGAAAAATTGACTAAACCCACAAGGGGTCGCACGGGGGGTCGATGGCCAATCGACCCTATCAGACCCTGATCATCGACCCCCAGTGTTCGAAAAGTCCAGAATAGGGGTGGTCGCACCCAGGGTCGATGAAACCTCCGACCCTAGCATCGACCCCCAATTAACAACATGCTTTTTAAAATCAGAATTAATTCTAATTAAATTATATCGACTTGGTTAGGTCTTCTAGTAATATAATATCGATATATAGTTGATTCTTTAAGCTTGAAAGAGGATCTACGATCAAGTAAAGGTGAGGGAACAAGACCTAAACTAATTGGCTAATAATAAACTATTTTTTTTATTCTTGAGTCCAATGCCATGAATGATTTATACGTGTATGATTGTTATGTGCATACAACATGTCATCCAATATTTCTATTATTACTGTTCATGCATATTTATCTATTGTTTATGATAATAATGATGATGATGATGATAGGAATAGGCATGTGGAAGTATGTGTGTGGTTGGTGTGCTTGATGCGAGTGAATATCTGGGCGAGGTGTCATAGGCGGGGCCTCAACACTCTAGCTCTATCTCTAACTCAAGTCTTGTCCACTGACATCATCGTATCGCCATTACCTTAGCAGAACTATTACGTCATAGGGTATAAGGGGAGGTAGTCTCGGACCCTGTAGTCTCTGACTCTACCGGGGGGCCTTAGCCTTATCTCTATGGACGTATTGAGGGCTGCTGGGGTGAGGCCTTAGATACACTGATTGACATTAAGATTGGTTAGTTGCGAGCCCAGTTTGCGAGCCCTCGCTAGCAGGGGTTTACGTGTTGGTATGGGCAACGGGTACAACAATAAACGTGACCTTTGTATGTACATTGTCCATGGTTGGATGCATGTGAGTCGGCAATAAACGTTACCTTTGGGCGGCTTCACACACTTGTGTATAGAGGTGCGACGCCAATAAACGTGATCTTTGGCCACCTATCCTTTCTATAGCACATTGCAAACTTATTTACCAGACCAAAGATATGAATTGAATGCATGCATATGTTTGTTGCATTGTTTTGTTTGCTCACTGAGCCATGATGTGTGCTCACCCTCTCGACGTCGAATATTTTTAGTTGATGATGTAGGTACTACAGTTGCAGATTATATAAATGATTCGGTGTATGCGCGTGTTACTGCAATGGAGGCTGAAGACTTAGAGGATACGCATGACCCCTCATGCGAGTGCAACTCATGCGTGTTCAATTAGAATTTTATTTGGATTTATAAAAGATGTAATTGATATTTTATTTATTTATATCTCAGTTGATACAACAATAATTTGATATTTTTAATTATGATTATTACATTTAGAATGCTCAGTTCATTTACTATAAGACTTCCGCTATTGTGTATTTATTTTGATTATAGTTGTGGATGCGTATGGTTTTATTTTTAATGGATACCGTCTATTAGAAATCCTGGTTGAACCGTTGGTTTATAGTGGTTCATCACACCGTTCTGAATGGTGCAGAATTGGGGTGTGACAGTCCCTCCATTGAGGGACATCATTTATAGGTCCTAGACCTTATCTAGGTGGCGACTCCAGTCTTCTTACCCTCCACTGGCATGAATGGATGGGATCTGAAGGTGAGAACTTTTCAGATCCCAGTTTGAGTGTAATGAGGGTAGACAAGTTTCACAACATGTAAACTCAATTTTAAAGATGAGGATAAAATTAAATTTTCAAATTTTTTCCCCGGTCCTCACACTCATCCATCCTTCTACAATCTTGATCATACTAGTGGGCCATTTATAAACAGAAAATGTATGAATGAAAGCACTAAATAGAGTTGATTTGACAAGTTCTACCCTTCTAGCAAATGATAATAGAAGTCCTTTCCATACTACAAATTTCATTTTGAATTTGTCAAGCAGTGGCAATAAGTAATCTTTCTTCACATGGCCTTTGAAGATATCCACACCCAAATATTTTGTTGGAAAAGTTCCTTCAGAGAAACCCAAAGTAGATAATAGAGTATTCTTCTTTAATGCATTAACAGAACCCATAAATATTTTGCTGTTTGCTAGATTTAGAGTCTGACCTGAGAAGGCTTGGTAGTCATCGATTAATCTTTTAAGACTTCTTACTCCTCTAATCTTTGCTTCATGAATATGAAAATATAATCTGCAAATAGAAGAAATAGAAGATGGGATGGCACACAGATGTTCCTTGAGCTTGTTGAGGGCTGAAGAATCCCGGAGTCTCCTTTTTTTTTAATCCACGGCTTAGTACCTCTTCCACTAGAATAAATAATAAAAGAAAAATAGGATCACCTTGCTTTAGACCTCTTTTTGCTTTAAAGTAACCCGCAGGCCCACCATTTACTATATAATAATGTAGCTGACTATAGTATTGCATTGATCCTTTCCACAAACATGTCTGAAAAATCAAATATTTTCAAAACTGAAAACAGGAAAGGCCATTTTAAAGTATCGAATGCTTTCTGAATGTCAAGCTTAAGAGCAATGCTACCACCTCTTACTTTCCTTCCTAACAAATTTGTTAACTCTGATGCCATGCTGATATTGTCTGATATAAGACGACCTTTTACAAAAGCACCTTGATCTTCAGATATTAGACTACCCAGGAAAGATCTCAGTCTTGTAGCAAGTATTTTTGGGATTATTTTGAAAACAAAATTCCCTACACAAATCGGTCTATACTAAGATAATTTGGTAGCTCCATCTATTTTTGGAATTAGTGTTATGAAATTGTTATTGACACCTTGAGGCATTGCTCCTGACTGAAAAAACATGCTAACTGCAGCACATACATCCTTTCCAACTATATTCCAGCATAGTTGGTAAAATAAGCCTGGAAAATCATCCAGTTCGGGGGCACTATTCGAGTTTAAATAAAAAACAACTGACTTTATTTCATCATTAGATGGTAGTGCATCCAATTTTGATGAATCTGAAGGGGATACCAGTGAGGGAATTACATCGATAATATAATCAATGGATGTAGATGTACCTTTTTTGTGAAAATTTGCAAAGTAGGCCTTCCTCTGTGGTATGAACTCTGATTGTATTTTTATTTTTTCTTGTTTTAGCATATGAATGGAAGAAGCGATTGTTCTGATCACCTTGCTTCAACCATTGCAACCTAGCTTTTTCAGCCCAGAGATTCTCATGCATATTAATAGCTTTTAGGTATTCCAATTGAGCTTCCTTTTCCTAAACAATCAGTTTTTCATCAAAGACATCGGCATCCATGTTTGCTTGAATGATAGATAATGCAGATTTTTTCTCTTCAACATTGTTATCAACATGAGGGAAAACCGATTTGACCCATTTCCTTAGTACCAATTTCAATCTTTTTAGCTTTTGAGCTAGCCTGTAGAAGGGAAACCCATTCACTGGTTCCTTCCATGATTCCTGTACCACTAACAAAAAGTTTTCATGCTCACACTAGAACTGTTGCAACCTAAAAGGAATGTTAGTAGGTTGCTGCACCAAATCACCACCTATAAGAATAGAGTATGGTCTGAAACTGACCTAACCAGAGTTCTCTGATATGCCTCGAATGTAGAAACCCAAGAGTTGTTTCCAAAACTCCTATCAAGAACCGCTTGTACATTACCAGTGAGTCGGTTATTAGTCTAAGTAAATTTATTACCTTTATTAGGTAATGCAATTAGTGGAATAGTATCTACCATGGCTGAAAATTCAGAGGCAGATTGTAAATTGAACTTACCTGAACCCTTTTTTTCATGGCTATACAGGCATGCATTAAAGTCTCCCAAAACTAACCATGGACCATTCCATGCAACTGAGCCGATATCTTTCCATAAATCTTGATGAGCAGCTTGAAAGGAGTTTCCATGAACAAATGTCATAGTAAGAAGGAAATCGAGATTTGTTGATCTAAAGATAGCAAAACATTAGGGAAGTAGAGATGTCTTTTCCATAGAATCCACAAGTTAGGGTGCTTGTCATGCCTACTGTTGTAAATAAAATTTGTGCAAAACCCTAACTTGTCAAAAAAACTCACTGGGAATTTAGTAACAACCACCATAGGCTCAACAAAACACACCACATCCGGCCGGTGCTCAGACAATAAGCTATGTAAAACTACTCTTGTTTTGGGGGACAAGATGCCCGTAATATTCCAGAAAGGGACAATCATTGGAACTGTCTTCACTTTCTTCACTAAGTGCACCTCTAGTTCGAGGCCTACGCTTCTTTCTCTTCTTCGTCTTCCCTTTTTTTGACTGACAATGTGCTTCATCAGGTGGCAAAGTTTCCATTTCAATAGCAGTTCTATTGTCATTTGTAGAATCTCCTCTTGTTTCAGTCTCATTTATGTTTCCTCTTGTTTCCAAAGAATCAGAAGTTATTGCAGAAATTAAAGGCTCACTAACCTGTTGATTACGGCCTGCAGTTGCAATTGCCACTACTGATCCCCTCATTAATTCCTCACCAGTATCTTGCACAGATGGTACCGGAGCTTCATCTATAGCTATAGTTGGTACTGAAGGCTCAACTGAAGCTATAGTGTGGTTGTCAATTTGATTTTCTGCTTGCTGATCAATAGTTTCATTATCAATAATGTCTGCTCATCTCTCCCTCTGTTGTACAGTAGCCGAAGAAGGCACATTGGGAGCCACCATAGAAGATGTAGGTATTACCTCCAGTTCGTCAATTGTGGTGACAATGGTACATGTTCCTGGATTGGATCAGTTTCCGTCATATTTTGATTTTCCATATGCTGAGTTGTTTCATCCCTTGCATTAATTAGTGTCAATGGCTCCGAACTGAGTACATTCTGTTGTTGGTCTTGGCTTCCATAGTTTTCCTGGAGAGGATAGTGACTAGTAGCATGCCCAAACTTGCCAAATTTTACACATTTGACAAGTGGGTCCGCATAAATCACAGGTTGTGCAAACAAAAAAGGTGAATCAGAGGCAAATTTAGTCTTATTAATCATAATTTCATTTACACGTGGTTTTGCAAATTCAACCTCTACACACACACGAGCAAAATGGCCTAAAGCACCTTCCTTAGGTCTTCTATCTACATAAACATGTCTTCCAATGGTTTTAGCTATTGATAAAATGACAGATTCTTCTCAATACTCCTGTGCTAGGTTTGGGAACTTATCCATTGAAGGTGATGAGAGATAGACTGTTTGTTGACATTAAAGTTTGGTATCCAACATTGAAAGTGGAGGAGTTGACCCTTCATTCTACAAGGGCTTCGAGTCCGGACTTGAACCATGTCAGCCTCATTATAAAAGCGGAAGAGCAAAAAACCCTTACCTAGTGATACCATCTCGAAAGTGATTGATCCCCAAAGCTACTGAACAGAGCGAGTAATCTCTTGCAAAGTCATTCCCCTCATATTCAACCTGCCGATGAGTGCAAATCAGCACTTGTCTCTCATATGCATCTTGAGGGATAGTAATATAAGGGACTCCTCTGATAATTACAGGCTCCGGCAAGGAGTCCACATCAGGTAGTATAGGTCGAGTATTAGAAGAAATTGTTCTTCCTACTATAGTTGCATAGGACCGCTCTTGAGGTCGTACATTTTGAACATCAGAATTTTCAATAGTAGCAGTTTAAGCAGCAGATGTCAATCCTGGAAAATTTCGATCATAATTCTCACAATCCTCGTCACTGTTCAGATGGCCATTCACATCTTGAATCATAGTGGGCTCAGGTTCTGTTGAAAGGCTACCAACTAATTGCAAGTGAGATCGCAATCGGTTTTGCAAAGGTATATGATTTTGGGATTGGGTGGATAAATACGGGAAATGCTTTGGTTAGAAAGCCTGAGGTTAGTGACAGTTATGCAGTTGTGAAAGGTAGTAGAGGAGGCTGGATGATTATGAAGGGTTTGGGTATGATATGGTGTTAGGTTTAGTTGGTTTGATGTAGGTGGTCTTGGAGGGGCTTGATGCAGGTTATTATGATTCAGACTCAGGTTCTGGATTGTAGAGGTGTGATTAAGGTTTAAAGGGGCTTGACGATGGTTAGGGTTTGTAGGGTTGGCAGGGGTATGGTTTTGGTTAGTAGGATTTTGGATTGCAATGGTATGATTTTGGTTTGCAGAAGATTGGCTTGCAGGGTTAGGGTTAGTAGGGTTTACAGGGTTTTGGTTTGAAGGATTTGGCTTTGTAGGGTTTTGGACTGAGGGATGATTTGCCGACAATACATTAGGGCAAATATTGCGAGGCCAACTGCCTTGCAAAGAAACCAAATCTGAGCCAGTCGGATTTATCGATGTCAATCTTTGATGAGCAATATTTTGAGAACTAATTTGATTTGCAGGCTATAAAACCTTTGTAATTAGATTAGAACTAGGTGCCGCATTACCAACATCATGTCTTAATCCCATCGGAACTCCCGACGTACCCTGATCTGAAACTGATATCGCCATTAAATTTTGGGACGATACAGGTACATCAGGCACAATTGCTGAAATCGTTACTCCCTCACCATTGTTATCAACAACTTTCTGATCCGAAACAGAAGGTGCTTGAATTGGAAGAGACGACTCTGGTACATCAGGGTTTATTCTAATCATTTGAGATATACAAGCATTCGTAGAAGATAACAGATGTGATCCTACTGTAGCTTAAGGAACCTGCACATTGGCAATTGGTATACCTGAAAACCTAGGCAGAAACTCAAGCTCTAGTGAAACCCTACTTGAACTTCCATCATGTTCCTGTCCAGAGTGATGCGAATTGGGGATAGCTCCAATACCCCTCCCATAAACCTTTACTTCCTCCAATAGACCTAGCTCCGGGAGCTGACGGCCTCTAACCCGGCAAACATCCTGGCATGACCGTCCAAACCTTACAATCGCCAAAAGATCCACCATAAGCAAAATTACCACTAAAAAAATAACCTTTTGACGGCTTTTTTTTCCGTAACCCTGTGCAAAATCTACTTCCAAAAGTTAACACAGGCAGAATAAAAATCGCCGCAAAATCGATGTGGATCTCACCACCATTTTTGAAAAATCGCCATCCATGGTGGTATACAATTTTTAGGGTTAGATAGTATATGACTCTGTGGTTCTCCAAGATTATTGAATTCTACCATAATATAATAATAAGATTATAGTAACTGAAAAAAACGTGTGAGATAATAATAACTCTTGACAATGATATAATGATAAATCACATGTCTATTGGAAAAACATATGAGAGAACGACAACTCTTGACAATGAGATAATGATAAATTACTTTAAAAAATAACCCTTTTACCTTGATTTAAAAAACTTTTTTAAATATGACAAAAGGCAATAAAAAAGAGTTTCGAAGTCCAAATGCACCAATAGGAGTGTCATTCGGACACTCCCTTTATGTATGGATATGTCCATTAGATATTATGAATGACACACCTAGTTATGCCATTTAATAAGTCGGATGGTGTTGAAATCATGGAACTTCAGCCCAAATAGAGCAGGTTGGATAGTGTGAAAGTTTCTCCAACTTTCTATTGCAATCAGATCCTTGAGGATGTTCAAATCATGGAACTTCAGCCCAAATAGAGCAGGTTGGATTGTGTGAAAGTTTCTCCAACTTTCAACTGTAATCAGATCCTTGAGGATGTTCTACACTTACAACCTTATTTTGAAAGTTGTATCTTTCGTTATATTTCTCGGGAGCAAAACAGCATTGCTGACTCCCAAGCTAGGAGGACATTATTGGTAACATGTATGATGGTTTGGCCTATTTTCGATCCATGGATACAGGCAACATGTGCTCTGACTTGTAAACATCCGCTTGGTCAGATGGTTGACTCCTTGCTTGTTGAAATAGTGACAGGGAGGAGGTTTCTAATTCGAATCTCCTCTCTTGCATTTGTTCCCTTCCCCAACCTAGAAATGTAACTTAGAGTAGGACCCATAAAAAAATGTGCTCTTTCTTATGTAATACATGTTCTAATGAATAAGTATCCTAATAAAAAAAAAAGTTGCAAAATAAAACACTTCTAAAATCCAAGGGCACAGAAAGGATGAATGCCATTACTTGGACTACCCACAGTATTCATGCAATACAAGGTGTATGATCAACTTGAGTACTAAAATCGAATTGGGAGAAGGGATAGGATTCCTTTACTGCAAACATATCCATCATTTTTTGCCAAGTGGAAACTGATGAATTTTACATAGTTCACCAACATTGGTGAACATTACCTTTATCTTCCTCCCCTTCCAACCCTTTCCCATTAGGAAACCAGTTATTAGAAGAGAGAGCTTAGTTATAGGGGCTTTTTTTTTTTTTTTTTTTTTTTTTTTTTTTTTTTTTTTTTTGCGACGGGTATCCAGACCTTAGGCCTGACTAGCCCCGTAGGCCCATTACTGACGAAAATCACATGGACCGGATCATTCCAGGGTTGAATGAGAACCATTCCACTTGCACACAAAGTAGGAAAGAAAGAACACTTAACAACCCCTGTGTGAATGGTCCCAAGGCAGTAAGATGACTTAAACTCAGTACCTTCCACTTCTTGAGGTGTAGGCTCCTTTCAAGGCCGATCAACCTGTTTGGGTTTCAGGTTCACGGCCAAAGATGGGACCTGTTTAGGTAAGTCTTCCTCACTATGTTTCAGTCATCTGGTGGACTGCTTCCATAAGGTGGTATTAAGCCCAGGTTACCCGGCCTGTTGAATCTACCCACTCTGACCTGTCCAAATACCAATAAACAGGCTCTAGGATGCCTACAATGTTAGTAGGTCTGTTAATGGTGTAACTCTTACGTAGTTTCTACAGCTTCTGAAGCTGTGGAGTTTAATCAGCTTTTTAGTGGATTGATTCAACTCCATTTGGGTTCAACCACAGCCTAAAGTAGATAAATGTTAGATGTAACTATATGATTTGGACTCTAGCGTAACTTTTTCCTGTATAACCCTTATATGAACATCACTGTACTTTGCAATAAACTTTGTGTAAGAACAGAACAACTTTTGTATTACTTTGTAATGATCTGTGTAGTTTTCGTTTTACTTCTTCCTAATAAAATTCATTACCCATCAGTCAATAACCGACTGGTTTTAAAGTGGGACACTGGAATTGAATCTGAACCGAAACAATTGACTGGTTCACAAAATTGGAAGCAGGATCCTCTTAATTGAGGCCAGATCTATCATGTAACACTACAGATAAGGGAAATAGAAAGCATGACAATGGATATTAAATGTCACTCTCACACCCAGATTAGATGTCAAATTTGATTTCACAAACATTCCAAATTCTTGTTTCTGAACTCGTAGAGCATGACTTCAAACATTCTCATTACAAGTAGAGACAACCTACCTATACATCAGCACAGGCCGCAAGTTTGAGTTTTCCGTATAGTAAGACAACTACAAAATACAAGTTTCATATAAAAAAAAAAAAAAAAAGAGATGAGTAGCTGAATTTGCATGGGAGAAAATGAAGACAAGATATGTTCATCCTAGATTTTGAAAATGCACATAATAACCAAACAAAACCAATCCCGTATAATCACTAAAGGGAGCATCTCTAGAAAACCTCCAGCTGCATTTAGATCGGTAGATACATCAAAGCACGCTTTCCTGGAGGCTGAATATTGAAAACAATCCCAGCTAGAAGAGAATACATACATACCAGCCTGTGCAAACAAGAAATCCTCATATTCCCCTCTTCGTGCATGCATGCATCTTGCAGCTTCCACAAATGTGGAAATTCTCAATTATCAGTTCTAACCAGTAAATTCCAGCATACAAACAAAGACGACTGTCCAAAATAGCAACTAGTTCTTTGATTTTGGGCAGTTATCCCCAGCAGATTAATAAGGCTATTTCAAGTAGCTCAACACACAGATCTATTATCCCCTTGTCTGAACACCTTCTTCAGAAGCTGTCACTGTATCATCTGATGGAACACAACCGGATCCATCAGATACCGGACCTCCCTCTGTTTCAGTCTGCTTGTGTACCTTTTCCAGCCCTTGATCGGGAAACACTTCAGATTGCAAAGATGGGGCAATATTGTTCACATGTAACCATGTTAGTTCCCACAAACTAACCCCTCCAAGAGCACTCCGGCACACAAGGATTCCCCGAGTCTTCATTACACACAATGTGTTCTTAAGAAGCTCAGGGACTAATTCCTGAAGCTTCTCACTCTTCTTCCCTCTAACCTTGGCCTTCATATAATTCTCCATACGGCCAAGGACCCCCAACCATAGCTTGCAGAACATGGTTTGCTGCGCAAGATCATTCAGCAACTGTAAGAACACTTTTGACAAGAGCTTCACAGCAAGGACGAGTGTTCCTTCTATGTTCCTGTAGTCCTTAGGGGAATGTGCCTGCGCAATTTCCAGCAAGTCATCAAGCATTGTGAAGATGACCAGGTCAAAACACTGCAACCATGAAGTGTGCAGAAGGGAGAACACATCCACAACTGTCAAGCACTTCTGCAATGATGACAAAGCATGGTTCCTAACGTCTTCTCTCTGGTCCAAACACACCTTCCTCAACCCCTGCACTAGCCTCAGCCACATCTCCCCTATATCCTGTGACATTTTCGCAGCAGCCTCCTCCCCTGCAGCTTCCTTAGTCTCATGAGACCACTGTGCTAGACAGGTGACAGACCCTGCCATCAAATCCACTGCATGCATTGATCGCTCTGCTTCCCCTACACGAGACTCAGCAAACTGCCTTGCAGTATCCACCCACAGAATATAATTTGCGGGTGAGAGGTGAGCCCCGTCAGACATGATAAACATTAGTGCCTCGAATCCTGCTTCAGATGCTTCAGAATGGCGAGCTGCACTGGTGAGAATATTGGTGATTGTGTGCCACCCCATCTGGGATCTGATGTGTGTGGCATTAGCTTTCACAAGGCGCATGACTTCCTGTGTGATGTTCTCACAATATGCCTCAGCAACCCCAACATTGAGCTTTGAGACCAATTGCAGTGACCTCAATAATTCATCAGCAAGGTTCTCTTTATAGGGAAGCAACCGCTGACAAATTCGAAGAAGTCCAAACACAGCCTTCTCCACCAGGGAACAAGGCATCACGGTTGACTGAACAATGTTGGATATATGCTCGTAAACTCCCTGCCACAGAAGAACAATCCTGTCCCGATTCTTCAAGGTGATTGCTATCAACAACTCCAAGCAGAAGACTGCAGTGTCTTCATCCTCAGGAGAGCTGTTCCCCTTCTGAGATCTCCCCGCAGCCCAGATGAGAGCTCGTGCAAGATGCAACAGTGAATCAGCTTGCAGAAACTTGCTTTCTGTAAATATGCTATCAATGTGGCAATTCTGAATAGTCTGGAGAGTACGTTGATGAGCTGCGAGTTGTTCGCTGGGTTGCGATCTTGGCTCATCTGTGTCAAGAGATAGGAGTTGGCTGAACCGCCCCATAAGCCCAGAGGATCTACGAGTACCCATAGAAGCCATCTGAGATGCAGATAGGGAACTTGTAACAGGTTTTCCATTAGAAGGGTCAGCAGCAATCTCCAAGTCATCAGCGACATCACTGACCACACGAGCGGGGAGAAGACCAAGCTTGTGCAATCTTAAGATGCAGTCCAGAATGTTTCTCCATCCAGTGCGGATATAATCACCATACTTATTTGCTATGGTGAACACAGTCACAGTGGCCCTTCTAGCTTTTGTATCATCACCAAAAACAAGAACAGGTTCGTCCACTGAGGATGCATTATTAAGAGTTGTGAACTTACAGAGAGACACAACAAGGTCATCCAATACATCTTCGAGATGATGACATGCTGAAATCTTTGCAACAGCTAAGAATCCATCAATACATTTTTGGAAAATATCTTCACTCTCTGCATGATCAAATACCACTGAAATAGCAGCAATTGTGGGACCTGACATTATAGCAAACATATCATGGTCCACGAAGGGTCTGGAATCACAAATAATAAATGGAGCAGTCTTCTTTGACTTGCGCATTAGATCAATCCAACGGCTTGGTGTCATCTCGGGGAAACCAGCACCTTGTTCGGGTGTAGTTTTGATCTCGTTTTTGCAGATTGAGTAGTAAAGCTCTGAGAGGAATTCCCGAGGGAGATCATTCCCTCCATTGATGTGTCGATTGTTTCTGATAAAATCCTCTTCAGTCATCTTCTTCTTCACTTGTACATTGTGTTGATCAGTGTTAAGCATTATTAGTGAATAGGATAACAAGAGAGCAGCATCCTTGTTGGCTAGAATCTGTGGCGATTGCTCATAGTATCTCTCTGAGAATGCCTCGAGAACTCTCTGAATCTTTTGCGACTCTCCAGGCAATCGAAAAGTTTCTAAGAATAGCCGTAGTGCAGTATCCAAATTCATGTCTTCAAAATCAAAAGTGCCAGCAAATTCATGAAGCACTTGAACACAGAACTCATCATGATTTCCCAAGAAATCACCCACAAGATTCTTATCTAACCCAGCTGTGTACCTGAAAAAGCAAGCCACACTTTGAGGGTCAAGCTTTTCAGGCAACAAATATGTTCCCTGAAGAAACTCTAGTCCTTTCTTTGGATCTCGGTTGAAGTGATCCGCACCAATCATCAACCTTCTCTTAATGTATTTCCTCAGATGGACAAAAGGAACCCAATGATTAGGATCAGCATAGTTCTCACACTTCACAGTCCAGAATGGGGAATATTCCTCAAGATCTACTGGAACCTGCTCCAAGACAGGTGGTCCATCACCTATCCTCTCCGCCATTTCCTGAATCACAGAAATTAGACCATCCAAAGCAAGAATATGCATTGCTGACAAAGGGTAATTCACTGGAAATGCACTCTTTGACAACAGGTTAGCAAGTTCTTCAAACACATTATTGCACGTAATATCACAATCAAAGTTGGCATACATCTCTGCCATGAATGTCCTCTGCCTGCAGAAGTCAACAAGGGCCTCCATTGCAACCTCCTGTTGTTCATATGAAGCTCCATGCCTGCTTTGTGCAAGCCTTAAAATCACACAAGAAAAGAAAGCCTCCAATTGTAGTTTTAACTCAGAACGCAAATGGTGATACAGATTGAGAACAATGCCACATACAACGGAAAGAATTGGTGGACTCGTTGATAAGCCAAACTGCATGAGGTTACGAAATAGCTCATCCTGCATCAAGATTAATAACTTAGGGTGCTGTCTAATAGAGGGCCCACCCAATTCAATAGCTGAGTTTATCAAACCCAAAGCAAAAAGTGGCACATCTTCATGACTTGAATTTGAACTAGGACCCACTCCAATGTGCTCTATGTTATCTAACAAGGCACACAAGAAGTAAAGTATCTCCACCATGCAGGGTACTCCATATGGCTCTGTCATGACATGCAAATCATTTGGAACAGCCTCTTCTCCATTACCAGACCCAAGTGAATTTTTCTCTGTCAAGTTTACCTGAAGACCTGGGGACACATTTGAAGCCAAACCAACAGAAGGCATCTGAACATCGTGTTCAGAATTGTCATTGCTGTTATCCAATTGTTTACTACTGAAGGGGCAGTCCTTGTCTAAGCCTCCCACCTACAAGCAAAAAAGCAGTTGCATATAGTAAGAAGACAGAAACAAGAGTTATCCAGAGTGAAGCGACATAATCTGAAAAAAAGGAGACAGTAGATGTGGCACCAAAGAAGAGAACCAATAAAAAGGAAACATGCACCAACACCTCTTTCTTGACATATCTTCCTCCATTAGCCGAAAGGCGTTTTGTTTTATCAATCTCCGGAAGATGGGAAAATATACACCTGACAAGTTCATGCATAGTGTGGCGAGCTATCCGCTGCAACAACTCACCTTTTGATCCTGCTTGATGAACTATACGGAAACAGGTGTTTACCATGTTGCAAACATGCTGGTTACTCAGCACAACTGATGCTTTACTTTTCATGCAAGCAAGAAAAACCTGAAGTATCTTCATAAGTACTACTTCTTCTGAAGCTGGATCAGTCACCTCAAACCGGCAACTTGTCACAGCATCAACCACCAAAGTCATAGCATGTTCCACATTCATAGTATTCATATGAAGTATGTCAAGAGTTATGATCTTGTAAACAGATGACAAGGCCACACTAGTGATTGGAGCACCAGTTTCATCGGATCGAATCACATCTAAAAATGGCTGGAGATAAGTGGCTGGATTTATTGATTGCCACTTTTGCCAAGAAAAAATTTGCATGCGCAATCCTTTCAAGGATTGGATGAGAGAATGCTCTAACTGATCATCTCCAATCATATAACGACCTCCCCACCTAACATTTCTTCTCATAACTGCCAACACAGCACCTACTTCTGAATTCACCATACATGCTAAAGCACCTCCATTTGATGAACAATCACAGTCTTCAGGTTCTTCTTCAATTGCCCCAATTCCAGACTGCAGCCTTAGACGCCCCATATTTACACTGAACTCGGGATAAACAATCTAAGTGCTATTTGTGTCGTGCTTGGAAACTACAGAGATAAGGTACTGAAACCAGGCAGATTCATACTCTCCACTGTGGTTTAGAGACAATAAATGCAGACGTAAGTTCATATATTGAACAAAATAAATGAATCACATTAAAGTAAGATAAGCAAATGCAGAATCATTAACTCCACACTGGTTTAGAGATAATTAATGCAGACATAAGAATAATCATATGTTAAATAAAATAAATGAATCACACTAAAGATAAGAAAATGCCTTGAGAATATATATATATATATATATATATATATATATATATATATATATAGAGAGAGAGAGAGAGAGAGAGAGAGAGAGAGAGAGAGAGAGGACAGTCAATCGATTGGCTATGATGTATGGCTAAGAATGTTGGGCAGTTAAAAAGCATCATATAGATAAACTTAGTGTAGCTGAGATGAGGATGTTAAGATGGATGTGTGGCAAAACTAGAAAAGATAAGGTAAAGAATGATCGTATTAGAGCTGATTTGGGAGTACTGTTGATACATGATAAACTACGAGAAAATCGTTTGAGATGGTATGGCCATGTTCAATTGAGGCCGTTGGATGCTCCTGTATGGAGGAGTGATTTGATTAAGATTAAAGGATCTAAAAGAGCTAGGGGTAGACCTAAGATGACTCTAGGGGAAGTGGTGAAGAAAGACATGTATAACTTAGGCCTTGCTTCAAGTATAACAATGAACAGAGCTGATTGGCGGACAAAAATCAATGTAGCTGACCCCAGTTAGTTGGGACAAGGCTTTGTTGTCGTTGTTGTTGTAGGAAGTTGCTAAGTTAACTTTAGCATATGGCCCTTAACATATGAATGGCAAGACTTGGAAAGAGAACCAATAACCCTCCATTTCCTTCCAAACATGTTAAGATAGGAATACTTGTAAACATTTTAATAAAAAGAAAAAAAAAAAAAAAAAAGAAGCAAAAATTAACTAATTCACAATTTGGAGAGGCCATTGAGGTTGTATTAAGGCTTAATAGATACTGAAGAATAGGGCAGTCGGGGGCAGAGAGATGTGGAAATAGCTCATCATAATGATCTATATCAGGAACCAGAGTTGAGAGGTCACTTAAGAAACTAGCCTTGCTTATGGGAAAACAATAAATGAAAAAATAACCCTTTTTTTTGGCTAAAGGTCAGCAATGTATTACTAATGGAAGAAAGTTTTAAAAAAGTACATGAAAAAAAAAAAAACCCTACTGGATGAAGTCTCCACCTTCGGCATTGCCATCAGCAAAGATCACCACCTTGTACACATATTATCACCAGTAAGTTACTAGAAGGCCAAAGATCAATTATTTCAGTACAAGAAGCTGTTGAAGGTAGTCCGAATCTAGTTGTGAGTATTGCCCTAATCTAAACTGAGAAGTGCCTCATTTGTGTCAATGCAATTTGCTCTCAGTAATTTTCACATATATAACAACAGAATGTGGTAAATAAAATTATAAGATATCCTTATACTTTAGACATCTATTTTTCCGATAGGTCAAATAATATTTGCTGATAAAAAAGATAAACTAGACTTTCTATGCTTTAGAGTTCCTGATGAAAAGCAGAAAGAAAAGATCCAAAAAATCATTTACAGAAAGAACTGCCTCTAATTTTAGGTTAGGCAGTATCCCACACACAGAAACGAGGGCATTGCTCCCCAACCAGCAAACATTTGGGTATCCTAATATTTTTAGTCTCAATCCCCTAAGAATACACAGCTCAAGTTAACTAAGTTTTTTTCCCAAGTAAATGGGGATAACCACAGAACTGTTTCACCATTCAACCCTGTTTAAAGACATCTTCATTGTGAGCCCATACGATTCATTTTTTTTTCCTTTCTTTTTTTTAAGAGATCAGAGCATGGCATAGAAGGCCATGTAGTCTGAGCCTACAAGAAAGATCTCGTCTCCTAAGAAAGACTTTCATATAACTGATCACATCAAATGCTGAGCCCATACCTTTCATTTGACCATGACCCAAAAGGTCATAACGAAAATTTGAAATGGCTTTGATATCTTAAACCCACATACAGGAGACAGGTATGGAGCTATTCAGACCTGCTCACACTTACATGATTAAGATTTAAGACAAAGAAATGCCGAAAAGCTGAACCCTAGGAAAAGTTGGAACCAGAAAAATTATAATCACTCCGCTAAATTTGGTTTTGGCGTCAATGAACTCATAGGACTTGAGAGTTCTGATCTACAACCGCTACTGAGATATGTCAGTGGCATGCTGTAAAGAAGACTTTAATATCACCTCCCCCGTGGCCAAGATAATTTCCTACAGAGAAGTCAATGTGATCACTAAAGTCTAAGAATCCATGAAATAGATATTACATAAGAATCGGAAACAGAAGAGAGAGAGAGAGAGAGAGAGAGAGAGAGAGAGAGAGAGAGAGAGAGAGAGAGAGAGAGAGGTTTGACCAGAATTGCTGGGAGGTAGCAAAAGAGTAACAGCGGACCCAACAGGAAATGATCAAAGTCTAAAATTGTGAGATATATCAGTACGAAGGGAAGGACTACACCCGAAACCAGGATCACCGGAAATCATGGCTCCCAGGCCGGAACGCACACAGTGTACCTCCAATCCAAAATTAAATAGACCTCACCATCCAAAGAGTATTAAACAGAGCACAAGGCAAGTATGAATGTGAAATGGTTACCAGAGATCGCCAAGAACTCTGTGACCGGCAGAGATTTGACCCTACGGGGCCTGGGTCAGCTACCTCGATGATCGCAGTGGGGAAGAAGACGATAGACCTTCCTTGGACCCTTTTTCGCACTAGAAAACTGCGAATTCTGTAACGGGTCGGATCAGGAGTGGATATTTTCTGACATTCGATCCGTTTATTTAACTTAGATATTCTGGAGGGTGTGAACTGTAAACCAGTCACCTTCAGTTGGTTCTGTCTCAATCTCATGAGACCAAAACTGAAACGACCAAATAGTTAAGGGAAATTTACAAGTAACACTCTCTGCCTATGGACTAATTACACATCATCCTTAATTTCAGAAACATGTAACCAAAAAAAAAAACTCCTCCCAGTGGTTTTGGGAAGATGGGGATGCCTCTTGGATGGCTGAGACGTGACTTTCGGGAGAATTCGAGCCCCACGTCCCAGCCGACAACCATGTCGGCTCGGACGTGGGCTCGGATTCTCTCGAGAGTCATATGTTGGCCATCCAATGGGGGCTTCCCATCCTCTCACTGGGAGGAGAGGATGTGAATCCCAAAAAAAAATTCACTCTTAATAGATTTCCATTAAATGATGATGTCAACTAATACAATTTTTCAAACAAAACTACCCTTAATGGATATTGAAATATCTTATATATATACCTTAGATGAACTTATGGTTTTCATCTACTCATTTCCCCATATTCAATTTTACAAGCTGTGAAAAATGTTAGTTGCTCTGATGGAAGAGAAAGAAGAAGAAGGGAGCATCTTCCAAACTTCTGGCATCTCGCAGCCAAGATGGGGGTGACCTACATCAGAGTTCATCCGGTGATGGGATTCTTCGTTGTCTCATGCAGTCACTCTCTCTCCCTGCGAACTTGTTGAATCATCCTCTGCAAGTCCATGGTCTATGGTTCCCTATAAGTCTACGAAAATTTTTTGGCCGTTGTAACATCAATCGAGTATCAAATCCCAATATTTGAACTAAAAACGACCTTTTCTTGAAAATTTAAGATCGATCGGTTTGTTAGTTTTGAAGAATTTAAATTTGAAAAGTTATTATTCCGTTGTCCAAAACTCGGTGGCTTCGTCTCTGATCGTCTCTTTCGAGGCTTAGTTTCTTCGTATCTTGCTTTAGAGATCCAAATCTATCTCCTTGGATCTCATTCTGCGGCCCACGTAGACTTAAACACTGATTTTGTTGAATCTCCCAAATCCAAGCAATGCACGACGAAATAGTGGGCGATAGAAGATGAAAAAAAAGAAAGAAAAAGAAAACAAAGCAGTGAAAATAGGGTTCTGCGTGAAGAAGTTTGTTACAGGTTAGAGTATACAAGACGATTCTGGAAAACTTCAATATTTTTATTATCTCAGTCTTCTTGTATATATACATCATACTGACCGACTCTATACATACATTTGACAAACTCTATACATACATACTTAGGACACGTGTCAATCTATGATATTATACACTATAATATGATAACATCCCCCCTCAAGCGGATCCAGGAGACAGCCGGAGACCAAGCTTGCCTATGAGTGAAATAAACGAACTCTGGCCCAACGGTTTTGTCATTATATCAGCCCGTTGAAGTGAAGACCGGACATGAGAGAGTTAACAGCCCAGTGTGAACCTTTTCATGCAACAAGTGGCAATAACCTCGATGTGCTTGGTCCGTTCATGAAATACAGGATTAGCAGCAATATGTATAGCAGCTTGGCTATCACAAAACACAGAAATCGGAGCCGAATGAGTAAGGCCCAAATCAGTAAAGAGCAACTTGAGCCAAGTAATTTCACAAGTGAGAGACACCAAGGCCCGATATTCTGCTTCAGCCGATGAGCGAGAAACAGTGAGCTGCTTTTTGGTTTTCCATGAAATAGGAGAAGCCCCAAAGAAAGTAATATACCCGGTAGTAGAACGTCTAGTAAATGGGCAGCTGGCCCAATCAGAGTCACAATATCCAGTTAAGACTGGTTTAGGAGAAGATCGCATATGCAAACCCAAAGAGAGAGATCCTTTGAGATACCGTAGAACTCGATGAGCTGCAAGAAGATGAGGTTCACGATGTGCATAAATTGACTCAAGTTGTGAACGGAATAGCACAAATCTGGGTGCGTGACAGTCAAATAGATGAGTCGACCTATGAGACGCCGGTAGGCTGCGGGATCTTGAAGTGTAGCACCTGTCTCATTATCCAACCTCAAATGTTTCTCCATAGGAAATGGACGGGTTTGCAACCCAGTAGGCCCGAATCTGCTAATAGATCCAGTGCATATTTTTGTTGACAAAGTAAAAGCCCATTGGAGGTGGACACTACTTCAATGCCCAAAGAATATGTCAAAGGGCCTAAATCCTTAATCTGAAAATATTGTTGTAGTTGGGCTTTTGTTTGAGCGATGTGAGTAGCATCAAACTCAATAATTATAATATCGTCTACATATACTAGAATACCAGTAAATATGTTGGCGTTAGTGTAGATAAACAATGACGCATCAGCAAGAGATTGGCAGAATTGTAGACGAAGAAGGGCATCAACAAGTTTCTTGTTCCATTGCCTAGGAGCCTGTTTAAGCCCATAAAGAGACTTATGAAGTCTACATACCATATCAGATTCTAATGGGCTTCCATTATGAAGATAACCCGGTGGAAGACTCATATAGACCTCTTCGTCCAAATCACCATGTAAAAATGCGTTTTTAACGTCCATTTGATGGAGATCCCATTGGCGAAAAACAGCTAATGATATAAGACTACGAACTGTTACAATCTTGGCTACGGGAGCAAATGTCTCATGAAAATCGAGACCATCTAATTGGGTGAACCCCTTGGCCACAAGGCGGGCCTTATATTGCTCAACCGAACCATCAGCCTTATGTTTGACTTTAAAAATCCATTTACATCCAAGGGCTCTTTTTCGAGCCGGAAGTTTTTCAACTGTCCAAGTATGATTATGAAGAAGGGCTTGCATTTCATCGGCCATAGCCGACTACCAGACTGGGTTCTTAACAACTTGATTATAAGTTTTGGGCTCAGAGACAATACATAATGTGGACAATAAAGCTTGATAAGTGGAATTATGAAAAAAAGATAAATGTGTTTGAATAGGATAGGAGGAATTACCTGAAGATGGGCTTGGTACAGATGGGCCTGTGACATGATTGCACACAAAGTCTTTGAGTAACACTGATGGATGACGTTGTCTAATGGACTGGCGAGGACCAGATGAGACATGTACAGGAGATACATTTGAAGAAGAAGCATTATCCAAAACATAGGGAGTAATGTCAAGTTCTGAAGTAGGACCATCTAAAGCCGTAGGTAATATAATAGAAGTACTGTCTAACCCAGTGAATGAATCAGTAATAGGTAAAGGTATAACCGAAGAAGAAGAAGAGTATGTGGCAGATGCAAATGGAAAAATATCCTCATGAAATTGTACATCTCGACTAGTAAAGTAGGTTTTTCTAGCAAGATCATACAAACGGTAACCCTTTTGATTCGGAGGATATCCAACAAAAACACATGGTAAAGCACGAGAAGAAAACTTGTGTTGAGATGGTTAAAGATTTGTTGCATAACAAAGACAACTGAAAGTACGTAAATTGTCATAAGTAGGAGGATGACGAAAGAGAACCTCATAAGGAGAAGAATCTGAAAGAATTGGTGTAGGTAATCTATTAATGAGGTAACAAGCAGTCAATACACAATCACCCCAAAACTGTAATGGTAATGAGGATTGAAACCTAAGGGCTCTAGCAACTTGCAAAAGGTGCCTATGTTTCCTTTCGACAACCCCATTCTGTTGGGGAGTATAAACTCATGTAAGATGATGAAGTATACCACGAGAATGTAACAAAGCTTGGAAAGCAGGAGAAAGAAACTCAGTACCATTGTTAGTTCTAAAAAAATTTATAGTTGCTGAAAACTGAGTTGAACGCATAGAAAAAAACTGTGTAACATACAACAAAGTATCTGATTTATTTTTCATCAAGTAAACCCAAGTAGACCTAGAATGATCATCTAGAAGAGTTAAAAAATAATGGCAACCTGTGATAGAGGGTGTAAAATATAGCCCCCATACATCACCATGAATCAACTCAAAAGGTACTAAAGACCTAGTTACACTTGAATGAAATGGAGTATAAGTTTGTTTTGCAAGAGGACAGACTTTACAGACATCCATATGAGACCTAATATGTGGTATACAAATAGAAGATGGATGACCTAACCTATAATGCCACAATTTTGAGGATGTGACAGTAGCCAAGGTATGAGAAGCACCTGTGAACTCCAAAGCTGAAGCAACTGAGGTGTCAAAGTGATACAATCCATCACGTAGCCGACCCATCCCAATCACCATCTTGGTTCGTAAGTCCTGAAACACACAGTGAGAGGAATAAAAAGTCACTGAACAATGTAAAGAAGCAGTTATTTGAGCCACAGACAAGAGGTTAAATGAAAACTGAGGAACATGACAAACATTTGTAAGGGACATTTTATCTGTAAGAGAATAAGTTCCTAGGTGAGTAATAGGATATCTTGAGCCATCAGGAAGGACCACGGGTAATTGAGTAGCCGAGGAAGGCTTCAAACAAGCAGGTGGATCACAGGCAAAATGAGTAGAGGCCCCTGAATCAATAATTCAGGGCTTGGAAGCAAACTCAGTGGCAGAGAGACAAGTAGGCATACCTGCGAAATTAACTGTTGGAGGGGAGGGATTAATCAGTGACAAGAGCTGATTGTACTGCTCTGTAGTAAGGTGATGAACCTGATCAGTGTGTATGGGATTAGGCTCGGAAGCATGAACCTCAGACACACAGTCAACATTTTTTTCCCGTCATTGTCATATGAGCTTGAGGTATGGATGGAGCAGAAAATTGGCGAGATGACCTTCGAGCAAACTGTGGTGGAAACCCATGTAATGTGAAGCAATTTTCTTTTGTATGACCAATTCGGTGGCAGTGAGAGCACACCGATTTCTTCCTGAAGTCAGAGGAGCGAGATACAGCAAATGCAGAATTATCTGAAGCTGGAGGTAAACACAACCCCCGGTGGAGTTCTTCTTGGAGAACCATGGCATAAGCCTTTATAGAGGACGGAAGAGGGTCCAACGCAAGAATCTGAGTTCGAATGATTGCAAAAACATCATTAAGTCCCATTAAAAATTGAAATACCTTTTCTAACTGAGGCATGGTAGCAATGGTGGAGAGAAGCTGACACGAACAGGTAGACAGAGCACCACACGAACACTCTGGAACGGCCAGATATGAATCAAGTTCATCCCAGAGCATCTTCAGACCAGAATAATAGGTAGACACAGACTGATTGTCTTGGCGTAGTAGCACAATGCGACGCTTCAAATCATATATGCGAGAGCCATTACCTTGTGCATATCGAGTCTCCAATTCAAGCCAGAGCTCTTGAGCATTCTTTGCATAGAGCATAGTTTCTTAAATGTCTCGTTTCATTGCATTGTAAAGCTAAGATATGACCATGAGGTCACACTAGTCCCAGAGAGCAGCAGCAGAGAAGTCGACCTTGGAATCAGGCCGAGGATAGGAACCATCCACAAAGATGATCTTATTCTTCGCACCGAGAGCAATTTTGATTGCTCGCTTCCAGGTACCGTAGTTATCTCCATCCAGTAACGGAGATACTAAGACATTGTCGGGATTATCCGCTGGAGACAAGGAGGATGGAGAAGAACCAATCGCCGCAGAAGACGCTGCAGGTTGAGATGACCGAGACACCATTATCAACCGATCACAGAAAACACCAAGAGAATAGAAGAAATCCGTACGAATCAGAACAATGGAAAGAAAAGAGTCTCCAAGAGGATCAACAAGCACCAATTACAAGCCGAGAATGTCAATCGATCACCACGATTCGAGATTGGGTACAGAAACCCTAACTCGAAGAGATCCAAGAAATCGCAGAAACAAAAAACGACATCAGCAGATGAAACCAAACAAAAAGGAAGAAAGAAGAGGAAATGAACCCCGCTGATTACACATCGAACATCAGACGCAAGAATGAGAGAGGTAGAAGCAGCCACAGACCAAACCAAGATTATCAGTAAACAAGAGCAGCAGCAGACCAAGATCCGAGAAAGAACTTCAACCGAGCAGAACAAATTTGAAGAAACACCACTTCAAGAAATCCAGATCTATCAGAACTCAGAATCGGAAACTGTGATTGAAGACCAAGAAGAATGTTTGAGAAGAAAAAAAAATTCGGCAGACACTGAGACTCCAGAAAGGTCCTTTGCTCTGATACCATGTTACAGGTTAGAGTATACAAGACGATTCTGGAAAACTTCAATATTTTTATTATCTCAGTCTTCTTGTATATATACATCATACTGACCGACTCTATACATACATTTGACCAACTCTATACATACATACTTAGGACACGTGTCAATCTATGATACTATACACTACAATATGATAACAAAGTTGAAGAAGAAGAACAATTCCTCTTCGATGACGACCTTAGAAGAAGAATAACAATTTCACCATCGGTGGTCTTATGGTTCTCAACGCCATCGCTGGTGCTTATAATGAGAATCTCCCTAAAATTTGCATCGTTGGAGGACCCAATTTGAACGACAACAGAGTCCTCCACCAGAACATCGGATTGCTCGACTTTAGCCAAGAGCATCGGGTTAATGGTATTGTTCACTTTGGTGAGGATCGATCTTGGAGCGGATGTTTGGTAAGGGTATCACACCATCCAAGCAGCCATCGTCAATAATGAAAAAAACCATTAGCGTGTTCCCTCGCCAAGATTCAAGGAAAAATGAAAAAAAAGGGGCCTCAATCGATCTCTGTTTGCTCCTATGTTGGTTGTAATATTCATTCGGTGAATAAGATTTTGGGCCTTCCTCATTCTTATTGAAAAGCCTTTCTAAGCGATTCACAATAACCTTTACAAGGGATTTTGGATTTCAATAGAAGGTTAAAATATTAAATTTCATTTTTCTCAGTTTAAAACTATATGGCTAAAATTGTCTTTCAAAATTTATGGTTTCCACTGCCTATTAAATAGGAGTGGGTGTGTTAGAAACTAGTGGATGGTAAGTGATTAGTACATACTCCAAGGTAATATGTGTAAATTCTCAATTATTAATCTAAAGAGCGTCAATTGATTGGTTCGGTCTCGTCTAAATCAGTTTCAATGAGTTTTGGGTTTTTTTTTTTTTTTTGGATTGGCTTTGTGGGCTCTTATCGATGCACACACACACACACACACACACACACACACACATACACACACACACACACACACACACTAAAAAAAATTAGATTAATGGGTTTTTAATGTTCCAATATAGAGTCAATTCAGTTTCGGTTTCCCATATGTATAATTATTAAAATATTGACTTAATGAGCTCTTAATCGGTCAATTATATGGTTGTGACTGGTTTGGTTCGATTTTAGTCCATTGGGTTGGTTGGGTTAGTCTTATCGTTCTGATTTCAATTTTTCATCGGTCTCTATGGCCCCGTTTGACAATACTCCAGCTCTTTACTTCTTAGCTCTGGAGTTAATCCGGAGTAGAATGACTATTGATAAACACGGTTCATGTTTTGACTCCCATGGAGTGAACCGCTCCAAAAATGTCTATGGGAGCTAAAAAACTGGAGCTAAAAAAACTTACTTCTCTTCCTCCAGAGCTATTACCACTATCGACTGCCATCACCACCACCACTGACACTCCCATCACAATCACCACCCCTCCACCGCCACCATCCCCACCACCACCCATAACCGTCGCCGCCACCACCACCCTCCACCCACCACCACTACCACCACCCTTCACCCACCACCACCCCCACCACTTACCACCGACACCGTCACCACCATCCACCACCTACCACTACCACGGCCACCACCAGCACCCACCACCTACTACCACCACCGCCACCACCACCTACCACCACTGCCGCCACCCACCACCACCGCCACCACTACTGCCATCGCCACCGCCACCACCACCACCACCACCACCACCGCCACCGCCACCACCACCACTACCACTACCACCACCCCCCTAACCGCCACCAACACCACCACTACCAAACAGTATTCTCGAAGCATAGTCTTTTGATTTTAGAGCAGTGTTATCAAATACTATTCTACTCCAAAAATCCTAACTCTGGAGAAGAAGTGGAAAATGACTCCGGACTAGAAGTATCTCTATAGGAACTGGAGTGTTATCAAACGGGGCCTACAAAACCAATCTATTTTCAGCCCAATAAGACTTAGGTTTGGTTTGATCTGACCTCTAGTCATTTTATCTCCCACTTCTATGGACCAGTTTCATCCCATTAGTCTGTGTTGGGTAGAAGTCAAGGTTTGACTAAAATTATTTCCACACGACAAAAAACCTATTCTTGGATGTATCATTAGCCTTTCTCAGTTGGCATTTATTCCAGATCGGTTAATTTCTGATAATATTTTCAATGCTCATGAGGTTTTCCATTATAATAAGAAGCGAAAGAAAAGGAAGAAACATTTCTTAGCCATCAAACTTGATATGAAGCGTGCTTATGATCGGGATGAGTGGCCTTTCTTCCAAAGACTTCTAACTTGGAGGGATTTGTTGATTTTATTGTAAATATTATTCTATCAGAGTCTTATTTCTATTCGCTATACCTTTCTCATCAATGGTGGATGGTTTTCCATTCGACTGACGCAAGGACTCTGGCAAGGGGATCCTTTGTCACCAACTTTTTTTTTATTATATGTTCAAAAGCTTTAAGTGTTGTCTTACCACAACCTGAAATTGAAGGCATTTGGTATGCAACCGATCACCAATATTTACCCATTTGTTATTTACTGGTGATTGTTTATTGTTCTCGGAGGTTCAATTACAGAGACAGATTTAAGGGAATGAAACAAGGGAGAGAGATTTAAGGGACTGGTACACATCAGTTTGAACATTTGATATATACAGTTCAAATGAGATTGTAACAGATGTGGTGACATTTATCCTTTGATATCTCCGGGTTCATTTTTATCAGTATCTGACATTATTGATTGTGTAACTTAGACTTAGAACTCTTGATTATTGGAGCGTTATTTTCATCTGGTGTGCTTAGAATGATCTTTTGTTTAATCGGCAAGTGTGGACCCTTGAAGAGGTTATTCAGGTTGCTTCTAAAGCTCATAATGAATTCCTAGCTGCTCAAAGTATAACACCTTTTCTTCTTTCGTCATCTTCAGTTTTACCTGGATTTTTTGCTTTTCTACTGATTATCAATCTCTGATTGCCCCATGTCACGCCCAATTTTCCAATATCTCGAAATTGTGACAGAGCCGCTCATAAGCAATCTTGTCCAACCCCAAGATCTCGAAAGTAGTGCACACCGCCATTAAACCCACAATCCATAACACAAGGGAACCACATAGTCAAAGTATAATAGCGGAAGAGTTTATTTCAATAAACTGAGGTCTAAATGATAATTATAATTGTTAATAGGTTTATCTCTCAAATATTCATAACATAAATTACTAACTGATCAATCATTGTCATCTGTATATCACATAAGGACAACAAGTCCAAAACCTAAGGTTTATTAAGGAATAATAAATAAACAAGAAGTATGTGTCTTTTAATCAAAGATGTCACACCCTAATTCCGCACTATTCAGAATGGTGTGATGAACCGCTAACAAGCCAACGGTTCAACCAAGATCTCGAGTAGGCTATATCCGTGTTATCTAAACCCCATACATCCATAATCATAATCGGAGTAAATACACAATAACGGAAGTCTTATAATAAAATGAACTGAGGATCTATTGTGATATTAATATTTAAATAATAAATTATTCTGTATCAACTAAGACATAAATAAATAAATATCAAATACATGTCTTAGATAAATCCAAATAGGTAAAACTAAAAATCTAATCGAATACACATGAGTTTCACTCGCAAGAGATGTCATGTGTATCCACTTCATATTCAGCTACCATCGCTGCAACGTTCCCGTATTCTTGAGCATTTATATAATCTTCAACGGTTGTACCTGCATCATCAACTAAAAAAAATATTCGACGTCGAAGGGTGAGCACACATCACGGCTCAGTGAGCAAACAAAACAATACAACAATACATATGCATGCAATCAATTCATATCTTTGGTTTGGTTGTACGTTTGCACTGTATTATAGAAAGGATAGGTGGCCACCGCACCTCTATGCACGAGAGTGTGGATACGTCCGATGACTTTCACCGTCGCCCACAGCACCCATAATGAACATTGTACAACGAAGGTCACGTTTATCGATGCACAACTCCATACCAATAAATTAATCCCTGATGGCTAGGGCTGCAAACGGGGCTTGCTACTAACCAATCCTAATGTCAACCAATGTATCCAAGGCCTCACCCCAGCATCCCTCAGAGCACCCGTAGAGATAGAGCTAAGGCCCCTCGGTAGAGTATAGGACTCAAGGACCGAGACCCTCCTTGATGCCTTACGTCGCAATAGTTCTGCTAAGATAACGGCGATACGACGATGCTAATGCACAAGACTTGAGTCAGAGATAGAGCTAAAGTGCCCGGATCAAACACCGCATAACACCTCCCCTGATGCCCTACTCGCATCAAGCACACTAACCACACATAAACATTCACATGCCTATTCCTAGCATCAATCATCATCATCATGTTATAAGTTAACAAAATTAAATATGCATGAACAATAATAGCAGGAATATTGGATGACATGTTGAATGCACATTATAAGCATATTCGAATAGAATCAAGCATGGCATTGGACTCAAGAAAATAAAAGTAGTTTATTATTAACCAATTAGTTTAGGTCTTGTTCCCTCACCTTAGCTTGCTAATAGATACTCTTCCAAGCTTTAGAATCACATTTATATTGTTATTATATTGCTAGAAGATCCAACAAAGTTGATAAAATTTAATTAGAATTTATTCTAATTTTTAAAACCATTCTATTAACTGAGGGTCGGAGGTAGGGTCTAAGTTATGACCGACCCCTGGTGCGACCCTCCCCTAATCTGGACTTCCAGAACCCTGGGGGTCGATACTCAGGGTCACATAGGGTCGGATGGTCATCGACCCTCTGTGCGACCCCCTGTGGGTTTTGGTCAATTTTCCTCCTTTTAGTCCATTCTTCGTGTTTGGGGTCCTATGGCTTGCTCCTACAGTCCATTGAACATACATTCCGTGGTCTAGAACCATGAATCATCCACCTATATTGTGGTTTTCCATGGAAACCTAACCATGGGTTGATGGTTTGGATTTCTCCGAGATCACACTCTCATCCTTATCTAACCTAAGGTCTGTAGAAATTCATGGAATTAGTATCCATACCTGAGAAGAATACTCCTTCTCTGCAATGCTTCTCCTTTTTACTTTTTCTTCTCTCCCTTGCTTCTCTTCTTCTTCTCTTCCTTCTCTTCTCTTTCTCTCAATTCAATTAGGGTTGTAAAAGGAGTGAAAGAGGCTTAGGGACGTCCTATTTATAGGGTGGAAACTCCTAAACTAAGTCCCATTGAGATTTGGAAGGAATCCAATCGAAATTTGGAAACTTTCCTAATTTCAGTTTCTGGTGGCAACTGAGGGTCGATGATCCCGTCGACCCTTGGTTTCCTAAAGTGTCCGACCCCCTCGTAAACAGGGGGTCGACTTTTCGTCTTGGGGGGGGTCTGACCCTCCCTTGCTGGGTATGCGACCCTCCCTTTAAATTAAGTGTTTTTGGGTCGATTTGATACTTGGGATCACGATCTCCTTCACGCCCTTGGTTCATTCATCTCGTCCATGATGGGTAAACCTGGTTCAAGGTGGTAAGACCGGGTTAGTTTGATACGGGTCTTATAGAAGATGCATACATTCCACTCGCAAGATGCTCCGTGAACCTCCTCCACTGCAGCTCTCACCTCTAAAGCAGCAACAAATAGCCAGTGAGTCTACGCAGCCATAGTATATCGTGCATCAACAACTAAAAAAAAATATACATTGTGCATCAACAACTAAAAAAAAATATACATGCATGGGGGGTGAGCTACACTAGCTCAGTGAGAAGCAGAAACAAGAAAGCAGACAATATGTATTATATTTATAAAGGGTATGGTATATGACCTGTAATGCACTAAAGTAGAGAACTGCTACACCAGAGAGGGCATAAACTCCATATGCGAGGAGGGACCAAAAGCTCCCCAATTATACCATGTCATCTATCTCCATAAAGTAGACTCCCTTTGGGGAAAGGGTTGAACCAAGTTGGTGTCGTAATGATGATCATCTTAAGGTTCTCCTCCTCCTCGAGCCTACACTAGTACTTAACCCCATGCTGGCTAAGGTTGCAGTCATAAGGATCTATCACTAACCATGCCCAACATGTCATCCAAGTACTACGGGGTTGTACCCCAGTAGAGAGCGCGACTCCTTTCTCCCTACATGGACTCTGTCACCTCACCAGTTCATTTGGTCACGTGTTACCACATAGTGCTTACCAGACATCATGGTATCACAAAAATACAATCATAATGCAATATACATGAACAAATATCACATATTTTGGATGGTATGTCATTCAAACAAAATGCACCACAAATATGCAGGGTTATTAAGAAACAAGAAAATAAATCAAACTACTACTCACCTGTTCGGTGAGCAACTATATGTCCTTTGGTAACAACAAAGGCTTTCTTCGCACACTTACATTGTACATATAGTTATGCTCATATTAATTAGGTAAAGCTTAACTTAGCTTTGTTCTTACTTAGGTTTTGTGAATGCACTAGAGTTCCCGTAACATGTTGTGGCACAACCCTTAGTAAAGTAGGCTTGGGTACCTAGCAAAAGGTCAGGTCTTTAGACTTGATTCAGAAGTTTTGGGGAGTCCGACAGCAGACACTCTGGTAGAAGTTTGTGACTAAACATCCATCTGGATGCTTCCAGATAGAGGTGTCAGTCGGTTGGTCTCAATCGGTCTTAGTTGGTCTTAATTGGTTACCACCAATTTAATACCTTGCACCATGGCTGCCATGTTTAACTAATAATCGGTCCTCAGTTGCGAGACATGGTGTAAGACTTGCCCCCAAATTTTCCTATCAATTTAGACCATCGCACATGCCGAGTCTTACCATGTTGACAGCTGATAGACCCGATGGATACTTCCAGATCATAGGTAAGAAATTCTATCTGAACTTTAATTAGTGTAGTAGACCTTAGTTGGGTCCAACATGCCTTTCAGTGCATTGGGCCTGAGATACCAAAGCCAATGACACATTTTAGCCCTACCGACAACACAAAGCCAACGGATGAGTAAACCGACTTCATGCCGCTGGTTCAGCAGTGAAGGTTACCTTTTCTCTCTTCACTTATTATAAATAGAGGCTCAAGCCTCATTTATTCCTTTTAGCTATTTGGGAAAGAAGGTGCTAAACCCTTGGGAGAAGGTTTAGGAGATTGAAGGGAGCTTGAAGCTTAAGCTCTTGGAATTCCATCTACTTCAAGTAAGTCTACCATTACCTCTCCTCTTTAATATGTATACAAGACCACCATGAATGGTAGTGGTTGGCCACCATTAATGGCTACCCATGGGAAACCCTAGAATTTCAGTTAAGGTTCATACACCTCTAATGAAGGTATTATTACCACTAAAACTACTACCAATGGTGAGAAAAATGTTCCCCACCATCTTATTGTTGAGTCGGGTGAGCAAATCCCCAACTTTCACTTCATCTTCCTTGGTCAAGCCTTAGTTCTTGGACTATACCGGCAGACCTGAGCAGGCGGTAGGGGCAAGTGTAAGATCCGTACTCTGAAAATCGGGTCTAGCCCGTGGTTTTATATGGTGACAGGTGTTCCAATCATAACCGGATCGAAAGGCGAAGCCGGGTGACGAACCACTCAATTTTTAAGTATGAGAACCGGTGAAAAATGGTATAAATTTCTTACCGGTCTGACTATACCGGTCTGAGTCAGTCAGACCGGTATGGTGCAACCGGTATGTGTATACCGGTCTGACTATACCGGTCTGAGTCAATCAGACCGGTATGTGCGACCGGTATGTTTAGTTTCTGCTGGAGACGGACTCCAGCGGGTCCCTCACTCCGAATTGAAACTTGGAAAGTTTCCAATCGTGGAAATCCTTTCTAAGAACGGCTTCCCTCTATTAATAGAGAATATGACACTCCATTGATCCTTCTCAAAACCCTAGCCGTCTGGAGGAGAGTTGAGAAGGAGCAAGGAGGAGGAGGCTGCCCAGGAAGGAGATTTCCGTTGGAGGAGCATGCCGCCAACCGACGAACACTGCCGGTAAGTGCTCCACACTATTAGTAATATTAGGATGTCGGATCAGAGCCGCGAAGCGGCGCGGCAATCCAAAACCCTAGATCTTTCAATGAACCTAGTCTCTCTTCTAGATCTGATCTGGTTTGATACGACGTTCTAGTCGAAATCAGAAGGCCATTAGGATACTTGGACCTTAGTGTAGGTTAGGAGAAACCCTAGAAACCTAGCCGATAACCGACGAGGAAGGGAGATCCGAGACCTCGCTCTTGGATCCAAACCGCGGAGTATACCGGTTGGATGCAAGGTCCAGCGGTATGGGCCTACGGTATATACCGCAGGCACATACCGGTCTCACTGACTGAGACCGGTATGTACCGCAACCGGTATATACCGGTCTCACTCCACTGAGATCCATACCGTGACCAGTATGTTTTCTGAGCCTGGTTTGCTTGGCCGAACATGGTGCTGACCACCTGTAACCTTAATAAATGAATTCTAACCTTCTTAGTTCATTTATGTTAAGACTTTCATTGTATTATTATATTCTGATTATGGTTAGTGTGCATTTATTTAGCTGTTGACACAGTCTTATTGAGATTCTAGTGTGAACTGTTGGTTTAAAGGCAGTTCACTCACACTTTTGATTCAGTCGAAATTGGGGTATGACAACTTGATATCAGAGCTCTAAGGCTCTGTCCAACAGACCACACATGCACCTAACAGAGTCAATGAACTGAGGTAGGAAAATTATAAAAGCCTTAATACGAACACACTATAAGCACATGTTTGATGCATGAGACCATTAAGAAAAAACATAATATACTATACTAAAAGAAAAACATTATAGACAAATATGTTCTGAGGGGAAAACCATATTAACAGATAATATTCCAGAAAGGAAATTTAAAAGTGTACGATTCGGTACAGTCCACAAGTCGGACAGGTACCCTGATATCAAAAGAACTGTACTGATAGAAAAGAGAAAAGTATAATCGATCTATCATGGGGGTGGGGGCATAGGTGGCATCGGGTCAAAGATGTCAAAATCTGGTCGAACGCATGCCTCATCTAGTACACCTGCTCCTGTGTGTACTGGAAGCTCTCTGACAGGCTAGCTAAACGTTGATCAGCCGCGTGCTGGGCCACGAGCAAAGCTGCCTGGTCAGCTCTGATGGCCTGTAGATGTGCCTGAATCTGGTTAGAGGTAGCACCATCACGAGGAACTCGGGCATGGGCTGTGGTGCAGGAGCGGGAATATCCTCCATGTGCTCGTCCTCATCACCCCCTACTTCTCCCACTGGTGTTGTTGCTGCCCTCCTAGGTGGACGCTCTCGAGCCTCCAACTTCTCATCACTGATTGACAGATTGTCCATCTTTATCTTGACGATGGTATCCCAGTCAATGTCTGGCGATATGGTATCCTCAACAGCGATCTCATCCTCCATCCCCAAGTTTTAGGAATCATTTTGTCTCTTGTTCACATCAAATTAAACATTGTATATTGAAGATTCCATTTCATTGCTTCTGGTTTGATGTAGAATGCCATGCCATAAAATCTGGTCCAACAATGCCATTCATCTGTGGATAAGTTGAGATGGTGACAAGACTATAGGCATCTCCAAAAATGGATCACGAAACACACTACGGGTTCCGATCCAAGGGGGGTGTATATGTGGTGAGCAGTTGGAGCATTGTTACCATGCCTTCATGCATATAGATTTCTTGATGCGTTTTTTATACAAAAATTGATTTAATTAAAATGAATTCTTTGTGTTTGTCAACTTACTCATCTGGGTACTCATCGAATATTGAAGGCTTGCTTAAATCAATGTGTGAAGAAAATCGATTGCACAATGACACTTCTCTTGCATTAATGCCTTCCATGGGATTGGTATGACCTCCTCTACTCTTAGGCAATGATACGAGCTTTCTTGTCCTCCAAAGCCCTAATACCGAATGATGCTACATTCTCCAATGGAGATTGATAAACTCTGATCGAAAGAAGATAATACAAACTCAAAGAAAACAATATTCGGATACTTAAATTTTTGAATTGCACGATATTAGAAAAATGAGGATAACTTGATCAATATAGATCGTATTGAAGTGATTTTAAATCCAAACTTTAGAGGACTGATATACCTATAGGTTTGTTGGCAAACTTGACTTCATAAAACCAGTTTAGGATCTTTGAAAATTCGCTTGAAATAGGGGCATATGCATTGGACAGATTCAGGAATTACAAGAATAGTAGAGATATATTCCACACGGATAGGTATAGATGGAATACAATTTTTCTAGGTTGATTGTAGTTCAAAAAAATGTCTTGCAACTTTCTAGGATGCAAGTGAAGTAAAAAAAACTTCAACTCTTCAAGGTTGAAATGAAACTCTTCTAGATTTCAAGGTTGAACTCAACTTGATTCAATATAATTTACTTAGAGTATCAATTTTTCATTCCAAATAATCATTATATCTTTACCAGCAAGACTGATAGGCCTTTTATAGGCAAAACAAAAGAAACCCTAAAAGCAACTACAATATCTCAACCGTTGATTATAATTGAGAATTAACTTACTTCTTGGCTAAAAAAAATTAAAATTTTTAAAAACTCTAATCCACTTTCTTGGCTGCTACAAAGGTTATTTCTTGTATTGTCCAATGTCTTGATGGAGGCTTTGAGGTCTTGAAGCAAGTTCTAATGGAGAATACTCTATATAATCTTTGAGAAGAAATTGCCACCTCACTCTCCACTAGGGACTTGAAATATCACCAAAAATGGTCTGACTTCAAGGGGGTTAGGACCAGACGTGGCATGTCCTAAGACCTTGATCTTGGTTTGAGGCTGGCCTTTGTACTTGGTGGACTTGAGCTAAGTTTCAAACTGATATTGGACCTATATTAATTAAAAAATTGTTCAAGGGCTTGGTAGACCCATAAAATGAACAAAAATTAAAAAATGACTATAAATACTAAATCTAGTCGATCCAATTATAATATAATAATTAATCATACACGAAATAAATACAATAATGCAATCCCAGGGCTGCATCTGTTTCCTACACCAATAGTGTGAGGAGATCACCCCAATTATGATATGGGAGACAATTAGGTCAATAGGGACCCATATAGTCAGGGAAGAAAGGGAGCAAGTTAATACGAGTCCATAAGATGATCGGAATGTGAAAAGGTGTGGGAAAGCATCCCACACTATTGCTGTGGACATCATTTTCCCAGTACCTCTTAGATCATTACCAGTTCAACCTGCATGATCACTCTTGGTCTTTGATCCGTCGGTTCTGATTCAGATTAGTTGAATTGAAATCAAATAAAAAAAATGCAAATTTCTTCATATCTCAAATTTTTTTTTTTTTGGAGTAAATAGACAAGAAAATAATAATAATTATTATTATGTTTACCATAATAATAATAATAATAATAATAAGAATAATAATAAAATGGTATAGAAACTTATGGGCCAAAACAATGTTTCCTTCAATTGTCTTTGTTTGTGGTGATCCAAAGGAGAAGACGCTACATCAAGTTGTCTAGATATTCAATTGTCCAATTGTGGCATGTAAACAGTAGTACAATGAAAGAAGAGAGAAAAAGATGTTGAAGAAAATTTAATGGAGAGACAAATCCAGTGGATATATTTTCTATTATTTTCTGACTTATTAATTTATGCTATTTTAATTTGTCATTTGTTCTTCCCATAATGATCAAAATAATATATAGCAACTTTTGCAAGAAAACAAGGGTGATGAAAGCAAATCGCAGCAATAACCATGATGCTTGAAACATTTTAAATCTGAAGTATATATATATATATATATATATATATATATATATATATATATATATATATATATATATATATATATAAAAGTTTTATTTAGATATTTTATTTTATTCTTTAATCTAATATCCCCGTACATTACTCATGATCCATGTTATTGCTGAAAATATTTAAGGTTCCCGTACATTATGGTATGAAAGGGCGCATAAGTTAAAAAAAAAAACAATTTAAATAATCTAGCTTTAATTACAAATCTAATTGAAAAATAATGTTATCAGAGCGGGAGGGCACGGAGGAGCACCCCCATAACGCTCATGCTCGTCCTCCCACTCGTGTTGAACTCGATTGGCCTATACCCATTCCATGGATTAAATTACAGAAAACTTGTAATTCCGGTGTTGGGAATCCATTGCCCCACACTCAACATGTTCTTATCAATAAATTTTTATAACCAAAAAAAAAAAAAAAAAAAAAAGCTTAGATTCATATGCGATCCTGGGGGGGGGAGGGATGGGAAGGTTTGGGGGGGGGGGAGGCCACCCTCCCCACCCCCAGCCCCACGGCCGCCCAGCATGCCAAGATGGTGCATTACACATGATCCATGTACAAACATGGTTCATGTACAATGGACACCCCGAGCCCAACAACCCCCCACACCCCCCCCCCCACCCCCCCCCCTAAACGGAATGTGGAGAGGCTGGGGGGAGGGGGGGGGGGCCGCCCCCCCCACTCCAACTAAAACAAACACATGTCTAACATCCATCACACCTAGCATATGAAATGCATGAACAGGTAAAACAAAAAAAAATTACACAACACGAAAAGTGGAAAAAAACAACCCAACAAAAAAGCATATAATTCGATACGAGAAAATTAAAGAGCTCTCTAAGGTTTATTATTAAATCTTTAATTTAAGTTTCGGGTTCTTCCCCCCCCCGGGCGGGGTGTTTTAATTTTTTTCGGGGCGTTTGTTTCGGAAACCCAAACCACAAAAAAATTATTTTTTTTTTATTTAATTTTTTTTGTTATTTTTAAACCGGCGCGGGGGTTCCCGGTCCAGCGGGGGGGGGGGGGGGGCCCCGCCGGGGGGTGTTTGGGGGGGGGGGGGGCGGGGGGGGGGGGGGTCGGTTGGGGGGGGGCGGCACGGGGGGCTCCCCGCGGGTTCCCCGGACTCAAAACACATACCCGGTATCGCTACCAAGAAAATCTTTTTCCAAAATCTTTTAGCTCCCCCAAGAGTTGAGGGCCCGGGTGGGACCCTGGGCCCCGGGGCCCCCCGCCGGGGCCGGGGACGAGCCCGGCCCCGCCCCCGGCCCCGGGCCCCGCCCCCCGGGGGGCCCCCCCCCCTCGGGGGTTTCACCTATCATCCCGCTAAGGTCCGGCCCCCAAGGGTCCTACGGATCTTGGCTAGAATGTCAAACGGGGGGGGGGGGGGCCCCCCCCCCCCCCCCCCCCCCCCGGCGCCCCCGAACCAACCGGGTCCAGAACAAAGGGGGTTCACGGAGCGTCTCCCCCTCTATTAATAGAGGGAGGCCGTCCCAAACACGCTCCCCTCATATGGAAACTTTAAGTTTGGGCCATTGCATCCGTATGGTGGAGACCGGGTTTAGTGAGACCGGTATGAACTTAGCCAATTTTACACATTTTTCGTACCGAAAATGATTGGTTCTTCACCCGGCTTTTTCCGCGGTGTCTTCCGGGCTGCCTTTCCGTCCGGGTGTTTTGTTTGGGCTGCCATCGCATAAAACCATGGTTAAACCGGGTTTTAAAGCACGGTTCTTACATAAGTCAATTAAATAATCTAGCTTTAATTCAATATCTTATGTTATATACGGTCGTTCTCGTGTTGGACTGATTGGCCTATACCCATTCCATGGATTTTAAAAGCTTGTAATTCAGAAGCCATGCGTTCAACATGTTCTTATCAATAAATTTTTTATAACCAAAAAAAAAAGAAAAAAAAAAGAAAAACTTAGATTATATAGAGCGTGCATTACACATGATCCATGTACAATTATGGTTCATGTACAATGCAGTATGAAAGGGTACTTAAAAGTGAATCAAATTAATCTCGCTTTTCAATATACATCAAGCCCGGGCGGGGTGGGGGGGGGGGGGGGAGATGTCACAAAGGGTCCCTCTTTTGGCCTTAAAGATGTTATATACAAAAAGGACAGTAGTTTATTAGTAAGATCGTGAGTAGGTGCTATTGACCATTATATGCATTAGATTGATATCCTAGAAATTTAGATCAAATGCCTAAGAAGATGGAATTGAGTTGGGTCCAATCTCAACAGCTTTCAAAACGTGATACCACGTTTTCCATGACCATTTTAAATCAATAACCATGCAAAAAAGCTGCATGAGTCGGCTGTTTTCAACCAATATTGGAGTATTATGTGGTGATTTTAAATATCTATTAAAATTGTTCTAAACCCCTCAATAATTTCAGTAAGAGGATTTTTATTTTTTTTTTTATTTTTATTTTTTGGAGGAGATAATATAAACTTTAATCAATCACATTCAAGACAGTGAATTATTTTATTTTTTACTTTTTTATGACCAACATTTTGGAGGACTGAATTTTCTTGCGTTTCAAGCCATAAATAACCCTTTTCTTGTTGGTTGTTCATTCGATTCACCACTTAAGTGAGTTGTGTTTTTTTTTTTTTTTTTTTTGCGGGGGGAGGGGGGTCTTGTAACGGCAACAATAGTCGATGTTTACACTATTTTTTTTGGTAGAAGACATTTACACTATTAGAGATACTTGGGAAGGGAAAGAAGGGGGCCCCTTAAGTCCCAATGTAAAGACAGAAAACTCGATCACATGACTTCCTGAGTGTTTGTACTTTATTAGTAGGACAACCACCAACTAGGCAATGCGGTTGTTCACCATTGGGCTGCAACGTCTCTCATTGATTTGGTTGAAGATAATCGGAGCTTTCAGATCTTTCCGATCTTCCAGTGTTAATATGTTTTAATTTATTGATATAAGTTTTTATTTTAATCAAATTTTCAAAACAAGTTATTCCTTGTTTAAGTTTATTAATATGTTTTCTTGTCAAAATAATGGTGTTAAGAAAATGGTGGAGGATCAGCATGCCATAGTTTAGAGATTAGGGATAATTGAAGGGTTTGAAGATGGTTTTCATTATCTTAGTTTCCTAGGCTCTGATTGATTGCAATGGGAATCAAAGGGAAGAAAATGAATTTTTTAAATTTAATAAGGAAACATTTGAAATCATAACACATGCTATCTCACGACTAAATAATAAACTTACACTTTACTTTGTATCCAAATCCCTTGCATTTGAAAAGTAAAATAAATATTACATCTAATAAGTATCATTACTAAATACGATTAAAAATTTAGGTAGTTTAAACAATAATGTTGTGTTATAGTTATAAAAGTTTTCTTTTAAAGTTTGAAAATTTTCAATTTCCCTTGTAACCAAACTGAGCCTATAGGTTCATTTTTCTTTAATCAAGTAAAAATAATGTTAGGTTCTATTTGATTTGTTGTAACATTTTCTTTACAAATGATATTTTATATTAAAATATTCCCCCATTTAATTTTTTTGTATTTAATATTAAAACAAACAATGAAAAATCTTATTTTCTTTCTTTTTACATGAAAACAAATAGAGAAGAAAATTTATAGGTTAAATCAACAAAATAAATAGGACTGCTTTAGTTGTTACTTATGTCTTGTTTGCTTTGTTGTAAAATATTTTGTAAGATAATATTTTACATGAAATTTTTTAATGATATTTTATATGTAAAAATTTTCCGCAAGTAAAATTTCCCAATTTTTTTCAATGCATTTCTTTACATCTTACATCAAAATAAACAGTACAAAATCTTGTTTAATAGAGAAAAAAATTCCATCATCTTACATGAAATTAATAGAACCTTAAGAATAAAGAAAACCTTAATTAATTTATGAGTTCTTTCAAAAGGCTCATTGGAGGCCCATCCATTAAAGAAATCTTCTACAAGATAACACCTGCCATATATATATATATATATATATATATATATATATATATATATATATATATGTCACGGCTTTGTCATATGTCTCAAACCGAATAGACACAAGCTCTTTAATAGTAGGGTCTCCACATTTTGCCTGACGTTTCCCACCGTTAGGAATAGCTATAAAATATGTTTCTTAGACTAGAAGGTCAAAGAAATTGTTCTTTAAAATATGATAATCGACTTTTATTACCGTTTAGAGCTCTGATTTGGCCATCTTAATCTTTGGATAATGAGAGTCTTCTTTGGCCCATCTTTATCATAAGACCATCTTATATTTTATAGCTATAATAGTATTTTGTAAAGTTGTTGACTTTTAATTTATTTTGAAAGCTTTATTTCATCATAGTTCTGGTTGTTTTGACATAAAATGTTATAGTAAAATTTTGCATGTAATGTTTTATATGTAAATAAATTTAATGTTTATTTCCAATAGATAAAAGAAAGACGAAGTTATTTTTCCCTCCCTCTTAGAGATCACTATATTTTACCTTTTGAAAACAAATATGGGAAAAAAATTTATATATAAAATGTTATATGTAAAATTTTATGATAAAATATTATGTCAAAACAAACAATGTCCACATGACAAAATATGTATCAGCTATAAACTACCCTGAGTATAGATTAATGAAATTAAGCAAAAGATTTTGTCTATGATAGTACATATACACGGTTGATGCTTCAACCGTTGGATGGAAATAGATGAACAATATGTAATACCAAATTTGCCATTCCAGATGGATGAAAGATTCGTACATGACCCTTGTATAAAAACTTGGCCCTTGAATTTATCAAGAAATATTTACTTTGAACTCGTATAATGAAAACAACACCATAAAAATTTTTCGCCACACAGGGTTTGGTTAGGGTTAGACGTTATTTGAGAGAGTTGTGGGTATAGCATAGAGGAGGGCTTGGTCATTTAATGATTATATTCCTTCATCTCTCTTACCTTCTTTTCTATGGGTCTTTTCTATGGGTCAAGAAAACTTGTGTCTAATACAATATATATATTAGGGAAATTTACTAGACCTCCCCCTGACAATTGATTTACAACACAGAATTATCCTGTGTCTTTTGGATTTGTAATCCACTACTTTATTGCTAACTATGTTAACTTAAAAATTTCATCGAAAAAAAAAAAATACCCTTCAATCAATGTTCTCGATCTCCAATCGGCAAGTGTAGCTGGAAACATGTTTTCAGGTCTTGACGAAATCCAGCAACTCAAGAACCTTCCCTACGGTTAGATTCCCAACAAAATCCGGCAACTCAAGAACCTGACCTATCTAAGCCCGATCAGCCAAACCAAAATCGAATGTAAAATTTGTCAGTTCTGGTGAGATTTTGGCTCAGATGATCGTTTCCCTTCTCTACTTCTATCAGTTCCGATTCCTGTCGCTCAACAGAACCCTCTTCATTAAACTCCTCCCTCCTCCCTCCTCCCTCAAATCCTTGCTGAAACAAACCTGATGCGAATACGAAGATCGAAGAGAACCAAGCCGCTAAAACTATAGGCGAACCAAAGTTGGAAACTCGTAACTCCTCCTTCCTCCTTCGTCGTCCCTCAAACCCATGTTGAAACCAGAGGTGAACCAGAGTTTTGAATCGATTTACCAGAGACGAAGATAACAAAGCTAGCTTGCATCCAAAGATCGATGAGTTGGAACCTTGGGACCGACAGTAAGACCAATTGGACTTTAGGGTTAATTTAAGCAGTTCCCACGTAGCCACAGGCTTACGGCGGCCCCATGCACTAGCAGCAGATGAAGTTGGAGAAGAAGAAGATGTTGGAGAACTTGCTGAGGTCTCAACCGAGAGATAGAAGATGGTATATTTATGTAATTTTACATTGAGTAAGGGTACATATGTCTTCAAATTTTTTAAAATTTCTCCTATTAGTTTTAAACCCCCACATGTGGATTGTAATGTTATAAAACATTGTTTAAGGGGTACTCCGTATAACTTTTGTCAAGAGATGATGGTACTCTATAGTAAACCAATTGTCTAGGGAAGGTCTCAGTAAATTTCCTTATATATAATTAGATTTATGATTTTTTTTATTGGCACCTCCTAAGGTGTCTGATAATTTGGAACTTTACTTTTTTGTCCTCTTAATATAATACGCTTGTTTTTAAATGAGAGTAATTTTTATCATTTGACACGTCTTAAAAAAAAAACATACAAGACAATGACAATTCTTAACAGTAATATAATGATAAATCACTTTCAAAAAATTTATAAAAAAACCTATTTTACCTCATTCTTAAACATTTTTTAAGAATTAAACAAGAAGTAATCAAAAGAAGTGCTATTTTGTAAGACACCAAGGTGGTCAGCTAAATTTTTATAGTTTCAATTTATTGGTCTTGGTTTTGCACCAAAAAAAAATTGCTCCACTACAATACTACCATACACATCCTTATACAGTGATTTTGTTTCATTGCAAAGGAAATTGAAAGGAAGGGAAATGAAATTTTTATACTTTAAATGAAAATTTTTATACTTTAAATAGAAAATTTTCTAATGATTACAGCACTTGTTATCATATTAGTATTTAACTAATTTCAAATTATTCCACATTTAGTTAATAACTTACACTTCAATTTGCATCCAAATCCCTCCCATTTGAAAAGGAAAATAAATTTTACATTTTATAAGTATCATTACCAAATATGTTATGAAAAGTAAAATAAATTTTACATCTTATACAATTGTATTGTGTTCACACAGAGCAAGTACCCACAACCCAACCCGCCCAAACCCGCCCGAACCCCGGAGGGGAACCCGGCCCAAACCCAATAGGGTGGTAGGTCAAATTTTGACAACCCCGGCAAGGGGGTTGGGTTAGGTTGACCCCGGGTTGAGCCCAACCCAGCCCGACCTATATATATATATATATATATATATATATATATATATATATATATATATATATATATATATATATATATATATATATATATATATATATATGTTTGTGTTTGTTATATCTTTAAGTTATAATTGTTATATATATATTATTTGATAATTTGTTGTATGTTTATGGGCCAATCAGGATCATTCCAACCCTAAATCAAGATTAATTAGGGTTAATCAGGGTTAATCCAGCCCAACCCAACCCTGTCAGGGTCAATCAGGGTAGGTTAGGGTTAGGCCCAACCCCCGCCGAGGTCGGGGTTAGGGTTGTATATTTCCGACCTTGACAGGGGTTGGCGGATTAGGGTTAGTTTAAATAGCCGGGGTTAGGGTTAGGGTTTTGAAAACCCACCTGTTGCGCCCTAGTTCACAGTTCACACTCTGCTTTTGATTCGGACTCCCAAGGAGCCATTTGGGAGTCAGAAAGTGTTTGGTAATATCATGTTGATTCCAGCTCCCATGGAGCCAATCGATCTAAAAAATGACTTTCAGAGCCAAAATTTTAGACTAAAAAATACTTGTTTTTCAAAGAAAGAGTCAAAAATTAGAAGTCATAGCCCACTACTGCCACCACTCCCACTATCCACCACCCACTACCGACCACCACCACCGCCGCCACCGCGACCACCACCACCACCACCGTCGCAGCCACCACTGCCACCACCCCACCACCACCACCGCCCACCACCCACCACCGCTGCCACCACCTCCTACCACCTACCACCCACCACCCACCACCGCCGCCACCGCCACCACCACCACCACATCTGGAATCCATTCCAAATTCATTTTTACCAAACAATCTCCTGTTCTCAATGAGCTTTGGAATTGCTTCCAGAGTAGCGTTACCAAACAGGCTCCTGCTCTCAATAAGTTTTGAAAAAAAGTGAGAGCTCAAAAATGACTCCAGAGCAAGAGTCAGGGAATCGGAGTCAGAGTGTTACCAAATAAGCACTTAAAGTATAAAAATTTTACTTCCCCCCTTCAATTCCCCTTGCAACCTACCAAAGCCTGCCCTTCTATGTAGCAATTTTCCGTTGTTTTTTTTTATCTAAAAAGAAGGGTAAGATTTCAACGTCCAAAAAGATTTTAAACGTTCCTTATGTCACCATTTGGTCACATGGAAAATTTCAAACCCAAAAGAAAATTAAGCATTTTAATTGCTTCAGAGAAGTGTAGGGTCTCCCATGCTGATGAGGTTTCCAACCATGGTTTCTGAACTCCGGATCGGCTCGGATTCATTGGGGGTCTATCCCGAGTCATATCTCAATTCAGCACGGTGCAAGGTTGGTTTTCATACATGTTGGGCCCATTCTGGCCATTTACTTCACCGATCCTTCCGGACTAGGTGATAGGAAAGGTAGTGATAAACTCTTTCCACTCTTGAGTGAACCTAATAGGAAATAATCAAATAGAAAATAATATTCCAAGCACAATAAAATCCACACACATAACACAAAAAATTTTTACGTAGAAAACCTCCCCAATGTGAGGAGTAAAAACTACGGGACCGTAGTCCACTCAAATCTCTTCACTATCACCAAAATATGGGAATACAAGAGTCTTCTCTAGTTAGAACTAGAGGCTTATAATAACATCATTCCTCAAGAACACAATATTCTTGGCATATATCATCTAAAACATCTAGAACAACATGTTCTAGGAATACACCATCAACAACCCAAATATCAAAATGAAGATTGAAAGAGATCTCACCTGAATAGGTGAAAACGTTGATTATCGGACTGATCTAGAAGACTCCAATCGTAAATCGCACCGTTCAGAATGAAGAACTCTCAGTTACGAATCTGCTGTCCAAATTTCAGCTCAATCGGACCCCGGATGATCTTCCGTTCCTCACCTTGATTGAAACCACGCAGCTTTCTTCTCTTCTCTGTTTTGGGCGGACAACAACTCACTTAACCTCTCTTTCTCTCCTTGTTTCATTCTAATTAAAGAGATAAAACTCTAATTCAACTATAAATAGGAAAGTTACTTAAGACCCCCTTACTCTTAATGGGCTTATAAGTAATAGGTCATCATCTACATAAGAGGGAAATCCAACCCAACACTAGGCCCGATCCCATTACCCTGCATCCTCAAATTAACTATGTATGTTTTCTAATAGGAGGTGAAAGAAACTTTTTTTTCTTTTCTTTTTTTTTTTTTCTTTTTTTTGTGTAAAAATATTAGCTTACTTTTCTAGAGAACACTAACAGTGGTCCATTAACAGATGGAAACCAGTAAGCAACTCCCTGACAAGGGAAAGATAACAGAGAGGCAATCTTGCAAAAACCAGATACAACCTCGGAAACAAAGAAGATCAAACACAATAATGAATCCTGATCGATCATAAAATCATCTAAGTACGTGTGAGAATCTTGGAGACGATTTGAGGATCATTCCCATTTCATTTCTAAACTTTAGCTTCTTTGAGAAATGACAATGGTGATATACGTCTGACTTGGCAATCTTGATCTTCGAATAGTGAAAGACTTCATTAGTCCATCTATATCATAAGATCATCGATCCTATATTGGACTTATCCCTCGTGCAAACATATCTAACCATAAAAGTATTTGTAATGTTATTGACTTTTGATTTATTTTAAAAGATCACTTTCACCACGTGACAAAATATGTGGGGGTTGAAACTTATCACCAGTAAAGCTGATGAAGTTGAAATGTCATTAGAGCATTAAAATATATATAAAAAATTGAAATGTCATTAAGTTTTAGCACAATATTAAATTACTATTTGATAACATGGGCAACTATTTTGAGAACATTTTTTTGACTTAATGTTCTTCTATGTGGACACACCACATATTGACCTGTTCGTGCCTACAAAGCGAACACTGAAAGAATGATTTTATGAATTGATCGGGGAAAGAATCAAAGGATAAACTAAAAAAGTTTTCTTATGACCTTGTTTTTTTTACTGTAAAATTTTCTATATAAATAATATTTTATATGAAAAAAAATTTCATGTAATTTTTTTTTTCTATTTTTTCAATGTATTTCTTTGCATTTTACATCAAAACAAACAATGAAAAAAATGTTATAAAAAAAAAAAGGTTTTCATTTTCTTTCATTTTACATAAAAACGAACAAAACCTATAGAGAGAACTTGGTTTCAGTTTTTGTCCAAGAGATTAACGAAATTTCTGATATATGGTAAACGAATTGTCAAGGAAAGGTCTGAGTAATTTTTCCTTTATTTTATTCTTTAATCTAATTTCCCATACATTACTCATGATCCATGGTATTGCTGACAATATTTAAGGCTCATGTACATAATAGTATGAAAGGGTACTTAAGTCTATTAAAATAATTTAATTTTTCAATATCTTATGTTATATATGGTCTTTCGAGTGTTGGACTAATTGGCCTCTATCCACTCCATGGATCATGCAAGCTTGTAATTTTGAAGTCATGCGTTCAACATCTCTCATCAATAAATTTTCTACGACCAAAAAAGAAAAAAAAAATCTTAGATTATATACAGCGTGCATTACACATGATCCATGTTCATGTACATTTTAGTATGAAAAGGTATTTTATAGTCAATCAAATTAATTCCGTTTTTCAATATATAATAAGAGCCACTACCTGCTGCATGCATGCATGGAGGATCAAGACTGATAGATACAAGGGTCTTTCTTCTGGCCTTAAAGATCTTATATACAAAAAGAACAGTAGTTTATTAGTAAGATCGTGATTAGGTGTTATTGACCATTATATACATTAGATTGGTATCCTAGAAATTTACATAAAATGCCTAAGAAGATGGAATTGAGTTGGGTCCTATCTCAACAGCTTTCAAAATTTGATACCACCTTTTCCATGACCATTTTAAATCAATTCCCATTAAAACAAAAAAAAAAAAAAAAAAAAAACCTGCATGAGCAGGTTGTTTTCAACCAATTTATGAGTATGTGGTGATCTTTTAGTTCTATTAAAATCATTTCTAGACCCTTCAAATAATTTCAGTCAAAGAATAGAAATTTTTTTTTTTTTAATTTGTTGGGGGTATATAAGCTTTAATCAATCTCCTTCTTTAAGACTGAATTTTTTTTTTTTTTACTTTTTATTACCAACGTATTGGAGGGTTGAATTTTCTTGTTTCAAGCCAAAAATAATCCTTTTCTTCTTGGTTGTTCATTGGATTCACCACCTAAGTGAGTTGGTATTTGGTACCTTTTTTTTTTTTTTTTTTGGAAAAGGGAAAGGGGAAGGAGAGGAGGAGAGGGAGGGGGGGGGGGGGGGGAGGGGGGGGGGGGGGGGGGGAGGGGGGAGAGAGAGAGAGAGAGAGAGAGAGAGAGAGAGAGAGAGAGAGAGAGAGAGAGAGTTATACATGGGAAGGGAAGGAAGGGGACGCCTTAACAATGCAAAAATAGAAAAGTCGATCACATGACTTCCCGTGGGAAGGGAAGGAAGGGGACGCCTTAACAATGTAAAAATAGAAAAGTCGATCACATGACTTTTTGAGTGTCTGTACTCTATTAGTAGGATAACAACCAACTAAGCAATGCAATTGTTCACCATGGCCTTTTTCATGGGTAGAAGAATAAGGTATGATAGTCATTGGTATAAGTTTTTATTTTAATCAAATTTCCAAAACAAGTTATTCCTTGTTTTAGTTTATTAATATGTTTTCTTGTGAAAATAATGGTGTTAATATATTCTAGGCTCTGATTGGTTGCAACGGGAAATAAAGGGAAGATAAGTGATTTTTAAAATTTAATAAGAAAAATTTTGTAATCATTACAATACATGCTATCACTCGACTATGTAACTATTCCAAATTATTCACTATTTAATTATAAACTTACACTTTATTTTGTATCCAAATCACTTGTATTTTTTTACCAAAAAAAATCACTTGCATTTGAAAAGTAAAATAAAATTTTACATCTAATAAGTATCATTACTGAATATGATTAGAATTTAGATAGTTTAAACAATAATGTTGTGTTATAGTTATAAAAGTTTCGTTTTAAAATTTGAAAATTTTCACTTCCCTTCTCTTCAATTTCCCTTGCAACCAAACCAAGCCTATATGTTTATTTTTTTTATTCAAGTAAAAATGATGTTAGGCTCTATTTGATTTGTTGCAACATTTTCTTTGCAAATGATATTTTCATATAGAAAATATCCATCCATGTAAATTTTTTTTTTGTATTTAATATTAAAACAAATAGTGAAAAGTATTATTTTTGTTATTTTTATTTTTCATCTTTTTACATGAAAACAAACAGAGAAGAAAAATTATTGGTAAAATCAATAAAATAAATAGGACAGCATTTTTTTTTGGGTAATTGCTAAATAGGACAGCATTAGTTGTTACTCAGGCCTCGTTTGTTTTGCTGTAAAATATTCTGTAAAATGATATTTTACATAAAATTTTCAATGATATTTTATAGAAAAATATCTTAGGCCTTGTTTATTTTCCATCTTTTTACATGAAAACAAATAGAGAAGAAAATTTATTGGTAAAATCAATAAAATAAATGGGACTGCATTAGTTGTTACTTAGGCTTTGCTTGTTTTGCTGTTAAATATTCTGTAAAATGATATTTTACATGAAATTTTTCAATGATATTTTACATATAAAATTTTCCCCATGGAAAATTTTCCTATTTTCTACATGCATTTCTTTACATCTTATGTCAAAACAAACAATAGAAAATCTTATTTAACGAAAAAAAAAAAAACTTTTTTTCCATCATTTTACATAAAAATAAATAGAACCTTAAGAATAAAGAAAACCTTAATTAATTTATGAGTTTCTTTCAAAGGCACATTGGAGGCCCATCCACTAAAGAAATCTTCTACCAGATAGCTCCTGCCAAAGAATGTTTTATACATATATTTGATCCTTATGTCTCCCCTTTGTCATATGTCTCAAACCGAATAGATACAAGCTCTTTAACAGTTTGGTCTTCACATTTTGCCTGACGTTTCCCACCGTTTTTTTTTTCTGCTGGTCAGCAAGCTTGGTATTACTAATAAAATAAAATAAAAAAATAAGAAAGAAATTACATAGGAATAGCTATAAAATGTGTTTCCTAGACTGGAGGTCAAAGAAACTGTTCTTTAACTATGACAATGGACTATTTCTACCATTTAGAGCTCTTGGCCATCTTTGGATAATGATAGTCATCTTTGGCCCATCTTTATCATAGGACCATCTTATATTATATAGTTATAAAAGTATTTTGTAAAGTTGTTTTTTTATCAAAAAAAAAAAATTTGTTGACTTTTGATCTATTTTGAAAAAAAAAATTTATTTGTTTCAGCCAAATTCCGTATCCGTAGTCCTCGATGCTAATGTGGCCTGCAAGACAAAAGACAAGAAACAAAAGAGGGGTGGGCCTTATGCCCCGGGTCCACTCCAATGTCAAAATTAGGAATCCGTGAACAATCAATGGACTCGGGATCCGACCCCACATTTTATGTGGTGGGGCAAAAGAGAAATCTCGAGTCCAAAGTGTCAGAGCGAGAATCCCAAGAATGAGTAATTAATGTTTACGTATTTGAATTCTCGGGATTTGATCTATTTATAGTGAATAATATTTTTTCCATAAATATCAATTTTGCTCTTTATACCTTTTGATATTTAAAATGTCCTCATAATAGTTTGAAAATGATATTTTTACCCTTTATCCGTTTGATTTGATTTATGGGGATGCTTTCTTATATCCATGCGAGAATGTATACGTGGTTGATTGAGTCCTAGGTGTCACCGTTTTATTGGTGACGTGGGAGATTTCCCCAACACTTGCTTCATTGCTATGCTGAATCTGTAAGGTTCGACTGAGTAGAGAACAGAATAAAAATTCGTCTCAATCACTTGCCTCGTTGCTCTGTTGCATCTGTAAGGTTTGGCTGAGTAGAGAACAGAATAATAATCCCTGTCTTCATGAGCTGCAGAGTTCCACCAGGGCCGATGTGAGAAGTGAGGCCATGGTCGATGTAGGCGGCGCTGCTAATGCACATCGGTCTTTTTGAAAATCTGGACCGATGTGGGACACGGGTTTCGCACGTGATCCCTGTCTTCAAGATTTGCAGAGTTATGCCAAGGCCGATGTGAGGAGTGAGGCCTTGACAGATGTGGACGGCACGGCCAATGCACATCGGCTTTTTTGGAAATCTAAACAGATGTAGGGCACGCACAGGTTTCGCATGTGATCCCTGTCTTCATGAGTTGCAAAGTTCTACCAGGGCTAATGTGAGGAGTGAGGCCGTGGCCGATGTGGGTGGCGCGGTCAATGCACATCGGTCTTTTTGAAAATCTGGACCGATGTGGGGCATGGGTTTCACACGTGATCCCTTCCTTCATGAGCTGCAAAGTTCTGCCAGGGCCGATGTGAGGAGAGAGGTCATGGTCGATGTGGGCGGCGCGGCCAAAGTACCTCGGTCATGCTTGAATTTTGAGCCGGTGTGGGTCGCGGGATTTGCACGTGACCCATGTCTTCAGACCCTTGGCCGATGTGATGGGACCGATGTGGGCAGCATGGCCAATACACATCGGTCAAGATGAAAATTTTGAGCCGATGTAGGTCACGGGATTTGCACATGACCCATGTCTTTAAACCTTTGGCCGAAGTGATGGAGCCGATGTGGGCGGCACGACCAATACACATCGATCATGATGAAAGTTTTGAGCAAATCCTGTGACCCATGTCTTCAGATTCTTGACCGATGTGATGGGGACGATGTAAGAGGCGCGGCCAATACACATCAGTGAAGTCGAAATTTTAAGCCGATGTGGGTCACGGGTTTTGCACATGACCTATGTCTTCGACCTGGAATTCAATATTGCATTCGGGTTTGGCGGGTCGGGTCAAGTGGCTGGATACTGGATAGCGGGACCTAAGTAACAGACCCGAGCTTCAGTGTTGGTAATAAATGCTGTCAGGGTCTGGTCTTATCAGTATGTGCCACGTGGAGGTGCGCTTCTCTGTAACAGAGTTTTCCCCTTGATGTTTTATAAGTAGAGAAGGTGGGGTATCCTTTTTCCCCACATTTGAAGGTCTAAAGAGCTAAGTCAGAGGGCATGGCCTCGATATTTTTTTAGAGGTGTTTTGTTGACATCAGCCCAAGCTAATCCGTAGTCTTTGCAATAAGTGTTGTTTCCTTAATACTTTGTCTGATGATTCATCTTTTTATCTTTGAATGATATCAGGTGCCGAGGTGGATACCGATATGGAGATAGATGTAAAGGTCATCGATGCAGAAGGACCTGAGTTGAAGTGGGCCTCGTCTAGCAGCGGGTCAACGTCCTCCAGCAGTGGATCTAGTGATAGCACGCCGTCCTCCGAGGAAGGTTCTAGGGGCGTGTATCCGAGGGTGGGCCCGAGATTGAACTAAGGACAGAATCATCCGATGAGCGAACCTCCGTAATCTTACGTGTAAAATTTTATATGTAAATAAAATTTTCAACGTTTATTTCCAATAGGTAAAAGAAAGACGAAGTTCATTTTCCCTTCTCCTTAGAAATCATTGTATTTTACTTCTTAGAAACCAATATTGGAAAAAAAAAATTACATATAAAATGTTACATGTAAAATTTTATGGTAAATATTACGTCAGAACAAAATGAGCACACATGAAAAAATATGTATCAGTTATAAATTATCACGAGTATAGAATGATGAAACTAAGCAAAAGATTTTGTATGTGACAGTACATATACACGGTTGATGTTTCAACCATTGAATGAGAATAGATGAACAATATATAATACCAAATTTGTCATTTCTAGATAGAAGAAAGATCGTACATGGCCCTCGTATAAAAATTTGGCCCTTGAAATTATCAAGAAATTTTATTTTGGGCTCATATAATTAAAACAACAATATAAAGTTTTTTCATCCCTAGGGTTTGGCTAAGGTTAGAAGTTATGATGAGACAGTTGGGGGTCTATCATAGAAGAGGGCTTGGTCATTTAATGATTATGTTCCTTCATCTCCCTTCACCTTCTTCAGTTTGAGTCGAGAAAACTTGTGTCCAAGACAATATATATAATTAGATTTGTGATTTTCTTATTGGCAACTCCTATGGTATCAAATAATTTTGAATTTTATTTTTTTTGTCTTCTTAATATCACGCCTATTAAAAAATACATACGAACCAATGACAATTCTTAACGGTAATATAATGCTAAATTACTTTAAAAAATTATAAAAAATCCTATTTTACCTCAGACTTAAACAACTTTTAAGAATTATATAAGAAGTGATATTTTGTAAAGACACCGAGGTGTCATACAGACAGGCCCATTACATTTTATAGGAATTTAAGCAGCAATATATCTCTAGTTGTCGATTCAAAAGGGCCACTCTTGTTTTTAGAACATTGACTACGATAGAAAATATTCAAAATCAAAATGCTCTAGGAAATAATTGAGGGCTGCGTTTGGTTGACACATTTGTAACCAGCAAAATCCTTTACATATTTCCTTAGCATGTGGTTATGTCATCTTGGGGAGGGGGCGGATTGGTCAGCTAAATTTTTGTAGCTTCAATTCACTAGTCTTTGTTTTGGACAAAAAATTGCTCCTCCACAATACTACCAGACACATCCTTATCCACTGCCCTTCAGTTATGTAGCTATTTTTCACTGTGTTATATCAAAAAGAAGTGTAAGATTTCAACGTCCGAAAAGATTTTAAACGTTCTTTATGTCACCATTTGGTCACATGGAAAATTTTAAACCCAAAAGATAATTAAGCATTTTAATTGCTTAAGCAAAGTAGGGTCTCCACATTTTAATGAGGTCTCCGACAATGGTTTGAGAATTCGGGTTCGGCTCGGACTCATTCGGGATCTATCTCGAGTCATATCTCGATTCAGCACGGTGCAAGGCCAGTTTTCACACATGTTGGGTCCATTTTGGCCGTTTTTCTTCGTTGAACCTTCCCGACCGGGTTCAATCCCATCATTAATCCGCATCCTCAAATTAACTATGTTTTCTAACTAGATTCGGAGTTCGAAGAAACTTTTTTCTTTTTTCTTTTTTTTTTCCGTTATTAGCTTAATTTTCTAGAGAATACAAATAATGATCAGTTAACAAATGAAAACCAGTATACAACTCTCTGACAAGGGAAATGGTTATCTTGTAAAAAAAAGATAAAACCTCAGAAACAAAGAAGATCAAACACAATAGTGAATCCTGATCATGAAATCATCTTGGTGTGAGAATCTTGAAGATGGCTTGAGGGCTATCAAAGATGGATACTTTTTCTCCAAAAAACAATCCGACGAAGAAGATCAAAAGATAGTCTATTGATCCATTTCATTCCTAAACTTTAGCTTCTTTGAGTAATGACAATGGTGATATATGTCTGACTTGGCAATCTTGATCTTCGGATAGTGAAAGGCTTCATTAGTCCATCTATATCATAAAATCATCGATCCTGTATTGGACTTATCCCATTGGACATGCATATCAAGCTAACTATAAAAACTATTTTATAATGTTATTAACTTTTGATTTATTTTGAAAGTTCAGTTTCACCACGTGACATAATATGTTGGGGTTGAAACTTATCACAAGTAGAGGCTGATGAAGTTGAAATGTCTTTAAGTTTTAGCAACACTATTAAATTACCAATTGATAAACATGGGCAACCATTTAAGAATATTTTTTGGCTTAATGTTCTTTTATGTGGACACACCACATGTTGATCAGTTCGCGCATACAAACATCGACTTAATGATTTGATAAACTAGTTCGGCAAAGGAATGAATCAAACGATAAAAGTAAAAAAGTTTTCTTATGACCTTGTTTGTTTTGTTGTAAAAAAAACTTTTATAAATAGTATTTTATATGAAAAAAATTTTAATGTATTTTTTTTCTTTTGCTTTTTAGATATGTTTCGTTATATTTTACATCAAATTAAATAATGAAAAATCTTTTTTATAAAAAAAAAATGTTTTCATTTTCTATCATTTTACATAAAACAAATGAAACCGAGAGAAGTTGGTCTCAGTTTTGTAAAAGACATTGACGAAATTTCTGATGTTGGATCAACTAATTAATTAATTGACCAACTGTTAGAATTCTTTTTCTTTTTGGTTCAAGTCCAACTGTTAGAAGCCACATAAGTAGTTAGATAATCGGTAAACCATGCAAACACAACATTTTTTTTTTCTGCATAAATGGACCCAAGATTTTTATTTTATTATTTTTTTAATCAGGTTCCACCCCCACAAAAGGAGGCCTACATGGGGGGGGGGGGTGGTGGCAAGGGGAGGAAAGGCTGAGATGTAAATGGTGGGGAGAGTTGGACCGATGACCTCTGTTCGGGACTTAATCTAGCGGTCATTCGTAGTTGGATACCATCACCAGACCAAAGGCATTTTCCAATCGATTCAAGATACGGAACAAAGGATTTTTCCTTATGGCTCTGTTTGTGTTGACGTAAAATTGTATATGAAAATTTGACATGTAATATTTTGTATGTTAAAAAAAATTTCTAAATGTGTGTTTGCAGGAAGTTAAAAGAAAGACGAATTTTCTTTTCCCTCCTACTTAGAAACCACTATATATTACTTTTTGGAAACAAACATTGGGGAAAAAAAATTAACATGTAAAATATTAGATATGTCAAAACAAACGAAATGATATGCATATTATCAAATGCTTGGATTTAAGTAGCCACCAATGAGGAAAATATAGACCATTTTCTACAATATGAAGGACTTAAACGAATTGTCAAGGGTCTATTTATTTTCATGTAAAATGATTGGCTGAAAAGAAATTTTTTATAATAAAATAAAAATTTTCACTGTTTGAAGGTAAAATAGGATTTTTTATTATTTCAACAAAAATAATAAGAAATGTATTGAAAATACATGAAACTTTTACACGAAATTTTTTTTTTATATAAAATATCATTTGTCTTAAAATTTTAACAGAAAAACAAACATGGTCGATATTGTATATTTTCATCCTTATTTTTTATAGTTAATGTGCATTTCGGTTATTGAAATTATCATATTGAGTATCCTAGATACCCATGCAGTTAAATTTGTCATATCATCCTTTCATATGGTAAAACTTGGTGCCAAACTAGCACATAGTAAAATTATTAATAAATTTACTAAGAGCTCACATGAAAGAAGCTATACTTTTTTAAAACCTAACGAAAATGATAACTAGGTAAGGAAAATATTCAACTTAGGGCTGCGTTTGGTGGACACCTTGTAACCGACGAAAAAACCCTTGCGCATTTCCTTACAATATGTAATATGTCATCTTTGGATTCACATCGTCTCCTCCCAGTGATTCTGGGAGGACGCGGCAACCTATCTCGGATGACCGCCACATGATTCTCGGGTGAATCCGAGACCCATGTCTGAGCCGACACCCCCTGTTGATTTGGTTTGTCGGCTGGGTGTCGGCTCGGACATGGGTCTCAAATTCACCGAGAGCCACGTGGTGACCATCCAAGACAGATTGCCACTGTCCTCCCAGAACCACTGGGAGGAGAGGATGCGGATCCGTCATCTTTAGTGGAATTGGTAAGCTAAATTTTTGCTGTTTTCCTATAAGGAATCATTTTGTGTGGGGTCCAACCAAACATGACCTCACAGACATAATCATTTCATTTCAAGAGTAGCCAAACACAACCTTAGAAAGATACCAATCCAACAACTATTGTCGGCTCGAGCGTTTAACTCTTATTAGAAGTTCCAATCTGACATTTCTTATGAAGACATTTCTCATTAAACGAACAAAAAATCAGCTACAGGTCTACAAGAATAGAGAGGAACCCACCAAGAATAGTAGGCCCTACAATAATGAAGTAATACATGTATATATACATGTTCTATAACTATCTATCAAGTGGAAAATCTAATATCAGCCGTCTGATTAACCGGCAATTCAATATCCTCCACATGATCAGATGAATATTGCCACCCTCATGTGCCGTCCTCACCACACGTACACTCTCACAGACTTTAGTCTCGTGTGCCATGCATGGATAGAAACTTCGGGTTTTTAGTTGACCCACCCGATCCGACCGACCCGTTTGCTATTATCAGAAGGGCTTCTGAAGAAACATGAAAATGTCTTGTAAAGGATTTTGCAAATTGAAGTTGTTGTTGTTGAACTGAGCGAAAGGGTTATCAGCAGCAGCAGCAATGGCATCCATGTTATTAAATGGAACTTCAAGGGCTTTCTCCCATTCACTCCATTTGGGCTCACTTTGTACCTCTCTATCACACATAAACTCCGTCGAAAACCCTTGCTCCGAGCAGCTGGAATCCGTGTGTAACCTCGGAATTGAATCCGAGGTATCGATGTACGGAAAATCGCCGATAAACGCCGGCACCGGATCTATCACTTTCCGTCCATTCATTGCCATGGTTTCGGGTTTTTGGTCAATGATTTCCGAGCAATTCGTATTCGACGGCACCGGTTTCTGGTCGCCGGTCATTTGCTTCTCGATTGTCCCTTTCTTATTGTAGATTCGGCACAACACCCAATCATCAAGCTGCAAAAGGAATCAAGCCACGTCAGTTTCTACATTAACCTTAAAGACAATTTTACCCCTCTAGTTTTTATTAAAACATAATTTTAGGAGGTTAGAATTGTCATTTCGTACCCTTAAACTGTTCTTCTTGCGAGCCGACCTATCAACGTCAGCGAGGCGATATTCGTGCATAATCCAGTTGGTTTTCTCTCCCCTGGGTGCCTTCCCAGAATAGAATACCAACGCCTTCTTGATTCCAATCGGTTTTGGGATTCCAATCGGTTTATCGGCTCCGGTGGCTTTCCAGTAACCGGTTCCGGCCGCTCGATTCGGTCGTGAACCGTTTGGGTACTTCCGATCCCTTGGAGAGAAGAAATACCACTCTTTCTCACCGTAAAGCGCCATGCCTGCATTCCCCAAACGCAGACGAAAATCAGAAAAAATTTAATTATAAATAATTTAATTTGAAAAATTCAAGAAAAAAAAAGGGTAATAAGGAAAATTACTTGGGAGCTGCCATGGATTGTATTTGTAGAGATCAATCTCTGCAATTATTGGAACTCCGATCGACTGTGCCGCACATTTACGGCAGAGGTAGTGCATCACCAACTCCTCATCCGTCGGATGGAATCTGAAGCCTGGAGGTAAATCTATCTCAGCCATCATTCTTCTTCTCTCTCTCAAAATCTCTCTCTCTCTCTCTCTCTGATCTTGAGCTTGAGCTGGTGTTTCTATTCCTTCTTCTTCGGTAAGACCGACGCTTGAAACGCAGGACACAAGAGAGAGGGTGGTATATATAGTGGAGATAAATAAAAAAAATAAAAAAAAAGGCCACGTTTCTGAAGTTAGCCGGTGGTATCTCGAACTACACGTGGTGGTGGGACCCACTTTAAAGAACGAGGTAGACTGACCGCAGCCAGACACGCGTCAGCATTCTAAAGGTAGTCACGCCACTTGTCGACAGATGATACAACTGATTCTGTCATTCCTTGCGTCATATGTTTTGGACGGATTCACAAATCGGCTCTTTGCTTAACCCAACGGCTCTTCTTTAGAGGCTGTATGTTTCTTGCCCCCAACGCGAACGGTCTATACTGAGCTGGCAAATTCAACGGCCCACGTCAGCATCTTGCGGTTTCGACGTACCACTAACTGATGTCATCCTCGTGGGTTTATCCCTAGAAGATCCTGAACTAGAATTTTGGAGTCACATGCTATTTTTCTTTTCATCTGACGGATCTGATGGGTTAAAAGATATGATTCGAATCTGACGGAGGATATTGAAAGGCCAAAAACGACAAGATTTAGGGATCACAGATATGTGGCGTGCTCCGGGCATGGGTATCGAGAACAAAGGTGAAAAAGCACATCAGTGATCAGTTGTCATCTAGTGGAATAAAAAACAAAAATATGGTTTGACGAGTCACTCGGCAACATTCTCCTGCTGACGTGGTAGGCGGCTTACGTGGATAAGTATGAGGAAGCTACTCGGAAAGATGTAGTCAGAAAAATAACCAAAAAAAAAATTGACCAATTCGGTGGATCAATCAGATTCGGGGTGTTAATTGGTGTGTTTGGTGTAATCGATGTCAGGTTTTATAGGATTTGATCGAAATATGTTTATTAAGATATTCGGATTGGGTGAGATACGCTGTACATATTAACTAATGGATCAGTCCAATTTTGAATTGTTATCGGACTAATTTGGGTATGTTCGGGTTGAAAATCAAATAAAAACTCATTAAGGCCATCAAAAAAATTGAAGTAGTGAAGTTAGAATTTAATATTTAGTCTAAATCAGTTTGGTGTGGGACATTATCGGATTAAGGCTCATCGATTCACTTTTTTGGGTCGGTTTTGGATTATCCCAGACTAAACTGGGACCAATTGAATATACCATATCTCAACCCAAAATATATCTAACAATTCAAGTTTTCAGATTGATTTAGGCCAACTCAATCCAGACTACTGGTTCAGTTTCAAAATTGACGACCTGTAAATCAGATGGTATTAACGAGCCTTTTTAGTGACCAAATGAGGTATGATGCTTTTTATTTTGACTTAATTGGGAGTCTAGTGGATCAGATCGTCAGAAAGAATTCTATCCACTAGATCAGACTTCACTTCTTTTTTGTAAGTGGGCTGAGTTGGATCCAGAAAAGTTATCCTAGGAATGTACCGGATAAGTTAAGGATGTTGTGGCCATGATTGTAGTACATGTTAATGGATCAACAGTTATGAGAACTGTAGAGGTAAATTAATAAGATGTCTTTAAAGTATAGTAACAAAATCCTACATCTTTAGTGGTTGACAAAAATGCTTGTGGACTTGTGGTGGTTATTGATTTGGCAAATAATGTGGGCCCTAAAGGACGAAAAAAACCCATGATCTGATCCGTATATGCCGGCATAATGTCGTTTACAAACGCCACATCACTATTCACTGAAATTAGAGGAGGTGGGTACGCTTGACTTGTCTCTTTCTTCTTTTCTTTCTTTTTGGTCAAATTAGAACATGGGTTTTAAGGAATGGTCTACATGAAATGAACATTAGTAGAAATCTTTTGAACCTTTCAACAATCTCATGAAAAACACTTGTTTTTTCATTCTTTGTGTTTTTTTTTTTTATCTTTTAAGTAACCAAAAAAAAATCTTGGATTCGGATCCTCTCCTGCGTTGGAGAGATTCTAATCGTGACCTAGCAGTTAGAGTTCATTCGATACGTATATCAATATATCAGTATGCTCGTTGGGTGAACTTTAGTCACTAGATCACGATTAGAGAAACAGGACAACAGGAAAGGATCTTTTGAAAAAAAAAATTCCCAGTGAAAAATAAAGAATAAATTACGTGATTTAAGTCGAGATATATTTAGATAGAAAAAAAAATCATACAAAATAGACAGGAAACCCTCCTTCGACATTACCATGAGCAGGAACCTTCATTATCTCAAACAAAATAAAAGCATCCAAAAGCTTCCTCAATGGCACAATAAGAAAAAAAAATAATATAAATAAAATATTGTTGTATACAAAAAGACTTTAAAGAATGCTTCTTTAAAATGAATTTTTTTATTCTTTTCAAAGGAAAGATCTTTGTTTGATCAATGAAAAGGGTTTTTTGCAGCATCAAAACCCTAGGATTGCACTAGTGGGATTCCAATTTACCTTTTTTTTTTCCTTTCTATAAACTGATACTCCATTTCATCTTAATCTAGTGTTGTGATAGATAACAACAGAACTAGTTGTTTGGGGAGCAAGAAATGGAGTGCCTTTAGCACTTTATTTTTACTTTTCACAATATTGTTAGTGGCTTTGATTGACAAAATTTGACTTTGGTCATTTAATATTTTATAAGTAAATCAGGCTTGTGTTTGGAAACTATTTCCATTTAAGTTTTCATTATTTTGATTGGATTTGAGGAAATTATGTATGTGAATAAGCATCCTGAATTGAATCAACTATATGTGAAACAAAAATGAAATGATTTCATGCAATGAGCAATTTAAATGCAACATAGATATATATATATATATATATATATATATATATATATTTGGTAAACTCATCACCTATATATACATGTATTTTACATAGGATTCTATAACCGTCTAATTCAATGGATCCCACACTTTAGAGATGAGTCTCCCATCATATCCACGGTGATGAAACCCAAATATATATCCATGCAACTATTGAATTAAACTCAAACTTGAGAGGATAGTGGGTCATGTTAGAGAAGACATGAATAAGATTACTAACAAATTTCCCTTCCAAGGGTTCAATGAAAAAGTCACTAGTGATTATCCATGAAAATAAAGTTTCACTGTGAGGCTTAAAATAATGTTTCATTAAGAGGTTTGAAAGCTACAAGCCATAGTCTCCATATCATATTATGTGGCCACTACCAATAAAGATACTTCCGTATGGAGATTGTGGAATTTATTCATGCATCAAAAATGATGCTTAATTAAGATGGTCTTATCCATAACAAGATATGATAGCATCAGTACTGATTGATACTTCTTTCATTATCAAGAAAGTTGATTCCATGGATATAGGAAAGTAACTGATGTTAATTACATACATTTACAAGTATGGTTTTAGTAACTGATATTAGGTTGGTCAATTTCGTATCAGTTTCAGTCATGACCGATATTGATTCGATATCAATTGTTTAGTAATTTTATATTATTTTTATTATATACTGGTCACTTGTCAAGCTTCCATTGGGAGAAATGAGAGAACAAAGTTTATCCTATCTTTTGATTTTGATGAAAGGATTAATCTCTTTTTGGATATGTCATTCCTCTTTAAACTGGTCTTACTAATTCTATCTTATCTCATCTTCAATCTTTTTTCAGTTTTTGTGTTTAGATTCTCAAACTCCGATTTAACTAAGGAGATAGCTCACATCCAAGTTCCAACCTCTCTGTTTTGTTTTTTGCTAGCTGTTGTGATTCGGCAAGGTTTTATGATTTCCTACACTCTTGCTTTCCAAAGTATTATCCTAAAGTTTCCTTCTTCTTCTTCCTTTTATTGTAAGTATGAGAAGAGGAATCATAAAGGAATGATTTAAATATTGGATTCAATAAGTGTTGTAATTTCTCCTATGTAGATTCTATGTTTCGAATTTGAATTGGATATCATTTTTTCTATACATCTGACGGATTTCGAATAAAATAATTGGTAAACAGATTCAAATTTAGATAGTAGTATATCTGATTCGTTTATATCTCTAATGATTGCGAACAGAGTGATCATTTCACCTCATATGAGAATGCATTAAGTGGTGTTGGAGAGAGAATTTTCTCCCTTTAACCGAATTATTTTACTTTGAATTAAATAGATTTTTAACAAAAAAAAAAAAAGAAGAGATTTTCAGAACTATAACCTCCCTACGTCTCTCCTCACACTCACTGTCCTCTATTGAAAAATGTCTTATAACCCCTTCCATTGGTGCTGACAGGCAATCCTCCTCTCCTAACAGTAACGGTCTCACACAAAAATGAACGAAATTGACTGATTTGAACAAATTATATAAATCCTAAAATCTTTGACCTGAAACTACTAAACCCCAACAAAAAAAAAATAGAGGAGAAAAATAGTCAAAGTGAACAGATAATACTGATTGTCTGTTGTCCCCCTCTGAAAAAAAAAATAAAAAAAATAAAGTTTGAGCATTATCTACGGCAGCCAATCACATCAGTTCTTAGTCTCTAAATCTTGTTCGGCTTGTTGTGTAGTATTCAAATAACCACGTGCAGAAAATAAACAACATTGGATGGTCGGACAAGTTTGAAAAAGTAGTTGTTGAATATTTGAATATAGTAGGGTCAAAACATTGACTGACAGGCATATCCAACGATTATTCCTCCAATAGAGTGTTTCTGCTTGTCATCCAAGAAAAACTCCCCTTTCTTGGAAATTAAATAAGAAAAACAAAAAGAAAATTACTTTTCCAAAAAAAATTTAAGATAAGAAAAATATTTTTGATTTGCTATATTTAGAAAACGATCTATACAGATGTTGTTGGGCTTTAAATACGGTTTTGTCTCCATGTAATCTGTTGGATATTTTCTATCCAAACTATTGGATATTAATGATATTGATGCGTGATATGTGGGCAACAGCAACCAATAGGAGTGTGATAGGATTCACATTCTCTCCTGCCTGAGTCTGGGCGGGAGAATTGGCGACGTGGATGGATGGTCACCACTTAACTCTCGGGTGGATTCGAGCCCTCCATTCAAGCCGACACCCTTGTCGGATCCACCCGAAAGTCAAGTGGCGGCTATCTATCCGGACCGTCAACTCTCCTGCCCAAACTCAGGCGGGAGAGGATTTCTATACAGTGTGATATGTCAGGTTTCAACATATCCTGACTATATCTGTCAATAGGAGCGTAACGTTGGCTTGCGCAGAACTCCAAAACAATGGGGGAAAAGTCGAATTATCGTACATTACGTATTCAGGACGCATCCATCACATCGAGCTAAAGTTAGGGCCATATTAGATATAGACCACTTCATCGATTACTATAAATATATTTTAACTCTTCAAAGTCAGATTTTTCGAAATACTAATCCCACCTCATTGGTTGATGTTCGGAGTCCTGACTTAGGTATCAGAGTAATCGTCATGCACAAAAACCCTCATTTATTGTCTCATCGTCTTCTGTAGATAAACCCCACCTTGAAAGATTGTCATGTGGATTTTAACAGCAACAGAATTGATCTCTTCGTTAGATATTTAAGTTCCGATTGACCCTTTAAGTAATGGAGATAAGCTTTCACATGCTTGTTGTAAGAAACCATCCCCCTACACACACCTAGGAGGCACAACGTGTATCAAGGTTCAAGTTATGGTATAGACCGGATATGGTATCAGTTGATGTTAAAACCGATTTGATATTAATGCAGACTGATTTTGCAGCCAATGGATGATTGACATACGTGAGACCTTGGAAAGTGTACAAATTTTGTGGATATATTTTTTACATCGTCACTTCACCCTCTCTTAATTTTTTAACCAATTTGATTTATCCATATCCCATGGTTTTTAGTTAAACTTGTTTGAAAAATCAATCATTTTTAAAACATTTTTTGGGGAAAAAGTACATACTGCAATGCAACCGGTGCAGACTTTCACATTCCTCTTCTCTCTCGTTATTAAAATCTTTACCCCCCTCAAATGAACTGGTTATTGTTCTCCCATAGAAGAATGGGTCATGTAGACTCACACCCACATCCACACACCTGTACCCACACTCGGCCCAGTTCCACACACGCGTGTTAAAAGCACTCAGCCCCAACCCAGCTACATTTGTTTTATAAAATATATTTTACATGAACTATTTTAAAATTAAAAAGAATCTATAAAGATATTTATAAAATATAAGTGGGTTTAACTGCAATTCAAAACAAATTTATGCTAATTTTTTTTGTATTGATTTCAAAAGAACATTTATGCATTTTTTTTGTTCTAGATAGGTGTACATTTAGGCTCTATTTGGTTGCAAGGGGAATTAAAGGGAAAGAAAGGGAAGTGAAATTTTTTATCTTTAAATAGAAACTTTTATAATTGTAACACAACTTGATTGTATAAATTACCTAAACTTCTTAACATATTTAGTAATGATAATTATAAGATGTAAAATTTATTTTTCTTTTCAAATAGGAGGGATTTGGATGTAAAGTGAAGGGTAAGTTAATAAGTAAGTATGGAATAATTTGGAATTAGTTACATAATAATGTGATAGCATATGCAGTAATCATTACAAAAGTTTCCATTTAAAGTTTAAAATTTTCACTTCTCTCGTACCAAAAAAATAAAAATTTCACTTCCCTTTTCCTTCAATTCCCAGTGCAGCCAAACAAACCCTTATGCATCTTACTCCATGATACAACTATCACTCATGGAAGAGACCACCACAACCATAGGTTTCCTGCTTCGATGTTATGTACGAAGACTTATCGAGAAGATCTTTAAACTAAATTATGTTAAACATGGATATTTCAAGTAAATTTTTTTTTTTTTGTTAAAACAAATAGTGCTTTGTGCTGTTCTTTAAATATAGGTTTTTCTTCATGATATTGATCGATCCAATGTCAACGGCTGTTGACATTGACGATCAATGCTCATCAGATCGGTGCAAAACCCCAGTCCCCATCATCCCTCCTATCTTAATTATTACTAAAGGACCCCTATATATTGTGGATTATGCCATAATCTTGCTAAAAAGAATCAATGTCAAGAGGGCCTTGACACCTGCCAGAGTCAAGTAAAAAGACCCTCTAAATATTATCCAAGTTCAGAGGTTCATAATATTTTTTTCCCATTCAAACAAATTATGAAATATTTTGTAATAAAAAATAAATAAAAAGAGCAACAAATTATGAAACGTTTTCTAAGAAAAAACATATTATATGAAAGCTGTTCTATCTACCCAATTGTGTAAATTAAGAAGAGATAGATTGGATGGTCATCTAATGCATTGGATTTGTAATGAAAGTACATCCTTAGGGGGGTCATTTTGTAGAATATATCTCACTACACGATCTCAATTAATTCCATTTATCCTCTTATGTATGTCCATGCACCTTCTTGGTAACATGTGAACCTTCTTAGTATTTCAAACATTTTTTATACTTTATTTTTCTTATATCATAAACTCCATTTAAGTTGAAAACTGATATGTAAACAAGGAACATTGGGATCTACTTAAGGGTGTCAAACAATGCATTGTTAAGACCCAAAGAGACCCGAAAAGACACCCTTTAGTGTTGGGCTATTTTTTTACTGAGGTTAAAGCAATAATATGGTGTGACTACTCACCAATGGTGAGGACAAAGTTAAAATAGAAACAAAGTTAAAAAAGACAAATAAGAAAAAGACAAGAGAGAAGATACTCTTTTTTTTTATGATGTTGTTCTTCAAGAATTAACAACGTTCTTTTCTTAAAATTAACTATTTCTTTAAATCTTTCAATTGGTTGAAAGAGTTCCCTTAAGATCTGTCTTACTCTTAAAAAATGTTATTTTAAATCTTTCTAATTCTCTTTGGGTTTTCCCACTTAGGTATTTTCAGGCCAAACAGTCTTTCACACAGAAAGACATCGATCTTCACTTAGAAGATTTAGATTAAACAATTCCCCAACTTGGGATTTTAATCTTTTGCCTTACCCAAACACCTTAAAGAAGGTTAAAATAACTCTAAGAACACATAGAAAGAAAATGGACTTAAAGAAAACTCAAAGAAAACTACTCTCTATTCATATTGAAATAAAATTATAGAAATAAAGATACCTCTGAAATCACACCATGAGATATTTCGATTATAGCGACTCCGGTTACTCAGCCTTCATCGTAAAAATTGTCGTACTCAGACTTCCGACACTCTTTTTCGACACAGGTTGTCAGCTTAAGAGAACAAAAAAGAAAATGCAGAAACAAAGAAGATTACAAAATAAGAATAGAGGTTGCAGGAGTAATGTCCTCAGCTCTCGCTATGCCTCTTCCGTAATCGGTGCCCTCTAAGTGAGACTATCCTCTTATTTATAGTTGTTCGTCCACGGACTCCAAACAGTTTTAATTCCACAACTGGCTAATGTTTGGATTCTCCACCAATCAGATGACAATAAGGTTGCCAATGTGGCTTCGACATAGGCTGTTGCTTGATCACATGAACACGGACTGGTGTTGGTGAGTCAAGTAACATTTTCTTTTCTGAAAGATGCCTCTGCAATTGTACCAGCTTGGGGACCCACCATTTTGTGCCAAGCATCACCTTTATTTCCAAAACTATCCTTGGTAATGGGATAAAAGTTGAACCAGATTCCTTTAAGGCCCATCTGAAAAGACCCCACGTACTATTCTTCTCACACGCCATTATTGTATTTCTGGTTGGGCCAAGTTATGGTTCGGCCATATTATCTATGTTATGAGCTTCTATGTCATCTGGATCATAATCGGATGCATCCGGATCATCCGTGACTTTTTGTCTGTTCTGGTATATTCGTATGGTTGCTTCGAATTGATCACCGGATGATTCTGCTTTGTTATATTTGCAGAGTAGGTCATAATACATCTTCTTTTCTGCTTCTTCTTCTTGTAGCAGTTTTTTTATATCTTCTTATACTTCTATAGGTTTGTCTATTCCAAACCCTTCCAACCATCTTACCTTGGTAGTCTAACTAGTTTGGATTATAACTTCATGGTCTCATAATATGTTTTGTACTGATAAGGTAGAGTTCTTTCAAGCTTCTTCTTTATTTCCACCAATTTTTCAACTCTTCGTCTCTTTTGGTCTATTTCTGTTGTTATTCTTAGTGATCTGAACTCTCTTTCTGGTCCTTCAAGGGAGGCAGGCAGCATTTTGTATGAGTATCCTAACCGAACAAGGTTCACAACAGTTTTGAAGATGGTGTTGACTGACTCTTTAGAATGTTCTATTAAAGCTAAAGCTGGGGCTCCTATTATTTTGATTCTAATAGATTTTCCAAGGTATTCCTTGAAGGCTTCCTGAAAGACTCTTTGCAGCTGTTCTTTATGGATTTTGTCAATCCTAATGTTAGGATGAACTAAAACTCTTTTAAAGAATCCGAATTCAAAAAGGTCATTAAAATCCTCTTTGGATACCCTTACCAAGTTTATGGCAAATGAAATAGGGTTGGGTCCTAGCTTATCCTCAATTCTATATGCATGCCTATAGAGTAAGTCTCCTCTAATCACTAGGTCTATGTTGTTATAAAATGTGGTATACTGTTTCATGACCTATTCAGCCAATTATTTCTACTTCTTTGACACTAACTTAACCTGTTCTTCCATGGTTATTCCTGATGAAATTCTAAATTCTTCTTGAGTTCTAAGGGTGGAGGCATGAACTGATTTAGACTCAGGCTATTCCAAATGTAGATCGTTAAGGTCAATTAAATTTATTTGTTTTGTCCTATCTAGCATTGCAGACTGTTATTTCCTCTTAGTTAACTTTCGTTTGTGGAAAGTGTTCCAATTGAAATAGGCCTCTAAACTAAAAACTAGGTCTTCCAGGAACAATGGTCTGCCTGATCATTAGGATGCAAACCTAATCCTAGAGACAGGACATGGGCTAACAGGAATAGTTCAAACAGGTTGCAGTTCGTATTGGCTGCTCTTCCCCTGTAATCCCTCCTTAGAGGTACTCTGATATTGATAATGTCTTCTTCCTTTCCAGAATTGAGGGGATTGAATGCGTAGATTGTTGGCGCCATGATGTTCCTACAACAATGAAATCAATAATTAGAAAGCCTAATTGACTGAAAGTTCTGATCATCTAAAACATGTTTTAATCACTATCTATAGTTTCTTTATTCTTTTCTTCTTCTGCCATCTCTCTCGTAAGAGCATCTGCTAGAGAATTCTTTTTCCCAGAACGTGTTCGACTTCATATATATATCTATGTAGTTTTGTTTGCCAATATTGAAGTTTGTTCTTAACTTTCCTTAATTTTTTATTTTTAAATCCTACAAAATATTTACAATCTGTTCGTATTAAAATTTATTTTGTACTATAAACACATCAAATTTATTTAAAGCCTGTAGAATAGCCAGAGTTCTTTCTTAAATGTATACCATTTTTGCTATGTGGGATTAAAAGTCCCCGTGGTATATCTACATACAATCTCATTTATCTATCCTTTGGGTTTGGCTAATAAAGCTAATAAAACTGCAGCCCAATAATAATCTGAGGCATCTATTTGAATAATAATAAAATCTTCTTCTTTTAGTAATCTTAATCTTGGCAAATTTTTACAAATTTCTTTTATTTTCATAATCCTATCCTCATCTTTTTTGCTCCACTTCCATTTATACCTCCTTTTTAGCTTTAACCCTAAAGTTGCCCTTAATTCGACTAATCTGGTTATGAAATCTCCTACATAATTTAAACATCCCAAAAATCTTTGTAATTGTTTTACATTAGAAATTTTATTATTAAATTTTTTTATTTTTCTAAGACATGTGGCTGTAATTCTATTTCTCATGAGTCTATTACTAAGCCTAAAAAGTCTATCTTTTCTTGCTATAATTTAGTCTTTTTTGCACTAATAATTAAACATTTGTTTTACTATTTGAAATAACAAACAATATATAATAATGTCAAAAACTCTTCTGCTACCCCTAATGCTTCTCTTTTTCAAAGGGACTTTCCCTTCTGACGGCTTTCCTCGAAACCCCATTGGTCCTTGCGTGAGTTTTAATACTTTCACGATTTAATTATTAGTGCAAAAAAGGCTAAATTATATCAGAAAAAGATAAACTTTTTAGGCTTAGTAATAAACTCAGGAGAAATAGAATTACAGCCACATGTCCTAAAAAATAAAAATAAAAATTAATAATAAAATTTCTGATGTAAAAAAATTATAAAGATTTTTGGGATGTTTAAATTAGAAGATTTTATACCCAGATTAGAGGAAATAAGGGCAACTTTAGGGTTAAGCTAAAAAAAGGGGTATAAATGGAAGAGGAACAAAGAAGCGATTTACCCTCTTTTGCAATCAGTTTCGGCCCCTGGGGAGACCTCTTCTTTGTCAGTGGCACCACAGAGTGGTGATGATAGTGATGACTTGGGCTACTCCGACCATTTGTTTGGGAAGTGATACACTCAGAAAAGTGAGTTGGTTCGTGCAGCACCAGATGAACTTGACCAACCATCACTAGCTGCCAACCTTCCTTCTGAGTATAGGATTATACAAATAAAAGAAATATGTAAAAATTTGCCAATATTAAGATTACCAAAATAAGAAGATTTTATGATTATTCAAACAGATACCTCATATTATTATTGGGCTGCAGTTTTTATTAGCCAGACTCAAAGGACAGATAAATGAGATCTCGAAGACTTTTAATCCCACACAGCCAAAATGGTGTACATTTGAGAAAGAACTCCAGGCTATTCTACAGGCTTTGAATAAATTTGATGTGTTTGTAATAAAAAATAAATTTTTAATACAAACAGATTGTAAATATTCTGTAGGATTTAAAAATAGAAAATTAAGGAAAGTTAAGAACAAACTTCAATATTGGCAAACAAAACTATATAGATATATATGAAGTCAAACAAGTCCCGGGGAAAAGAATTCTCTAGCAGATGCTCTTACGAAAGAGATGGCAGAAGAAGAAGAGAATAAAGAAACTATAGCTAGTGATTAAAACATGTTTTAGATAACCAGAACTTTCGATCAATTAGGCTTTCTAATTATTGATTTCGTTGTTGCAGGAACATCATGGAGCCAACAATCTACCCATTCAAACCCCTCAATTCAGGAAAGGAAGAAGACATTATCAATAGCAGAGTACCTCTAAGGAGGGATTACAGGGGAAGAGCAGCCAATACGAACTGCAATCTGTTTGAACTATCCCTGTTAGCCCACGTCCTGTCTCTAGGATTAGGTTTGCACCCTAATGATCAGGTAGGCCATTGTTCCTGGCAGACTTAGTTTTTAGTTTAGAGGCCTATTTCAACTGGAACGCTTTCCACAAATGGAAGTTAACTAAAAGGAAACAACAGTCTGCAATGCTGGACAGGACAAAACAGATAAATTTAATTGACCTTAACGATCTGCATCTGGAACAGCCTGAGTCTACATCAGTTCATGCATCTACCCTTAGAACTCTAATAGAATTTAGAATTTCATCAGGAATAACCATGGAAGAACAGGCTAAGTTAGAATCAAAGAAGCAGGCAGAATTGGCTGAATAGGTGATGAAATAGTATACCACCTTTTATAACAACATAGACCTAGTGATTCAAGGGGACTTAGTCTATAGACATGCATATAGAATTAAGGATAAGCTAGGACCCAACCATATTTCATTTGTCATAAACTTGGTAAAGGGATCCGAAGAGGATTTTAATGACCTTTTTGAATTCGGATTCTTAAAAAGAGTTTTAGTTCATCCCAACATAAGGATTGACAAAATCCATAACGAACAGCTACAAAGAGTTTTTCAGGAAGCCTTCAACGAATACCCTGGAAAATCTATTAGAATAAAAATAATAGGAGCCCCAGCTTTAGCTTTAACAGAACATTCTAAAGAGTCAGTCAACACCATCTTCAAAACTGCCGTGAATCTTGCCCAATTAGGATATTCATACAAAATGCTGTCAGCCTCTCTTGAAGAACCAGAAGGAGAGTTCAGATCCCTAAGAATAATAACAGAAATTGACCAGAAGAGACAAAGAGTTGAAAATTTGGTGGAAATAAAGAAAAAGCTTGAAAGAATTATACCCTATCGGTACAAAACATATTATGAAGACCATGAAGTTATAATCCAAATTAGTTAGATTACCATGGTAAGATGGTTGGAAGGGTTTGGAACAGACAAACCTGAAAGTATAAGAAGGCATAGAAAAACTGCTACAGGAAGAAAAAGCAGAGAAGAAGATGTATTATGACTTACTCTGCAAATAGAACAAAGCAGAATCGTCCGGTAACTAGTTTGAAGCAACCATACAAAGCTACCAGAACAGGCAAGAAGTTACGTATGATCCGGATGCATCCGATTATGATCCGGATGACACAGAAGCTCATAACATAGATAATATGGCCGAACCATAACTTGGCCCAATAAAAAATACAAAATGGTACGTGAGAAGAATAACAAGTGGGGTTTTTTCGGATGAGCTTTAAAGGAATCCGGTTCAACTTTTATCCCATCACCAGGGATAGTTTTGGAAATAAAGGTGATGTTCGGCATAAAATGATGGGTCCCCAAGCTAGTACAATTGCAAAGGCATCTTTCAGAAAAGAAAAGGTTACTTGACTCACTGACACCAGTCCGTGTTCACGTGAGCAAGCAACAGTCTATGTTGAGGCCACGTTGGCAACCTTTTCGTCATCTGATTGGTGGAGAATCCAAACGTTAGCCAGTTGCGGAATTAAAATTGTTTGGGCTCCGTGGAGGAACAGCTATAAATAAGAGGATAGTCTCACTTAGAGGGCCTCGATTACGGAAGAGGCATAGCAAGTGCTAATGACATTACTCCTGCAACCTCTATTCTTTTTTTATAATCTTCTTTATTTCTACATTTTCTTTCTTGTTCTCTTAAGCTGACAACCTATGCCGGAAAAGAATGTTAGAAGTCTAAGTATGATAGTTTCTACGGTGAAGGCTGAGCAACCGAAGTCGCTATAACCGAAATCTCTGATGGTGTGATTTCAAAGGTATCTTTATTTCTGTAATTTTATTTCAATATGAATAGAGAGTAGTTTTCTTTGAGTTCTCTTTAAGACCATTATCTTTGTATGTATTCTTGGAGTTGTATTAACCTTCTTTAAGGTGTTTGGGCAAGGCAAAAGATTAAAATCCCAAGTTGGGGAATTGTTTAATTTGAATCTTCTAAGTGAAGATCGTAGTCTTTCTGTGTGAAAAACTATTAGGCCTGAAAATACCTAAGTGGAAAAACTCACAAGAGAATTAAGAAAGTTTAAAATAATATTTTTTTAAGAATAAGACAGATCTTAAGGAAACTCTTTTAACCAATTGAAAGATTTAAAGAAATAATTAATTTTAAGAAAAAAACGTTGTTAATTCTTGAAGAACAACATCATGAAGAAAAAAGTATCTTCTCTCTTGTCTTTTTCTTATTTGTCTTTTTTAACTTTGTCTCTACTTTAACTTTGTCCAAACCATTGGTGAGTAGCCACATCAGACTATCGTTTTAACCTCACTAAAAAATAATCCAACACTAAAGGGTGTCTTTTCGGGCTTCTTCTACCCTTAACAATGCACTGTTTGACACCCTTAAGTAGATCTCAATGTTCTTTGTTTACATATCAGTTTTCAACTTAAATGGAGTTTATGATATAAGAGAAAATAAAGTATCAAAAAAGTTTGAAATATTAAGAAAGTTCACATGTTACCAAGAAGGTGCATGGACATACATAAGAGGATAAATGGAATTAATTGAGATCGTGTGAGATATATTCTACAAAATGACCCACCCTAAGGATGTACTTTCCATACAAATCCAATGCATCAGATGACCATCCAATCTATCACTTCTTAATTTACACAGTTGGGTAGATAGAACAGCTTTCATATAATATGTTCTTTCTTAGAAAACGTTTTATAATTTGTTGCTCTTTTTATTATTTTTTTATTACAAAATATTGGGTAAATTTCTCCCACCTCCCCTCCAGGAATCCTAAAAGGCTATCACCCCCCAACTTGACTTTTAATGTCTCCCACCTCCCCTACTCATCATCCCATTCAATTTGGCGATGACATTCATCATCACCAATATTTTTAGACTATTATGCTCTTAGATTGATTTAAAAGAAATTTTATCAAAATTGTTTCACCAAATTTAATTTAAAAAAAAATTTTAACAAATTATAAGAAAAAAGAAAACATGAGATTTTAATTTACTAAATAGATTTAGGGATAATCAAATTTCATTAGTTAAAATCCCAAATCAGCCCTCTTCTCTGGGATCCTTTCTTCACCTCCGCTGCTCATTATCCACCCTCATCGTCTCTTCGTTCTCTCTCTACCTCTGTTATTTCAATTCCATGGCCGCCACTATCACCACCTTGGAACCAATCAACCCGGCCAACACACGACTGGGATGGATCAGAACGGGAGTGATGGGGCAATCCATGTCTCCCATCTCAACAAGGCCAGCTGTTCCCTCACCGTCTTCAACCGCACCCAATCCAAGGTCCAGCCCCCCTTGACATGGGCCCACTACGCTCCCTCCCCTCTGGAAGTCGTTGCCTACTCCGATGTTGTCTTCTCCATTGTCAGCTACCCCTCCGACGTCCAGTCCGTTCTCATCGGCTCCTCTGGAGCCCTCCAAGGTCTCCTCCTAGGCAGCATCCCTATCGATATGACCACCAGCTACCCCTCTCTTGCTGTCGAGTTGAAGATGGGGGAGCAATTGCAGAACGATGAGAAAGACGGTAAAAAAAGATAGAGAGAGAGAGAGATCATTCGTAAATCTATTTAGTAAATTAAAATCTCATTTTTTTAATATTTTAATATATTTTTTTAAATTAAATTTGATTAAATAATTTTGACAAAATCTCCTTTTAAGTCAATGAGGGCATAATAGTCCAAAAAATATTGGTGTTATCATCAAATTGAATGGGGGAGATTATTTTCAAAAGGAGGGGAGGTGGGAGACATTAAAAATCAAGTTGGGGGTGATAGCCTTTTAAGATTCCTTGAGGGGAGGTGGGAGAAATTTACCCCGTTCATAATTTGTTTGAATGGGAAAAAATATTATGAACCTCTGAGCTTGGATAATATTTAGAGGGTCTTTTTACTTGACTTTGGCAGGTGTCAAGGTCCTCTTGACATTGATTCTTTTTAGCATACACTCATTAGATTATCATAGAATCCACAATATACAGGGGGTATTTTAGTAAATAAGATAAGAGGGATGATGGGGATCTGGGTTTTGCACCGATTTGATGAGCATTGATCGTCAATGCCAACAGCAGTTGACACCGGATCGATCGATTTCGTGTAGAAAAACCCATATTTAAGAACAACACAAAGCACTATTTTTTTTAACAAAAAAAAAAATACTTGAAATATCCATGTTTAACATAATTTAGTTTAAAGATTTTCTCTATTAGTCTTCGTACATAACAACGAAGCAGAAAATCTATGGTTGTGGTGGTCTCTTCCATGAGTGGTAGTTGTATCGTGAAGTAAGATGTATTAGGCTTTGTTTGGTTGCACGGGGAATTGAAGGAAAGGGAAGTGAAATTTTTATTTTTTTTTGTAAGAGGGAAGTGAAAATTTTAAACTTAATTTAAATGAAAACTTTTATAATGATTATTGCACATGCTATCACATTACTATGTAATTAATTCTAAATTATTTCATATTTAGTAATTAACTTACCCTTCACTTTGCATTCAAATCCCTCCCATTTGAAAGGAAAAATAAATTTTACATTTTATAATTATCATTACTAAATATGTTAAGAAATTTAGGTAATTTATACAATCATGTTGTGTTACAATTATAAAAGTTTTCATTTAAAGATAAAAAATTACACACCACATACTCCGTCTTCGTTCTACTTATCTTAAAACCTTTTGATTTCAATGTTGATCTTCATAGCTCTAACTTAGCATTAATCCCTGCTTTTGTCTCATCCACCAAAATAATATCATTAACGAAAAATATATACCAAAGAATTTCATCTCGAATGTCTCTGGTTAGAACATCCATAATGAGGGCAAATAAATAAGGGCTTAAAGCTGATCCCTGATGTGACCCATTCGTACTTGGGAATTCACGATTTTGGTCCCCCACGGTTTTCACACTAGTTACCACATTATAATACATATTCTTAACTATGTCCACATGTTTGCTTGAAACGTTTCTCTTCTCTAGTACTTGCTAGATTAACTCCCTAGAGACTTTATCATAAGCTTTTTTTAGATCAATAAAAATCATATAGAGGTCATTCTTACATTTTCTACATTTTTTCATAAGTCTCATAAGTAAGTAAATAGCCTCTATCGTGGATCTATCGAGCATAAAACCAAACTGATTCTCCATAATGGAAGTTTATTTTCTCAAACGGGTTTCAATAACTCTCTTCTATAGTTTCATAACATGACTCATTAGTTTTATGCCTCTATAGTTATTGCAGATCTGAATATCACATTTGTTTTTGTATATCGAAACTCCAATCCTTCTCCTCTATTCATTTGATATTTTCTTTAAACTCATAATTTTATTGAACAACTTAGTTAACCAAGATATCCCATACATTCCTAGGCTCTTTCAAACTTCTATTGGGATCTTGTCTGGATCTGGTGCTTTGCCTACATTCATCTTCCTTAAAGCTTCTTTAACTTCTGTTATCCTAATTTTGCATATATACTTATGACCTGTAGTGTCATGGTGAGTACTATAGCAATCTGGGACATTCTTTCCTGAGACGCTTTCATTTAATAGGTTGTAGAAATAATCATTCTATATTTCTTTAATGTCTTCATCTCTTACTAGAACTTTATCATCTGCATTTTTAATACATCTAACATGATCTAAATTTCTACTCTTTCTTTTCCTCATCTTAGCTATTTTATAGATAATTTTTTCTCCTTCCTTTGTGCTCAGATTGTTATAAAGATCTTTATATTTCTTCGTCTTTTACTTTTCCTATAATCTTTTTGGCTTCATTTCTAGCAAGTCTATATCTTTTTAAATCTTCTATATCATTAGTCTTTTGTCATGTCTTAAAACTATCTTTCTTACCTTTAATGGCTGCTTGAACCTCATCATCTCACCACCAAGACTCTCTAGGAAAATGATATTTTTTTTTTAAATACACCTAAAACCTCTCTAGCAATTTTCTTAATACAAGCAGTCATTCCATTTCACATTGTATTAGTGTCTCCCTCAAAGTCCCACATTCCTTGTTTGACCATATTATCAATAAACGCTTTCAAGATATTTCCTTATAAGCACCACCACTTTATCATAGGGCAAAAAACTGGACATTTTCTACTATTCGGCGTAGTAAGACATATATCAATGACTAATAATATATGTTGAGTGGTTAGACTCTCCTCAGTTATAACTTTACAATCCTTACACAACAGCCTATCAGTTTTTAGAAATCTATTTGGTTTTTATGATACCCACTTTTAAATGTGACTAAATACTCCTCTCTTTTCAAAGTATGTGTTTACGATGGATAAATCATAAACCATAGCAAAATCTAAAATTGGAGTCCCCTACTCATTCCTCATTCCTCATTCCAAAACCTTATCTCCCATGCACATCTTCATAACTCTATAATCTTCCCCTACGTGTCCATTCAGATCACCTCCTATTATAATTTTTTCTTCTTCTCGTAAACATTGCACTAATCCATCCATGTATTCCCAAAATTGTAGCTTACTATTCGCATCCAATCCTACTTGAAGTGTGTATACGCTAATTATATTGACTATTTCTTTCCACATCACTAACTTGATGGCTATAATCCTATCACTGAATCTTTTCACATCTACCACATCATTTTTTAAATCTTAAACCACTATTATACCTGCTCCGTTGTATTATATTTATTCCTCATATATCAAAGTTTAAAATCATCTAACTCCTTAACTTTTTTATCCTTCCATCTAGTCTCTTGAATGCAAGCTATGTTAATCATTCTTCTTCTCATAACATCTATCAATTCTTGACTCTTACTTGTTAAAGATTCTATGTTCCAAGATGTTATTCTAATCCTACACTTATAGACTAGCTTTTTTACTCGCACTCGTCCACGATGTGAGAACCCTTGCCCATTTATCACCTCATTTAGGCACCAATGCGACGGCCCTCGCCAATTTTTCACCCCATTTAGGCAATGCGGCGGCCCTTGCCCATATTTTGCTACACCAGGGACCAAATGTAACCCGTCATTTACAGAGAACACCATAGTATTAAGCTGATTATCTTTCATTTGTGAATCCATGTTAAGGGTTTGGCTAGATTTTTTGTGGTGCCGACTGCTGACCTAACGTACCAACCCTTCTCCTTTATCTGGGCTTGGGACCTGCAGCATAACATTAGCGGAGTTCATCTATCACATGTTAATGGAGAGGAAATTGAGAAGATGGACTCGGAAATTAAGAATTTTGGAGAAAATCTTGGATGGATGCAATATCCTTTGAAGTTCAAGCTAAGCTTGTTGTTAATCCAACAATATGCTTGGATTCCCTTAGAAATAAGCATATTCAACTATCGTGTTTTCCTTGAAATAGTTGGGTTTTGTTTGGTTCCAAGGGGAATTAAAAAGAAGGGAAGTGAAATTTTCTAATCGTAAATGGAAACTTTTATAGTTATAACACAACATAATTGTATAAATTACCTTCTTAACATTAATAATGATACTTATAAGATATAAAATTTATTTTTCATTTCAAATGGGAGGGATTTAGATGTAAAATGAAGTGTAAGTTAATAACTAAATATAGAATAATTTGAAATTAGTTACATAGTAATGTAATAGCATGTGCTGTAATCATTACAAAAGTTTCCATTTAGAACTTAAAATTTTCACTTCCCTTCATTCAATTCCCCTTGCAACCGAACAAAGTCTTAAGGATGAAGGTTATTAAGGTTATGGTTATTCTTTGTACACAAAGAGGTGAGAGAAAAAATATGCGTGATCCAATCAATCTTTTTTTTTCTTTCCTGTATTTGTTTTAAAACATCATAGGAGCAGTGCCATATCCAATGTGATCCAATCAATCTTCTAATGCAAAAATGCCCTCCGTGTGTCTATTTAAGGCATTGGGAAGACTGTAGAAATTTATTTAAATTTTTTTTTTTCATTTTGCCAACGGTGGATATCTAGACCATCAGCATCATTCCGCTTGCACCCAAAACAGAAGAGAAAAAAACACTTAAAACTCTGCCACCTGAGACGTAGACTCCTTACCATCTAAACAACCCCCTTGGTCATTTAATATTAGCAACTGATAAATATAAAGATAAAAGTTAAATTCGTAGTTAATAGGAACAGGAGAGATTAACCTAAATGTGTGGGCCAAACTTCTTTGGCCAATTTAGCAACCCACGGTTTCTTGACATGATATACTGTAAGACTCCAATTATTTTGATGGAAAATTTTACATACAACATTTTACACGTTAAAAAAATTTTCGATGTTTGTTTCAAAGAGGTAAAATATAATAATCTCTCTAAAGGGAAAAACAAAAATCTTCTTTACCTTCCGTAAACAAACACTACAATAAATTTTAACATATAAAACATTAACGGTGAAAACAAATGGAGTCTAAAGAAAAGTTCTGCTTCCCTAACCATGGCAGGTAACCAACAGCCACTGCCGTAATATTTTCCCCTGAGGCTTGGTGTGATACGTGCATAACGCATAAAGCACGTCAAAAAACAAAAAGAAAGGGAGAAGGATCTACATGCAAACGGTGCATATTAGAATCTTATCTGTCACACAAGGACGGATAACCAATCACTTGGAGAGAGAGAACGAGGACCAGATTTTGAGAGAGGGATGTGAGAGGAAACTATACACCGGCTACGTGTACTTCCTTTCCCCATAAAGAAATAATATGCTTCTATGGCCAATTGAAAAGAAATTTAAATATTTTGCTTCAACAGATGAAACTACAGATTTAGGCTCCGTTTGGAATGCATCCTTAATGTCTGATGCCCAACTTTGTTTAACATGGTCAATCTTCCAAGAGAATCTCTACGGCTCGAATGGCCTCCCAACAGTCACACACAAAGAGCACAACTTGGCTGTCTGAATCCAAAGCCCAACTTGATAAGGTTGACTATTGCACATTTTAGATCCCAATCAGTCCATTCTTCCCTTCAGGGTCCTCTCTATAACTTCGGTTGGAGTGCTGCAGTACAGAAAACAGCGGCATGAATTAACCCAAACTAAAAATCTAGATGTCAACCAAAATGAGTTATACAAGAAACAACCAAGAGTCTGAGCCACTGTAGAACTTCAACAGAATGTAACATCTAGACAAATGATAGGGCAATCTCCAGACTGCAGCTATTCTATTGGTCCATATTTTTTACCGGATTCTTCAACACAATAAGATGCCCAAATGGAAGAGCACGTTTTCAATCACTATCCAAGAATTCGTTAATCCACACAATGAGAACTCAAGACAATCTAAAAGCAGGCCACATCAATTGGATGGACCGAACAATTGATGCTACAGAGATTCAGCAGCTTCAGGCATATATGTAATTATGTATTAATAAAAGGGCACATCCAGCAAACTTTATGAAGCTAAATTTCTCTTCAGTCCTTCCCACCTGACTCCACCAGTCATGTAAGAACTTACATAGAATCCTCATGCATCCAATTACAGGATTTAGGTATGAAAAGAAAGGAATAAAGAATGCTTACACAACAAAGACGTGGCCACCCCATCCACTCAAACAGTCGCGATCCACAGAGGCAAGCAGTGCCTGAGAAATGGTCTCAAATAGTTCTTCCGCTTCCTGAAAGACAATTAAAAAGAAAGCACTTACGATGATTGAAAGAATTATCATGATTTGGAAATTGGACATTTCATTAAGGATATAGCCATGTCCTGAAAAATCACTTTGCAGTGACATGATTTCAACCTACTCACGCAAGGAAGTCTCCCAAGTGGAGCAAAAAAGCAGCTTTATGTTTTGTTACTACTGGAGCCAATTACTGTATCAGGCTTAATTTCCTGCATGAATTGGGGTGGGGTGGGGGGAACTCGTTTCATCAAGATCAATAAATTATGAAAGCAACATACCCTTGCCATGTTTCCAGGGACAGGGATCGGATAGGATCCAACTAATGCTGATTTGATGCAGTTAGCATAGGGCTATTCTTGAAACCATGTTCCTCATGCTTCTTTTATGAATAAATCATGTTCCTTTCATATTTTTTTCTTCCTTTTGGATTTTGAACACAATATTTTATCTTTTTTCTTTTTCTTTTTTTTCTTTTTTTTTTTTTGGGGGGGGGGGGGGGGGAATTGGTGTTTGGGGAGTTTGAATTGTCCCCCCCCTTTCCCCCCGCCACCTTTTTTTTTTTTTCACTATAACATATGCATCTGTAAAAAAACAAGACTCCCTCTATACACATCTTATGCTTTAATCTTTTAAGCATGAAAGCTCACTTTATGTTTTACCTCAGGTAAAATTTAAGGCACTTTTCTGCTTTAGCCCTGGACATTTCTATTATTAATCAATTTTACCTACCATCAATTTGCCGGCTTGAATTACTTTCACCTTTTTCTATCGTTTTGGGCTTATATCCTTTTTTACTTCGTTGTACAATAAGAGGAAAAACAAAAAAGAGGAGATAACTAAAGAATCCTATAAAAAAAAATTAGGAAAAGAGCTTGTTTTAAGAGATCAAATACAAGCCTCCTCAACAATTGAGATGGATTTGCTAGTTCTAATGGATACTAGGAGCAGGAGGGGTCTAGAAAACGAACCATATCAGGCTTGTACATTGACTCACAGGCACCATAGAGAGACTCTGATGCAGTACCACCAACAACAAAATCTTTAGCCAGCTCCCTGTACATAAAACAAAACACTCAGCAACCAAACAAAATAAAGGAAAATAATGTAAGTACTTCAAAATATGCATAAGTAGCATTTCAACTAGACAAATGTAGTTGATCAAAGCCAGTACAGGAACACGAGTCTTCCCCTTTTTTTTCGGTGAGGGGGGAAGAAACAAAACATGTGGAAAGCAACATTCAGCCAATAACTCGGGTATTGGAGGTCCAAAGCACAAAGAGTTTCATTATTCACTAACAAAACCGAGAGTAACCTGATCATGTATTCCTACAGCCATTTTGTAGAGTGCAATGTATTATTGATCTAATTTTGACCTGCTCTACACCCTTCTTGTTTTCTTCCCCTTTTTGAGAAGGGAGGGAGTTAATTTTTTGTGCACATTACCAGCGTATAACAGAAACTGGAGTCATAATTGATCAATCCAGAGACAATAATAGAAATCAATCATAATCATGCTCAGTTGCAATTGAGTACTAGTAACCACAATTTCGTACTCAATGTATAATTCTAAAAGTTGATGCTGATCAGGACAAAATAATTACAATAATAGACCATTTGAATGTACATTATGGCTGCAAAGGTCCTCTATGACCATCTGTTAATTACTAGGTTTTACAGATACAAACGCAAATGGTAAAGGATTACATATAAAACAACCAACCAGTTATTGCAGCCATCCAACTAAGTTTCACAAAAGTTTCCTAATATGTAATGTCATTAAATACATAATCTAATCAAGTTGATTTTTCTTAACAATAATCTCCATCCAGAAGGCCAGAACAAACCCAAGGGGATAAGAAAGTTAGAATAAGATTGTATATGTTCCACATGATATAGGAAGTTGGGATAAGATTGTCCTCCAAACCCAAGGGGATAGCTTAGTTGGCAAGGACCAACACCTCAGAATTAAGAGGTAATGAGTTCAAATCTCCTTGGGGCCTACCTATCCTCAAAAAAAAAAAAAAAACAAAAAAAAAAAGGATTATCCTCCAAATACTTCTCTGAGGAAAAATGCTTCCCTTTTTTAACTCTACGTGTGTCAACCAACTGTTTCTTCTTTTCTTTTTAATCTTAACTTCTCATTTCCTCAACACAAATGTAAAGGACATCTCAAACGATAAGAGAATATACAAGTATAGATTCTACTTCCATGGAACCCACTAGAGTTGATACTCATACTCAACATAAATGTGATTATGGCATAAAAAAATTGGAGAATCTGAATTCAACAGAGAACGTGAACAAGAAATTCTGATCTTGAACAGGTACAACACTCTTTTTGGGTAATTGACCCAAATTGAACAATCCCAACACCCCCCCCCACCCCCCCAAAAAAATAAAATAAATAAAAGTCACCTAAGCAAGGATAAGTTTACTAATTTGGCATGTAAGCACCCTTTTGTGATTATGGTTCTCCAATAAACACAAAAGAGTTGTCTAATAGAGAAGTAAAAAGTTTTTGAAAAGAAAATTCAAACAGAAATGGTACCAAAACTTGCAAAAATAATAATAATAAGTAAATAACGAAGTCATGAATATTTCAAGCACTAGAAAGAACTCAAAAGAACTTTGAATAAATATAAGTACACCCAATGTTACACAGGTTCACTTGTATCGTGAAAGGTATGTATCCAGGAGTTGAATCCACCTGATGCTTACAACTTAGGACAAGAGACTGAGTCCAGAAATGGGAATGGGTACACGGACTTGGCTAAAATATCAAATATGTCAGAATTGGGAAACTGTAAAGGGCGTACCCAATGCATGAGGCTCCCGCCACTGCAGGATTTGGGGAGGGACTTATGTACGCAGCTTACCGCCACTTCGCAAAGAAGCTGTTTCCATATTTGAACCCATGACCACCAGATCACAATGGAGCAACCTTACCATTGCGTCGAGGCCCATCCTCCCAGAATAAAGAAATATAAAAACAATAAGGGAAAATGACGTCATAAGAAAATCGTGGACAAGGGTTAAATATAAACATTTAGAATAGGGATATATAACTCTTGGAATTATACAACATAAGATTAAAGGAGTAACAGGTTTGTAATGCATAATCGATCTCGAATCAGGGAAGAACCAGTGGGTGATCAATTGCAACAGGATCAACAAAGACAGGGACAAAAATCAGAATTCATAACAGGATTTTTTCCTCTTTTCCAACACTGTTTCCCCTCTATTTTTTTTCCTTTTTTTTTTTAACAATGAAAAAAGCAAATAAAAGGATGACTTGGGAACAGCAGGACAGAAAACTTAATTGATATCAGAATTAATAATTTAGAAAAGAAATCGAATTTTAAAAAACATGGCTGCAAAAAAAAAGGAGAAATCTGATGTCTCAAACGAATGATGACCACCAAACTTCGATCAAATGGTCATTAGGATCAGACAAGCCAGTTGAATGTAAGAATCCATATTTCTTTCACTGAATGTGATGCAACTAGTTCTTTTAACAGAATAGGCCGAAACAGATAACAGCATGAAGAATGATTAACGGAAGTGTTGAACTGAAGTACGAAAAACTAACCTGGAAAATAATACCAATAAAAGCTTAGTGAAGAAAGCTGAGAGCAATCTGATCACAGGATTTTAAATTAGGGAAAAATACTGTTACCTCCCCTAAGGTATGCCATAAAGACAAATGCCCCCAAACTTTTCAGGAAAAGACAAATACCTCCCCTACAAACATTATTAAAAGACAAATACGCGAGCAGCAAGCAGGAGAATAGAGATCGGTCTGCTAGGCATAGTTGGGCTTCTAAACAAGGTCCAGCTGTGCCTCTAAACCCACGCCGTTAGTATTTTCCGTTAGATACTGACGGTGAGAGACCAATATTATTTTAATGACCAAAGTAATCTTTTACAAATGTGAAGTACCCGTTTCTCTGTCACTACAAGCTTCGACGAACAAATCCTTTGAGGACTCATCAATGGCGGTTTTTGATCATTGCATGTTTGATGAGCACGGGCGAAGCTATCCTGGTTAAAAACGATCTTATAGAGCTCATGTCAGATGAGGGAGATAGAGATTAAAACCGAGGGAAACCCTTCAAAAGTATCGAAGATTATAAAAGCCATCGATGCCATTAACTACTGGTCCTTCTTTGTCGGTTACATGGAGGATGATCTGACTACTGAAAAGAGCACCCCTCCCTCCACCTCTCCCACACCCAATCCACTAGTATCAACTCCTCCCGCAACGCGTTAGGCTCGATGGGTCTCCGCCCACACATCACCTCCAGCAGCAGTGCTCCGAACGCGATCATGTCGGAGTTCGTCGTCGCCTTCCCCGTCCTCGTCAGCTCCGGTGCATGTAGTCGTATAACAGGCGAAACCCCCTTGTCTGCGGCACCATCCCAGTAACTGAACCAGATTCCTATGTCGTAGTCGGCCCATGCTTGCGATTCATAAGTTCTGAACTTCAATTTCTATTTTGGTACTTCTTTGTTTACAAATTTGATCTGCATTTCAGTTTTCTTGACTGTTATTCTGAGTTTTTCTTTCAGCTTCCTATTGAATATCTTTCTTTTTTTTTGCTACCTCTTTCTACAATTAATTCTGCACAAATTTCTTTGTGCAAATCTCAGTACTTTAATCTCTTGCACGAATCTCGAGTTTCTTGCAAGAATTTCTTCGGTTGTTGTTTCAATCATTCTTAGGGTTTCTCATACCCTGTTTTCCACAAATTCTTAAATCGAAATTTTTTTTCTGTGTCAATTCAGCATTATTGGAAAGAAGTATATCAATTTACAGTTTTCAACATATTTACGTTCTCTCCAGTTTCCCCCTTCCCATACTTATTTTTTCTCTTCTTCACCGGTCATATTATTTTCCCCTTCTTCTGTTCATCAGTTCTGATTTTTTCTCCTTCTTCGTCAGTTCTGGTTTTTCCTTCTTCATCAGTTCTGGTTTCAGTTGCTCTTCTCCTTCAACAGTTGCTCCTCCTGTGCTTATTCTTCTTCATCAGTTCTGTTTTCTGTTTTCCCTTTTTTCCCTTATGTTTTTTGGTTTCTTCTTCACCTGTTATGTATTTGTTTTTTCTGATCAACAGAGAACCTCTTTGCTTAATGGAAAAAGTTTTTCTAATTAGTAGACAAGGTATATTTTCTGGAACAACGGTGAGAGACTGAAAAGGTGAGAGAATGAAGGTGAGGAATGATTCGCGGTATTTAAGTTGGATAAAAGGGTTATAGTAGTCTTTTAACAATAATAGGGTTTTTAAATGACAAAACGTTCAGGGGCAGAAGTGACCATAGAAAAACTAACTTTAACTCCCTTAAAAAAAGGGGATGGTTGGCTTTCCCAGAAACTTTTGGGGGCATTTGTCCTTTAGGCATACTACAAGGGAGGAAACAGTATTTTTCCCTTTAAATTATGAACAAAACTCAGATCAGCAAATAGGATTCGAAAACAAAGTATTGCAAGAAGAGGGAAAGAATAATAAAACTGACCTAGAGAAAATCTGATCAGAGAAGGACAGATTTGATACCAGAAATGGGAGAGAGATAGAAAGGGAGAAGCTGTTGAAGCTCAGAAATCAGCTCCTTGCTGATCAAATTGATGGCACCAAGAACTTATACAATTTTCCAAATCATAAATATATTCCATTATTCAACAAAAACCAATAAAAAGGTTACGAGTGCTTGAGACTAAAAACTAAAAGAAATAGAAGAAGACATAGGACTCTACTAAACGACTCCTACTCCCAATCTCCTAATCTATTAGAAACTCCCACTAATCCAAACCTAGCATAACAACAGTAACAATGGAACTCTAGTCACAATCCCAAGTATTAGAAATTTCTACTAACCCAAATCTAGCCTAATGCCACTAACAATGGACCCCACCTGCTTAATATCGTATGCAAGGTTAAAGCCTCAAATTTGGTCCCATATATAAGGCCCATTACAATGAAACCAATTAAAATTATGTAACAAATAGAAAATAAGAGAAGAGAGAACCGTAGCATGTCATTAAGGGAGATAACAGAACCTCAGATCCGAGAGAAGCAACAAAACAGAAGTAGACACTCAGATTCAACTATAAAACAGAATCGGATTCAGATCCGAGAACAGAAGTAGAATTGGAAACAAAACAGAAAGTCAGATCTGAAACTTAATTTGCAGAACCAGAAAACCTTACTTGAATATTAACGGAGGATGAGAAGAAATTCAGTTCTGAAACTGCAGAGAATGCTTACCAGATCCGCAGAGATGACATACCGGAACTTGTAGAGAATAGGAAACTTCTATCAACTCTGTTATCTCAACATTCCCCCTCAAGCTGGAACATGCTCCAGCTTGGAACAACAAGAACAGATATGATTTATAACACAGTTTTCAAGTAGTAACATAAACTCACAAACACCAAGCAGCATAGGTTCTTCCCGTAGAAAGCAAAAAGTAGTAATAGTAGTAGTAGTAGTAATAGACTACAAACTAAGTAGTGGTAGTAGATAGCAACGCAATATAGGTCACTGCAAACAAAGTAGTAGTAGTAGTAAGAGGCTCTTCCACGAGCAAAAAAGGTAATAGGTAGTAGTGGGCTCCAACATGAGCAAATACAAGCAAACATGCTCCTTCTCCCCCTCACATGGAGCATTCTATGTGGACAGTTTACGGCGAGAGACTTCAAACTATAGGATATAAAGTAGAAATATGGTGGAGTCCTAGTGCGACTAGGAATAGAGTAATGATGCAAGTGGATTTTTTACATTAATTGAAAAGTCAAAATCTAGTCAACAAATGTGGACCAAAAATAGAAGGCAAGTAATTAATAAAAACTAGAGTAAAAGTCATCAAAATTTATGTACAATCCAACGGTGGATAAGAGAGATAAGATGAAGTCCTAATTGAGGGGACTTCCTTAAACCAGAAAACAGCACAGCAGCTACTACCATGTAAAACCCATATTTAAAAAAATGGGGAGCTTAATCCAACGGCTAGATGTGGATAAATATCAAAAGAAGAGGTCAATCCAATGCTTAGATTGAAGATTATAGAGAGTCCTTGTTGACTTAGAATTCCTCACAACCGCAGGTCAGCAACAATAATGGATAACAGATTTCAGAAAATAATAATTATTGATTCCACAAAATCAGGGAGTGAAAGCAGACACCAAGTAAATGACCACTGTCGAAAGAACAAGAAAAGAATCTCTAGTATTATAAGATTCTTTAAAAGATAGGACAGCACATCAATAGTTGATCCAAACAGAAAGACAAACTCATGTCAACAAATTAGAATTGACTGGTAGTATACTCATCCATAGATTCAGCAAGCAGTTGACAGCTGGAACAGAAAACGATGGCCCCTAATTAATAGGATCAGTATTGAGATAGGATCCCGTCTAATCAGGATTACTCTAATCTGTCACAGCCGCAGACCTTCGAAATTACAGATCAATTTACAACAAGTCCTATTAAGAAGAACTAAACCAGTGGGCTGGAATAGCTATCGATAGTCGATCCAAACAGAAAAACAGACTCATGCCAACAAATTAGAATTGATTGGTAGTATACTCATCCATAGATTCAGCCATGGAATAAAATCTGCGAAATCTCACCAATCCCGCCATTAGCCGACACGAAAACAGGGTCGATAACCATTTTCGTCTCTGCAGATGCATAACCTCGCCGAGATCTCGACGAGATATCTCGACCATCTCGTCGAGATCTCGGTAAATCTCGCCATTTCTCACAATTTCTCGGCGAGAAATTACTTTTTGTTTTTTTTCCCTCTTTATAAAAGAGAAAAGTCATTGTTCTCGATCGAAAACTCGACCAAGAACTGCTATTTCCTCTTCTTTGTTAGTTTTTTGAAAATTTTCTCATTTCTTCCTCATTCTTTCTTTGTTTGAACTTTTAACTTGCAACAGGTGGTGCTTCGGACTGTGGGGATTGCTGTGGGAACTTCATATCAACTGTTGAAGGTAAGTTTCTTGCCGAAAAATGAGATTTTTACATGAGAATAGAAAAAAAAATTTGTAGAATGTGATGAAATTTTTATATGTTACATACGTGAGCCCGACCTACAAGCTCACGGTTTTAGATTTCGATTTTGGTTGTTGTAGGTTTTATTTTCAATTATTTGCATTTAAAAATTAATTTTCAGCAATTAAAAAATAAAATAATTATTATTTATACTTATTTGATGATGATGACCAATTTATATGTTAATCACCATTGGCCAATCTATTGTCCTACAGTTTCAGATTTCGATTTCGGTTGTTGTTGATATTTTTTCAATTATTTGCATTTTAAAATGAATTTTCAGCAATTAAAATTTAAAATAATTATTATTATTACTCATTTGATGATGATGACCTATTTATATGTTAATCACCGTTGGCCGATCTACTGTCCTATGATTTCAGATTTCGTTTTCGGTTGTTGTATGTTTTTTTTTTTTTTTGAATTTTTATATTAAAAATAATTTTCAGCAATTAAAAATTAATTTAAAAATGGTTTAAAAATGCTATAAAATAGGGGAAAATAAGGAAAAATATTCTGATTGCATTTAAAATATGAGAAAAATTTTTGAAATGTAATTTCTGTTATGTTCAAATTTGTAAGATTATTGAAGTTTGTGTTTTTTATGAAATAGTGCTTGGGAATTATATCGAGACCAAATTCTGGGGCAGGCGATGGGGGCGACGGTACCAGTTCCCGTATTGACCCGGCATGGCAGTATGGGACTGCCCTTTAGGGTGATAAGAAGAAGACCCAATGTAATTTTTGTGGGAAGAAGCTTCAGTCTGGCAGCATCACAAGATTGAAGCAACACTTGAGTGGATCGAGCAAAAATGTTTCCAAATGCCTACAGTGTCCTGTGGAGATATCCAGGGCCATAGGTGAACAGTTGAGGGGAGGGAGGCAAAGGAGGGCAGCAATGGAAAGAGAAAAACATTTTGAGGAGGCAGTTCGAAGCACCATACCAGAATCCAGTGAGGAAACATGAGGCTGAGGGATGGGATGTAGAAGATATGACAGAGGCATAGGCAAGACAGATGCGTCATGTGGCAATGGCTAGTAGAGAAACCCTTAGATCAGATGCAGAAAGGAGACGGACAGGAGCAGGTACATCTCGAGCAGGTGGCAATGGTAGTGGATTTGCTGAGCCTGAGCCATAGAGACGGAGCAAAGGGATTGGTTCTTCGTTTTCTAGATCACGAAGTAGAAGGGAAGAACTTGTGCCTCAGCCACGGGGACGAGATGATTATGTTCAAGTTCTAGAGCAAGATCCCAGAGTTTTTACGAAGCAAGGTAGTAAGCAAAAAAAATAAAGACAATATTTGGGGGAAAAAATAGGGAGTCAGTAGGGTATTCTCACTCTAAGTGGTCGTTTTATCATGGCATCCCAACAAACGCCACCACAGGCCCTTTCTTTCAAAGCATGTTAAATGCAGTTGCTAAAGCAGGTACAGGGATTAAAGGGTCAAATCAATATGAACTAATGACTCATTATTTGCCTCAACATAAGAAAGAATTACAAAACTGGATTCTAGGCCAGAAGAAGAATTGGGAAGATTTAAGAGTAACCATTATGTGTGATGGTTGGACTGGTCCTACCAGAAAGTCCATCATCAATTTCATGGTTTATTGTGATGGGAGGACGGAGTTCCTTAGGTCTGTTGATGCATCAGCTGAAGTAAAAGATACTGACTATATTTATGGGCTGTTGCAACAGGTGGTGGCTGAGGTGGGAGCTCAGAACATTGTCCAGATTGTGACAGACAACGGCAGCAATTTTAAGAAGGCAGGGGAGATGTTAATGAACAATGCCAACTACAATCTCTTCTTGACTCCATGTGCTGCCCATTGTATCGATTTGATGTTGAAGGACATGGGCAAGATAAGTAAAGTGAAGAGAGAGGTTGAGTAAGCAAGACAAGTAACCACTTTCATCTACAACCATGGTTATTCCTTGAACATGCTCAGGGAGAGCTGTGGAGGGGACTTGATCAGACCAGGCATCACCAGATTCGCTACGAACTTCATAGCATTGAAGAGCTTTGAGGCGAAGATGGCTAGACTCAGATCGATGTTTGCATCTAAGGATTGATTTTCGTGGAGACAGTCAATTACCCCCCAGGGAGTGGAAGTACAGAGTACCATCGCTTCAAACGAATTTTGGCAAAACGTGAAGGTGGTAGTCAGGGTGTCGCATCCTGTAGTGCAGGTGTTGAGATTGGTAGATACTGAGCGAAAACCTACCATGTCACTTCTTTATGCTGTTGTGGACACATTAAAAGTACGTGCTAAAGCTTTGATACCACGTGGCTACAAGAATTACATAAAGATATCAATGACCGATGGGAAAGCCAACACATGCATCCATTGCATAAGGCTAGTGAGTAAATTTGATGATGTATTTACTTTAGTGTTACTTATGTACCAATATAATTTTTATTTGCTTTAACCACGTGTCCACTGTCAAATATTTCAGCATATTATTTGAACCCCAAATACCAGTATACGCATGTACTTGGGACGAACGCAGAACTCATTGAGGCAGTGAAGTTAGTGGTTGCAAAGTTGGAGCCAAATCCCTAAGCACAGGCATTGGCAAACCTAGAGGTGAGTTGTGTGCTTCAATTACTAGAAATATGGCAAAACTATATATTGTAATTGCAAATATTTATAAGTTTTCGATTGTGTGTAGATTAAAACCTTCAGGGAAGCCCGTGGGAGTTTTGGGTTCCCTGCTGTAGTGGCTGAATGTGACAAAAGTGATCCGTATATGTATTACATCTAAATGACATACGAAATTAAATTATCTTATGTTTTATGTATTACGTTTAAATGACATACAAAATTAAAATATGTTATTGTTCTTATGCAACTGAATGGTGGGTGTTGTATGGTAAAGATGCACCTGCTCTGAAGAGGATAGCAAGTAAAGTGTTAGCTCAGACATGCTCTGCATCTGACTTTGAGCGAAACTGGAGTGTTTTCCACCTCATTCATTCAAAGAGACAGAATCGAATTGGCTCCCAAAGGCTAAATGACTTGGTCTTTATGCATTACAACATGAGGCTAAGGATACAAAACATGTTCCATGATAAGGAAGATGATACCCCGCTCGAGCTTGCCAACATCTTCCAGCTCGACTCTGAAGAGGAAAATCCATTAGTGGAGTAGGTGTGGGACAGAGGAGTACCAGTGATGGACGAGCCCAGGGGGATGCCTGACTCCCATTTGGCCAGCCATTTGGATACTGATGTCGACGAGTTTTTAGCCTCAGAAGAGGGTCGAATCCATACACGGTCCGTGCCGTTTGACCCTCCTGCTGACACTGATACAGATGATCCTGAGTGGAGTTGGAGTGGTAGTGGAGCTAGTGGTAGTGATCATGGGGGTGGACATGGAAACCCAGGTGGAGGTCGAGCCACTATTGTCAATATTGGGGCTGATCCAGAGCCACAAGCGTCACCTGTTAGATTCACTGGGGAGAACCAGCACACTCATGCAACACAGGATGATGACCATGGTGCATGTGCGTCATCCTCATCACGTAGACCAACTTTGTATTCGCGTAGGCCTCGGCATCATTCCCAATCTCAACATGATGAAGATGCTGATTGCAGTAGCATGATGGACATCGACATTGATAGCCTCCCTACTGGCTTACGAGGATTAAGTGTGAAGGAGAATAGCAGTTACTGCAGTTGACAGGAGCAGTGGAATGTTCCTGGATATAGCACTGGTTCAGCATACACCTCAAATGATTATGTTGATATCAACTTTGTCCCCTATCCCACTGCGACTGCATATGGTTCTTCATTCGACGATCGTTCAGATGTAGGAGCACAGACACAGAGTCAAAGTGATTTAACCAACTTCTATTCTGTTCCATCAGTACCTCCGCAATAGTCTACGCACCAGAGTACTACTTCAGAAGTTTTTCCATTATTCCCAAAGATAGGCATCCTTCGAACAGCTACTGATGTTATATTTATGAATCATGTGCAAGACTACCAGAACTACTTTGCATCAAGAATGTCGTAGGAAGATTATGTTGCTCAGTGGGAAATTTATGTTGCTCAGTTGGAAGACAATTTGCGTCGACAACTTTCTCAAATGTATGATGATAGTAGGATAGATCATCCACGGCACTCTACTTATTACTAAACATTGTATCTGTATGAGGATTGTGGAATTGAAGACTATGGGCACATGGGGACTATGGGATCATTCAGTATTGAACATTTGAACTATAATGTAATGATTTATAATGAAGTGTTATTTTGTTTCTCTTTCCCCTAATGCATTATGTTATTGTCTCATTTGTCATATTTGATTGAATATAATAGCCAATATTAGCCTAAGTTCACAACAGACTTCAACGTTGACTGCCAAAACATGGGTGTAAACCCAAACAACCACAAAGTCATTATTTTTACAATTTTATGCTCTAAATGTGTTTATGTATATAAAAATGAGGTTCCCCTGAAGTTGGAGACCTAAAAAATGTATTTTGGCCACCGAGACAGCTTACAGCTCGGACAAAATGCAGTGTCTCGGCGAGATCTCGGTTTCGGAGGAGGCCGAGACTCCTCCGAAACCCGAGATTTTAAACCTTGGATTCAGCAAGCAGTTGACAACTGGAACAGAAATTGATGGCACCTAATTAACAGCATCAAGATTGAGCAAGGATCCCATCAAATCAGGATTACTCTAATCTGTCACAGCCACAGACCTTCAAAATAACAAGATCAATTTAGGACAAGTCATAGTAACAAGAAGTAAACCAGTGAGTGGGCCAGAATAGCTGTCGCCTGCACAACAGATCAAATTCAAGCAAAACAGAATAAAACGAATTTGTTGAACTCGATAGCAGCAGCAGAATAATAGGAGAAAATAGAACCTGATTTATAGGATAGAAAAAACCAGGATCAGATTGATAACCAATGGGATAGATCCATATTAAACAGATTTAACAACATAATCCAGATCAATAACAACAATAGAACATCCAACTGACAGAAGCTAAAGAATAGGAGTAGATTCCAGTCAATGGTTGAGTCCTAAAAAATCTGGTCAGCAGAATAATAAGAGAAGACAGAACTGTAGCATGTCATAAAGGGAGATAACAGAACCTCATATCTGAGGGAAGCAACAAAGCAGAAGTAGAAACTCAGATTCAGCAACAAAACAAAACAAAAACAGATTCAGATCCAAGAGCAGCAGTAGAATTGGGAACAAAACAGAAACTCAGATCTGAAACTTAATTTGCAGAACCAGAAAAACTTACTTGAATATTAATGGAGGATGAGAAGAGATTCAATTCTGAAACTGCAAAGAATGCTTACCAGATCTGCAAAGGTGACATACCAAAACTTGTAGAGAATAGGAAACGAAAGACAGAAGTAGCAGAGGCAGCAATGGTGGCTGCACACCCGAACGATAACCTTAAACAACTCTCAAAACAGCAAATCATATTAACCGCTCTGATACCATGTAACAAGATAGAAAATAAGAGAAGATGGAGAGAATGAAGAGGGAGAGAGAATCGATGTAGTCTTTTTTCCCCACTGCCATCTATTTATTAATAATGAAAGCAAGTAATTACAACCTAGTAGGACTCTAGAAAGCATACAATGAAACTTTAATTACTCTAATCAAAGTAACTCTAAAGCACAAAAAAAAAATTAATGACAATGGGACACCTCATAATAAGTCTAAACAACAATCAAATTTGGCATCTTCCACCATTGGGATTGTGACAAAATAGAAAAATAAGAGAAGATGGAGAGAATCGATGTGTAATGGAAAGAGAGTGTATCTACTCCTCTCCTTGTAGCTTATATTTATAAAAAATAGAAAACAACTATTAGATAGGATCTAGGACTCTACAAGTCAAAGTCCTAGTCACAAACTAAAGACAAAGTAAACTCAAAACAAGAAAAGGAAACTAACAAGCCTAATCGGTAAAGGAAACTAATAATACAAACTAATAAAATAACTAGGAATCCATCAGTTCACATGATTACTTGCTTTGACCAAGTCAAAACAATACAGTCAACAATAGTGTATTTTATATCAGTAATCTAACACACACCGCTCAAACTGGAGCATGAGGGAATGTGAAAGCTTCAGCTTGAAACAATGTAACTACGGAAGCAGTGGCAACAAAGCTTCAGCTTGAAACAATATAGCAGTAAGAGCAGTAATAATGGCAACAGTAGTAGTAATAGCAGTAGTAGTGGCACCAGGAGTAGCAGTAGCAGTGGAAGTAGTAGCAGTAGTAGTAGTATTAGCAGTAGCAGTAGTAATGACACCTACAGTAGTAGTAGCACAGTATAGGTCACTGTGAACCAAGTAGTAGTACCAGCATAGGTCACTGTTAACCAAGTAGTAGTAGCAAGAGTAGCAATAGTGATGGCTCCGACACGAACAAAAAGTATTTGGTTGCATCAAGTGCAAGTAGTAGAGGCTGCATCAGGCGCAACTGTAGTAGGCTCCAACACAAGCATGGCAGTAGTAGGTTAAGCGCTCAATGATATATATATATATATAATCCCCTCTTACGTGGAAATTTCACGTGGACAAATTACAGTGGGAGACATCAACTTTAGGATCTAGAGAAAGATAGGAACAAGATATCCAAATTTCAAAACCATCCAACAGTCGGATTAAGAAATATGGTGAAGTCCTAGTGTTAACTAGGAATAGGGTAAAAAGGCAGGTGGATTTTTGACATCAATTAAAAAGTCAAAGATCCAGTCAGCAGATGTGGACCAAAAATTGCAAGCAAGCAATTAATGGCAACTAAGATAAGTCATCAAAATTAGGATAGATCTAATGCTGAAATCAAGAAGTCCTAGTTGAGGTAGAATTCCTTGATTCAGAAGCAAGCAACATATCACTAGATTAGATCGATAGTAGTAGTAAGACAACAACAGTTAGCAGTTCAATACCAAATCGAATCAGATCTGTATCGACAGTAGCAACCAAGTAGTAGTTTTGAGGGGCCAGTAATAACAGCAATGTAGCAGACAGATCAGATTGAAACAGATCTGATCAGAGCACAACAGTCTCGACAGTAACAGATCAGCAATTCAAAGGCGGCCAGCAATAGTAGCAATCTAGCAGGATAGATCTGATCAAAATAGATCTGATGAGATCCGTATTGACAGTAACAGACCAGTAGTAGATCGAGACCAAAAAGGAATAGTAATAGATCGGTAGTAATAGATCACAGATCATTACAATAGTAACTGGCGACAAGATCACATTAGCAGATCGAAACCAGTGTACAGCAAATCAGATCTGATCATTAGAACAGATCAGCAGTAGCATAATAGTAGTAGTAGTAGATCAGGGATCCATGCAGTAAACCAGATTGATGGCAGGACAGAACAGACGCATGAGCAGTAGTTCATCAAGGCAGTAACAGATCATATAAACGGCAGTAAATCAGATCTATGCAGATCAGAACAAATCTGAGAAACAGATCTTAACAGTAATATAGTATCGATGGCAGATTATTAGAAGTCAAAACAGATTTAACCCAGCAGCAACAGTGTAGCATAAAGAAAGCTTTGCAGCAGAAGATAACAGTGAACAGTAGTGGTTGATTGCAGATCAAGTCAGACCCAGTAGCAGTAGGTACTCGCAGCAGTTTCTGATCAGATCCAGTAGTAAAGGCAGCTTCAGATCAATGGCAGCAGGTGAAAGTAGCAAATAACAGTAGAACAGTAAATCAAAGACAACAGCAGATCATCAGAGAGCATTATGGCAGTAGAAGTTTGCAGCAAATCGAAGACAACAATGGTGGCTGCACACCAAAACAGGCAACCTTAAACGACTCTCAAAAAGGCAACGGCAGATCAGATCAACTACTCAGATACCATGTGACAAAATAGAAATAAAAAGAGAAGATGGAAAGAATCGGTGTGTAAAGGAAAGAGAGAGTGTATCTGCTCCTCTTCTTGTAGCTTGTATTTATAGAAAATAGAAAACAACTATTAGATAGGATATAAGACTCTACAAGTTAGAGTCCTAGTCACAAAAGTAAACTCAAAATAGGAAAAGGAAACTAATAGCACAAACTAATAAACTAACTAGGAGTCCATCAGTCCATAAGATTAATTGCTTTGACTTGGTCAAAGCAGAACAGTCAACAATAGTGTATTTTATATCATTAATCTAACAGGGATGACAGACAAATATAAACCTATAGCTCTATCACTTCAATATTTGCAAAATATAGTAAACTAGTTGAAAAATCTAGACAGCATATACTCATTCTATGTAAACACTAAACCAGCAACGAGAAAATATCATGAAAAGCATGAATATAACATGAAATCAGGACTATTTGATAAGTGACAAGCTCTCATCAGGTTTTATCTTTGTCATTTAAATAAATACACTGTCGTAATGGAAAATGAGAGAAACCTATCCACAATCTCCATACAGAGGTTAGCATAAAATGAACTTCCAGACAGTATAGCATTTTTCAAAGCCAAACAAAATATCGACTTTATCAAAGGTGATAATACAAAATGATTTTAAGATAATGCAAAAAATTATAACTGCTGATGAACCTTCATATGTACCCAAATTCCAAACAATAACCATATAAGATCATTAAGATGAGGAAGGAAGAAAACATACTTTGCACCAATTGAATCCATTGTGCAGATGAAAGGCTCATCATTATCTCCCAATCCAGCAATCACGGGTTGGCAAAAATATGGTCCAAATCTATAACAAGAACCATGTTGCATGTAAGCAGTGCTTTCTTTATTGTTTCAAATTGCAGGACCAAAAAAAAATTTTGGATAGACAGAGAAACTTTATTGCTAAGGAAACTAAATAGTACAAACAATAGCAGTGGCTGAAGGTCATAGGAAACAGCCTAAGCACTTGGGTATCCTCCCAGATACATGAAATTCTATTAACCCCATCCCTAGCCAACAAATCTGCGAAGGAGTTGGCGAACTAGTGATCTCAATCTCCAAGAGAATCCTTCTCAAACCACACGATAACAATGATTTGACAAAGGAAACACAGCTGCTAAAAACAGCTCGCTTTAACAAGCTAGACAAACATACGTTATAGAATTATTAGGCCAAAATAATTCAGCAACTCATCCACTGTAGTAAGAAAGAATCCCATGCAGAAAGAAATGAAACCATATAGAGTCTACAATTATTCTGGAAATTGACAAGTCAGGCAACACATCAACACTCAAAGACCAAAATTTATCACGTATCTTGGTTTTGACTATAACTCAAAATTAGATCACATAATCACATATCAGATGCCTAGAATGTAAATATAAACAAGTGGAGAACCCTAAGGAACAAGGACATATCTATTTTCATTTACTGGTCATACCCATGTAGGTCAGAAACTGAAAGCACATCCACATCACCAAACATTGCATTTTTTCCTTAATTAAAAAAAAATTGAAAGAGAGTGCATGCATGCTCGCATAAAGAAAATATATTATATGAAACAGCACGAAGACGAAACGTAAATATGGTTCCACCTGTGTAACTGCCTACCAGAAGAATGTACGATTTATATACATAAACATACATTTCAAGATGTTGATCGGCTACTAAATTGGACACGAAGAAGATGTCTGAAACCTTGTTCAGTGGGACAAAAAAATATGCTAGTTACATGTAACATGCAGAAGGCATCCATATTTTTTGAACGATAGAGACTTTTTCTTTAGGCTGATCTTTCTATTGACCCACAGTAGAAAGCAAACTAGATTATTGGAACCTGTACACTTCTCAAAATTATGCAAAGGGAAATATCAAAAAGCACCTTGTGTCATCCTACAAGTGAAACCAACATGATGACCTAACATCAACAACTGAACAAAAAAAAAAATGTATTTAGTGCTTCGTTTGAAACTTTGGTATGGGAAAATTTATTATTCATAAATCAATAACCTCACAAGGGGATGCTAAAGCAAAAATAATCAGAAGGCATATTAGTTTATGAAATTCATGCAAGCACATGCCTTCACATAGCAGTTCTAAGTGCTTCAGTTATGGGATACAAGCAGGAAGATTAACTGAAGAGTTTATCAAACATATCTAAAGTGGCTGAAATTAAAGTCTTTAAAGTCTTCCAATCACGTTGAAAGTTTGTTAGACTATTCCGACAGCTCAGTAATTCATCATATATAAGAATGATCCCTAAATTGGAAGATGAATAGTCCAGAAGGAGACCGTGCAACAGCAATGTTGCCCACTTAGTCAAATCCAGCTTAATCCCATTCCCTAAGACTGAAATTTTAAGTTTGGACTAAAAATCATTTACATACAGCAGATAAAACGAGCATAGAAGCTTTTAGAAATTAGAACTTAGACCATTAAAATCTTCACTACAGAAAATCATTTTCATTGTTAGAACCAAGGAACCAACCTTTTCTCGTATAGAATAGCAGAAACAAGATTGGCAAAAGTCTCTGGCTTCATGTCCCTCTCTTCTCGGAGCTGATATAGCTTGTGACGGAACACAAGTCTCTGATACCTTAAGGATATAACCAAGATTATAATGAGTACCACAAAATAAAAACTCTCTTTAAGGATCAAACAAAATTCAAAGCGAAGCGAAACCCCTACAGAGTTTGGGCATCTGTAGCAAGTCCAGCGAGGCCGATATAAAGTTTTTCATGAATCTTGGAAATCCTCTGGAAATCGGTAGCAATGGTCTGAAGCTGCACACCAAGTCGCCGATCACTGGCAATAGCAAAGCAGTTCTTTCCCACCATTGCTACAAGTGCACTCCCATTATACTCGAAAATCTGCCAAAACAAGAGAAGAAAAGATTAGGTTAGAAATCTACACTGAGTTGCCCTAGCGATCTCGATAAGACTAGCTCGTGCAGGACAAATAAAGGTTTCAAAGAAGGAAAAACCACTTGAAAGAGAAATCTTACCGACATTAGGAGACAATAGCAGTGGAAAGATCAAAGGTGAGGAGAAGAGACGCAGAGAAAAATCTACCAAGGGAGAGCAGACGCTGATGAATCTCGGTTACTCTGCAATGTTTTTGTTTTGTCGAAAAAGGTGTCTTGGACACAAAGCTAAAACGCCTAGGCGTCATTGCGGTCGGACCAACTGGTTCATTGATACCTCTAGACAATTTAGGGATGTAAACCGATCGAATTCAAATCCAATATATCCGTATCGAATTCAAATCCGTTTAGAGATTATTCTATTATTCTATCCGAAATCGGCCAGATTTATAAAATTATATTTTTAATTGAATATCCGGTTAAAATCCGATTTGGATCCGTATACATCATTCCAAATCCTAGATTAAGATTTGAATCCATATCCACTATCTCCTCGTATCTTCCATTCCCATCCGTAATTGACGATCACTAGTTGCACACAACAACTGAACAAAGGATCAATGCCCTAGTTTTCCCCTTTGTCCAAAAGAGTAAAATGAAACTTTGAAAACCTATCTCTCTTAGAGAACAATTCTTCTATTCTTCTGTTCTTCCGTTCTAGCATAACAGAAAAAACTGTTTAGAACAGCCAAAAACCGTTTGGCAAATCTAATCTGTTCTTTCGTTCTCAGATAACAAACCGGATGAAAAGAACATCCAAGAATGAAAATTTCAGATACCATGTTCCTACGTTCTAGAACAATTTTTAAAAGAACAAAAATCAAAATTGTGTCTGATAAAACATCAAGGCTTGGGGTTTATGCTGGATGCCCCTCTTTTCGTACTGAAGACTTTCTTCCTCTTGCGAGGGCAGAGTTCCATTGTTGCAAGGTTAGAACCATTTTTCGTATATTCTCTTTATTTTTCTTCTCCGATTGCCTCTCCGCCATTGAAGCTTAAGCTTTTTCAGCTCCGCCATTATTGAACCCAAATATTGAAAAATGAAACTTTGGCATGCCATGGTTTGTTCTTCGAATCAGAGTCAGAGCATGGAAGTTCATTTGCTCCTCAAAAGGGAGGAGGGCTTTGATGTATCCTCTTATGGTAGTGGAGCTCATGTTAAGCTTCTCGGGCCGTCATTAAGGGAACCCAATGTTTACGAGTTTGGTACTCCGTAGAAGCAGTTGTTCGATGATCTTAGGTGGAAAGACCCTCAACTATATCCTATTCTTGCTCTCTAAATTGGGAATAATATCTCATTTTTTGTTTCATGGAATTTTCTAACTTAGCTTCAATGGAATACTGATCTGATTTTGGGAGTATTGGGTTTTGTAGGCCCTATTTGAAAACACTCTTGCTCTAGAATTCTAGGATTCCGTCTCCCTAGGAGCAATTTTAGAACTGAATCCCCTTTGGTAAGTCCGGTCCTATTCCAAGCTCCAAGGGAGTGAACTGGACTCTTTTTTACTCTGGGAGCCCAAATTTGGGAGCTAAAAAAACTAACTCTCGTTGCTCCAAGGCAAATGAAAGAGAACTAAAAAGAGAGAGCCGAGCAAAACAAGAGAATGGCCGTCACCACCACCACCACCACCACTGCCACTGCCACGCCCACCCCCACTCACTGCCACCACCCCCACTCACCCCCACCACCGCCACCACCATCACCACTACCACCACTGTCGCCACCACCACCACTACCACCACCGCCGCCACCATCTACCACTACCGCCATCACCATCGCTACCACTGCCACCAACACCACCACCCACCGCCACCACCACCAGATCTGGAATTGATTCCAAATTCATTTTGATCAAACGGGATTCTATTCTTAATAAGTTATGAAATCAGATCTAGAGCAACGTTATCAAACAACATTCTACTCTCAAAAAATTGATTCTAAAACTGAAACATAAAATGATTCCAGAGCAAAAACAACAGGTCAGGAGTGATAGTGTTATCAAATGGGGCGTAGATTGTGTGGATCTTTTGAGGTTTTAATGTTTTTGGTTAGGTCATGTATGTCTTGTTTGCCTTTTTTTTTTTTTTTGGTAAAACAAACTTCTATTAATCAACAAAAATGCGGGATACAGCCGAGGCATCAACCTGCAAAGGTTTATCGAGAGGAGATTGGTCAAAAAGTCTTTCCCGAAAAAGACTCAGCCTTCCTGACCAAGGTGTGAGTTGTGTTATTGGCTTCCCTTGGGATGTAAAAAATTGGACAACTTACACATTTAAAAATCAAAAATAAAATATCTTCCCTAATAGGCTGACATAGAGCCTCACAGTAGAAAGAAAGATCAAGAATGCATTGGATCAAATTCAAACAGTCTGACTTTATCAAGATATTTGAGAATCCCTCATCCACCGCCGATTGAAGAGCTGATTGAAATGCCAAGGCTTCTCCATGAAAGGCAGACGAACTTTTTGAGAAAGAACTTGGATTGGGTTACCTTCGGATTCACGCACAATAACGCCAATGCCGCCAATAGAAGTCTGGGGATCAAAAGCAACGTCAGTGTTTATCTTATAGAAACCTTTAGGAGGAGGAGGCCACATTTGCTCCAAGACATCGCCAGACTTGTTATTATCAAAAATAAACTTCGGCTGGTCATGGGTCGAGGCAAATTCCCAAAAAGCTTTCTCAGCTTTGGCTATAATAGACATAGGATCACTTTGAGTTTGATGAAAAATAACATCATTCTTGTCCTTCCAAAGGAACCAGATGATAAAAGAGGCCATAGACCAAGCCAGTTGAGCATTGGTTTTATTCTTCTTGAAATCAGAATTCCAAAGAGAAATCCAGTGATGAAACTTCATATCAGGATTATCAGGCACTTTATGATTTAAAGAAGAGCCGAACCATATGGCCTTAGTAAAAAAGACAAAGAAGCAAAATATGTTCAATGGATTCCACTTGGGTGCCACATTTCTTGCAATTGCCATCAATAGGAATACTTCTATATATAAGGTCTTCTCCTGAAGCGACACCATGGCTACAGGCTCTCCAAAGAAAATTCTTTATATTTGGAATAGTGATAGAAGACCATATCCTTTTCCATACATCAGAAGTAATCGAATTCCATATGCCAGTTTTAGAAGAGGAAGCCAACTCATGGTCCTTATCCTCAAAATAATTTGAGATAAGGTAATAAGCTGATTTGACAGAAAATTTACCAAATTTATTGGCATTCCATATAAGCTTATCATCTGAGAGGCATAATCTGATAGGAATCTTCAATATCTCCTTGATTATCTCCTTAGGAAAAAGGATTTTTAGGATATCAGCCTTCCATGATTTGTTTGATTGATCAATCAGATGAGAGACCAATAAAAGATTGCAATTTATAGGCTCTGGTAAGGAAGGGATCTAGAAGTCCTCCCAGATTTGAATATTTCCGCCATTGCCACTTGCCAAATAAGTCCTTTTGAGAGAAAAAAATCTCCACTCAATGATGCTTCTCCATGCCCAGGAAGGATTACTTTCCAATTTTGCCTGCAAGAAATCTTCTTTTGGATAATATATACTTTTGAAGAATAATGCTCAAGGAGAAGAGGGAGAAGACCATAGACGCCAAGCCAACTTTGTAAGCATCGCCAGATTATGAAAAAAAGGATCTCTGAAACTGAGGCCGCCTCTCTCTTTAGATCTACACAATTTTTTCCAAGCCAGCCAATGGATACCCTTCTTCTTCCCATCACTCCAAAAGAAATTTGCCGTATTTTTCCTAATGAATTTATGATGGGAGATGGGGAGCTTGAAACGTGAGTTGGCAAAGTTAGACATTGAGAGAAGCACAAATTTAGTGAGAATCTCTTTACCTGCTTGAGATAAAATGGAGCTTTTCTAGTTTGAAACTTTCTTGGAGATTCGGTCTTCAATATCCCGAAAACAGCACTTCTTAGAGAAGCCAAACTCAGATGGAAGACCCAAATATTTGGTTGGTCCTTCCCCATAAGATATTTTCATAATTCTAGAGAACCATCTCTTTATTTTAGCTTGGGTGTTTGGACTATATGATATCATGGATTTTTTTAGATTGATCTTTTGTCCTGAGGCTTTGCAATAGAGGTCAAGGTAATCTCTGAAACTATTAATCTCCTTCAGATTAACTTTGGAGAACAGGAGACAGTCATCTGCGAAAAGCAGACGAGTAATAGGGATGGATCTGTTTTTTTTTATATTTTTTATTCCTAAGAGATCACCATTCTTTTTAGCCTTTTGCAAAATACAGGAAAGGGCTTGGGCACAAATAATAAAAAGAGCAGGGGATAATTGATCCCCTTAACGAATTCCTCTACTTGGAGTAAAACTATCTCTTTCCGCTCCATTCCCCACAAGAGTATAAGATACTGAAGATATACATTTCATGACAAGATTAACCCAGTTTTGATTAAATCCCATTTTTAAGAGAAACATTCTGATGAAAGGCCACTCAACCCAATCATATGCTTTTTGCATATCCAATTTCAAGGCCAAAAATTGCTGCTTACCTTTTTTCTTTCTTCTAATGTAATTGAAAGCTTCATGTGCTATAAGCACATTATCAGAAATACTTCTATTTGGGATGAATGCCGATTGTAAAGGAGAATTGACCTTATCCAAAATTGGCTTAATTCTATTCGCCATAATTTTGGATATGATTTTGAAACAAACTTCCATGAGACTAATCGGTCTAAATTGATCAACGGCTTCCGAATGGTTGTCTTTAAGAATGAGGCAGATATATGTTTTGTCAAACTCATCAGGAGATCACCACCCAAGAAGAAGCATTGAACAAAGTCAATAATATCTTTTTTGGTGATATCCCAAAGGCTATTGATTGGTTGATGTTGGTTGATTTGCCATTCACTGGGTTCTATTGACACATTGGAGAGTATCAAATATTGAATCTGCATGCAATATTTTAACGACACAGGGCCAGTCTTTATCATTAATTGGATCAATAGACTGAAATATATTGGAATCTTGTGCTGCACATTGTACCAAGTTGATTATTGTGGCAAATTAGCATTGAATCAATGTAATTAGAAAGAAGAAAAAAAAATGAACTACTGAACTTAACTATTGACATCTCAAATCGAATGAGCTGATGATGAATCAATTTTAGATGCTTGACAACAAATCATGTGTTACGAAATTGAAAACTAATGGAATCCAAGTATGAACTTTGGCCTTGAAAGGGTGAAAAAAAAAACCATGATTCAGCCCTATTACATAGTTTCACAGTTCATGTTTTGATTCACTGACTTTTCCAATCTCCTCTAGTGTTGATTCTGTAGCTGCAAGTTTGAAAGTTTGTGGCATGCTCAACATCCTTAGATGCAATTAATAGAATGCAAAGCTTCATTAAGTTAAATATTTGGATGTGACATCTACAATAGAATGGGTTGGAAACTTGGAATAAACTGACACATCTTTTCCTAAAAACCTACTGTAGTAAAATTAGAAATCTTTTTTTTCCTAAAAAGCTAATGGAGTATAATTAGAAATAAAGGGAACAATGTTTTTTGAGATGATATTTAGGTGGAGTGGATTTAGTTATTCCATATCTTCCTACCCATCTTATTTTCTGTCATTGTTTATGTATATGCAAGTTGAACTACTTTTCATTTTTAACCCTGTGATGAAATTTATGCAACTTTGTATCCTTATCCTAGTATAGATACAAGAGGAATGGTATCACATGTTTAGTGGCAGATGATTATCCATGGTGCTTTATTTGGATTGATGAGTACGAAGCATTTATCATACAACCCGCGTAGCACATGCATATCCAATCACATCCACTACTGGAGAAGTAGACGAGGGAAGTGCCATAGCTGTGGGGGATTGTATTTTGATAATATTTTAGATAGGATATTCTATTTTCTTGTTTTTATGAGTACTTGGATTGACCATTTTGTTCATGTACGCTTTACGATTGGCGTAAATATTTTATATTTTAAGTCGAATAATTACAAAATATATGTTTAATATGGGATAATGGTTTTCTTAAAACAAATTTTGGTGTTCTTATCCTTATCCTAGTTTGATAATTGTTTTTATGACTACAGTTTTAAGAGTTGAACTGTTAAATATCTTCAGGCATTTTCTTCCATACTAGATTGCAAATGAGAATTGTTAGTTTTTAAATAATCAAAGCATTATAGGCTCCTCCAGCCCAGCTTGTGTGTGTTTTGCAATGAATTAGCTGTAACCGTTTTGGTGTTCTTGGATCCCATTATCAAAAACTATACATTAGATGCTTTCAAGTAGTACAACAGCCTCAGAGTCAGAGCCAATAACACCAAACACAAACTATATAATATAGGGTCCAAGTATGTCAGAACTGCTGACAGTCTCAAAATCACAAACACAATGCTGCAAGATAGAGCAATATGAACAAATCCTGCATAATAATGGTGTATCTAGCAAATCCTTTCTTTTTTTCTTTTTTTTCTTTTTTGGTACAAGAAAGATACATTATATTTAAAGCCCCATTCAAATTCATTCCTGCCCTTGAGCACCAGAAGAAAGAAGGTGCTGGCTCATGCATTTCCTCAAAAATGTCAATAACTTGCCAGCCTCTTGGGATGTTTATGATATTGGCACGTGGCATGTATGGTACTAGTCCAAACTCTAGAAATGCAACTGAGCAGGACATTTAACTCATGCACAGTACTTCCTTACTCAATTGCATGGATAATTTTTTTTTTTTTTTTTTGGTAATAAACAGATCTATTGCTCATTCATCGGAAAATCCAATTTACAAAGATCCACTAACCAAGTGGATGAGGCATCCCAAAAAAGTAAACCCGAACCTGGAGAAGGTTTTTTAGCAACCCAGTGAGCAACCACATTTGCAGATTTAGGAACATGAGAAAAGGATACTGTACAATCAGGAGGAATACAAAGCCTAATATCCTTAATAACATCATCCAAAAACATATCAGAAGAGGAAAAACCATCATTTAAACAGTTCACAACTTCCAAACTATCAGTTTCCACCTGAAATACCGAAACACCATATTGAATAGCCAGCAGAACAGCCCGACGAACAGCCAGCGCCTCCCCTGATGCCACAGTCGAAAACACCACATCTTCCGCAGCCGCAAAGAGAGGGAACCCCTGATGATTCCTACAAACCAGGCCAGTACTACTATTATTAGAATTCAAGGATAATGCCGCATCTGTATTGATTTTTACAATGCCTGGAATTGGAGGACACCACCCAGTTTGAGCCACTGACTCCTGCGAGTGTGATGGAGAATCTAATGTTGGCCATAGAGCATGAGTATTACAAAATTCCAAGAAAGCCAGCCTAGCCTTTTGTACAACTTCTTCCGGGGTAGACATTCTATGCTCAAAATAGAGCTGATTCTGAGAGTGCCATAAAGCCCAACACATGAAAGAAATAAATGAGAGAATGATCTTACGCTCAGATTTTGGTAATGATAATTGTGGAGCACAGAAATGAGAAAGCCATTGTGGAAAAGATTCCGCATCAGGAATAGAGGATAGAAAAGAAAAGTGAGAGCCCAACTATACTACCTTAGCATAAGGACAATGCAATAACATATGATCAATATTTTCCATACCCATATTGCACCTCCTGCAGAGAGTATCGACAGGGATATTGCGATTAACTAAATCAACACTTGTAGGGACTGCATGCACAGAACATCTCCACAGAAAATGCCTAATCTTTGGCAGGGTTTTACAAGCCCAAATCGATTTCCAAATCCACGAAGGAATAGATAACCATGAAGATATGGAGTCGATATTAGATATGTGCTGCATGGATAAATTTGGATGTAGGAAGATAACCTTTTCTTGTCTGAGAAAAAGACTAGAGCTTGAATGTATCTTTTTTTCCTTGTTCCTCTCTAGCCATTCTCTAGAGGGATATAGACAAATTGGTAAAAGCAATGAAGAATACATATACATTGATACTTAATCAAACAAATATGAGTTCCCAATCTTCCCCAAATGAATTGCAACTTCAATTGCCCTACCAAAGTTTTATGCAATAAGATACCCCTGACTCCATATTCTTCCATATTTATCCTTCCAGCCTTCCTAAACTAACAAACTTTACTATTCTCCCCCCATCCCCACCCAAAGAAAAAAAAAGTGTTAACAGTTATGAGCAAAATATGTATATGTGAGGGAGCCCCCTCCAACACTACGGTTCAACAGGAAAATAACATAAAATGACCCTCACTTAGAATGCTTATCTATGCTCAAAACCATCATTGAAGTAGGGCAAGCTACGTTGTTATCTAAACGGGTTGGTTTGAAAATCAAAACAATGATGAGGTAGGCTCATGATAAAATAATAAAAAATCACTAAAATTATTTAAATGTTAAAATTTTATTGCCAATCTTCCATAGCACTATATGGAGTGAAGTAGATTGCTTAACTATGATATTTTGGCCCACACTTTTATTCATGTTGTTCATTTCATTGAGGACATACAGGAAATTCAGAAACTAAAAAAACTGTACAAAAATCCCTACCCCAGGTCCCCCACCCCTCCCTCTCCGTTCCCCTCCAACCACCCTACCCTTTGCCACAAACCCCCTTTCTCTCTCCCAACTGGAGAGTTGTTGCTGCTGATCGTTTCTTTCTATCCGGTGAGTGCATTGAAATGTAAGGCCTGAAGCCCTTTAGGAGGTGTATCAGGTGGGCGTGCAGACTTACCTATGATGAGTATAGATGGTCTTCCAACTCTTATAATCTACCAGGGTCAAGCTGAATAAAGTGAATAGATTAAGATCACAATATATTGATGGGATGGAATTTGAAGAAAAGAAAAAAACCGAAAAGAAAGGGAGAGAAGGGAGGGGTAGGGATTACCATAAAGTAGAAGGAGAAGGGAAGGGATAACCAAGAGGGGAGGGAAGGATACCGTGAGAGCTGATAGAGTCATAGATAGACCAGGGAGAGAAAGATAACCATGGGGGGAGAGATAACCGTAGGGGGAGGGGAGGGGATAACCGAAAGGGAGAAAGGGGAGGGGATAACCAAGAAGGAGAAAGAGCAGGGATTATGAGAGGGGAGGGGGAGAGACATACCGTAAGGGAAAGGGAAAGGAATACATCAGAGAGAGAGAGAGAGAGAGGGGGGGGGGGGAGGATAAGGATAGGTTACCATAAAAAGAGTCTTCAATACTTTTTTTTTTTTTTTCATTCCATCCATCATCATCTTTATTTCAGAGAAACATTAGCCTTGGCTTACAACACTAACCAACTTACATGGAATAACAATCCACTAACAATTAAACAATAAATAAAAAACAAATAAAAGAAATAGAGATGAGACCCACTAACAACTAACAAACACATAATAAAATAAAATAAAAACATGGGATAGGGGCCACTAACTAATGCGTTAGTGAAGGGATTTAATGACCTTTTACCAAAAATAATAATAATAATAATAATTTAAATGATAAAAAAAAAATGAAAATAAGAATAATCCACATGTCCTGCATCACATACCCCATCTACTAATCTCCAAAATCACATGAAGTGAACTGAACAAAACCACAGAGCTTAAGGTTAATATCAGATTTCCTGCTCGTTGTGTATTCCGTTTTCTCTTTTACTGTTGTTTGAGGACCTCTTCCTCTTGTTTACAATTGAAAAGTGCAATGTTTTATCATATTTCCAACAATGTCTTCAAGTTCAGGAAAAAAAAAAGGAATTGGTGGCGGCAATCTTGCTATATTTGGGCAAGTGGTTCTTTTGAGCTCCATCAGAAAATATCTCATCTTGCAAGTTTGTGCCATCAACATGATCTATGAGCTTCACGCTCAGGTTCACGAAACCTCCATGGTCATGATTGATGAGCTCTACGAGCTCGTGTTTGAGGGATGAAAGTTGACATTGGAGCTCAGATCGAAGATTATCGAAAGGAACAAATATCCTAAGATCCTAAGATTTGCCATTACGGGAACCGAAATGCAAGATCTGGTGTTAATGACTCCAGCTCCATGGTACTTGAATCCAGATGCATTGACAAGGGTGGCTGATCGATTGATTCCTTTACTCCCACTTCCATATATCTTATTTTTCATTTCCTGCCTGCTGGAGTCGTTGTGGAATATTTTCTCTCAGATGATATACCAGAACTCATCAGAAGCCTTGAAGATCTTGCAGCTCCCGAGTTCAAGCCAGCTTTCCTCAAGAAGCTGATAACCATTGCCAAACTCCTCCGAATTAAGAAATTCGATCATGATGTTATCTCGTGATCTTGATAAGGACCGCGAGTTCAGTTTCAAAGTAAGGCGCCTTCATTGGGTCAGATGAAGTGATTCGCAAATGAGGAGAGAAGAAGCTGTGGTCGGGGTTGGGTCGGGGTCGGGGTCGGGTCAGGGAGCAAGGGGAGGGATTGGGTACATTATTCTTTAGAAGTGATTTAAAAAAAAAATAAAAAAATTCTACCTTAACACCAATCAATTAAAGTATTTGAGGGTAACAATGTCATCGTAAAGCAGTTCACTTCACCAGCTATAGTGACGAATAGGAGGACCCAAATTTTATATTGATTCTCCAGAAGACTTTGAACTAAAGAGGCACCAAAGATGAAAGAATATGGATGGTGTCTTTGTGTTGTTAGAATGAGGGTAAGATTGGGTTAGGCACATCTTGACAAGATGTATCAATAAACAATTTATAAGTGCCAATATTTACAACCTCTAACATCCTCTGGTATAAAACAAGAAAATTGGCTAGGCAGCTGATGTAGGACAGCCTAAGGGATTAGGTGTTTTACACTTACAACTAGCTAGGTACTGAGTTTTCTAAGATTTGGTTAGCTAGGTCAATAGGACAACAGCATACATGTCTTACTTAAGAGGGTTTAGAGCTGAATTTTATCAACTAATGATCAATATATACCTAGCATATGAGTTACCAACTTGACAATGATCAAATAAGTTGAAATAGAATTCCAGTAAATATAGCCAGCATTTGACAAGTAATGTATGCAGGGAATTTCACCACTCTTAAAATAATAACAGTTAAGTTTCAATGCATAGGTAACCAATTGCTATGTAAATAAGCAACAGTTCAATATCAGAATATGGAGTACTGACCATAATAGGGGCTGGTAACATGAGACTACAGTCCAAAGTGCTGTTCGGCAGTAAAAAAAAAAAGGGGAACAGAAAAACAAATAACAATCGAACACTTGCTGTCCAGGGAGACTATCTAACAATGTCTATAAATAATTTCGGAAACTGAAACAGATCATTGGTATATATATTCGATCATAGGGAGATAAGGACAGAAATTCAGGAACAGAATTTTCATAAGGGGTAGGGAAAATCAGAGATACAACTCTTAAACAAAGAAGAAAAACAAAAAGAAAAAAAAACATACCTCTTTCGTGGACTGTAGAAATATTAAAGAATCTTCATTAAGGGGCCTTACCATGAAGGAGGGGGGTAGAGATATTACCGAAAGAAAGAGATAGGGGAGGGGGAAGGAAGTTACTGAGAGGGAAGGGATTACCGTGGGGAAAAAAAGAAAAGAAATAACGAGAGGGAGAGAGAGATTGCATGTGGGGGAGGGAGAAGAGGAAACCGAGAGAGGGGACAGGGGCTTACTGTAAGGGGGAGGACAACACCGATAGAGAGAGAGATTGCAGTAAAGATGAGACTTCAGTTTCTTTTTATTTATTTATTTTATAATCAATAATCATCATTCTCTTGTTCTTTGAGAAACTTTTGATTATAGTCAGATAATATTACTCAATTCAAACTACCAAGACTTCAGTCGTTTGATGTGCTTCCGGTATTGATTGCTTTTATCTGGTCTCACTTAGACTTGATAGCCTAACCGTAAAAGAAAATGCAAAGTATTTAAGGATATGAAAGCAAGCCATACTTCAATTTTAGATATCTCGGGAGTACAAGCAACTTCACATGGGTAGAGTTCCTACTCTTTGAAATGGTAAACAGAACAGTATGAGTACTTACATGAAAACAGGACCTGGGCACCTACTTATTAACTTTATGACGGGCATGCAACATCTGTGTTCGACAGCTTTCAAAAATGTTAATTTGTGCTAACAATGTTGGAATTGAAGGGTTCTGATCACGAAGGGGTAGCATTTCAGTGTGCAACAAAAACTCTGTTACCTAACGTGCCTTTTGGGTATTGAAGCCTAGGTTCACTGGGTCAGACCTGTTTTAACTGATTCCTCTTTCTTAATCTCCAGTTTCAGGACTTTTTCAAACTGAGTCTAGAATTTTAGATATTGTTTATTTACAAAATTTGATCTCTCCTTTTCTTGTTCCAGTTTCAAGACATTCAAACGGAATCTAGAATTCTATTTATTATTTGAGAATAAAATTTGATCTCTCCTTTTCTTCAAAATGTTTTAGAGGAACTATACGAAGGAGATTACTTACAGGGAGAAGGGATTGTAGTAACTTTTGGATGAACATGCAACAGCTTGAATAAAACTCCCTCGGTAATGAACTTCTCCAATTCCCATCTGAGAACCCATTTGCTTTGTCTACGACCACTGATAGCTACTCCAACAGTTACGAATGGAGGAGGTGGCAATGCAATATCGTCTTCTGCTTCAAGAATTTTACTTTTTTCCATCACTCTTCCAGTTTTCCATAAAAAAGGGGAGTGGTAGGGAGAAATGGGGGAAAATAATTTAATCAAATAACCCACAACAAAAAATCCGCAAACTTTATTAAATAATGAAAATGTTTTTCATTTCTGCCGACAGACTTAAGTAGAGAATTCTAAGAGTAACTTCCATCCATAAAATGGAATGCAAAGAAGGCAGAAATATTAAAATAGTAAGGAAGAAAGATTTGAAGCCCTATAGGCTCAATACCATCTCAGACAGAAATCCCACCAAAGAAGAAGCAAAGTTTAATGTGTCGTCTGCCTAATAATAACTCAGTAGCTGAAAGCAGAAGGTTTGCTTAGTGGAGAAGTAAAACAATAACAAATGAAGTATCCAAATAAATGTATTGTAGAACCCAATTAAATATGAGAATCAACTTTGCGAGCAACAGAAGAAAAGAGCAGAACCCATAAAAAAAAAAGAGTAACTGGAGGAGGAGGAAAAGGTCACTTCCTTTCTTGGTCTAGAATCTAGATATAAAACACCCAGAAAGGACAAATCATACTTTTGCAAGTTCAACACAACAATTGATTCAGAACATTTCAATTACAGTGTACATAGGTGTTAGGTATAATTTCTTGAAACATTGAGTACTTTAGTTGTATTTTATCCATGAATAATAATATTTAAAAAAAAAATTGCAAATAATTTACAAAACAAGCCATCTAGGTTCAAATTTCTGTTCAATCATGATCAGATATCTCTTTCTAAATATTCACCTGATTCGGAAAGTAGATTTCTTATTGAACACATCTTTTATTCATAGACAAATATCATAACTCTAGTGCATTAATATATAGTCACACAAGTGTTAACCATTAGTACACCAAAATACATAATATTTTACTGCAATGATAAGGACATCTTAGGTCCAAGGACTAATAACAAACCATTAATGATATCTTGTTCTTAAATCTCATGTGATAAGGTGCAAAACCACTTACGGAGCGAGATTTATTAAATCATCAACATTAAGAAAAGTTGACACAAAGCGATCCAAAGATCTTGGCAATGGTCGAAACCACAGTCCATCACCGGGAATCCTAAGAGCCCACTTAGCAGTCCTAAGAGCCAACAGATTGACTCATGAGGAACGAAACAAAGTGAACCATGGATCTGTTCTGCAAAATAAAAATAATAATGACCACAAACAACAACAACAACGATAAATCTGATATTGAAAAAAAAACCCACTAACTCTTTTCTCTGTTGCAACCAAGATATCTATTTTATTGAGAAAGTTTGGAAAGCACTAGCACTAACAATGATTTCCAGGAATAGCAAAACATTGAGGTCCATCATATTGCCTCAGACCAGATTCTGCACAAGGTACCTCAGGCTTGTTCCCAGCAATATTCTCTGGTTTATAACAAAGCGGAGACTGGAGTGCATATTAACCATACCCCATACGTAAATGCTGAAGGACAAAAAACCATTTTCTTTTTTACTTAGCCATTCTCTAGAGGGAGATAGACAAATAGGTAAAGCATTGAAGAACATATACCAATACTAAATCAAACAATGAATTCCCAATCTGGGGTTAATTTCATAATTAGCCTCACCAGTAATCTTTACATGAGCATGAGCCATTTTTGAAAATATGGTATCGGTTAGTATCCCTAACAATTATCTCCCGATTTGTAATATTTGAGATGATCTTTATTGCTGTATGACAATCTCCACAAACCCTAAGATTTTTTACAACTCGTATCACGTCTTTTGGCTTAGTGCAGATAAGGCCAAATGCAACAGCCAACTTTTCGCTGTGAAAACCAAGGGAGTACTCCTTCTCTTCCTCTTCTATATCAAAGAGGACAAACTCTGTTGTGGGCATATAACCTGCTTCCTTCAACTGCTTAGACAACTCATCAAGCTTCATATAGATCTTATCGGACAACGGGTTGGACCTGTCTCCCACACGAAACTCGTGGACTACCCCATCAAACTCTATCCAACTACAACCTGGTGTTTTTTGGATGCCCCTCTCATTCATAGTCAACCTAAGTTTGGCAGAATCGTTCCATCTGCCACTTGTGGAGTAAATATTAGATAACAGAACATAATTCCCTGAGCTCCAAGGCTCTAATTCTATAAGCCGCTTTAATACATGTTCTGCCAAATGGGTATCTCTATGTATCCTACATCCTCCCAGCAAGGCCCCCCAAACAACAGCATTAGCCTGAAATGGCATGTCTTTGATCAAGTGATGAGCTTCCTCAAGTAAGCCTGCACGACCAAGAAGGTCGACAAAACATCCATAATGCTCAATTCTAGGAGTCAAGGAATAGATGCGATTCATACTATGGAAATACCGACGACCTTCATCCACTAGTCCAGCATGACTGCAGCCACAAAGAATAGCAATGAAAGTGTTTCCCTCGGGTCGGATCCCTGACTTTTCCATCTGGCCAAAAAGCGCAAATGCAGCTTTGACATAGCCATTGAGGGCAAGCCCAGAGATTACGGCATTCCAGACCACAATGTCTCTTTCCTGCATTGCTTGAAAGACTTGCCAGGCCTGTGCAAAGCTTCCACATTTGGCATACATGTCAATCAGTGCAGTGCCCAAAACAGGGTTAAAGTGGAACTCCTTTTTATCGATGAGACAGCTCACTCTCTGCCCTAATTCCAGGGCTCCTAACCGAGCACAAGCTGAAAGAATCCCGACCATGGTGAAACAATCAGGCTTCACATTTTCCCTCTGCATTTGGAAGAAGATTTCCACTGCCTCTTTGGGAAGCCCATTCATTGCATACCCCTGAATCATAGCACCCCAAGAGACTATATCCCTCTCAAGCATCCCATCAAAAACACTGCGGGCTTTCTCCATACTTCCACACTTGGCGTACATATCCACCAAGGCAGTAGCAACAAAGACATTCATTGTAATGCCAATATCCTCTATGCATTTATGTACCCAATCTCCAGTCTTTATATCCCCTAATTGTGAACATGCCGACAGAACCCGAACAAGGGTAAAACTATCAGGCCTCAAATTCATCTCCAACATCCTCTGAAACACTTGGACAGCCTCAACAAATCGGCCAACACCTATATAGCCAGTTATGATTGCAGTACAGGAAACAACATTTCTGTCAGTCATATCATCAAACAGCTTATGCGCCCCATCTAAGCAAGCACATTTTGCATACAAACACAACAAACTTGTCTTGACAAACACATCGTTTTCGAAACCACCTTTCAACAGATGGGTGTGAATCTTTACCCCAGATTCAAGATCGCATAGCCTCGCACTGGCCTTGAGCACAAAAGGGAAAGTGAAATTATTGGGGAAAAGCCCCTCTTTCCGCATAAGACCATAGAATTCCATGGCTTCACCGAGACAATCGTTGGAAACGAAGCCTTGGATCATTGAATTCCATAGAAAGATATTGGGTTCTCTGGTTTGGTCGAATACAAGTCGGGCATGGTCTGGGTTTCGAGATTCCATGCTCGCCCGCAAGAACAGGTTGAGAAAATAATTGTGCTGATCGAGGCCAAAGCGAAGAAGGCGAGCATGGAGATGTTTGAGCACTTTGAAGTCTCTGCATCCCTGGATAAGGCAGTTCTTAATCTCCAAAACCTTCGAAAGAGAGGATAAAGAAGGATTGGTGAAGGTCATGCCCTTCTCACGCCAAATATTTTGAAAAGGTAATATGAGCAGGCCAATGAAGTTTGAATTGGGTTCTGGAGGAAAGTCCGAGTCTAATGAGGTCTTTTCACTCCCCAAGATTGAGAAGTCACCCCTTTGCTCTTCTCACATGAAGATTCATAGGTAATAGTAATCTTTTTTTGACGTTGTAAACACTGCCACTCTCTCTCACATTCCTCCTCCATCCTAACAGGCTAACATTCTTAACACTTCCTTCCCTTGTTGAGTATGTGGGGAACGTCCCTCTTAAAGCATGACTGACCTTCTGCATAGAGTTGGGGCCTTTCTGCAAAAAAAAAAAAAGAAAAAAAAAAAGAGGGTCAGATATTATTTTTGAAAGGTGAGATACATAGGTGTTAGGCATAATTTCTTGAAAAATTGGGTACTTTAGTTGTATTATATCCACGAATAATTTTTTTTTTCTTTTTTTACAAAACATGCCATCAAGGTTGAAATTGTTCAATCATGATCAGATTTCTCTCTCTAAATATTCACCTTATTCGACAAGTGGATTCCATATTGGGCACATCTTTTATTCAGAAACAAATATAATGAATCTAGTGCATTGATATTGTGAGGACATGGTTTTTCTATCATTTCTTTCGGCTGAAAAGAAAGAATTTGTAGAGGGAGTATGTGTTCTTAATTGATAGACCATAAGCTTTCGCCTTGAGATCTTGTCCATCCACGCCATGAATGATGAAATCTTGGAGTCATCACCTAGATAAGGTCTAGGACCTATATATGTTGTCTCTCACTTGGAGAGACGTTAATGATTCGTAACTCACACATCTTAAGCTTTTAGTCTCTTCAGCGAATGGGTAAGTGTCAAGTTAAGAATTGGGAAGGTGTTAGCCACCCAATTCGCCCAGTCCTTAGATCGGTCCCTTTCTGTCCTGTCAATTCTTTTTTCTTTTTTTTTAATGTTTGATGTTTGATTGGTTGTTGAAACTAGGCTAAGTGTCAAACCAGATTTCTAGTTTATATTAACCTACAGCGTTGCCACACGTCTTGAAAATAAATTGAAGCAAACAGATGAAAGAATAAATGAATAACCAAATACACAAACAGATGAATAGATGAATAAAAAATGAAAAAATGAAGAAATTTAAAGAAAAAAGATAAACAAACCAGCATGGGGTGGGTTGCACACTCAAGGCAAAAATCGATTACAGCAAGTTACAATAAAAAATTATAAACAGTTACCAGAAGACATTAAAACAAATTACAACAAGACAAACAAGTGACAACAAGACATTGCAGGTTACAACCAGCACCACAAGAAGTTACAAATGGGTTACTGCAAGCATTCAAGTGAGTTACAATTAGACAGTGCAGGTTATAACAAGATAGCAAGCAAAAATTCTTTGAAAATGGGTTAACAAAGCTGGGCAGCAAACTAAATAGCAAAGGGAAACGATTAAACAAAGGAAAGCGATAGAAACAGTGAGAAAGCGATTAAAAAAATGGGGAGATTGATTAAACAACAAGGAAAAAAAAGATTAAACAGTAAAAGGAGATGAGTAAATAGTAAAACGATTGATTAAAAATAAAAGTAGAAATCTGCTAAAAAAATAAAAGAAATCCATTAAAATGCATAAAGAAAGTTGATATTAAGGAAAATCGATCAAAACACAGATTAAAAAATCGGTTTAAAACAATAATAAAAGAGATCAGTGTAAACAATGGAGAAGAAGTTAGTAAAGAACCAGAGAAGGAATCCATTTAAAGAAGGGAAAAGAAAAGGAATGATTAATGAAATAGGAGAAAACAGATTTGTAAAAAAAAAATGGAAGTACCAGCCACAACCTATTGGAAACAAAATTGAAATCTTAAAAGTAATCATTAATCAAGTGAATCTTAAAAGAGGATCTTGATGACACTGATACTTCTGCTCCAGTTTTATTTTGAAAGAAAATTTTAAATTGAGTTATAGTAATCAACATATTTCCCATAAAAGAAATGAAAAATCTAGAATGTTCATTTATCAAACACAGGGTAGGGATCTTGCTTATACAATAGGCTCCACATTCATATGCGGACAGGTCTCACTGTAACAGGGGATTCCAGACACTCCAAGAACTTGTATCTAAGACAACCTATCTCCTTGGCATTTTATCCTAGAAATAAGAAATTCTCTTTCCTCTCTTATGTAATGAAGCACTGACACCACTTTTCCCTCTTCTATCATATATGGACCTGGTTTTTTGTGCACCGGCATAGTTATCAACTACATGGTTTAAGTTCACGGCATAGTTACAACAATATGCAGAGACAGTTCATGTTTTATTAACCAGATTCAATCTTCCATCTGGTTTTCATTGCAACAAAAGAACCAAAGGAAAGCTCAGTTTTCTTTCCATCCACTCATGGACAGCCAAACAATTTCCTATGAACTTCCACCAAATAGATGCAGGATATCTAAAAATACAGAGAATCAATCAAAGATAGAATCAAGATGAGAGACATCAATCATTTCCCCATATTCCCCCTATTGTAATCAAAATGGTTGAAATGAAACAGAGAATCAATCAAAGATAGAATCAAGAGGAGAGATATCAGTCATTTCCCCATATTCCCCCTATTGTAATCAAAATGGTTGAAACGAAACCTTGCAGCTCGAAATGGGTTAAAAAAAAAAATGTAATGTTTTGGTTATTTTGATCGAAATTCAGGCATTCAATACTTTCATTTCTCTTATTTTGGTGAAATATTATATTCCCCTTATTTCCTCCAGGCTTTCACAAAAATATGCTGGATATCTAAAAGATACAGAGAATCAATCCTTATAGATACAAGAATTTTCAAAAGAATCGGATATTTTCATTTTTTGGTGGATTTCATACTTTGCATGGATTTTGCATCTACGCATCCACCTTTTTCTAATTTCTACAAGGACAAATAGATTAAGAACTGAAGCACATTTTAAGCAACCATTTTCAGTATTCTCAGAATATCAGAACCCATAGTCTTCATCAAAACAGAGGAGTCATCTAAGCCACAAAAACTGCAACAATAGTTAGAGAGATTTGGAACCTGATTCAATTGTTATTTATTCAAACAATTGAGAAGATCCTAGATGAAATAGTCTCTCCCAAACAACAAATCAAAGAGAGGGAGCAGGAAGACACAGACAGAGAGTTATCAAAGTGACTGCTTTTAAAATAAAAAAAAAATAGAATGAAGGCCAACTAACCTATGGATTGACTTGATGGTGGTGGAGGGCAGTACTGCGTGGTAGGATTCGTCGGCGGCGGCGGCCGAGGTCCCATACTCCTGAGGCAGACGTCCCAGACACGCTGCTATCATCGAGCTTCCTCGATGTGGAACCGTTGATTGGAGTAATCCAGACAGCGACGATCACAAGGATCACCACTCCTAGTCCACTGCCGATGGCAAATATCAAGATCAGTTGCATCGACGAGTGGAGTGACGGAAAGAGAGAGTGAGAGAGAGAGGGAGAGGCAGAGAGAGAGACACAAGGTTAGGGCTAGGGGTATCCATTTTGGGAGCCCGAGCCGAGCCGGCCGCTTGAAAATCGCGCTGAATCGGACTTTTTAATAAGGGGGTGTTTGGTAACACTTCAGAAGTTGGATTCTGATTTCTGGAGCATAAATGGAGTAGATGCCTGTTTGGTAACCCGATTTGAATTTCTAGAGAATCCATGAGTGAACCGGCTCCAAATGAGCTCTAGAATCCAATTTTTTAGAGCATCAAATAGATGCTTTTCGACTTCAGAGTACAATTTTGGAGTAAAAATCACCCCACACCACTACTATCACCAACTACCATTACCACCACCACAACCCACCAGCCACCAACCACCACCCACCACCACCACCACCACCACCCTCCACCACCCACTGCCGCCACCACCACCACCACCACACTGCCACCACCCACTGCCACCACTACCCACCACCACCACTACCACCATCCTCAATCACCACCCACCGCCACCTACCATCGCCACCACCACCAGTCACCGATCACCAACCACCGCCACCTACCTTCGCCACCACCACCCCCCGTCGCCATCACCACCAACCACCCACCACCGCCACCACCATCCACTACCTCCCACTGCCACCTACTATCGCCGCCACCACCACCAGCCACCAACCACCACCACCACCACCACCAACTATCACCCACCACCACTGCCACCACCACCCCCCCTCGTCGCCACCACCGCCACCACCATCCACCACCAACCACCGCCACCTACCATTGCCACCACCACCAGCCACCAACCACCGCCACCACCACCCACCACCTCCACCAACTATCACCCACCACCACCGCCACCACCCTCCACCACCACCACCTACCCACCGCCACCCTTCACCACCACCTCCCACCCACCACCATCGTCACTAACCATCACCATTCACCACTAGTGCCATCATTCACCACCCATCAACACCATTTTGGAGTTCATGACTAAATTAGGTTAACAAACATGTTTCTACTCCCATATACTCCTGAATCCTTTTGAAGTTGGAGTAGAAATTTGAACCAGAAGTAAGAATCTCAGAGTTGAAGTTTTAATAAATAGCCCCTAAATGTATTGGGCTTAGACTTGGACCAATTATTAACAGGTTGTTTACGATGCAGCGGTGTAACCCAATAGTCGCCTGACAGAACAGCTGAACCACGCTGTTTAAAGATCTAATTGCCATAAACCGATTAAGGACCAACTTAGACCATATAAGTTTAATTTTTAATTTTTTTCCCTCCCATTTGTCTTTATATATGTAGTTTAACTTTTTACTTTATGTTTATATCATTCTATTTTTCTTTCTCCTCTTGAAGAATAAACTTTTAGTCACTTTGGTCTATATCCTTATTCCTTCTAAAGGATAAACGCATTTCAAGTACTAGTATTGGTTGTTAACTATTATTATATTATCATGTTTATATCTTGGAACTCCCATGGGATATGGAGGTTTAAGTTCTCATGGGTGTGATATTTTTCTTGCTTGATGCAAGTTTCATGAAATTCTAAATTGATGGGATTAATTTCTAAGTTTGTTTTATGGGTATGTTATTTTATTTAAGAATTTAAAATATATTATGTTCTTTTAAATTTTAATGAAGAACATGAAGAATATAAAATAAGCTATTATGTTGTAACTGTAGAATAAATAATGACCAATTACAATTGAATATGAGTCAAGGGTTAAATCGAATAGCATAATCAAATAAGATAACTGATCATAGATGTTAATAGATCGATTAAATCAATTAACATAAGACCAATTAAGGACCCAGACTGATCAGACTGAATATAAACGAGTCAATGTCTTGCAAATTAAGACCGATTAGTTATACATGTCAGATCACGGTGCATGTTAAATTGGTGGGATTGATTAAGTCCGACCAAGACCGACTGATTGACACCCTTAGTTAGGGTTACCACAGAGAGGTTAGAGGAAGATAGAAAGAGAGCAATCCTGCAAAGACAAAAAATAAATCCCAATAACCCTATATTACTATTAGGTAGCCAAAACCTATTTTCCGTTTTCTTTTTTTTGGCTACGGTAGTCAAAGTACTATCGATATAAACAGTTTAGGCTAATGTATAGACTCTCATCATAATCTTTTACTTTTGGATACTAAGGCTGGTGCTTTCTCTGGTTTAAGTCATTCTGTTTCGAAGCTATGTGGGCCAGACATGAAGATTGTGTTAATGTCGTGGAATCCAGTTGGAATATTTCTTCTAGAGGATCAGCAACTGAGTTGCTTCATCAAAGGTTTCAAAACACCCAAGCAAGCCTCCAAATCTTGAACATGCAAGAATGTTTTTGGGCATGTGTAATACCCCTGTTAAGTTAAAATACTAGATAGCTTATCTTTTTCTTTTGTTTTGACAAGTGGAAGAGGCCCAATGGAGTGATAAATGTATTTTAGAAATTCCAACCATTTCATCAAGAAGGTAAATAAATTTTATTTGAAGGATTGATTAAATAGTGAATTATTTATGAAATAGGAAGATTATAATTAAGTTAGTAGTATTAGCATGTTGCTAAACGTTGTAATGTATGAAATATTTTTAAATAAGGAAAATATCTACCACACCCCCTTGTAGTTTGTCTTAGTCTCACCAATCCGTCTTTGTTTGTGATAAAATTCCTAACATCTCTACTTTTGAAACTATGTATTCATGAGACCCCTCTTTTAAGATATGTTCCTCAATCGATGACGTGATACCATTTTAATATCCTTAATGATAGAACTACCCCTAGATATTTTCTCTTTCAATTTTAATAAAATTTATTGACGATTCCATCCTTGCTAAGGCCCAAATTGCCCAAAAAATCCAGCATGAGAAGATTCAAGAGAAATCCTTCTCATCGCCTCTGGATTGGGAGGCCATCTGCAAGATGGGCATGCGGGATGCCCAGGTCAGCGATGAGGAGAGGAACGCGATGGTGCACCCCCGCACTCGAGTGGAGATGGCTGACGCTGAGGCAGCAGCAGCAGTAGCTGGAGCAGGGGTTTATGGGGATGATGACGATCGGTTATACCTGGATGTGGATGCCATACCTCCTCCATCACCTACTTATGCTACAGGAGCTGGTCCGTCTTCTTCAGCTGGTCCTTCACATGCAGCTGGTCCTTCGTATGCTCCTTCTGATGACATGATGAGGATATTGCACGAGATACGAGAGGCTCAGTGTATGTCTGACTTGAGGATGGGAGAGCTTCTAGAGGCTCAGCGCTTGTCTGATCAGTGGGTAGGAGAGCTTATGGATGCTCAGCGCGTGATCGACCAGCGTGTGGCTTCCCTCACAGCTAGTCTCTAGACGACCCAGACTCAGATAGCTTGGTTGACTAGAGTCTACGCTGAGGACTATGATAGAGACCGTGAGGAACCGCCTCCCCCATCACCTTCAGCTTCTTGATGTATTTCTTTTATCTCTCTTTTGTACTTCAGAGTAACTGTCCGGATTGTGGACTGTACTTTGCTTTAGTCATATATATACATGTTTGTTCTTCTTTGGGTGTATATAAATTTGTTTCTCATTTAATAGATGCATTATTCTCTTTCAATTTTGTCTCAAACAACACAGATGCTTATGGTGTGTTATTATTACATCTTTTAAATTTTTATCCTATCTCAGTTCAAGAATTTTTATGGAAATATACTGGTTTCACAGACAAGGCCTGAGATGCTCTGATACCAAGTTGTCACACCCCAATTCTGCACCATTCAAAATGGTGTGATGAACCGCTAATAAACCAACGGCTCAACCCGGATCTCTAATAGGTTATGTCCATTAAAAATAAAACCATACACATCCACAACCATAATCAGAGTAAATACACAATAGTGGAAGTGTCATAGTAAATGAACTAAGAAATTTAATTGTGATAATCATAGATAAAGTATCAATTTATGTTGTATCAACTGAGACATAAGTAAATAAAATATCAATTACATTCCCTTAATAAATTCAAATGAAAACCTAATCGAATACGCATGAGTTGCACTCGCATGAGGGGTCATACGTATCCTCTAAGTCTTCAGCTTCCATTGCAGCAACACGCCCGTACACTGGAGCACTCAAATAATCTTCAATAGTGGTACCTGCATCATCAACTAAAAATATTCGACGTCAAGAGGGTGAGCACACATCATGGCTGAATGAGCAAACAAAACAATGCAACAATCATATGCATGCATTCAATTCATATCTTTGGTCTGGTATATAAGTTTGCAATGCGCTATAGAAAGGTTCGGTGGCTGCCTCGCCTATATGCACAGGGTGTGGAAGCCCGCCCAAAGGTAACGTTTATTGTCGTCCCCATCCACCCTACCATGGAATAGAGATAGAGCTAAAGTGATAAGGCCCGGCCTATGACACTTTCCCTGATACTCTACCCATACCAACACGTAAGCCCCTGCTGGCGAGGGCTCGCAAACTGGGCTAGCAAACTGGGCTCGCAACTAACCAATCCTAATGCCAAACAGTATATCCAAGTTCTCACCCCAGTATCCCTCAATACGTCCATAGAGTTAGGGCTAAGGCCCCCCGGCAGAGTCAGAGACTACACGGTCCGAGACCACCTCCCCTCATACACTACGACGTAATAGTTCTGCTAAGGTAATGGCGATACGACAATGTCAGTGAACAAGACTTGAGTTAGAGATAGAGCTAGAGTGCTGAGGCCCAGCCTATGACACCCCCTAATACTCGCTCACATCAAGCACACCAACCAGACCCATACATTCACATGCCTATTCCTATCATCATCATCATCATCATCATGTTATAAACAATAATTTAAATATGCATGAACAATAATAATAGAAATATTGGATAACATATTGAATGCACATGCAAGCATACACGCATAGAATCAATCATGGCATTGGACTCAAGAATAAAACAGTTTATTATTAACCAATTAGTTTAGGTCTTATTCCCTCACCTTTGCTTGATTGTAGATCCTCTTTCAAGCTTTAAGAATCAAGTAAATATCACTATTATATCACTAAAAGACCTAATCAAGTCGATAGAATTTAATTAGAATTAATTTTGATTTTAAAAAGCATGTTGTTAACTGGGAGTCGATGCCAGGGTCGGAGGTTCCATCGACCCTGGGTGCTACCACCCAGATTCTGGACTTTCCGAACACTGGGGGTCGATTGTTAGGGTCTGGTAGGGTCGATTGTCCATCGACCCCCCGTACGATCCCCCGTAGGTTTAGTCAAAATTCTCATCCTACAGTCCATTCTTCATGTTTGGGTCCTATGGCTTGCTTCTACAATCCATTCCACACATGTTCTATGGTCTAGAATCATAGTTTATTCACTTATATGGTTTTTATGATCTCCCCGATGGTTTTCCATTGAAACCTAACCATGGGTGGATGATTTGGGTTTCTCCTAGATCATATCCTCTTTACTATCTATTCTAAGGTCTGTAGAATTACATGGAGATAGTATCCATACCTGAGAATTAGGTTTCTTTCTCTGAAGCCTTCTCTTTGATCTTCTTCTCCACTTTCCTTCTCTTCTCCTTCTCTTCTCCTTCTCTTCTCTTTCTCTCAATCCAATTAGGGTTCTAAAAGGAGTGAAAGAGGCTTAGGGACGTCCTATTTATAGAGTAGAAACTCCCAAAATAAGTCTCATTGAGATTAGGAAAGAATCTCATTGAAATTTAGAAAGTTCCCAATTCACGGTTTCTGTCGACAGACTGGGGGTCGATGAGGGGGTCAGCGATCCCGTCGACTCCTGGTTCTAAATTTTCCGACCCCCGATTAAAAACGTAGGGTCTGACTTTTATATTGGGGGGTCCGACCCTGCCTAGCTGGGTGTGCGACCCTCCTCCCTATTTTAGTGTTTTTAGGTCAGTTTAATACCTGAGATCATGATCTCCTTCACGCACTTGATCCATTTGGCTCGACCATGATGGGTAGACCTAGTTCAAGGTGGTAAGACCGGGTTAGTTCGATACGGATCTTACAAACACCCCTACTTTATGTCTTTACTTTATGTGGTATATGGGTTCGGCCATCGTGCACCAATAATTATTCGATGCGGGTGGGTAACAAGATATGTATGCTGTACTTGCCATCCCTAGCGTGATGACAGACGGGACAGACTAGAACGTCCCCTACCCCTTCAATGTATCCCATAATGCAAAAGGAAAATGTATTAATAGTTTTGATCCACAATCCCTACTTATGTATCCCGTAGGAATTTCTATAAATTTTTGTAATTATTCACGTGCAATGCGGGCTCACGCGCTTGTGATGCGCGAATAAATATAGACGTATGGATGTATGTAAAAATAAAGCGAGGCTCAGATGCCTATTTTCCAATGCCGAGAGTACACTCTCACATGTTGACAAGTAGAGATTGTTTTCATTTTTTTTATGTGTAGTTCATTTCGAACTACGTATGGGCTTGATTCTCGGACCTCACCCCGAGATACGTAGGCTGCCTGGGGGTTCATCACCCAAGCTCAGTCCAATTGCAATGAGGGTTGCAATAATACCCAATTTACATCATAATGTACTTTATATTTAGTACACTGGATTAAAATTTCTGTTTTTTTTTTTTCAAATTTTACTGTTTCAATCATCAAGCATAATTTCAAGAATTCAAATTTCAAGAAAAATCAAATTTAATTCAATTTCAATGTCAATTTTAAATTCAATTCAATTTCTGTTTCAATTTTAATTTTAATTCCAAATCCAATTTAAATTTCAAATTCAATTCAATTTCTATTTCAATTTCAATTCCAAACTCAATTTCAATTTCAAATTCAATTTTCAAATTTTAAATTTCATCTCAGTTCTCCATCTTCGCATGGAACCTTGGGCAAACATTCCATCATCGCATGGAAGTCTCTTTCAACCTTGGACAAGTATTCCATCATCGCATGGAAGTCCCTTCAATCCTGGGCAAGCATTCCATCATCGCATGGAAGTCCCTTTCAAACCCTATTTTTTACATAGACGGTCTACCAGCTTGACTAGTGGCTGTAGAAGTCTATTCGATGTGCTTTACATAGACGGCCTACCAGCTTGACTAGTGGCTCTAGAAGTCTATTCGATTGCTTTACATAGACGGTTTACCAGGTTGACTAGTAGCTGTAGAAGTCTATTCGATGTGCTTTTCATAGATGGCCTACCAGTTTGACTAGTGACTGTAGGAGTCTATTCAATATCCTAAACCTAGATGACCTATTAGCTTGACTAGTGGCTATAGGGATCTACCATCTTACCAACCCAAGCGATTGAACTACGTTGGGCTTGATTCTTGGGCTTATCCTGGGATACGTAGGTAGCTTGAATGCTTATCATTCGAGTTCAGTCCTAAACTAATTTACTTTAATTTACTTTTCATTTCTTTTTTTTCATTTTTTGCATTTAAGCTTTGGACTACGCTTCAATAGCTGAAAATGATTTTTGTCTATCAACATGTTAAGAGTTGTGCACTCATTATCCAAAATTGGCTGATTGGTCCATCATCCAATCATTTTATTTCTGATCTATATCACATTTTAATTGTTTTTCTATTATATTCACAATTGTATGGCTTGCTCCTAGATTGAAATATATCTAGAACCTAGGTCTAGTGCCTATTAAAAAGTTGTTTAGCCATTGCCTGTAATTTAAATTAGGATAGAAAAGGATAGTATATGGAGACTAATCTTCGGATTAGGCAATTTGGGTGCCTAATACCTTCCCAAATTGTAACATGACACTTACTCATTGTTTCTCGGGTTTGACCATAAGCCTTAATCCATTACGTGAGTCATTAGTATTTCTCATATGAGAAATTATATATAAATCCTAGACCTTATATAAGACCCGTGTCAATCTAACCCGGTCTTACCACCTTGAACCAGGTTCACCCATCATGGTCGAGTCAAATGGACCAAGGGCGTGAAGGAGATCGAGATCCCAGGTATCAAATCGACCCAAAAATACTTAAAATAGGGGAAGGGTCGCATACCCAACTAAGCAGGGTCGGACCTCCCAAAACAGAAAGTCAGACCCTCGGTTTTGGAGGGAGGGTCGGACAACTTATACCCCTAGGGTCGACGGGATCATCGACCCTCAGTTACCGCAGAAAATAGAAATTTGGAAATTTCCATATTTTCGAATGGGATTCTTTCATAATCTCAAAGGAACTTATTTTAGGATATTCCTACTCTATTTAGAGGACGTCCCTAAGCCACTTTCACTCCTTTCACAACCCTAATCGAATTGAGAGAAAGAGAGGAGAAGGAAAGAGGAAGAAGAAAGGAAAGGAAGAGAAATTAAGCCAAAAGATAAGAGTTGTAGAGAAAGATTAATCTTCTCAGGTATGGATACTAATTCCATGAGTTTCTACAGACCTTAGGTTAGTTAATGTTGAGAGTGTGATCTCGGAGAAACCCAAACCATCAATCTATGGTTAGGTTTTCATGGAAAACCATAGGAAAGTGCATGAAAGCTATCTAGGTGGGTTATACATGGTTTTAGACCATGGAATGAATGTAGAATGGAATGTAGGAGCAAGCCATAGGATCTCAAGTACGAAGAATGGATTAAAAATAGAAATTGGACCGGAGTGCACCAAGGGTCGCACCCAGGGTCGTTAGGCCATCCGACCCTGGGTATTCCTGACCATCGACCCTCAGCATTCGGAAAGTCCAGAAAGAGGGGAGGGTCGATAAACCCATCGACCCTAGCATCGACCCTCAGTTAACATAATGGTTTTTAAATCTGAAATTAATTCTAATTAAATTCTATCGACTTTGTTAGGTCTTCTAGCAATATAATAACATTATAAAGGTGATTTTAAAGCTTGGAAAAGTATCTTATAGCAAGCTAAGGTGAGGAACCATAACTCCAAACTAAATTGGTTAATAATAAACTGTTTTCTATTTCTTGAGTCCTATGCCATGCTTGATTCTATGCGAATATGTTTGTAATGTGCATACAGCATGCCATCCAATATTTCTATTATTTGTTCATGCATATTTACTTTATTGTTTATAACATGGTGATGATGATGATAGGAATAGGCGTGTGCTTGTATGTGTGTGGTTGATGTACTTAATGCGAGCGAGTATCAGGGGAGGTGTGATGAGAACGTCAATAAACGTTAACCTTTGGCGGGTCTCAGCACTTTAGCTCTATCTCTAACTCAAGTCTTGTGCATTGACATCGTCGTATCGCCATTACTTTAGCAGAACTATTATGTCGTAGGGTATCAGGGGAGGTGGTCTCGGTCCTTGTAGTCTCTGACTCTACCGGGGGACCTTAGCTCAATCTCTATGGACATTTTGAGGGATGCTGGGGTGAGGCCTTGGATACACTGTTTGGCATTAGGATTGGTTAGTTGCGAGCCCAGTTTGTAGCCCTCGCCAATAGGGGCTTACGTGTTGGTATGGCACTATATAGCAATAAACGTAACCTTTGTTATATAATGTTCATGATTGGGTGCATGTGAGTTGACGATAAACGTGATCTTCGGGTAACGTCATACACTCGTGTATAGAGGCGGGGTCAATAAACGTAACATTTGGCTAACTAAACCTTTCTATTGCATACTGCAAACTTTAAACCGGACCAAAGATATAAATGGATTTGCATGCATATGTATTGTTGCATTGTTTTGGCTACTCACTGAGCCGTGATGTGTGCTCACCCCTCGACGTTGAATATTTTTAGTTGATGATGCAGGTTATACGGTTGAAGTTTTATATAAATGCTTCTGCGTACGGGACGGTAGCGGCGATGGAAGCTGGAGCGGAAGAGGATACACACGACTCCTCTTGCGAGTGCAACTCGTGTGTATTTGATTAGATGTTTTATAGGTTTCTTTATTTGGATTTATTAAGACATGTATTTGGTATTTAAATATTTATGTCTTAGATGGAAACAGAATAATTTGCTATTAAATTATTAATATCATCTTAGTTTCTCAGTTCATTTTATTATAAGACTTCCGCTATTGTGTATTTACTCTGATTATGACATGGATGTATGGGGGTTCAATTAACGCGGGGATAGCCTATTTGAGATCCTGGTTGAACCGTTGATTTATTAGCGGTTCATCACACCATTCTGAAATGTGTGGAATTGGGGTGTGACACCTTATCTAGGTGGCGACTCCATTTTTATTTTTTATATTTCAACCATTTCATACAATTACAAAACATAGTCCTTACAGCACCTTCCTCCTACCACACAATAGGTCTGCTACAGTGAAAAATGAGAAATAAAGAGTCGCGCCTTTTATTAACCAAAAGTCGCGACGTGTGGTCGATTACGTGCTGCACGTCCCTCACTTGATCAGAGGTGCGGTCGATCACATACCACACAACACTTTTTCAACCAGATTCGCTCTGTGTTGAATATTTGGCCACTTGATTCATTTGCAATGTATTCAAACTATAAAATTAAGTTTTAAACATATTAGTTTACATTGTATGATGTAACATTAGACATTCATACCCATGAGCCAACTGTCTGCCTCTCAGTTTTCAAGTTTGAGAAAAGTTTCTGACAATGGCTCCAAGTACAAGGCGAAGGTGTGGCGAGCCTAACACCTTAGAAAGCAATGCCCTGCCCTAGGGGATAACGCAAGAGCCTATGCCTCTGCCGAAAATATATCCTGAGCCGGAACCTGTAACTCCGCCAGCACCTCTCGTACTAATAGCAGCAGATGTCACTGCTATCTTGGGAAATTTTTCTCAGGATATCAATATCCAGCAACAACAACTCTTGGTTGGACTCGTAATAGTACTTCGTGGAGAAAACGCTCCTCCGGCTATACCTGTCCCAACAATCGCACCAGCACCTGCTCTGGTACCAGTGCAGCTTTCGATAAACCTAATACATACTCCAGTACCAAATGTGGAGCACCAGTGCGTCTACAGGCACCACCTATGTTTACTATTATTCCTCAAGTCGCTTCACAGATAGTATTGCCACATACCTTAACACCAATGACAAAAATAGTGAAAGCATTCCAAAAGATGAAGCCTCCGAAATTTAGAGAAGTAAGAAATGATCCTCTGCGTCCTGCTATATGGATGCATACCATTGAAAAAGCTCTAAGAATGATGCCTTGCACAGATGAGCAAAAAATACTCTACTCTACATTCATGTTCGAGGATGAACCTAACAATTGGTGGGATTCTACTCGGCCTATCCTAGAGGTCAAGTACGGTAATATCTCATGGGAGAATTTCAAGGAAGCCTTTTTTGCAATTACTTTCCTCAAAGTTACAGAGATCAAAAGGAGGCCAAATACCTGACATTCAACCAAGTGCAAAGATCCATCATTGAATATCAGAGGAATTTTGAGAGACTATATTACTTCGCAACTCCAAGCATGCGTAATGACATACAGAAAGCGAAGAAGTTTGCTAATGGTCTTAGTGGTGGAATTCGAGCTATTGTTAAGGCTCAAGGTCTTAACATTTATGCTAGCGTCGTTCAAACAGCCAAAGTGGTGGAAGATAGCCAAAGAGAAGGCTACCAAGCCTGCTGGAAAGATAAGCCCACAACCTTTGGTACCAAAAGAGCGGGTACCTTCACCAATAATTGTAACACCAAGAAGCCATTCAGAATTTCAATTGTAAAGAAAATGACCACCCAAGCTTCTACAAAGAATGTTACACCTCAATTCTAGACTAACCAGTGGTATGATGAACCGTCATGAGAACCAATGGTTCAAACCAGGATCTCGTATAGGTTGTGCTCACCCGATTAAACCAAACACATTCCACAATTATAATCAGAGTAAATAATTAAATAACAAAAATCTTATTGATAATGAATTGAGTGTCTACAATGATAAGTAATTAAATAATCCAGTTATATCTAAGTAACCAAAACATAATTAATACCTATTACAAGTATCAAAATACTAAAGTTAACCACCAAGCGTAAACATAGTTGAAACACTCGTTTGACAAATCATATTCATCCTCTACAGCTTGCACATCCATAGCCGCTACATGTCCATACGTTGGCGTTATCCATTTAGTCTTCAACCGTAATAGCTGCAACATCAGAAACTAAAAAGAATTACATGCGCGAGGGTCAGCTCTCCTACATGAGCTCAATGAGTGAACAAAACAATGCAACAAACATATGCATGCATTCAATTCATATCTTTGGTCTAGTTTTTAAGTTTACAATGTGCTATAGAAAGGATTGGCGACCAACTCACCTTTATACATGAGTGTGTAAATCTGCTCAATGGATCAAACACCATTGTCGTCCCATATGCATCTAGCATGAAATAGAGATAGAGCTAAAGTGTCCTGATCACAAACTGCCAACACTTCCCTTGATGCCCTACCCATACCAACACATAACTAGGCTCGCAACTAACCAATCCTAATGCCATTTAATGTATCCAAGGCCTCACCCCAGCATCCCTCAATACATCCATAGAGATAGAGCTAAGGCCCCCCGGTAGAGCCAAAGACCACACGGTCCTAGACCACCTCCCCTAATGTCCTACGACATAATAGTTCTGCTAAGGTAATGGCGATACGACGATGTCAATGGGCAAGACTAGAGTAGAGATAGAGCTAGAGTTTGGTGGTCAGGCTGAACCACAATGCTACGTCTTTCCCCTGATGCCCCACTTGCATCCAACACACTAATCACATACACAATCACATGCCTATTCCTAGCATCATCACCATCATGTTATAAATAGACAAAAATAAATATGCATGACCAAAAATAGCAGTAATATTGGATGGCATGTGAGATGCACATTACAAGCATACAAGCATAAAATCATTCATTGCATTGGACAAATAAAATAAAATAGTTTGTTATTATCTAATTAGTTTAGGTCTTGTTCCCTCACCTTTGATTAATGTTTGTTCCTCTCCCAAGCTTTGAAAGTCACTTTGAATCTATTGAAAACCTAAACAATTAATGTATTTAAGTTAGGGTTCAAGTTTACCGAGTTACAATAGTCAAAAACCTTGTCTGGTCTCAAAATATACTTGTTGTTATCGTGTAGTCGCAGATGTGGTCGAACCTGTGGTCTCAATATATGCGACCACACACTGTGTGGCCCTATGGTTCCATATCATGCAACCACAGCATGCGACCATACGATTCTAGGAAACTTCTCGAATAGCTGTGGTCGACTCTCTGGTCACCTTGTGGTCGACCATAGCTGCGACCATACGAAGTTTGGCTGATTTTTACTTCTCATACGATTTTCTCCTCTTGGCTTATCAACAGGATTCATCCTAAGATCATTCTATGGTCTTTAATCATAGTTTATCCTTATCAGTTATCCCTAACCTATTCTCTTATGGTTTTCCTTAAAAATTCCATAACCGAAATCGTTACATTACATTTAACACATCAACTTGACGAAAAGGAACCTATCCTATCTGATCTACCTTTACAACGATGGGTTCATACCTTAAGCTTACTGTAAAGAGATAGAATTCTTCTCTGCAAAACCCTTCTCCAAGCTTCTTCTCCAAATCTCTTTTTCTCCTTCTCTTCCTCTCTCTCTTTTTCTCTTAGGTTTAGAGTTTCAATTTGGGTTCTAAAAGAGTAAGAGAGGCTAAGGAACGTCCTTTATATAGAGGAAAAACCTCCATATATAGTCCTCTTTCAATTAGAAAAGAGATCCCCTCAAATTAGAAAAGTTTCTTAAATATGGAGTCAATTCAACATCATGTGGTTGCAAGTGTTGTCGCAGAATCCGTCGACCACACGTCCCAAATATGCAACCACACGTTGTGTAGTATCATGTGTGGTCGACCACACCCCTCAAAAATGCTACCACACAACCAAAATTTATTGGTTTTAATTTTTGACTGGTTGCTTCTACATAAACTTAAACAGTAAATCGCACCAACTAAATTTGACTTGTTACTTACCTTATCTTATGGTTTCTTTATATAATTGGTTCACTTAAGCAGGTTATGATGGGAAGACCGGTCACGACACGAGAACGTAAGGGTTAAACTGGGTTCATGGCGTGCAGGTCTGACAAAGAAGGCTGTTGCCCCTGCACCTTTTGATATAGCACTTGGCCCAGTAAAGTGCTATAACTGCTAACAAGAGGGAGATATATCCAGAAACTGCCCTCAACCTCCAAAGCAAGGATTACAGCAGGGCAAGGTCTATGCAACAATGGTAGAAGAGGCTAAAAACTCTACTAATGTGGATACAGGTATATCTCTCTCATTGTAATTAAGTTGTTGTGCATGAATTGAATATGGTCTGGAAGTATCAGTTAAATTAATAAATTATGTACCACTAGGTATTGTATCTATATCTGATTTTTCAGCTCGAGTACTCTTCAACTCAGGTGCGACCCATTCTTTTGTATCACCCTCCTTTGTTGAGAAATTGGGAACACCCCTACGACAGATGGAGTCACATCTTATAATCAGCATGCCATTGGGACAACAAGTAAAATTGAACTACTACCATGGCCCGTGTGAGTCCAAATTGGCGATAAGCAAATTGAAGCAAGCCTAATACTTCTAGACATGTCTGACTTTGACATAATTTTAGGGATGGATCAGCTAGCTACACATAAAGCCAGTGTATTGTGTGTTGAGAGAAAAGTCTTATTCGAAGTTGATGGTGATAAACCAATCGTGTTCATCGGAGACAGTCGAAGAAACAGAAGAAGCCTTTCATTTCTGCCTTGCAAGCAAGTTATTAGATCAGGGCTGTACTACATACATTGCATCTGTAGTAGATACTACTATGGAAAAACCCAAATTGGAAGAATTATGAGTAGTAAACGAATTCCCTGAGGTATTTATTGAAGATTTACCAAGTATGCCACTAGACAGAGCAACAAAATTTGTAATCGAGCTGCTCCCAGGATCGGCACTTGTATCCAAGGCACCCTACAAAATGGCACCTATTGAGTTAAAGGAACTCAAAATGCAATTGCAAGAATTGCTAGATAAAGATTTTATTAGACCAAACATTTCGCCATGGGGAACGTCAGTCTTGTTTGTCAAGAAGAAAGATGGAAGTGTCTGATTATGCATTGACTATCGAGAACTAAATAAACTCACAGTCAAGAATAGATACCCGCTACCCAGGATCGATGATCTATTAGATCAAGTACAAGGAGCATTAGTATTCTCAAAGATTGATTTACGATCAGGTTATCACCAACTGAAGATCAGAGAATCTGATATTCCAAAGACAGCTTTTAGAACTCGATATGGTCATTATGAGTGATATGGTCATTATGAGTTCAGGGTTATGTCATTTGGGTTGAAAAATGCCCTGACCTCATTGATGGAGTTAATGAATAGAGTATTTCATGATTACTTGGATCAGTTCCTTACAGTGTTCATTGATGACATCCTCGTATATTCTAAGACTCATGAAGAACATGAGGAACATTTGAAAAAAGTCCTTCAGTGACTCAAGGAAGAAAAACTATATGCTAAATTTAAGAAGTGTGAGTTTTGGCTAAAAAAAGTGGCATTTCTGGGACATGTTGTCTCAAGAGAAGGGATAGATGTGGACCCTAGCAAGGTACAAACAGTACTAGAGTGGGAAGCCTCGAAAATGGTTATAGAAGTAAGGAGTTTTCTATGCCTTATAGGGTATTATCGATGATTCATTCAGGATTACTCTTGAATAGTGGTGCCACTTACCCAACTCACAAAGAAAGGACACAAGTTTGAATGGACAGAAAAATGAGAAGTGAGTTTCCTAACCTTAAAAGAGAAGCTTGTAACAGCCCCTGTGTTGACAGCAACTGATGGAGACACTGGGTACATTGTGTACACCATTGCATCCAATATAGGACTGGGTTGTGTTCTCATGCAACACAGTCGAGTCATTGCTTATGCGTCCCGACAATTGAAGGAACATGATAAAAATTATCCCACTCATGACCTGGAATTGGCAGCTGTGGGTTATGCACTAAAAATATGAAGGCACTACCTATTCGGTGCAGTTTTCGAGATCATGTTAGATCATAAGAGTTTAGTCTTTTCGTTAAATCAAAAAGAACTAAACATGAGACAATGACGGTGGTTGGAATTACTCAAGGATTATGAAATAAACATATAGTATCACCCGAGAAAGGCCAATGTAGTGGCAGATGCCTTAAGCAGAATGGTTGTCTATGCCTGAAAGAACTAGGCAAGCGGATGCGAAAGAAGCATACATGGCGGCTCATGTGGTCATGTGGTGACTTTGCAATACTAAACAACATCTGGCGAGCTAACCATAGAAACCTTACTTGAGGAATTTGTTATATCCACCTTTGACCTCTTTAGTGCGCTGAGTATCAAGCCAACCCTACCCAAAAACATAAAGGAAGAATTGCCAAAGGATGTATACCTATGGAAGATTATAATGAAATTAGGATAAGGTAACTCTGTCCCTAATTTTTCTAAGGGAGACGACGGATTGCAAGACCTGCACCTAAAATTTCGATCCTAATTTAATATTTTGACTATGCAATAGGTCTTACCATGACAAATGATTCAAACCAAGGTGGACCAAACCAATGAAAACACAATAAAGGTAATCTAGTTGAACCTGACCCTTAACTTGAATAATCAGGGCTTAAACTAGGGGTCCAACACGTCACACCTAGGTACGGTTGGTTACGTGCTGCACCCTAGTGCCATACCTCCTACAGCAGGATTGGTTTACAGAACCAACTTATTTGGACCATTGGTTATACCTAGTTTCGAATTGGACCTATTAGAAAGAGTGTCCAGGTGCATTCACAGTTTTAAATGGGGGTAGAGTAGAGGGAATCCTCCAATCCACCTTGATTGGAGCCCAAATCACTCCAATGTAAATGGAGTATGGGATTTGGCCATACTCTATCATTCTCATTTTCATTCTCTGCAAAACAAAAGAGAAAAGTGAGAGAGGAGCTCTGCTACGTCTAGAGAAGAAAGGAGAAGGGAGAAAGAGGAAAAAGCCTCGACCACCAAGGGAAACCACCACTGGATAGCACCGACACCAAAGATCCATAACTGGTATCGACTTTCCCCATCTTCCTACTTCTCTTTGAGTTGAAATAATCAGTGAGAATCCCAAAAAGGATCCTCTGAATCATGTTTCTCAGACCATTATCTCCTGTAACAAGTATTGAGACTCATTCAAGGACCTAACCAGAGCATGAATCTGAATCAGAGATCCAATTGAAAGTCTATAAAAATTACTCATTCAAGGACCTAACCAGAGCATGAATCTGAATCAAAGATGAACTAAGGTTCTTAAAGAATGGAAAATTAGATTTTTATAGACTTTCAATTGGATCTAAGCTGTCCATACTCTGAATAAACCTAAATGGATTCTTATGGATTTAAACCCAAGAAAAACATCCCTGGTATTGCTGGAAAAAGGATCTAAAGAACAAAAATCAAATCCAACAATATCGGTAAGGTGTATAATGGAATTGAAACCATTAACATGAGTTAGATTGGAAATTTCAAACCCAAACTCATGGATTAGATCTATAAAAATTATAAAAAACCACCGAAGAAGTTTTGGTGAGATATTGCAACGTTTCGATATGCGATCGATTACCTGCCGCATGCCTATGGTTAGTGACCCTGCGGTCGATCTCATGCCACACGATGATTCGACCCCAGATGAAGGTCATTCTCGGATATCATCTCCCTTTGAATTTTATGAACCTGCCTATGTGTTCATATACCTGAAACTATATGTCTACATAGGTGTGCTCCATAGCTTCAATTGAAAATCAATGTTTATGCCTTATATGCTTGCTATTTAGGATGTCTATGCATTTGAAACTCTAGACAACAAGTGTAAAGTTCTTAATAATAGTAAACAGACCTCTGAAAAATATGAATAAGCTATTAAGCTATGCTTGAACAAACAATGAACTAATAAGCAAATGTCATCGTGAGTATTGCTATCCAAGGTACAGTAGAACTCTAGGGGAAACTATATAGGAATCCATATTCTCTATTTTTGCTGCTGCTATCTCAGGTAAAGGAATTGAACCTTTGCTTGGTAAATTAGTTTCTATTTATCTTGTTGAATGATGTAATGCGAGTGATAATATGTCTTGTGTTTGATAACATGCCATCTAATGAACTATATTATTTGCTCATGAATATGCATTATCTTGTATGCGATCAGTGAAATCCGTAATGGTTTAAAAATGGGATGGAATGGGATACCCTCGTGACCTCTCCATGAAAGGTAGAGCTGGTCTTGATAAATCCTGATGTCTGGTTAAGTTGGTAAGGAACCTTTAGGGAATGTAGTTTTCTTCGCTCCGTAGTTTGCTGGCGTCAAAGGCGAGGCAAGGGACCAATCAATCGTATCGGTCGTATTCTTGAATTTGGAATGAAAAGAGAGAAGATGGGTGGAATAGGATGCTTGCACCATTTCTTACCAACACTGCTTTGCATTGACCATGTGTAACCTAGCCAAGTCATGATGTCCTAAGTGGGGACCGGACGGGGTTAGAAGCTACGCGACTTTACTGTCCAATAATTTAACTAATAGGAGAACTTGGTTAGTTGAATTGAAAATCACCCTAGTAACTGTACCCCTAGGCAGTAGGGGGTTTGGCAGTGGCATGGGTTCAATAAAAGGTGGTATGAACATAGCTACGATGCCCTCCAGACCCAACGTAGTATGGATGGGCTAGCAAGTCAAATAGTGGGATTACCATCTCCTCAAGTGCCCGATGTACTGTGGACTTAGGATGAGTTATGTGCAGGCAGCCAATGTAAGGACTTGCACTACAACGATTGACCCATATTTGGGTGATGTTGCTATGCTCCATGTGTGGGACAGTATTCGTTCTTTGGGAGTAACCGGTGTAGTCGGAAACTCCATATGTGGGTTGTCTTGAGCTGGCACTGACAGTTATATACCAGATCATAGCTGTTAATTCATGCATTTTGTTTGTGCACGTTTGATTCTCTTACTAAGCTCGGTGGTTGAGTTTACCCTTGTATACACAAATTCTTTTAGATGTAGTTGTGATGGATTGTGACGCTATGGACATTAGTGATGACGACGTTCATGACGAAACGTGCGAGTGTGACGACTGTGTCTGCGAATAAACACTTAAAAACATTTGATAAACTTATTTGATTCAGTTTAGTTTATTTGGATTTGGGGGCTTGTTGCCCATATAGATAATTTCACTTTAAGGATTTAATTATCTTATTTATCTATTCATATAATGGTTTGGGGATTTAATACTATTATTATCATTTGAATATTTCAGCCGTTGTTAATTAATTATTTAAGACTTCCGCTACACTCTTGATCTGAAAACCATCTTAATTTGGTGGTGTGAATCATTAATATTTCCTATGTATTTTATGTTTATTTATTGGTATTCCATATTCTGTAATCCTGGAAGGGGATTTTCAGTGCCCTAAATTAGGATGTGAAAATCTCATCCATTCCATAGTATCGATAAGTTAAGAATGGGGTGTGACACAAGGTTTGTTGGTTTAAATTAAGAGTAGCCAACTCCTTCAAAGTTTTGTTGTCAGCCATGGCTTCCCCCACTATTAGCTCACTAGAAGCTATATCAGAAACAATTGCTTCTTCCAATGTTGAAACCTATTCTGTCAGAATTTGTTTAGCTTCTTTTTTTAGTCGGTGCAAAATTCTTTCGAGTTTTGGATCAAATATCAATTCACCAGAGTTGAATGATCAAGTCATTAACCAAGATACTCATACAATGGATCAAAAAAATAGCTAATTAATTTTTATTTTATTTTTTTTGTCTGTGTCCCTTGAAACAAGCTTCTTATATCACTCCTACGTCTTCTTGAAACTCATGTGCAATCAGTACCTTTTTTTTTTTGTCTATGTCCTTTGAAACAAGCTTCTTATATCGCTCCTACATCCTTTTGAAACTCATGCTCGATCAGCATCTGTCAGAAAGACTACAGACACACTGAAACAAATAAAATTTCACAATGAAGATAAGAACACAGGTGACTAAACTAACTGGAATTAAATAGAATGAAAATAATCATAATCTGATTAAAACTAGTCCCCGACAATGATGCCAAATTTTGATGCGTGCCGAGCGCAACCAAAAATAAATTACTCTACTTACAATTAATAGCAATGGCAAGTAAAGTTCGATCCACAGAGACTAGTTAATCAAATTGTCTACTTACCAAGAAAAAGAGGATTTTCTTCTGTAAGTTAATTGACATAAGAAAATTTTTTAAAATAACAAAATTGAGTAACAAAAATTCAATCGAAGACGATATCGATTCAAGGAAAATTACTCACGATTGCAAAATTGATCACTGACCTCATATATATATTATTCTCTATTCAAATATTTAACCAAGGATTATCAAAAAGCCAAACAATCCTTACCTTCTCTAATTTCGTTAATCTGAGCCTAGCACACAAATTAATTCTTATCAATAAACCAATTGGTATTAAGCAATTCTCATTAATTTACTAATAGCATTACACTCTCTGAGGGAATAAAAGATAAAAAATAATCTAACAAGCATCAGATTATTTAATTCACTCTATGTTTCTTTTAAACAAGTAACAAAAACATGAATCATAATTGTTCTGCTCAATTGTTAGTCTTCCTGAATACCATAATGATTATGGATTATGGATTTAGGTTAGCTATAAACCACATAATTCAATCAATTAATAGGTCTCTTAATTAATTAAATCATGTAATCGTTAACATGAAAAATCAAGAAACACAGATATTTGAATAGAAAAATTAACGAAAATTAAGAACAAAGTCTCACAATTTTACTAACTGGATTGAAGTTCCCTTGAATCGACTAAAGAACTTAGCCAAACATGGTAGAAAAGAAAAATATGAGAGAAATAAAACTATCTTCTCAATAATTCTTGGGTGCTTCTATTACGTAGGCTTTACATTGCTTTTATAGCCAGAATAACAAAGACTAAAACTGGTATGCTAGAATTGGCAACCTTATTACATGGAAATAAAGACTAGATAAAATCCTCTTGCCTAGATTAAATAAAAATCATTCCATTATTAACTAAATGTCACCCTAAATCTATCAATCATTGTAAGATTCCATAGTAGTGTATATTCTCTTCAAGATTGCTAACAATCAATCAAGCCTTTCCAATAGTGAACCTTCCATATGTGGTAACCTCCCTACTCAGGTTCGGATTTGGATCAGTTGTCTAGATCAAATTTTGAAACCATGTTTGGAGGCCCAAACGAATTCAGATTTTGACCCATAATACCATTTTGGAAAGCTTGAGACGTCCTCTATAACTTTACTGTAGACCACGTTTTATTTTTGGAACTCTTTCCATGTCAAAAACCTGCATGAAGCTCTGAATGTCATTATTGAGAATGATGGAATATTCTGATTTTAAACATAACTTACTAAGACTCTCCCACCAATATCTTATACATAAGAAATCATCACAAATGAGTGCCATAAGACATAAAACATGTTAAATAAATTAAATCTAAAGAGAATAAACATATAAAAATATGAATCTATCAGGCTGCCAAACGGATCCTTCAATATCTCAAAGCCACCATCAATCATGGCCTTCAGATCTTTCGACAATCTTCTCATCATTTACATGCATGTAGTGATGTTGACTAGGCAAGGTGCCAAGATGATCAAAGATCTACAGGGGGTTATGCACTCTATCATGGCTCTAATCTTGTCTCTTGGAGTGCTCGAAAACATGCCACTGTAGCTCGCTCTTCCACAGAATCTGAGTGTAGGGCTTTAGCTACTGCAACGGCTGAAATTATCTGGATTAAGTCCCTACTCCAAAAACTCGAGAAACTAATCACTACACTGCCAGTTTTATGGTGTAATAACCTAAAAGTTACATATCTTACTGCTAACCCTCTATTCCATACTAAAACAAAGCATATATAGGTTGATTTTCATTTTGTGCAACATTTGGTGGCTACCAAGTACCAAGGATCTCTAAGTCCGATATCTATCAACCAAGGATCAAGTAGCAGATGTTTTTACCAAGCCATTATCAATTATCCGTTTTCAAATACTACGAGACAAGTTGATGATCCGTCAAAGACCCTCCTTAACTTGAGGGGGGGCTGTAAGAAAAGATCAATTTCACAAAATTCAAGTTTTAAATTTCAAACATTTGAAATTTGAATTTAAATGAAATTCTTATCTTTGCAAAATCATATATCACTCCAACGGATTTAGATTTGAAGAAGATTTAGATTTAAGGAATCATAATCTTTTGGAAAAGATTTAGATTTAGAATGATTTGTTATAACTCCAACGGATTTGATTTTGCTAAGATTTGTTGTAACTCCAACAGATTTGATTGTAATCTTTGGAGAATATTTAGATTTGGAGTGACTTGTTGTAACTCCAATGGATTTGATTTTGCCAACATTTTTTGTAATCGTTGCTATTTCAATAGATTGGATTATTATAAATAGAATATAGTACCAAATTAAAGGCATGTGAGTAACAAAAAAAAAAAAAAAAAAAAAGACTTTGAATTTGAATTTTTACTTATGTAACCTTTTTCTCAATATGTTGTTTTATTCTCAAAAGTTTTTAAGTTCGAAAATTAGAAAAGGGTTTTTTTTTCCGAGTAATTTATCCTAAAGCTTTGTTTGGTTGCAAGGGGAATTGAAGGGAAGGGAAGTGAAATTTTATAACTTTAAATGAAAAATTTTATAATTGTAATACAACACGATTGTATGAATTACCTAAACTTCTTAACATATTTAGTAATGATACTGATAAGATGTAAAATTTATTTTTCTTTTCAAATGGGGGGGATTTTCTTTTTTTTTTTATAAACAAATAGGAGGGATTTGAATACAAAGAAAAGGGTAAGTTAATAACTAAATATGGAATAATTGAGAATTAGTTACATAGTAATGTGATAGCATGTGCTATAATTATTACAAAAGTTTCCATTTAAAGTTTAAAAATTTCACTTCTCTTCCCTTTATTCCCCTTTCAACCAAACAAAACCTAAGGGTTAGTTACATATATGTAACAAGAAGATCCACATTTACATATTGAAAGAGAAACTTGCATGACGAACGATACACCTCAGAGCTACCTAATAGGCTTTGATTAGTTAAAGAGGAATTAAAACAAAAGGAAGTGAAATTTTTATAATCATTACATTACAAGCTATCAAATGGTTATATGAAAGACAATGAGAATTGAGTGGTTTGAAGTTCTCGTTCTATGATACTTAGTGTTGAGAGTATGATTGTATTTATAATCAATATTGATACGATGAATATGGACAGATGATAAGTTATCATTATTCTTAACAACAACAACAACAAAGATGCAATGAATGTAGACAGATAACTTGTCATCTTTATCCTCAACATCAACACCAAAGATACAATGAATGTGGATAGATGACTCGAATGTGGACAGATGAAATGTCATCAACACCAATGATACAATTAATGTAGATAGATGATGAGTCATCAATCCATATAAAGATTTGTACAGCTATTGTAGAGATTGCATCTTATAACTATATAACTAAATCCAAATCATTCAATATTTAGTTATTAAATTATACTTTATTTTGCATTCAAATCCCTTGTATTTGAAAAGTAAAATAAAAATTACATCTTAAAAAGTATCATTACAAAAATATGGTAAGAAATTTAGATGATTTTTACAAACATGTTTGACAATGGTTATAAAAAATTTATTTTTAAATTTTAAATTTTCTTTCTTTTTCTTTTAGTTTCTTTGTAATCAAACTGCACCACAAGGATGAGAAGAGGGAAAAAAAATAGATACGGAAGACACAAATGAGGAAGAGGACAAGCTGGGAAAGGAGAGATGGGAAAACAGACTCTCACCAACATGTGAAAAAGAAGGAAAGATGAATTAAAGATGAATTGGATAGGAATTATGATTCTAAACTTAATTTGTTTGATATAACTTTTAAGTTTATCTTTTTCTTTTCATTTCTTTTTTTTTTTTTTTTTGGATATAACATTAAGTTAGGATTTTCTATAAAATAATATGTACTTACACAGGAACTCAAACGGAATTTTTATTTAAATTTTTTCCCACTCGGAAATTAAGAACCGTCTCAACCCTAAACACATAGCTGTCTCTCTCTCTCTCTCTCTCTCTCTCTCTCTCTCAACATTGGTTGTCTTTGTCTAATTAAGAAACCAATCAAAACCATATCATACCTACACTGTCAAATTAGAGAATCATTATTAAGATGGAAATCAACCAGAGATTATAAAAAAAAGGATGGATTAATGATATGAAGATATTAAAAGGAGAGCTGAGAAAAGCCATTGATAATAGAGCTTCTGCAACTTTACGTACTAACTAGTCTAAGAGATGACGGTCTGGTGGTTGTGTTGGGTTGTTTTGGTGGCGACAGTCATCGGAGGAGTTCACAGCGGGGATGTCAGCTATGATGGAAGATCTCTCATCATCAATGGTGAACACCGGATTCTCTTCTCTGGTTCAATCCATTATCCTCGTAGCACTCCTCAGGTAATACTCTCTCTCTCTCTCTCTCTCTCTCAAACATGAATATATGTCCCCCCATAACCAGGATAATAGGAGGAAAGATATAGCTATCCAATTCTCGTTTCGTTTGGGTAGGTAAGATGTGGTTGAGGAGAGATCATATATGTTAGCACAATAATTCAATGCAAATTAGTTTCTGAACATTCAAACCATTTTTTTTTTTAATACGTATCAAAAAAAAAAAAAAAAGGATTTCTTTGAGTTTGGATCACATGCATGCATATACATGTATTCTCCATGGGATTTCATCACCATTGATTTGGTGTGGGACCCACCTCTAGAGTGTGGGACCCACGAGATATGGACGATGATTGGATCCCATAAAGGATACAAGTACATGCAAAAAAACCATTCTCGATTTCTTTTTTTCTTTTTCTTTTTTTCCATAAGGTTATGAGGCTAGTTTCCTTCTTTTGATGATCAGATGATCACACTTCGATCTGTTTCCGAATATATACACATATTAGTATATGACCATGGTTCAAGTATTCGGTATTAAATTAGTCGATATTTGTTCTAAATCCATATATTCAGATTCTTTTTTAATATTATTATATAATATAATATGAATCATGTGTCAGTTTTCCATTGGATCCGGATCAAATATATTTTAGACATAACTGATATACTTGGATTTGATGATGAGCGATAATCATGGACGGAATCTTGGATTTAGTCTAACTTCTGTTTCTTTTCTAGAAAAAAAACATGTTTTTTTGTTTAAATTATTTTAAATTTCAACTTAATTAGTCCTACATAAATGATTGGTAGCTGCCATGTGTATAATCAAGGTTTTAATGGATAAAAATTTTGGAATTTCAAAATTTCGAATTTCAAAATTTGAAACAAAAAACAGAAAATTTCGTATCTCAAATTTCAAATTTTTTCATTTAATATTATTCAAAACAGTATTTCATTATAGTTTTCTTAGGTATTTCAAAAGTAATTGGGAAAATTATTTATACTACATTGGACTTTGGTCCAAATACATTTACTATCCTAAAATTGACAACAATTACAATTGTGTCCTAAATGTTAAATAAAAAAATTTAAAGACAATTTTACCCTTATTTTATTTACATACAAAATAGGTGAAATGACTTGTTTAATCCTCTATAAATATGAAATGATGAAATGACCAAACTATCTTCACGAACTTTTATATTAAAAAGCACTCTTGTTCTCTTATTTTATACTATTATGGTCTTTTTACAATACCCATAAAAGTATTTTGGACTTTAAAAAAATATAACTATGCTGACATCAGCAATTAACAAGAAAAAATAATAGAGTGGACCTCTGTGTAACTATATTTGGTATTTAAGGATAGTAGATGTAATTGTTATCAACTTTAGGATAATAGGTGTATTTAGACCAAATTCCAAGGATAATATGAGTAATTTTTCCAAATTTTGTATGCACTGTAATAAATCAAATAATATAATTAACAATTGAAATTAAAAAATTTAATCAATTTTAATATACAATTTTAAATTGATTCCTGTATTTTTAATAGCTGAGTCATACCGAACTTGATCGAGATCGGCTGGGGCCGATCGTAACCAACTTTTGACTGAGACATGATTTACTTCCTACAAAGAATTTAGCATCAATATCTCTGGAATGTCTTTATTTTGGCCGAACCATAATTTTCTGCTCACATAACTCACTGGTTCGACCAGAAATGTCCCTGCTTGTTGTAGCTAATTTAATTAATTATAAACTTGATAATTACCAAGAAATTATTAATTAATGTGGTGATTTATGAAACTTGTCAGATGTGGCCATCTTTGATTGCTAAAGCCAAAGAAGGTGGAATAGACGTGATACAAACTTATGCGTTTTGGAACCAACATGAACCTCAACCAGGTCAGGTGAGCTACCTTCCCATCCGAAAAAAAAAACCAGTTCTATAGTTAAACAATACACATTTGTGTCATATATGTTTATGCTTTTGCAGTATAATTTTGAAGGGAGATTAGATTTGGTAAGGTTCATCAAGGAAATCCAAGCACAAGGTCTCTATGCAACCCTCCGGATTGGACCCTTCATTGAAGCTGAATGGACTTATGGGTACCTTTCTTGATCCATCGTTCTTGTATTCTGGTTTCTGAGTAAGATGTGAACTGGATTTCATATCCATTTTCATGTTGGATTCCAATTTTTTTTGGTATATTCATCGGTTTAACCAAAAACAGGGATTTATCAACTTTGGTTTGACCATTTAGTCTGGTCTATTTTTTAAAAAAATGGCATGTTAATTCTATGACCCTTACTGGGTTAGAATTAGGCATGAGGGTCCTCCTTTGTTAAGGAAGCAGGGGCTGATGTGGGGGCAACTTATCCATGAAAATCTCTTGCATTTAAAAAGTCGAATAAAAATTATATCTAAAAAAAAATATCATTATTAAATACATTAAAAAGGTTAAATAATTTATCTAATCATATTGGGTAATATTATATAAAGTTTCTATTTAGTTTTGAGAATTTCAGATCTCTTCCTTTTATTTTTCATGCAATCAAATCACCTACATGAACATGTATTCTTTATGAGATCCTATTATCGTTAATGTGGTGTGGCACTGACCTCTAGAGTGTGGAACTCACTGGATAAGGATGATGATGGGAACCTAGCAAGAGTACATATACATGCAAGTGAACTATTCTCTTTTTAAATTAACATGCGTGGTTATGCAATTAACTCCAAAACATTTCAAATATGATTAATAAATTTTCAACCAAATTCTTTGGTTTAAGGAAAAAAAATTAAATTTTGTTGACGGTGCAGAGGCCTACCTTTTTGGTTGCATGATGTTAAAGATATTGTTTATCGATCAGATAATGAGCCTTTTAAGGTATTATTTTCTTTATCTCAGACATTCTTATTTTCTATTTTGTTTTGTATTTAATTTTCATAGTCCTTGAGGGCGAGCCTAGGTGTGACAGTAAGATTGTCATATTACAACCTGGTGGTCACGGGTCCAAATCCTAAAAATAATGTTTTCACATTGTGGGGATAAGGCTGCATACATTCTGCCCTCAGTCTCGTGCACTAGAACGCCCTTTTTAATTTTAATAAAAAGTATCTGAACAATTGTCGTTTTGACAACAATGACGTTTCTTTAATTTTTGCAGTTTTATATGCAAAACTTTACAACGAAGATAGTAGACTTGATGAAATCAGAAAACCTCTATGCATCTCAAGGAGGACCCATTATTTTGTCACAGGTAAAAATGGTCATCATTGAAGGTTTAGTCCGATTGTAACTGACTTGAAAAAAATCAGAGCAAAAAATCTGTTGTAATCAGGTCGGTTACATTTAGACAGACCCTATAATCTGATTATATGCCATGCATCTTCCAATGATCTCATGGCTTAGGAATTGCAATTTTATAGATTGAGAACGAATACCAAATGGTGGAAGCTGCCTTTCACGAGAGTGGACCACCTTATGTCCTTTGGGCTGCAAAAATGGCTGTGGAACGTAACACTGGTGTTCCATGGGTGATGTGCAAGCAAGATGATGCCCCTGATCCAGTGGTTGGTGATTTACTTTATTTAGGCTTTCTTTGGTATGTACATAGTTATTTAATTCAGATTAGGGAATTATTCGGAAGGAGAATAATTCGGAATGAGTCGTTTTGATAATTTAAGAATTCGGTCAAAGATGCGGTAAAAAAAGCGGGCTTAAAATAAAATTCGAATTCGGATCGGTTCAGAAATTATTCTTTTGTTTAAAAAAAATTCGGATGTTAATTTTTAATATTTGGTGCTCATATTTCACACTATCAATCAATTATCACACCTGCATAATATACAAGTGACATTAGAATAATAATTAATGTATAAATAACAATATAATATATAATAGATGGGTATGTGTGTATAAAGGTGGATTTGTATGTTACATTTCATTACAATATATAATGTGGATCATTAGATTTTATTATGATTGCAATACCAATTTAGTAGAGTTGATGTTCATAAAATCAAACATTTTCATAAATTCATCCAATCATCCTCATGAAATCCATCTTTTTTTCATGTTCGTTAATTACTTCCTCATGGTTTGTATTATAATATTTATTTTTAGACTCATATTTAATCCCGATTGGAAAAGCACACGAAAGTAATGACTTGCTTTGTATTATGGTATGATTTTTATACTCATATTTAATTTTACATTGTCTAACGAAATTAATGATTTATTTTGTATTATGATTCGATTTTCATATTCATATTTAATCTCACATAGAAAAAAAAATGAAATTAATGATCTATTTTGTATTATAACGTGATTTTTAGACTTATAATTAGTCTTAGATTGAAAAAGATGCAAATAGTTATGGCATTAAGTTTTTTTTTTTCCGAAAAATTTTGTTTGAGAATTAAGGCATTAAGTCCTCCACTAAGATAATAATAGTTTTTTTAGTATAAGAATTATTCGGTATAATTCGGATTTGAAAGAATTATTCGCGATATTTATTTCTAGACAAAAAATGCGAGAATTTTAAAGAATCATTAACTATAATTCGAATTCAGGAGAATTATTCGTATTATTCGGTTCGGAAGAATAATTCGCGAATAATTCGAAGAATTAAATAACTATGGGTATGTACTATAGAATTAATTATATAACACATTATGATATATGTAGTTGTTTGGTAAGATTTATCGTATTTATTTATATTTAAAATAAATTGATGTAACCTAAATCTACAAATAAATTAGAAAGTGTTTGTCATTATCACAGTCATTATTGTGATAATCTAGTATTATCTCTTTACATCTAATGATATTAAAAGGTTATTATTTATGATTCATAATTTATTCTCATAAATGATTTATTATATATAGCTCATAAACATAAATGTAAACTATACCAAAGAGAGCTTTAACAGTTCAGTTTATGGTGCTAAGCCCCATTTTCAATTGACTAGTTTGACTAATTGTAAATCTAAATTTTACAGATCAACTCATGCAATGGAATGAAATGTGGAGAAACATTTAAAGGACCCAATTCACCCAACAAGCCAGCTATATGGACAGAGAACTGGACAACCTCGTATGTTCTTATCAATAAACCTGTTTGTCCTTAATTTGTTGGATAACACATGAAATGTTGAACAAACATCACACAGTGAAGGAAGGGGAACAGGACAGAGTTGAGCTATTCTCTGAAACCAAACTAAAGTTTAATTAACACCTCCTTTTCCATTTTTGAAGCTATCAAACATTTGGTGGAAAACCAAGGACGAGGACTGCTCAAGATATTGCCTTCAATGTTGCACTATTCATTGCTGCAAAGAAAGGAAGCTATGTGAACTACTACATGGTATAGTCACTTTGTTATTCAATACCATCTTGGTCATGATTTTGTTTGTTTAGATGTTAATTTCATGTAGTCTCAAAGAGTGGAATGATTGTCAAACTTTGTGCTGGAAGATTCGCTAGCCAAACATAAAACCATACTTGAGAGCATACAAAAGGTTCTGTTAATATGGAGACTTTAAAGGTTAATTTGAAGCCATTCTGATTGTAAAATGAGTTCGGAATTTAGCCAAACCAATCCTAGGAAACTAGAATGGGCTAATATTTTTCATCCCTATGTATTTATCTGTTTGACTTTCAGTGAACCACTAGCATCATGTACTTACCAACTATAAGAGTTTAGTCTACAAAAATCAATGAATTCAGTTTTATTCTAGCATTAAAGATGTACCTAATGGTGCCATTTTTTAATATAGTACCATGGAGGAACGAATTTCGGAAGGACAGGTTCTGCATATGCGACAACAAGTTATTATGATCAAGCTCCTATTGATGAGTATGGTGGGTTGAACAATTTGATCTTTTCACATATAAAACTTTTTTCTTTGTATGATGATCACTAATTTGATTTGTTTATAAATGTAGGTTTGATTAGGCAACCAAAATGGGGCCATCTCAAGGATTTACATGCTGCAATAAAATTGTGCTCCACACCTCTACTTTCTGGTACCTATACTAATTTCCCTCTGGGTGAATCACAAGAGGTAAGACATAGAAGGCAGATTTATGATCCTTTAATGTATCTCAATTTTTGTTAGGCTGTCCTGAAGTTGTTTCTTCAGTTAATAGTCGTGTAGAATAGGACGATAATGACATTGACGAATTTACTTTAATTCAGGCTCATGTTTTCCAAGGCAAACCAGGAGAATGTGCTGCCTTTCTTGTGAACCATATTTCAACAACAAGTGCTACAGTGACGTTACAAAATCGATCGTACAATTTACCTGGAGGTTCAATTAGTATCTTGCCAGATTGCCAGAATGAAGTCTTCAACACTGCACTGGTGAGTTCACTATCCCTACCCAAAACTCTTCCATGTTTGTATGTCTTTGTCCTTAACCACTGTCTGTTGTGTTTATATCTAGATCAAATTTGGGAACTATGCTAGATTAGGATCCATTATTTCTAGGAAGTTCAGTGAATATCATTACTGTCCCTAACCACCTTTTAGATGTGTTTACATGTAGATCAAAATTTGGGAACTATGCTAGATTAGGGTCCATTACTTTTAGGAAGTTCAGTGAATATAAATTACTGTCCATAACAACTTTTTTGTAGTGCTTACATCTAGATCAAAATATGGGAACTATGTTAGATTAGTGTCCATTACTTCTAGGAAGTTCAGTGAATATACTAAACTCCTGTGGCTCATAGATGAAAATGCTAGAAGTTATATAAACTTTTGGGTAAATTGAGATATCTGCTCCAAATTATTACATATCCTTGTTTCCATATACCTTACTGTGATTTTCTTTCAATCAACACTCAATTTCCGTTTTATTTTTTAATTTAAACATAAATATAATGAGGGAAAGACCTGTTTTGGATTCATGCAAGAAAGCTATTGGCCTCAAATTAACTATCCTATATACTAGAAGATGTTGCTGTGTCAACATGAGCTGCTACCCTCATATTGTCTTCAATTTAAGCTGTTGAGCATGTTACATCTAGCATCACAAAATAGGTTTAACTAGATATCAAAAAACAAATATAAGTTCTTTGTCTATGATTTCAATCATTTTTAGTAAAATTCTAATTAGTATTTTCATAATTTTCTTCTTCATTACTCTTCCACAGGTTAGCTCTCAGTTTAGTACAAGATCAACAGTACCGGTCAAGATATTCAACTCAGCTGAACAATGGAAAGAATTTCATGATGTTATCCCTAACTTTGAAGAGACATCATTAAAAGAAAATAAATTGTTGGAACATATGACTACAACTAAAGACAAGTCAGATTATCTTTGGTACACTTCCAGGTAAATCAACTGCTAATTAAATATTGAGATAATTGTTGTATTGATAATATTTGTTTCAAATTGTTTAACTGACAAAAAAAATTGCAGCTTTCAACATGACTCCTCCAGTGATAAACTCCTCCAAGTCTACTCCCTTGGCCATGTTGTTCATGCTTTTGTCAACAATGTTTATGTAGGTAAGTGAGAGTAGTTCTCCCCCTTCATAGCATGTGAATTATCTCTGAATGCAGCAGATTCTCCAGAAACCAATAGTCTTTAATATATAACAAATTTTTGGTTTACTCCAAACCGATTGTATTTGAATTAACAAGCTGATTGAGCCTTTAATAGGGCCCTAGTTTGAGAAATTAATTCCACACTATGACCTACCACTTAATCTTGGATTTCTTAACTAATGAAGTTTCTTTTATTGTCATTAGGTTCTGCACATGGTAATCATGACAATGTGGGTTCTAATCTCGAGACTTCAATTTCACTAACTAATGGAACGAACAAGATTTCATTATTAAGTGTAATGGTTGGATTGCCGGTACAAATTCTATCTCAAAGATTATTTGTTCCTCAATGGGAATTTTTTTTTTTTTTTTTTTGGATGAATAAAAAATTAAATTACATTCCTCAATGGGATTAGTAATAACCAACAATTATTTGCTGTTTGTTTTAATATCTTAAGGATTCAGGAGCATATCTTGAGCGTAGAGTTGCTGGATTACGGAGAGTGAGGATTCAAGGCAAAGACGATAAAGCAGACACCCAAGATTTCACTAACAAAAGTTGGGGATATGAGGTTAGGTTTTTGCTCCCTTTTCAAGCTAATTAAAAATGCTTTAACTGTAATAAATAAAGTTTGATATATCCCCTTCTTCTTGCGAATTATATTACATGGGCAAGAGAAGAATATAATAATTTGTTCAATTAATGTCATGTAGGTTGGGCTATTAGGAGAGCACTTACAAATATATAATGATGAAGGATCAGATAAAGCTCAGTGGAGCAACATGGGGAACCCTACTCAACCTCTCATGTGGTATAAGGTATGAAAACTAATTCCAAGTTCCATACTTATATTGCATAAGGTTTATAAATGACCATCTTCGTAAATCAACCTATCGTATCGACGAGTATCAAGATAGTCTGACTTAATAGTCACTGATACAGGAAGTGTTAAATAAACATAATTTCATGTTCTCTAGATATAAGCCAAATTTGAGGCATTAGACACACTTCATATCAATTGATATCTCTTTATGTCTATATAAACCAATTTTGGCTTTAGAGTACTTAATCCATATGCAGATTTTTTTCTCTCTTTGTAAGTCCATTTTTGGCATTATTCTATTAGTTTAACTGCCTCATGATCTCTTTGGAAAAATTTCTGTTTGATTAAATTGTGATCAGCATTCACCTTGAATAAATCAAGTTATGCATTTCATCCTCATTAACTGATATTTTTTATTGGAAATTTTTAGACTACTTTTGATGCACCTAGTGGGATTGAGCCCTTAGCCCTAAATCTTGGCACAATGAGCAAAGGTGAAGCTTGGGTTAATGGCCAGAGCATCGGTCGGTATTGGGCCTCTGTTCGCATTCCAAATGGAGATCCTTCACAAACATTGTATGAAACTTCTGATTCTGGTCATGTAATACAGATGATTGAATATGGGTTGATGTTAATCCTTTTTTTTCTCTACTGTCGTGTCTATATCATATGAGTTATTAGATTTTTTTTTTTCATTTCTAGTTGCTAATGATTTGTATCCCTGTCCATAGGTACCATGTTCCTCGATCCTTCCTCAAACCTTCAGGAAACCTTCTAGTCCTATTCGAAGAATTTGGTGGCAATCCTCTCCAAATCACCTTGAACACAGTATCAAACGATAGAGCGTGTGGATATGCTTCAGAGTCCCATCTGTCTCCTGTGACTCCACGGGAGGAGATTATGGGTAGTGATAGTGGAATGCATACAAGTGACCATGGTAGGAGACCACGAGTTCAAGTTGAATGTCCTTCTGGAAAGACCATCTCGAAGATTGTATTTGCAAGTTTTGGGAGCCCTCCTGGTGGATGTGATAGTGAAAATAAAGTTCTTGGAAGTTGTCATTCAATTAATACCAAAGAAGTTGTGGAAAAGGTGAGTTCTTGTGAGTTCCGATCACCTGCATGTACATGTATTATCTATAAGATACCATCGCCGTCGATGTAGTGTGGGATCCACTTCTAGAGTGTGTGACCCACTAGATATAGTTAGACGATGATGAGATTCTATGGAGTGTATAAGTACATGCAGGTGAACTATTCTTGTTCTTTATTTGTTTATCTCTCTTGTTTGTCTGCACATCACTTTCATTTTTTTATTAGGTTTCCTTGGTGTGCATTCCTAAAATGCATTCTATATCAAGAACATATTGTGAAATGACAAAAACCATGTTTGTTATGCATTCTCATTCTTGGATCGTGGAATGCACTAGCTCTTGCTGCATTTTTAGCCCAAAACAGAAATCTTTTCTAGCTTTTAACATATTTTCATTTTTGGGAATGTATTCTCTATTATGAGAATGCATCACATACCAAAAACAGCATTTGTTTCCATCATTTGTGAATCTTGGGAGATTTCCATTGCTTATAGAATTCCTATTATGGTTAAAGATGAAAAACTCGAATAATATTTTCGAATTTTTACCATTATCGATCACAGTTTCTTTTTTCTTTTCTTTTTTTTGGGTAAGATCACAGTTTCTTTCTGTTACTATATATGCTGACCATTTATTTTATCACAATTTTTGCAGGCTTGTTTAGGAAAAACCCGTTGTTCTATTGACCTTTCAATCAAAAGTTTCGGAGGAGATCCATGTCCAGGCACCCCAAAAGCTCTATTGGTGGATGCTGAATGCAGTTTTAGGGCCCTAGGGTCATAGATGACCCAAGGAGTAATTTTTTTAAATATATGTATTAGTATTAAATACGCCAAAGTAGTGTATAAGTATAATATTCTTTAGTATTGCTCTGATTGTTCCGACGTAAAATTTTACTATAAAATTTTATATTTAATATTTTATATTTAAAAAGAAAATTCAAAATTTGTTCTCAATAGGTAAAAGAAAGATAAGATTCTTTTTCTATCCCCATAGAGATTACTATATTTTTTCTCTTGGAAATAAACATAAAAAAAAAATTTACATATAAAATATCACATATAAAATTTACGATAAAATTTTACATCGAAACAAACGAAGGATAAGTGAAAATTAAAAATTCAATTGCATTATCATGGTAGTGAATTTCTAGGCATCATGATTAGACCGGTTCAAATCCTTGGGCAAGGGCGCCTTATCAGATTCATATACAAATCCTCAAGAATCTTATCCATGGTTTTACTTCACGATATCGAAACCAATGATAAAGTGGCATGTAGTCATTATTAAATTAAAAGGTTTTAAACAACATGAAGGTATCAGGTATCATATCCATAGTCGATATGGTCCAATTGATCCAGATAGCTAAAACCATGATCCTATGTGTTAGCTGAAAGGTTTTATATTCCAAATTTCTCAAAACCCTTGGGCCTGGGCACACACATGCACACATGACTTTGGTGAAGACAATATCTCTATGGGTCAAAATTATTGATATGAGAATCAAACTGGTTATGGTGCCGATCCCAAGCCTTGATAAAGTAGGAGGGTTGGTTTATCAGGTCAGCAACCGACACCCAAAAAAAACCTAGCCAAACCCTTAACATGGATTTGCAAACAAAAGATATTCAGTGTCATGCTAGAGCATTCTCTGTAAATGACGCATTACACCTGGTCCCTATAGCGAAATTATGGGCAAGGGCCACCACATCGGCTCTCGAATGTGATGATAAATAAGCAAGGGTAGCACCATGGACGAATACGGATAAAGAAACTAGACCATAAGCGTAGGATTAGATTAGCATCTTGGAACATAGGATCTTTAACCAGTAAGAATCAATAATTAATAGATTCTATTAAGAGAAGAATGATTAACATAGCTTGCATTCAAGAGACTAAATGGAAGTGTAAAAAAACGAAAGAATTGAATGATTTTAAACTTTGGTATACAAGGAATAAAAATTATAGTAACACAGTGGACATAATAGTGGATAAAGGTTTAAAGAATGATGTCGTGGATGTTAAAAGATACGGTAGTAGGATTATCGTCATCAAGTTGGTGATGGAGAAAGAGGTCATCAATATAAATAGCACTTACGCACCTTAAGTAGGATTAGATAAGAACAGTAAGCTACAATTTTTGAAACACATGATAGATTAATACAAAGTCTTAGACAAGGAAAAAAGATTATAATAGGGACTGGTCTGAATGGACATATAGGGGGAAGATCGTAGAGGTTATGAAGGTGTACATGAAGGATATAGGTTTGGAGTGAGGAATAAGAAGGGGACTTCAAATTTAGATTTTGTTGTGGCTTATGATTTGTCCATTGTAAAAACATATTTTGAAAAGAGACAAGAGCATCTTGTCAACTTCAAAAGTGAGATCATAGTAGCCAAATAGATTTCATTATAACTAGAAAGTTGGATAAGTTGTTATGTAAGTATTGTAACGTTCTATTAGGGGAGAGCTTAACCACTCAATATAGGTTATTGGTAATGAGTATGTGCCTCATTACATAGAATCATAAGAAAAGTCAGATTTTTGTCATAAGATAAGGTGATGGAGCTTAAAAGAAGATATCATGAAAGCTTTTACTAATAATGTGGTCAAACAAGGAAAGTAGGACTTTGAGGGCGACAATAATACAATATGGAATGAGATGATTGCTCTTATTAAGAAAGTTGCTAAAGATGTCCGATTTCTATCAAAAATGTCATTCCCCAAAGAGTTTTGGTGGTAGGATGATGAGGTTCAAGCAGCCATTAAAGCTAAGAAAGATAGTTTAGACTTGACAAAAGATTGGATATAGAGGATTTAAAAAAGATATAGATTTTCCAAAAATGGAACCAAAAGGATTGTAGGAACAGTAAGGACGAAGAATTATGAAGATCTTTATAACAATCAGAGCACAAAGAAAAAAAAAACTATTTATAAAATAGCGAAGATGAGAGAAAGGGAGAATAGAGATTTAGACCATGTTAAATATATTAAAAGTGCATATGGTAAAATTCAAGTAAAGGATGAAGACATTAAAAATAAATAGAACTATTATTTGTATAGCCTACTAAATGAAGACACTTTAAGTAATAGTGTCCCCCAGAAGGCCATATTACCCACCAAGACACCACGAGTTTATATATATATATATATATATATATATATATATATATATATATATATATATATATATATATATATATATATATATATATATATATATATATATATATATATATATATAAAATTAGAGTGACAAAAGTAAAAGAAGCTTTAAGAAAAACGAATATATGCAAAGCACCAGGCCTAGATGAGGTTCTAATAAAAGTTTGGATGAGCCTATGACTTTATAGGGTATCTAGGCTAACTATTTTGTTCAATAAGATTATGAGCACAAGAAAAATGCTAGATGAATTGTTGTCAAAAAGTCCAAATTTTTTTAAGTTTCAAAATCTTTTAAAATGAAATTCAAATTTCAGTTTTGATTTTTGGACGAGAAATTTTTTAACTTGGTTTTTGAGTTGGCAAAAGCATTATAGGAATGTTAGTCCCACATTGCTTAGGGATATTGGAGAAGAATGACATATTTATAGGGTATAGTCCTTACATCTTGAGCCCCTAAAAGGAAGGTGAGCAAGGTGTCCAAAGCTCCGAGTTGTCTCTCACGCACGCGCACACCGGACCTGTCTGCAACCTGAAGCCGTCACGCAGGCGTGAGCGTGGGCGATACCACCTTACGTATAGAGGTGCAATCGCTAATGATCTAATCATCATAAGATCAGATAGCATATGGGCCATCCGATCAAATGGACGTAACCCATCCAATGATCACCTTGATGGGGTGTCTATCCCCTATAAATAGAGGACAACCCCAAGGGTCTTAGTTATTCCAAACTCAAGATCTCTTTTCCTCTACTCCCTCCAAATCTCTCTCTACTCTGGTTTAGACGATCGAGTCAAAGTCTTCCTATTTTTAAAGGCTGTTAACCTTAGCCATCGAGACATCTAACGACATCCAACCTTTGAGTGCACATTGGTTGGGTGGGCTCCTAGAACTGTTTCATCTTGGAACTTGGTTTGCAGAAGACCCGATTGCACCATATAAGAGGCCAAACACAATCTTAAGGAGACTGTGCTACACGACTCAGCTCTAAGTTGGTGTTTGGTTCAAATCGTATAAGGTATTTGTTCATATCTCATTATATTATATTATATAGGTTGAGGTTCATAATCACATGTTTTGATTAATGTATTATTATTAATATCGTATGCTTGAAAGTTAGTCTTAAACAATATTACATTACTCTATTATTATTTCCTATATGAATAAAGGAGAATCATTGTGGTTCTGATTGATATTAAGAGCTGCAATAACTATAGAGGTATAAAATTAATTAGTCATACTATAAAACTATGGGAGAGAGTTATTAAAGTTCGCATGAAACAAGAAACTACTATTGCAAAAAATTAATTTGATTTTATGCTAGCTAGATCCACAACATAAGCTATTTACTTACTTAGGGGACTGTCAGCACCACATATATAGAAGAAACAAAAAGTGAGTTTTCCCACCATTTAAAAGCATTTACAGTCTTAGAAATATCTTGCAACCAATCTAGAGATAAGTTTTAGATCAAGGGATCCAACCTTGAATACATCTTCTAATGCAACCAATCCAAATAAACTTGGAGTACTCACATTTGAAAGCAAAGAAAAAAAAAAAAGGTGATCAACTATATCCTCACCAACCCAACAGAAGCAGCATCCAGCGGGAGAGTTGATGTTTCAGATTTGCAGCTGGTCAGAAGTTGCCAAGGCAATGAGGATGGCTCTCCAAGCAATGAAGGAATCATATTTTTTTTTATTCTTCATTCTTGTTTCATCATTTTCCTTCTTTTTATTTATTTCGTTTTGCTATTTCTTGTCTTCTACATTGTACGCGAAGGATCTTGACCTGTTATGTGATATGCTTGTGTGAGATCCAATAGACCCTCAAGATTCGATAGATGCGCCTAATTGGCTAATCGGTCCGTCATCTGATTATATTCAATCCCTACACTAAGATTTATTTTCTTTATTTGTTTCATAACATACATGGTAGAACTAGGTTTGGTTGAATTTAGATATTTGATTTAGGACCTCCAAAAGCCATAGTCAGCTTTGACAAATAAACAGTTAGAGCAGTACAGTATAAGGAAAGGAAAGTACACTATGGAAGACTAATTTTCGGATCGAGCGGTTTGGTTGCTTAACACTTTCCCAAACCGCAACCTCGACGCTTACCCAATATCTGTGGAGATCAATGTCAATCTTGGGATACGTCAATCTTGGGATACGAATCATTAGACGTCCCTCCTAAAGAGATGATAACATGAGAGATCCAAACCTTAATCTAGGTAGCGACTCTGATTGATCACAATCCATCGGTGTAGGGAGACAAAATTGAAGGCGAAAGCCGACGATGTATATTTTTAGTGACCCTTTGATTTACCTCTCACAATTACCAAAGCAAAAGAATTCTTTTTGGGGAGAGAATGGAATTTTTCCAATATCCTAACAATAATAAAATAAAAGTTTGAAGCAGTTCACAATCATGGTAAGCAAGCAAATATTGGTAAGGGGCTGATTCAACCCACGGAATGGCCGGATCGACCCAACACACCGGGAAACTCTAGTCATGAGAAATAAGTGAGTAGATTAGTCTGAAATACAAACTAGACCCAACATAAGTGAAAAAGTCTTATATGAGAAGCACGCGGGCCAATCAATCTGATATTCATGAAACTAACACAGACGGCCTATTGCAATGAAATTGACTTAACCGACTTAATAATGAAATAAAATATAATCAAACAAGCACGAGATTGGTCCCTTCAAGACGATTACTGATTTGGTTAAGATGGGATTTGACCCAATTTGGATGGGCCAAACTCGAGAAACAAAATAACCATGGACTGACTAGCCCATGAAGAACTAGAACAGAACAAATAACTATGGGCTAACCAGCCCACAAAGAACCAGAAAAAAGCCATAAGGGCGAAATAAGAGAGTTTAATCTTCAACCATAAAAACCACATGGTAAATCCAAAAGGATCATGGGCCAGTCAGAATATAAAAGAGAGCAAGGACTAAAACAATATAAAATTTGATTAAACCAAATATGGGCCCATTAGCCCTGAAAAAAACATTAAAATCAATGAAGAAAAAACATGGGCTGACCAGCCCAAGCTAGCATGAATAAACCAAGATAGGCCATCGGCTGCTCAACCCAATCTAAAATAAATCAACTAGAAACATACCATGGGCTTTTCCAGCTCAATGAAATGAAATCTAACAAAGATCATGGGCTGGACCTTAAATGGATGAGATGGGCTGAACTAATACAGATTGAGTCAATCAAAGAATAATTCTAATAGTGAGACGGGCCCACTGGGTTTGGGTTGGAATCAAGGTACCAATCAATTACAATGGGATTGATCCAAATTACAATGGGGTTGGTCCAACCAAGATAGACTGGACCAATTAAAAATGGAAATTGAACCAATAAGGATGGGAGCCAAACGATTAAGGTGTGGTTGGACCAATAAAAATGGGAATAGTCCAATTAATATGAGATTGAACCAATGAAGATGGGATTGAACCAATGTGACTAGGGATGACCCATTTGGTCCAATTTGATTTAACCTGATTTAGTGGGAAAACATCAACTAATATGGCATCGTTTCGATTAAGGTGGGAACGAAATCATCAACATAAGAATAGATCAATCAACAAAGGACCAGTTCAATAAAATGAGGAAAAAAAAAAAAAAAATAGAATAATCCAAATAACTAGCATCCAAACGAGAAGAATAGAGGGACCCATATTAACAAAATAAGGAAACAGACATGTAAACAATTCTATACGATTATAGGAAAGAGAGAAGCACAACTATGTAAACAAATCGGCAGACTTGTGGAGAACAAAGAAGAAACCATAATATGATAACAAAAAAAATTAAAAACTCGATAGTTTAGTCAAAATGAAGAGTTCTATGTGTTCAATTCTTTTGAGGCTCTACTTATCCATAAAAGAAGAAGAAGAAAAAAAAAAAAAAAAAAACCATTAGCAAATAATGTCTGTAAAAATTGTAAGGAAACATATAGGAAATACAGTATAAACAAAATCTCCATCTGGTAAAACACCACCTGGATGATGGAGATCTCATCGGAGATCAAGCTGCCAAGGATCACTGTTGCTACAAAAATTAGATGAAAGAAGACGAAGGAATCACCGCCAGAACCAGGTTGTATCAGAGAACTTCGCTGAAAAAAATGCCGTGAACAGAGAAACCAAAATAATCGAAGCACCTGCCATTGCTAGTAGATCGAAGATTTTAAAAGAAAATGAAAGCGAACCGAGCATCTGTTGGAGAACACCATAGATATTTCTGAGTTCTGTTGTCACCGCTATTGCCTCTATCTAAATTATATCGGAGAAAAAAATAGAACACCAAATCACCTTTTTCTCTTTGTTGATGATCACAAGCAACCGAATGACCAACCTCCAAGTAAGGGAACACTCTTAAACCCAAAACCTTCTCAAACCTCCTTTATCCGTTCTACCGATACCTTCTTCCCCAAAAAAAGAAATAAAAAAACCCGCATCTCCAAGGCCTGTCGCAGCCCCTACTCTTCCTTTGAACCCACAAGACCCTGATCTGCGCCTCCCCCCTTCTTTTCCTTAAGAAGAGTAGCCCCTATTTCTTTCTCCCTCTTAAAAACCAACCCCTCATCTTTTCTTCCTAGGTTTTTAGTGTTGGAATATATATATATATGTAGGCTTAATTAATTACTGGTCCATTGATCAGTGGGAGTCTATGTCACTAAGTTAGACCGGTTCGGTCTGATTCGTCATAAGATAAAGAGATAGGCAATCCATTTTACAGTGTGGGACTGATTAGGGTTTGTGACAGTATTATATATACTAAGTCATGAGTCCCCGCAACCATAGTTGTTTTCTTCTCTCTCTACTCACGAGCAGTGAGAAAGGCATGGAACCTCTACAGGCTGTGGAAGACCATGATTAAAGCTCCAACACTATTCATAGAGAATAACAATGGAAATCAATTTTCTACTCTCAGGTATATATGTCTCTACTATTATTGATTACATTGAATATCATTGTATTCTAGATCTCTGTATGGATATTAGGGTTTGAGATGAAACCCTATAAACAGTAAAAAGTTTAACATTTAAACCTTTTCCACCTTTTTTTTTTTTCTTTTACACAAGTAAATCAATTTTATGTTTTTAACTTTTTGAAAATCAGTTGCAAACCATTTTCTGGAAAACTACCTTTGAAAATCTTTTCAAAGAAAACTACGTAAGACCTTTGTTTTAAAACCACTGATCGAACTAGTTTTTTTCTTTTATAACCATCTTTTTACCTCCATTTAAAAAAAAAAAAACTATGATTTTGAAAACCATCTTTAAACCCTTTTTGAAAATCACCCTCATAGAATCACTTGGGAACCCAAATTAAAAAAGTCATTTAAAAAACCTATATTAAAACCAACTACGTAAACCACAACAAAAAACAAAACCACTTCGAAACCACATTGAGAATCATCACACTTTGCATCCCATTTTAGTTTATTATATGACCATTTTAATGCAATACTAAAACCCTATTTTAAAACCTCCTTTACAAAAGACAAAACTTATACTATATATTGCGTGTTATTTTAAAGACAATAAAATAAAAATTTTAGAAAAAATTTCATTAAACCCCCAAAAACTACGTCAAATTCGATCTAACCCCCAACAATTTCAAAAGTCTCATCTACCACCCAAAAAGTTTCCAAATGTCTCATCTACCACCCAAAAATTTTCCACCGTTAGTCAAATAGACTCCACCCGTTAGTAGAGTCCCGTTATTCGATGACGTAAGCATTATTTGAAAAATCTTGGGACGATAATACCCTTATTCTCAAATAGAAAGACCATTTTACCCCTATTGAACCATCATCCACAACTCGCCTCGAAACAGGAGAGGGATTTGAGCAGTGGGAAGTACCTCATTCTGCCCAATCCTACAACCATTCAGACTCTCCACCAAGCTTACGCCTTCAACGCCTCCTCCACCGTCGCCACTGGTCCTCATCCTCCTCCACCTCCACAAATTTGGTTTCATCGCTCTTATTTTGCATCTAGTTTTATCGATATCTTCTAAAGAACATTGCACTCTCTCTTTCTCTTCTCGCAACTTCTCCTTGGTGGTTAGGAGAAATGAAAAGTAAAAGATCCGGTTGGTGAATTGAAGTATCCTATTTTACCTAATCCTGTGAAGTGGCAAAAACTAACAAATTTTTCAAAGAAGATGATGGATATAGTGTTGGCAGATATTTTTCTGATAATTGATTTGGAAATTTTCACATTCGTTGCTTCCATTC